>JALPQD010000118.1:5074411-5674411 GCA_023101885.1 Typhlomys cinereus
AATCCTTTTGCTCTTATACTCTTACCGCCCCCTCTTCCGCAAATGTCCCTGAGCTTCAGGATGGGGAGAGATCAGTCTGGCCTAGTTCTAAGTGGTTGATATAGAGTCTCTGAAGTTCTGGATTATGGTTTGTTGATTTTCTTTTGCAGTTTTGCTGCTCCTGCAATGCCCTTCACTCCACCCTGATGGGCACTGTATGTCACCCTCTGGCCAGAGACAAAAAGCTATTAAACTGGAGTCTTAGTATAAGAGCACATTCAAAGGTAGATGTAATAAAAGTAGGAAACTTCAGTGAGGGAGGGGTCAATCACCCATTTGCAAAATGGTTACTTTTAATCTGCCAGACTATATGCCTTTCCCTTCTGGTGAGATCATACCCCCTCAGTTGTAAATGATCAGGAATGAACCTCTATGAATTTAACCAGGTGTCACATTACTTGCAGTCCTTGATGGAGGCCTATTTTCTCTGCTGTAACATGGTCACTTCTCTCCTTGTTTCTGGTGTGGCCCTCCAACCCCATCCCTCCTGTTCATAATCCTTGCAATTACTGTAGGTAATACATAGATTTACCTATGAGTGTCTCAAGGTGGGCTGGGTGGGTTTGGTACTAGGAGCCACCTATTAGGGAGTACATATGGCGCTTAATTTTCTGGGTTTGGGATACTTCACTTAATATATTTGTTTCTAATGACATCCATTTCCCGGCAAATTCCAGTAATTCATTATTTTTGATGGCTGAGTAGTACTCCATTGTATAGATGTACCACATTTTTCTTATCCACTCATCAACTGTTGGACATTTGGGTTGATTCCATGTCTTTGCTATTGTAAACAGTGCTGCTATGAACATGGTCATGCTTCTGCTATCGAGGTGAACCTCTGCTGTATTCCCAAAAGTGGAATAGCAGGGTTATATGGCATTTTAATCTTTAATTTCTTTAACAATCTCCAGACAGCTCGCCAGAGTGGCTGTATGAGCCTGCATTCCCACCAGCAATGTAGCAGAGTTCCCCTCTCTCCACATCCTCTCCAGCATTTGTTGTTGTTCGTATTGTGGATTTTTGCCATCCTGACCGGGGTGAGATGATATCTCAGGGAAGTTTTGATTTGCATTTCCCTGATGGCTAAGGAAGTGGAGCATTTTTTAAGATATTTGTTAGACATTTTAATTTCATCCCTGGTAAAATTTCTTTTAAGTTCCAGGGCCCATTTTTTAATTGGGCCATTGGTTTCCTTGGTGTTTAGTTTTCTTTTTTTTTTTATTAATACATTTTTTATTACAGACATTTATCTTCTTTTTAATACATTTTTATTATTATTTCAACTCATACAAACTTATTAGGTACACCAGTTCCCTCCCTCCCTCCTCCTCCCCCCAAACCCCCTACTCCTCCTCCCCTCACCCCTTACTCCCCATCCCCCAGTGCCTCCCGCCCCAATTCCAAGAGAGTCCTTTCTTGTGCATGCCTGACTCTCTGCTGGGCCCTCCTCTCCGATGACATACAAGGACCCAGTGGCTTTTCCCTGAACCCTTTCCCGTGTTCCCCTTAGGTATAGGAACACTGCTGTGGCTGCCAATCCCTTGCCTCCAAGGATCTTGGTGCCTTTAGAAGATGCTAGACTTTGTGGGGTCAATAGTGTGTTGGACAATGCGCAGGGCATGTAAAGTCCAATTATGATTGCTTCAGCCCTAACTTGTATGGAGGATCTTACATATCATTGCTCCTCCCATTCTTTTGCTCTTACACTCTTACCGCCCCCTCTTCTGCAAATGTCCCTGAGCTTCAGAATGGGGAGAGATTAGTCTGGCCTAGTTCTAGGTGGTTGATATAGAGTCTCTGAAGTTCTGGATTGTGGTTTGTTGATTTTCTTTTGCAGTTTTGCTGCTCCTGCAATGCCCTTCACTCCATCCTGGTGGGCATTTTATGTTACGCCCTGGCCAGAGACAAAAAGCACATTCAAAAGGTAGATGTAATAAAAGTGGGAAACCACAATGAGGGAGGGGTCTATCACCAATTTGCACAACGGTTACTTTTTATCTGCCAGACTATATGCCCTCCTCTTCTGGTGAGATCATACCCCCTCAGTAGTAAATGATCAGGAACAAAAGTCTGTGAACTTAATCAGATGTCTCATTACTTATTTGAGTCCTTGATGGAGGCCTATTTTCTCTACTGTAACATGGTCCCTTCTCTCCTTGTTTCTGATGTGGCCCTCCTACCCCATCCCTCCTGTTCATAATCCTTGCAATTACTGTCTCTAGGTGGGCTGGGTGGGCTTGGTACTAGGAGCCACCTATTATGGAGTACATACGACGCTTAATTTTCTGGGTCTGGGATACTTCACTTAATATAATTGTTTCTAATGACATCCATTTCCCGGCAAATTCCATAATTCATCTTTTTGATGGCTGAGTAGTACTCCATTTTATAGATGTACCACAGTTTCCTTATCCACTCGTCAACTGTTGAACATTTGGGTTGATTCCATGACTTTGCTATTGTAAACAGTGCTGCTATGAACATGATCGTGCTTGTGCTATCGAGGTGAACCTCTGCTGTATGGGGGGTTATTCCCAAAAGTAGAATAGCAGGGTTATATGGCATTTCAATCTTTAATTTCTTTAACAATCTCCAGACGGCTCGCCAGAGTGGCTGTATGAGCCTGTACTCCCACCAGCAATGTAGGAGAGTTCCCCTCTCTCCACATCCTCTCCAGCATTTGTTGTTGTTTGTATTGTGGATTTTTGCCACCCTGACCGGGGTGAGATGATATCTCAGGGAAGTTTTGATTTGCATTTCCCTGATGGTTAAGGAAGTGGAGCATTTTTTAAGATATTTGTTAGACATTTTAATTTCATCCCTGGTAAAGTTTCTTTTCAGTTCCAGGGCCCATTTTTTAATTGGGCCAGTGTTTTCCTTGGTGTTTAGTTTTCTAAGTTCTTTGTGCACTCTGGACAGCAGAGCTCTATCAGATGTGTGGTTAGTGAACATTTTCTCCCATTCTGTGGGTTCCCTTTGAGCTCGTGTGACAATCTCTTTATCTGAACAGAAGCTCTTTAATTTCACAAGATCCCAACTGTTGAGAGTTGGTAGCAGTGACTGTGCCATTGGATGTCTGTTGAGGAAATGTTGGCCTAGCCCAATCAGCTCGAGGGAGTTCCCTATCCTTTCAACTATGGTTTTTATAGTCTCTGCCCTTATATCAAGGTCCTTGATCCACTTGGAATTAAGTCTTGTACATGGTGACAAGTACGGGTCCAGCTTTAATCTTCTGCATGGAGATCCAGTTTTGCCAGCACCAGGTGCAGTTCTTTTTCCATTGGATTTTTTGGGCCCCTTTGTCAAAGACCAAATGGCTGTAATTTTGTGGGCTTACATCGGGGGCTTCATTCCTTATCCATTGATCTGTTTGTCTATTTTGGAGCCAGTACCAGGCTGTCTTTATAACTATGGATTTGTAGTATAGACTTAGGTTTGGTATGGTAATACCTCCAGCAGTGTTTTTGTTACTCAGGATTGTCTTTGCTATCCTAGGTCTTTTGTGCCTCCATATGAACTTTGAGATTGTTTGGTCAACCTCTTTGAAGAATTGCTTTGGGATTTTGATTGGTATAGCATTGAATCTGTATATTGCCTTTGGTAGGATGGTCATTTTTACGATGTTGATTCTGCCAATCCAGGAACAAGGGAGGTCTTCCCACCTTCTGGTGTCTTCTGCTGTTTCTTTCTTTAGGGTTTTAAAGTTTTCATTGTAAAGGTGTTTTACCTCTTTGGTTATGTTTATACCAAGGTATTTCATTTTTTTAGGGGCTATAGTGAATGGGATGGTTTCTCTCAAGGCTTTTTCACTTCTTTCATTCTGGGCATATAGGAAGGCCTCTGATTTTTGCACATTTATTGTGTATCCTGCCACCCTGCTGAACTTCTCAATTAATTCCAGGAGCTTCCTGGTGGAGTTTTTGGGATCATTCACGTATAAGATCATGTCATCTGCAAATAGGGATAGCTTGACTTCTTCCTTGCCGATTTGAATCCCTTTTATGTCCCTTTCTTGTCTTATGGCTTCAGCTAAGACTTCAAGTACAATATTGAATAGAAGTGGTGAGAGTGGACAGCCTTGTCTAGTTCCTAATCGAAGTGGGAATGCTTCCAATTGTTCCCCATTGAGCAAAATCCTTGCTTTGGGCTTGTTGTATACAGCTTTTATTATATTGATAAAAGTTCCTTCCATTCCTACTGTCTCTAGAGTTTTGATCATAAAGGCTGTTGGATCTTGTCTAAAGCTTTTTCTGCATCTATCAAGAGTATCATGTGGTCTTGGACTTTGGACTGGTTTACATGACGAATTACATTTATTGATTTGCGTGTGTTGAACCAACCTTGTGTGCCGGGGATGAAGCCTACTTGGTCCCCGTGAATGATCTTTTTAATATGTTTTTGAATCCTATTTGCTAAGACTTTGTTGAGAATCTTTGCGTCTGTGTTCATTAGAGAGATCGGCCTATAGTTTTCTTTTTTAAGTGAATCTTTATTAGGTTTTGGGTTAAAACGATATTATCTTCATAGAAGGAGTTTGGTAGTGCTCCTTCCTTTGCTATTTGATGGAACAGTTTAAGGAGTATTGGTATTATTAACTCCTTAAATGTCTGGTAGAACTAACTCTGTGCTGAATCCATCTGGTCTAGGACATTTTTTGGTGGGAATAGTTGAGATTACTTCTTCAATTTCCTTATATGTTTTGGACTATTTAAATAATTCACAACTTCCTGATTCAATTTAGGTAAGTTGTATTTACATAGAAATTCATCCATCTCTTTTGTGTTGTCAAACTTCACAGAGTATAAGTTTTTGAAATATGATGTTATAATTCTCTGGATTTCTTGGGTATCAGTAGTGATAACTCCATGTTCATTTCTGATTTTGTTAATTTAGGTTTTCTCTGTCTTGGTTCTGGTTAATTTAGCTAGGGGTGTATCAATCTTATTGATTTTTTTAAAGAACCAGCTTTTTGACTGGTTGATTTTTTCTATTGTTTTCTTAATCTCGATTTCAGATATTTCTCCCCTTATTTTGCTAATCTCCTCTCTTCTACTACTTTTGGGATCAGATTGCTCTAGTTTCTCCAAAGCTTTAAGCTGCATTGCTGTTTATTTCTGATGTTTCCATTTTATTGATGTAGGCATTAAGAGCTATGAACTTACCTCTGAGAACAGCTTTCATTGTGTTCTAGAGATTTTGGTAAGTTGTATTTTCATTATCATTCACTTTCAGGAAATCTTGAATTTCCTTTTTAATTTCTTCCTGAATCCAGTTCTCATTCAGCATCATATTGTTAAGTTTCCAGGAGTTAGTGTATTTTCTCTTGTTTGTTGTGTTGTGGATGTCCAGCTTTAGGCCATGGTGGTCTGACAGGGCACAGGTTAGAATTTCAACTTTTCTGTATAGGTGTAGATTAGTTTTGTGGCCCAATATGTGATCTATTTTGGAGATATTTCTGTGTGCTGCTGAGAAAAATGTGTATTCTTTGGTACGTGGGTGAAAAGTTCAATAGAGATCTGTAAGGTCCATTTCTTTCAGAGTTTGATTAAGTTCCAAAGTGTCTCTGTTAAGCTTTTGACCTGTTGATCTATCCCATGTTGAGAGGGCGGTGTTGAAGTCCCCAAGAATTATCGTTTGGGGGTTGATTTCTTGCTTTAGACACTGTAGGGTTTTCTTAATGAATGTTGAGGGGCCCGTATTGGGTGCATATATGTTCAGTATTGTAAAGTCTTCCTGGTGAATTGTACCTGTGACTAAAATGTAGTATCCATCCGTGTCTCTTATAATTTTCTTTGGTTTGAAGTCCACTTTGTCTGAAATCATAATGGCTACCCCTGCCTGTTTTCTGCTTCCATTAGCTTGTAGAATTGTTGACCAGCCTTTTATTTTTAGAGCGTGCCTATCTTTTGTGGTGAGATGGGTTTCCTGCAGGCAGCAGATTGATGGATTGTGATTTTTAATCCAAGTTTGTAATCTGTGTCTCGTGATCGGTGAATTAATTCCATTAACATTTAGTGTTATAATGGTGAAACTATTTTTAATTCCAGACATTTATTATGTTTAGTAGTTTTTGTAAGTATATTGCTTCACTTTTAATGGTGTTATACTTGCGTTCTGCTTTCCTGGATATGCCTGTTTTTTTTTCTTCATGCTTGAGTATCATTTCTAGCATTTTTTGAAGGCCTGGTTTGGTGGACATGTATCCCTTCAAGTTGTCTTTGTGCTGGAAGATTTTTCTTTCTCCCTCGATCATGACTGATAGTTTTGCAGGGTAAATCAGCCTGCGTTGGCATTTTTGCTCATTCAATACTTGAAGTATGTCTCTCCAAGCTCTTCTTGCTTTTACTGTTTCCATTGAGAAGTCATTTGTTATTTTAATAGTTTTACCCTTAAAAGTGACTTGTTGTTTCTCCCTTGAAGCTCTCAGCACCAGTTCTTTGTCTTGAATATGGAGTGTTTTGACTATTATTTGCCGTGGCGAGCTTCTGTTTAGGTCATATCTGTTTGGGGTGCGGAATGCCTCTTGTATATGGATGGGCCTGTCTTTTTTTAGATGAGGAAAGTTTTCCTTGATGATCGTTTGAAAAATTTCCTCAGGGGTGGTATTTTGAGATTCTTGCTCTTGTATTCCATGAATACGCATGTTGGGCTTCTTCAGGGTGTCCCATATCTCCTGGACATTTCTCTCAAGCATCTTTTTGGCTTTAACAATCTCTTCTATTCAGCTGGTTAATACTCCCACTTTATCTTCAAGATCTGAAATTCTGTTTTCTGCTTCATTAGTTCTGCTGATAAGACTCTCTGTGGAGTTCTGGGTTGAAGATAACTTGTCTTGTAGCTCAGTTTTAAACTCTGCTTGAGTCTGCTTTAACTGCTCTATGCCAGTTTTTGATTCTTGCACTGTTTTTCTCAACTCCTCCATGTGTCTGTTATGTTCCTCCTCAAAGCGATTGATTCGATTATTTAATTCCTCCCTGATTTCCTCTTTCATAGTATTGAACATGGTAATGATCATATTTTGAAGGTCGTTATCCTGGGTCAGGCTTTCTTGGCTATTTTCCATGGGTTTGTTCTGGTTGGAGTCTAACATTATGGGATTAATTCCTTCAGTGGGAAATTTGTTTACTTGAGTGTTGTTTCTCATGGATTTGCACTTTGACTTTGGCATTTTTTTTTTTTAACTCTTAAGATCTTTCAATTTCTGTGCTTTTTTCACTTACTGAATTATTTGGCCTGGGGTTCTAGGAATGGCCAGGGACCGAGCTTACCTAGGTCGTGGTGAGTCCCGGCTGGACCCCGCATGTCCCGGGAGGCGGAGTTGGGGAATGGAGGATGGGGCGTAGGAGGGGAGCGCTATTTAATCTGGGGGAGCTGAGGCGGGGCCTGGGCGTAGAGAGGGTGTTCTCCTCCCAGGCCCTGCCTGGCTCCGGCTGAATGGCGGGAGGAGCTGGGTCCCTTTGGCTTCCTGGGGTTCTGGGGGTGGGCGGGGGCGGAGCTTACCTAGGTGAGGCCCAGCTGGACTGTGTGCGCGTCCTGGGCAGCGGAGTGGGGGAAGGGAGGAGTATAGGAACACTATTGTGGCTGTTATTCCCTTGCCTCTAAGGATCCTAGTGCCTGTGATCCATGCTAGACTTTGAGGGGTCAATAATGTGTTGGGCGTTGTGCAGGGCATGCAAAGTCCTATTATGATTACTTTGGCCCTAACTTGTATGGAGTATCTTGCATGTCATTGCTCCTTCCCATCTTTAGGCTCTTACAATCTTACCACCCCTTCTTCCATAACTCTGAGCTTTAAGATGGGAAGAGATTAGGCTGGCCTGGTTCCAGATGGTTGATGTAGAGTCTCTAATTTTCTGAATTATGGCTTGTTGATTTTTTTTCAGTTTTGCTGCTCCTGTACCACCCTTGGCTCCATCCTGATGGGTATTGGATATCACCTTCTAGCCAGAGATACAAGGCTGTTAGAATAGAATCTTATTATAGATTCAAAGGTAGATGGAATAAGAGTAGGAGACCATTTGCAGGATGGTTACCTTCTATCTGCCAGACTCTATGCCCTCCCTTTCTGGTGAGATCATTAGATGCAAGTGACCAGTAAGGAAAGTTTGCAAGCCCAACCAGATGTCTCATCACCTGGTTACAGTCCACGATGGTGGTCTATTTTCTCTGTTGTAGCATGATCCCCTCTCTCCTTGTTTCTGGCAGGGCCCTTCTTCCCTTTCCCTCTCTGCTTATAATCTTTGCAATTACTGTAGGTATTACAGAGATTTATCTTTGACTGTGTCACTAAGTGGGTTTGGCACTAGGATCCACCTATTAGGGAGTACATATGGTGCTTAATTTTCTGTGTCTAGGATACTTCACTCAATATAATTGTTTCTAAATCCATCCATTTCCTGGCAAATTACATTAATATATCATCTTTGATGGCTGAGAAGTATTCCATTGTATAAATGTACCACATTTTCCTTATCCACTTGTCAGCTGTTGGGAATTTGGATTGATTCATGACACTGCTATTGTATACAGTGCTGCTATGAACATGGTCCTGCTTGTGCTATGGAGGTGAATTTTTGGTGCATGGGGGATTATTCCCAAAAGTGGAATAGCTGGGCATATGGCATTTCAATCTTTAACTTTTTAAAGAATCGCCAGACAGCTAGCCAGAGTGATTGTATGAGCCTGCATTCCCACCAGCAATGTAGGAGAGTTCCCTTCTCGCCACATCCTCTCCAACATTTGTTGTTCGTATTGCGGATTTTTGCTATCCTGACTGGGGTGAGATGATATCTCTGGGAGGTTTTGATTTGCATTTCCCTGATGGCTAAGGATGCAGAGCATTTTTAAAGATATTTGTTAGACATTTCAATTTCTTGGCGCTGTTCAGCTTCTATATTAGTCAGAGTTCTCTGAAAAACAGAATCTCTAGAATGTAAGATAGATATATAAATTTATTAAGTTAACTTACAATATAAAAAATGTTGGCTTCCCACTCCGCCAGCCCCAGTTCTAGATCTCCATGAGAAAGACATCAGATAAACCTACCTACAGAATGCCTAAGCAGAACATCTCAAAACTGTCGTGATCATCAAATACAAGGAAACTGAGAAAACAGTTGGCAACATATGAGGCCCTGTCTCAATGATAAGTGATAAGATGTCTAGACATGAACCCTGGAACAAAGAATGACTTCAGGGACAACCCCCCTGACACATTTGTCACAGGTAGGGAACCCAGCCTGGTACAACATGGCAGCCTTTTCTGCTGCTTCTTCGGTCCAGCGGGCTGCCTATGGAGCTCTTTCTCTGTTCCAAGGTCTACTCCAAGAAATCTCATCACTTGTAGCCGAGCCTCTCAGGCCTATCTACTCCCCATCAGTTTTCCGAACAGTTTCCATGGAAGAAAACAGGTTAGGGGTACAGGGAGTCCTCTGCACTACTGTAGCATTCTGTTGATCCAGTGCTTTTATAAGATTCGAAGATTCATTTTATAATTGGAGAAGTTCTTTATTTCACTCCATGAAACAAAAATCCCATTTTCCTGCCTGACTCGATGCTACGAATATACTAGATGCTGTTTTTTTGATATCTGAGTATCTTTTCTAAAAGCTGGGGTCATGGTGATGGTCAGTATCAGTTGTCAACCTAATACCACCATAAGGTCGAGGCCAAGATAAAGTTGCTTCATTTTCTCAGACTCTTTCTCTCCCATGGTAAAGTGAGGATTGAACTTCTGAAACAAGCATCCTGTCAGGACACCTTTTCTCCCACTGAGACCCTGACCCTGGGCATTCATTCTCTGTGGGAACTAGATTCAATGATTCTCTCCTGCCACACAGAGCAGAATAAAGGGGTCAGAAGTGCAAGCCATCTCCATTTCTGTCTAGTGTTTTTATATGGGATCTGGGATCCAAATTTAGGTCCTTCTGCTTGCGAGGCAGAGGCTTAACCTCTGAACATCTCTCTAGCTCCCGATGTTATATTTTGAAGAGACCACATCTTCCTACCTGAGAGCACTGCTCACTTTTCCTCTTAGCCCACTGCGGGAAACATGCAGCTACGTTGTAAGCTGCTCCACGGAGAGGTTCATGAGACAATGAGTTGAGGGTGATTTCAGCTAAGTTAGTAGATTTGTGACTACATCCTGGCAAGTGAGTTTGGAAGATTATTTGGACATGGAAGAGCCCGAAGCACCAGCATCCTGAGAACATTTGGCCCAGAGGTCCTCAGTCAAGCCACATCCAGCTCCTAACCCAAGAAATTGTTAGATAATGAATGCTTGTGTGTAATTTATCATATTGTGATAGATAGCTAATACACGTGCTTACCTTGCAAAGTTATTGTGAAGAATAAAGAGGAAAATGTGCTTAATTAGATTACATATGCTAATGAACTCAAACATGGGAAACAGAGCACAATGCATAGCTTATAAAAGGTAGTCTACAAATCTGAGATCCTCCCTCATTCCCCTTTAAAATGAGAACAATACCTACTCTATTGTGAAAATGTTTTGAAAACTGTAATGTACTATGCAATTAGAATACATGTAATAATGTGAGGTTTTATTGTAATAGAAGAAAAAGCATTGTAATTTTCAAAGTTATTTGCAGCTTAGACTGGTTGGCCCAGAAAGAAGGCAAATTCTTCTTAGAAAAAAAGAGGACCTAAATAAGTAGGTATACTATAAAAGAAAATTATTCAAGACAGAAGGTGACCTTGATAACGTGGGACACTGAGGGAGGCTTTGTCTGTAGTACAGGAGATGGGGGGTGTCTTGCACTACTTTATGTATATGTTAAAGGTAGGTATGTCCTTAGAGAGAGAGGGTTTGTGGCACCTGGGCAGAATTGCAGATTACACAGTATGTACAAGACCTCAATTTGGCCCTAGAGTAAAATGTAGAATTGAATTCAGGGATAGAATTTAAAATATATGCACCAATCAAAGCATCATATCAACACCCAAGAAATGTGCTTTTCCCCAAGGCATTCAAAGCAATCTTGCTTAATAAATGTGTTCTCACTACATTTCATCTTGTTTGTATTAATTCTTATTAATCTATTTATTATAAATTAAAATTTAATTTAAATGCAAAAAAAAAAAAAACAAATAAAAAACAGTGTCCTTCAAAGTAGCCACCTGCAGCCACCTTGCTCTTGACTGGAATGTTTCACAAAGCCAAAAGATCCCAAGGTCTCAATCCTTTCCTTCTCTGGAGGGTTGAAGACACTGGGTTCTGATGTCCATGAAGAACAGCCAGGCACTGATATCAGCGATGAACAGCGAACAGCAGCAAGACCTAGAGGGCCAGGCTCCATAGGCAGCGGGAAGAGCAGCAATGTGGAAAGGATGAAGCTTGGAGTCAGACAAGGATAGAGGCAGCAGCAGCAACAGTAACAAAGAAGGCCACAATGTTCTAAAAGTGAACGACACTTGCAGGGTAGACTCCACAGCAAGTGGACACAAGATAAAGGAACAGCAAGTCCCTCCTTCTTGAACTTCCTGTTTGATCTAACACTGGAAAGTAACACCCACTATAGGCTGGGTTTTCTACTGCAATTAATCAAAATCAAGTACCTGCATACTTGTTCAGGGGCCTGTACCAACCTAATGGTACAGTTGTGCCCCCAAATAATCTACGACTGTCAACACTAAAATGTAACTATAACAGCTTCATTGGACAAGCCTTTGGTGTCTGCAAAAAAGATCTTTGTACCATCTCTTTTTATTGTAACAAGGCCCCCTGCTGGCCATAGTTGGCTTTGTCTGTGGACCTCTCACCAAGATTATAATCCAATCCTTGGGTGGCTACTCTTCCAGTTGGGGACATTTTTTCCCAAGTGTGCTTCCAAAGGTGAGAAGCAAGCACAACCTTGAGATCTGTAGAGGCACCTATCTTCCTACTTCCAAAATCCCACAGATAATGACTTCTCTGCTGGAAGGATGCAGCTGTGGATCAAATATTCCACAAGATCTTCAGAACTCCAGTCTCTATGGCAGTGAATGGCAGAGCACTGACCTTGGAGGGGACATTTGCCAATAGCTCTATTTTTTGTATGCTTACTAGATTTGGACAGTCATAGAAGAAGTTTAGAAGTGCTTCCTTCATTTGTTATTGAATAGGCTGAAGGGCATTGACTTTCATTCCTCCGGAAATTTGGTAAAATTTTGCAAGTATTTGATCTAGTCCTCTTCCTTTCACTATAGGAAGACCATTTGATTGTCCGTATCATCTTGGTTCAATTTATTTATTTTTAATTAATTGTGTGTGCACATGTGTATATGTGTTTACTAGAGGATACTTGAGTGTGTATGCCTGGGGAAGCCCAAGAGTGACATTGGGAGTCATCCTGGATTGCTTTACTTCTGTATTGTTTTGCTCTGGGGTTTCCCCTGCTCTGCCTTTCAGGACCAGAAATTCAGGCTGCTGCCATTTCTATATGGCATTTTTTACATGGGATCTGGAGATCTGAACTCAAGATCTGAACACAAGTTCCTTGTGAGGCAAAATTTTTAATTCCTGAGCCACCTTCCCAGTCCTCAATTCAATTTTAATAGATCACGTATATGTAGAAATTTTCATTTCTTCTGGGGTTTTCTGTTAATTGGCAAATATTTAGCAATATCTCCCAATGATCATTTAAATCTCATGATGTCTGTTATAATGTCTTACTTTTATCTCTGGTTTTGTTTACTTGAGAATTCTTCTTCTTTTTTTTTAAAGGAGGCAGGAAAGTTTAGTTGAAGTTTGTCAATTTTAATTTTTCAAATGATTATGATTCAGCGTGTAGCTCCCAAATATGTTCTGGGCCATGTTTGCATATTCAAATGGAGACTGACCACAAAATGAGACATTACAAGTGATTGAAACTACTGTTGTTGCAGCGGGCTGTCTTTGCAATTTGGTAAAGAATATAGTCCTAAATTTCTTAATTAATTTTTAGGAGAGAAGTGTGTATATAGCACAAGTCAAATGGAGACTCAGGCTAATAAGCTACATTGATGCTTATATGATTGCTATCTATTAGGGTGGATATCTCTCCTACTTTTATATCAGATCCTTTCTATTAAGTGGCTATTGCTGTTTGCCTGCACAGTTGCTGATAAATCACCATCAAATGGCTTAAGGGAACAAGGGATTTATTTTCTCTTATGATTACTGGTTACAGTTATTAGTCCAGGGCTTAGAAAACTGGCTACAACATCACCACATAATGACTGAGAGAATAGTCCTTACTTGCCAGGTCAGCATGTCTGGCCAACTTCCTCAACCAAATCTCTGTATTTTGTTCACCTGTTCAGGGCCTAGTCACACCACCATGGGCTGGGTCTGCCCCATCAACTAGACAATCTCTTTCTCGCTCTGGGCTTAACTCAACTACTAATTCTCTGCAGATGTGCCCAGAGCTCAAACCCTCAACCATCAAGTTGACACCTATCAATAACCATGACAGTGTCACAACACTCTGTTAGGCTATTGTTTTATGGCATTGATTTTTGTCCACTTGTGTTTTGTACTATAATCTGGTTGTGGCTTTTTGGGATGTAAAATGACTAGTGAATTTTGATAATACATAGCATATTAGATCCTAAGAGATCCATTTTCTCTGCAGGGATTGCAGATATATGGTCTGTCTGGTAATTTAAATTCATGTGGAAAAATCTGTGGAGCATGTGGGATGTACTTTCTGTGACTTCTCAGATGTTGCATGCTTGTAGAAATAAATTTTAGCTACTAATATCACATGTGTCCTGTAACCAATACCCAAGCATGCGAGTAGACTTGCAACCAAAACATACAATGTCTTCAGTAATAGGAATTGACAATCAAATTCTGCTATATAACCATCATCAGTGCAAATATCCTCTATTGTTTTGGGGTTTCAGGTTTCTCTGACCAACAATTTATGGTGAGGTAACCTATCATGATGCAAGGAGGTTATCTAACAACCTTATAAATTTTTGGAGTGTCATTTCCCACTCATGCAAGGTGGCCTTTTAGACAGGTTGGTAAGATCTTTAAAGGCCCAGTGTCATCCATTCAATGTAAAATCCTTGATCTTTGATGGCTAAAAGATTGCTAAAAATGGGGGCTGGAGAGGTGGCTCAGTGGTTAAGCCTCTGCCTTGCAGGCAGAAGGTCCTGAGTTCGGATCCTAGACTCTCCACGTATAGACACCGGGTGGAAGTGGGGGCAGCCTGCGTTTCCGGTCCTGGTAGGGCGGAGCCTGTGAATCCCGGGGCAGAGTAAACAAGGAGGAGGTGGAGGCGTCTATGGTGGTTCCCGAATTCATCTCTGGTTCTACACACACATACATACACATGCACACATACATACACGCACGCTCACACATGTATACACGCACAATTGAATAAATAATAAATAAAAATTTAAAAAAAGATTGCTAAAAATGAAACACAAGCACAATCCTGCACATCTTCAAATGATCCCATCTTTTACATCTATCTGGAATGCAATTTTGGGTGCAACAGCATGAATGGGAGACATTACCTTAATGTTTCATAATTCAGAGGCATTTCCCATGATACTTCTGGCCTCCTTATCCTGATATTCTGCTGTTGTCACATGGCCATGATACATCTCATCCCCCACCCCATCATTTCTTTTGGCTTGCATGCATTGCTTGACTTGGGTCAGGATCAAGGGGAAGCAAGACCACTTCTTAGAATGTTATGCCTGCTTATGGAACTGGGTCCTCAGTTATGATGAGTGGACCATTAATACCACAGCCCTTGCATTTCCATCAGCCACAAGCTTCCTGACAAAAAGCCTCAGATTCACTGAATATTTTTTTACATTCAGAATACTTTAAACTCCATATTCCTGGGAGGTAACTGTTCATTCACGAGTCAAGCTTAATCTTTCCTCTGCAAACTACAGCTCAGAATTTACTGATTTCCAGGGATATATTAGCACGACATTTGGTTTTTTGTTATTTTTCCCCTCAAGGAACTCTGTCTAGACACAAATCTGCCACATCTACCTTGGAGTAGCTTGAATGCATCTCCGTGTCTGCTCTGTCCTTCTCTCATTCTTCTTGATTGTTTTGTACTTCCTGGAAATGATTTACATATTGGGTCTGGTTCATACACTGGTCTAAATCACTTAGGTCCACCTCATAAAGAGAATGTCCCATCAGAGGATTCAGCTAAATAAAGTTAATAAAGCTCCATATCAGCTCCAAAATCGCTGATGAATGTATATCTTTCTTAACACTCTAATGAACCCAGAACTATCTGGCCCAATAAGTTGGGCATCAACCACTGCCTCTCTCATGCCTAGTGCCTCAATTATGTTTCTTTCTATCTCATATTTGTTCTCTCAATTTTGCTTGCTTTATACTTTATAATTCACTCATTCAAAACCAAAAGCATTGCTACTGCTACAGATCCACATACCAATGACACATTACTTTCTACCCATAGTCACCTATGTGCCATGAAATGCAAGAACTTATCTCTTCTATCTAAATGGAACATTGCACCTATTGGTCAGCATCTCCTTACTCCCTCCTTTCTATACTCTCTGGTCTCTGCTAAGCACTATTCTGTTCTCATTATAAGATCCACTATTTTAAAGATTCTACATTTGAGTGAAATCATATGAAATTTGATTATCCTATCTATCCATGTCCATATATGACTGTTTTCATAGTGTTCTTCATGACTGTCTATACTGCTGTCAGTGAGAGGATTTCATCATTTTTAATGGATGAATAGTTTTCCATCATGTAGATGTACCATTAACTTTTTGTCCATCTATCATTTGGGTGGACATTTAGCTTCAGTATTAGCTTCACATGTCCCAATAGTAACAATAGGTGGCAGAAGAGTAGAATAAATGGTAAATTATTACCTATGTAAAAATATGTGAACAAATTATGTTACATAAAGTCACGCTGTCCATTGAGTATAATGGGTACAAACAGCTTTATGTATATGGAACAAGGTGACTGTTTCTATATACTCTTCTTCAAAAATGTGCAAAGTGGAACCAGATAGGAACCTTCTATGTTATTAATATGAAAAAGAAATGCACAAGGTGGGGGAAGACTTGAACCTAGCCCATACCACAAAAAAAATTGTACTTTTTTGCTTATGCTTGATGTATAGAATGAACTCTTTAACTCACACAATGATGTACAAAGAATGAGAGTATCTTGGTGATTTATCTCATGTAGGATTCAAACTCTACATATCACCAACTGCAAGTTGTATGTTTTACACTTTGGCCTCTCATCCATAAGATTCATTCACACTACTGCTTACCTTAGAGTCTTTATTCTACACTAGTGTAATCATTTCAGAATAATAATTTATTCTAATAGGTGTATGGATAGTAGCTATAGCAATAGTTAAATAAAGTGCAAAAAAGAAAATCTATCTCTCTCTCTTCCCTGTACTTGCAAGCTTATATTTCCTGCTAATACCATTCTTCAATGACATCAGAACCTAGCTTCTTCAACCTTCTAACATGACTGAAGTCCAGAGACTCTCCAAGTATCCTCTGGCCTTCAGCACCAGAGTGAGACTGCTGAGATATTCATTTCCTGCACTGAGCAGCTAAAGGCAGTTGTTGTTGAACTACCTAGACCTTATATCTTAAACCAATACAATAGATTCCCTTTTCATATGCAATTTATAGTAATTACTCTTTCATATTGCTGTGAGAAAACACTGAGGCTCAAACAACTTAAGGGAGAAAGAAAGATTTATATAGCTTATACAGTTTCAGAGGGAAGATATAGTCCTCATGGTAGAAAAGGCATGACTAACTGGCAGAAGTAGAGATAACTTAGGTCATATCTATCATGGAAGCTGAAGAGCTGCAAAACTCCAAACTGAAGGGCAGACAAACTAACTGAAGTTGGGTAGGACTAACCAGCCTCAAGTCCCATCCTCCTATGACTGCCTTCATCCAGTAAAACTCCATCTTTTAATGGTGCCATGCCCTTCCCAAACAACTGAAGATTAAAATACATGAACCTATGGGGGACAACTTACATTTCAAACCATGACATAATCATTCTATCGGTCTGTTCCTCAAGGGAACTTTGACTGTTATATTGGCTATTGCAAATAGAACTTCAATAAACATGGCTGTGCAAATATCTCTGTGGTATGTTATACAATCTTGAGATATATTCCTAGAAGTTGTGTAGCTGGGACTTATATAAGATTAAACTTTTATTTTTAAGAAACACCCACACTGATTTCCATATCAACTTACACTCCTCCCAACAGTAAGTAAGTATTCTTTCCCTACATCCTTGCCAGTATTTTTTTTGTATTTTTTCTTATAACGGCCATTCTTAATGGTGTGATATGGAATCTTAAAGTAGCATTAGCTTAACTTCTGTGACAATTAAGGATGTTGAACACATTTAAGTATAATTAGTCATTTTTTTAAAAAAATTTATTTATTCAATTGTGTGTGTGTGTGTGTATGTGTATGTATGTATATGTGTGTGTGTGTGTGTGTGTGTGTGTGTGTGTGTGTGTGTGTGTGTGTAGAACCACGGGCGAATTTGGGAACCACCATGGACCGCCTTCACTATTCTTTGTTTACCATGCCCCGGGATTCACAGGCTCTGCCCTACTAGGACCAGAAACGTAGGGAGCTAGAACACCTATGTTATCAATTTCAGAGAAAGTTTCATTGACCACTAAAAAGAATGTGTAGTCATGTAAGATTTATTTGGCTTAAGGATTGAGTACATTTTATCAAGATAAACAGTTTCCATTCAAGTATGTATAGTTTTTGTCTAGCCAATGAGCAGTTGATAGTTCCCCACACATGTCATAAATACAAGGATTTTGAAAAAAAAATATACCAGCAAACCAAACACTGGTCATTCCTTTCTTTAGTAATTCACCTAGACTGGTTAACTGCCTATTTCAAGTATTGTTGATAATGATACCTAAAATTCTCCATAATCCTCAGTACTTGAAATATTAACTAGAAGTACTAGCATATCATTATCAAAATTAATGATGGTAAGGATCTTGAAGAGCATTATCATTCCTTCTCTTGTAGGCATGAACATATTTTATCATAAAAACAAAGCAAGTGTCATAGTTAGATATAGGTATCAACTTGACAGTTGAGAGTTTGAGTTCTGGACACATTTTTAGAGAATTAGTTGTTGAGTTAAGCCCAGAGCAAACCTGCAAGAGATTGTCTAGCTGATGGGGGAAGGCCCAGCCTATTGTGGGTGGGACTAGGCTCTGAACAGGTGAATAAAATACTGAGAGCTGGTTGAGGAAGTTGGCGTCCTTGTGTATACTAGGCTAGACAAGTAAGGATTGTCTCTCTCTCAGCTGTTATGTGGTGATGGTGTGGCCAATTCATTCAGCCCTGGTGTTGATGTGAGCCCTACCATCAAGCTGGACTGAGAACTGTAACCAGAAAGCCATAAGAGAAAATAAATCCCTTGTTCTTTTAAGCCATTTGATGGTGATTTATCAGCAATCATAAAGGCAAATTGCAACAGATTTTGGTACCCAGGAAGTGGGGTGTTGATAAATCTGACTATGTGGATTTTGTAGCCTTTTAATGGTTTTGCTGGACAAAGTTTGAAATGTTTGAAGATTTTGATTTTGTGGATTTACAAATAACCATTCTGCAGAGTTTAATGGGCCATTTGGATAATGAAAATGCTGAGAGAGTTGTGAATTAGTTGTTAAGTTGTGAGGAAGAGAACATGTACTTTGGTAAAACTGAATTTAATGATGATGGACTGACTGGTTTGCTTGATAGAGGAGAGCTGTGTTGGCAGCCTTGAAGATTTGCATGAGAAAAAGGTAGGCAGCCAAACAGCTACCCTTGTTGGAGAAATGAGCATCAATGAAGAAAAACCTAGTGACTTGTACTGGGATTGCAGAAAACATGAATACCACTGTATGGTGATTTTGTGGTTTGAAAACCCGGATTCCTTCAGGGGCTGAAAGCCCAAGTTAAAGCTGTTTCTTGCCCTTTGGAAATATGGCTCTCTAGGAAGAGGCTTTTCTAACATCAGCACACAAAACTTGGTACAGCTGTGGCTTGAGTACACCAAGCTACATTTCAACCTCATTTCAGAATGTGGCAGCATCCCCCAAGTAGTACTGGTTTTGGTGTACGATTATGGGGTTCATGAAGAGCAGCAAAAGCATGAAGTGGAAGACATAGCGTTCCTGCAAGGAAAGGTGAAGCTTATAGCTGCAGAGGTGAACCCAGAGTATTGTTTGAGATACCAGAACAATGGCATGTATGCTGAGGATGGCTGTGAGTGGAGATTCAGCCTGGTTCAATGGAACTCTGCTTTTACAACTTCGAGCTGCAAATAGGGACTGGAAAAGTCAAGAATTTTTGAACCACTAGGACTACGTGATGAGCAACAGAAGATGGACATTGAAATACAGGATGCAGTAATTGATTTGCTGGACTGGATTCTAATTTGATATTTTCTTATCATGTTATGATACTTCTATTTTGATGTTTTATCTTGACGTATTTAACATATTTTGATTTGACTACTATAGTTAAAAGATTTGAAACATTATTTAAAACTTTCAGTTCCAATATTTTAATAATTTTTAACTGGCACTTTTTTATTATTTATTCAATTGTGCATGTGTGTGTGTGTGCGTGTATGTATGTATGTATGTGTGTGTAGAACCATGAGCAAATTCGGAAACCACCATGGACCGCCTCCACCTCCTCCTTGTTTAATCTACCCCAGGATTCACAGGCTCCACCCTACCAGGACCAGAAAAGCAGGCTGCCCCGCTTCTGCCCAGTGTCTATACATGGGGTCTAGAATCTGAACTCAGGACCTTCCACCTGCAAGGCAGAGGCTTAACCCCTGAGCCACCTCTCCAGCCCCAATTTTTTTAGTTTATTTATTTATTATTTTATTCAATTGTGTGTGTGTGTGTGTGTGTGTGTGTGTGTGTGTGTGTGTAGAACCATGGGTGAATTCGGGAACCACCATGGACCGCCTCCACCTCCTCCTTGTTTACTCTGCCCTGGGATTCACAGGCTCCGCCCTCCTAGGACCAGAAACACAGGCTTTCCCCCCCTTCCACCTGGCATCTATATGTGGGGTCTAGGATCCAAACTCAGGACCTTCCTTCCACCTGCAAGGCAGAGGCTTAACACCTGAGCTACCTCTCCAGCTCCATCTCCAGCCCCAATTTTAATAACAATTTTTAATGACAGAACATTATAAAATTTGTCTAAGAACTTTTAGAGATTTAGAATTAATAAAATTAAATGTATTTATGTTTTTAAGATAACTTTTAACTCCTATGGGAACAAGAATTGAAAGTTACAGTTTAAAAGTGCTATGTTTTTGTGTCAAGTTGACAAGGGGTGGAGTGTTATATTTACGCATAGGTGCAACTTGACAGTTGAGGGTTTGAGCTCTGGGCACATTTGTAGAGAATTAATTGTTGATTTAAGCCCAGAGCAAACCTGCAAGAGATTGTCTAGGTGATGGGGGAAGGCCCAACCCATGGTGGGTGGGACTAGGTCCTGAACAGGTGAACAAAATACTGAGAGCTGGTTGAGGAAGTTGGCATCTTTGTGTATACTTGACCAGACATGCTGGTCTGTCAAGTAAGGATTGTTCCTTTCTCAGCTGCTATTTGGAGATGATGTGGCCAGTTCCCTCAGCCCTGGTCTTAGTGCATGCTCTCGTGTCAAACTGGACTATGAACTGCAGCTGGAAAATCATAAGAGAGAAAATAAACCCCTTATTCCCTAAGCCGTTTGATGGTGTTTTATTAGCAACCATGCAGGTGAGCTGCAACAGCAAGATATATATGGTTGCTAGATTAATGGATACCAAACACATCCATCCGTTTGGTGACTCACTTCATGCAATGTTCACTATGCACAATGTTCCAACCTACTTGCGTTCTAACAAATTATGTCACAAATTCTCATGTCCTGAACTATGATGATGATATGATATATTCATTCAACAAATGGTGCTTATGCATGTATATGGTGGTATTCTATTTAAGTGGAGATAAAGGCTTAAAAGAAATGATGACATGATATATTCATTCAGCAAATGAGGACTGTGCATAATGTGCTTTGTTTTTTTATTTAACTGGAAAAAAGCTTAAAAGATGTGGATTCTTTTTTCAATGAAACGAAGGAAAGTGATAAGCACACATATTCATAGATGTGAATATTAATTAGATAAACATACAAATATAAAATATGTCATAAGTGGGAAATTTGTAATTTAAACATTAATCTACCTGTGTTCATGCAAGGACATTCTCGACAGGTTCACGAACCAGCTTTGCAAATAGACAATCAAATTGTAAACTAAGTGTCCTTTTCTTCATTTTGTGAACTACATGGATACTTGAGGTCCTATCTGATTTTTTTCTGTAACAGAATTACTGATAATTTTCATTGACAGAAGTATTAGTATATTCTGAGCTCCAAGTCCAGCTCTGCCATTAAGTAGGTTTTAGACCATAAGTAAAGCTTTCTTTGAAGTCTTGCCTCAAGCAACCTAGTATTTAGCTAGATATCAACTTTGATTCTGAAATAAACCAAAAGCTTTATCTTTGGCATGTGGCAAATCCCTTTGGATACATGACTGTTCAGTTAAGCAAGAAAGGAATAATAGGTTCTCTTTGATGGTTATTGCAATCCTTCCAGAGGGCATGATGTTCTGGTCCCTGATCACAATGTTCTGAACATTCCTTTAGTGTGTTGCACAAAGTGAATCTTTAGATCATTACTCACTGGCTCTGTGAAATTTATTCTGTTTTCATGAATGCTCAGGATCATATATGCCTGCTGTCTTTGAGAAAAATTATGACTATAGTTAAGAGACTTAGAAGAATATTCACCATCAAAGTGGAAAATAGATAAATCATTTCAAAGATAGGTTCACTCCTCAATGAATGAATAACAAGAAGTCAACCACTAGCCATAAATGTTACCATACCAATAAAGATACAGAAATGGACCTTTCATTCCCAGAGATGTATATATACTGGAGTGCGATTATTCCGGAATGAAGACTATTGTATGATAAAAAAATATCAATAATTAAAAAAAGAACCACTGGGCTTTCAAATTATGCTCTGAAAGCAAAAGTAGCTCTCTAGAGTCACTTAGCTGTCAAGAGTCAGAAACAAAATAAATAACATCTTCCAGGTATGTATCCCCTTGTTTCCAACACATAAGGACTAATTTTTTCTATAGCTGGCATTCGGTCAATAATTTCAAATTAATAGATGGGGTTATGAATATGTAAGGCTTTCTATAAAGATACTTAACACATAAAATCTTAAACTCTGGTATTAGGAGGGGTGGGTTTGGTGATTCTTGAATAAAAACTGCAATTTTTCATCTCCTTATGAACCACATAATCTTTTCCAATCCATTTTTTAAAGCCAATATTTTCATTTATTATTTATTTGTGTGTGTGTGTGTGTGTGTGTGTGTGCGCGCGCACACACACACGTGCATGTGCATGTGTGTGTATCAGAGGGCTCTATGTATCCCTGTGGAGGACCAAGGGTGACTTCAGGAATCATCCTGCATTGCTTCTACCTCCTTCTTGCTTTACTTTGGGATTTTCCAGGCTTTACCCACTGGGGCCGAAGTGCAAGCAGCTGCCATTTCTGCCTGGCATTTTTGTGCAGATCCTGGATCCAAACTCAGGACTTTCTGCTTGTGAAGCAGAGTCTTAACCCCTGAGCCATCTCTCCAGCCTTCTATTTTTTTTCTACTTTTACAAACATTGTATTCATCTCAGCTTTAATCCCTCCCTCGTCCCTCCCATCATCCCCTCTTCTCCCTTCATTATTCCCTCCTATTCCCTCCCACTCTTTCACCTGTATGGTTCTATGGATCATAGGGTTCACTCTGGTTTATGGGGGCCCAAGCTTCTGTGGCATATCAAGTTACCTCTCTTTAGGCTACCCTGCTTATATATACATTTCCCTTCATTCGTCCAGCTTTAGACCCAAAGTGAACCACATAATCTTTTTTTATTTATTTATAGTGTATTTTTTCCACCCACACAAACTTGATAGGTACCCCATTCTCCTCCCTTCCTACACCCCTCCCCAGATCCCCCTATTCCCTCTCTCCTCCTTTTCTTCCCCTCCCTTCTCCCTCCCTTTCTCCCAGTGCCCCTCCCCCCATTCCTGGAGCATCCTTTACTGTGTATGTCAAAATTCCCTCTGGGTCCTCCTCTCTTATGAGGTGTAAGGACTCAGCAGCATTGCCTAGAGCTCTTTCTTGTGTTCCCCTTTGATATAGGAACACTATTGTGAACCACATAATCTTAATAAATGATTTTGTCTTTTTGACCCTCAATTTCCTAGTGGAATCAAATATATCATCCTACATGATGACATTGTTATGAAACGTCCATAAGGTAATACTTGTGGCATGATTTGAAGTGTGAGTTGTCTCCCACAGGCACATGTGTTTGAATTTTTAGTTCTTTGGGAAGGCTGTGGGAACTTTAAGAGGGAAGGAAGTCATAGGGAGTGGGCCTTGAGATTGGTTAGCCCTGCCAAACTTTAGTTAGTTAATCTGCTCTTGCAGTTTTGCAGTTCTGAGCCTCCATGATGTCTGCAATGATTTAGGCTTCCTCCAGTTTCAGCCAGCCATGCATTTCCCACCACAGTGGACTGTATCTCCCCTCTAGAACTATAAGCTAAATAAGTCTCCCTTTTTCTTAGTTTGAGCCTGAGTGGTGTCTCACAGCAACAGAAAGAGTATGTAAAGCACTATACCTTCTCTTTTGCTCATTTATGCTCATGGGCATCATCGTTACCCATGGAAAAAACTGTGAGGTTATAATTTTTTCACTTCCGTTCTACACATATTTACATATGAAGCATGTGATGACTAGTCTCAGTTTTTAACTTGACAAAATTAGGCTCCTGTTAGAGGAGCATCTGGGCATCACTCTGGGGATTATCTTGATTAAGTTAATCATGATAGGAAGACCCACACACTGAGATTGGCACTATTCTTTGTGTGTGTGGGGGTCTGGACTGAATGCCAAGGGGAAGACAAGCCAAGCAATAGTGTGTGTTTATTCGATCTATGTTCTCTGCCTTTGACTGTGGATGCAATGTAACCAGTTCTCTCAAACTCCTGTTCCTGTGACTTCCCCACCATGATAAACTGTAACTTAGAACTATGAACCGTACAATCCCTTTCTCCCTTAAATTGCTTTATGTTAGGGTTTTTACAACAATGACAGGACAAAAAGTTAAGATAGGCTATTACTGACATAATGTCTGAAAAAGAATATTAATTCAAGACAGTCAATAACTGCTAACTGTTATCTTAGTTTCTTCTGTTGCTGTGATAGACTACTCCAGTCGGAGAAACTTATGGGAGAAATGGTTTATTTCAGTTTATAGTTCCAGAAGGATAGAGTCTATCATTGTGGAAAAGCATGGTGAAAGGAGCATGAGATTGGTTTGTCACATTATATGAGAAATCAGGAAGCAGAGATAGAGAATAGGAAGTAGGTCAGGGCAATAGAACCTGAAGCCCTCTATGCCCTCCCCCCTTTCAGGGACGTACTTCCTCCTGCAAGACTCCAACATGTAAGTGTTCCACAATCTTCCCAAATTGAGCCTATAGGGAACATATCACAATCAAATCTCAGCACAGTCATGATATCTGATCTTCAACACTACTAGTTCTTTATCGTAGATTATCTTGAAATTTACCAAGCCAGCTGGATCAGAGATATACACCTATGCATTGATGTTTATTTTTCTAACTCATCTCTCCTTCCCTGCCTTACTACTTTATTTCCTTGCTTTATCCCTCCCTCGCTTTTTTCCTCTGTCTCCCTCAAAGACCTACTTCCGGGATCATCATTATCTGAAAGAAATGTCTCAGTGCTTGCAATCAAACAGAACTGGATATGATTGCATAGTACCTGCTTTGGGCTGTGTGGCTTAAATTCTCTCTAATCTTCATATCTAAAACTGGAAGAAGATGCAGGGATTAATGACAAGAAAGTTGGAAGGGTTTCAAAGATTAACTATCATGCTGGCAAGTCCAAAAGGTTCCCAACAGGAACAAAATCACAATTTAAAAATATATTGAACACTCTGAGATGAGTGCTCCTATTTTTTTGGTTTTTAAAAAAACAAAGCACTCTGAGATTGAGGACAGATGGGACGTCACTGTGGAGGAAGTTAAGTGAAGACATCCCAGAGTGGGAGGTGTAGAAAGAGAAAGTATAAAGTCAAGGGTGAGGTTTGTTATAGTGTGTGGGTGTGTACCATCTACCAGTGACTGGAAGTGATGAGACATCTGGGGAGCTGGCTGTCACTAGCTGTCTGTATGTATGGACTAAATGCAGGTAAGGTAGAAAAGAGAGCTGTGAGATGGGGGTGGTGAAGATCAACAAGGGATTGAGACTGACTGGAGACAAGCTAGTCATAATAGCTTTGCAATGCAGCAAGCATGAGGTGGACAGCTATAGATTCAACTCTGTTTTTTTCCTCTTGATGGTTGGGTGAGCACAGTACAAGTGACAGAGCCTCAACTACCACAACCAATAGTAATAAAAAAGAAATTATGGAAAATGGACACTATATGAATTGTTTCAGAAACATATTCTAGGTCTGTTGTTAATGTTGTAAGGTCCAAAATAAAGGGTGTGTGGACTTGGCTACCTTTTGCATAAAAGGTTTAGTCCGTAACAAGTGTCAATCTGATAGTTTCCCCTAGTGGAATGTGTTGCATTTGTTCTAGTTGAACCTTTCTTATAATAAAGCACTTTAGTGCAAATTATGTTAGGGATAATTAAGACTTAGTCATTTGCATATCTGAGCCATATTCAACATTGAAGAAAGCCAATTTAAAATGTAGAGACCTTAATACTGGTTTTGTTTTAAAAGCATAAATTATGGATCTTGGTTACATGACACTCTGCCAAATTTTTCCAAAGGGGGAAAAAGTTGGTTCCAGTGTTTTTATTTTGAAAGTTAAACCTTTGTTAGTTCTCATCCATAATTTGTCTATCAGAGAGGGGAAGTGAGACTTGTAACCCAGGGGCCCGTACATGATATGCAAGAGTTCTACCAAGCAATAGCCCTCTGGTGAGACTTGTAGTATCTAAACGCCAACTTGTGCCTAGCCAGAAAGTACTGGAGGAGTTTTTGCCTAGTTCAAGCTATGTATGAATTTACCATGTTCTACAGTCCACAGGGACTGCAAATATGAACTTCACTTTTCAAAAATAAATCAGCTTTCTATGAAAAGTGGAAATTATACTCAAATTGAATTTTTGAGCATCAGATGGTGCAAATATCAAATGGTACACTTTCAACCTAAAACCAATATGGTATGACTAACTTAGTCACATAAATATTAAACCTGTTTGTCTACTATTTAGCTTGCATACAGTATTTTGGTTATCTAGAAGAAGGAGTTTTATATGCCTTTATTTATGGCCCACTTGAGATGTGAACAATATAGATGACCTTCCCAGAAAACAAAATCAATGTGGAACAAGTAATGTAAGCTTATATTGTTGTGAGGATTAATGAAGAAAAGGTAGAAAAGATAACTTGGAATGTTCAGTACCCTTCGACTATTGCTACCAGGAATGCATAGTGATTGAGCAAGTTGGGATTCTCATGCATGGCAGCCTGTGGGATATGGAACCTGGTATACCACACCCTGTACAAGAAAGAGAGTGTTAGAAAGTGTTTTTGTTTTGGATTGGTGTTGTGAAGCAACACCAGGCCAGCCTCAAACTCATTATGTAGCTGAGGATGACATTGAACTTCTGATACTTCTGAGTGATGAGGTTACAGTCCTGTGCCACATGCCTCGTTCATGCAGTGCTTGGGGTCCAACCCATGGCTCACACATGCTAGGCAAATATACTATCAACAGAGCCATATTCTCAGCCCTTAGAAGGGATTTGGGCTCTAGTGTGTTGGAACAAGAGGTCTGAAGGGAATAAGAAACACTTAGAATGGGATGTAGTCAGAAATGGGTGATTCTGACTTCACACCTCAATAAGCAGAGGTGATCCTATGAATCATCTCAATAAATTAGAAAAGTGGTGATTCTGCGACTAGACATCCAATAAGCTAGATAGTAGGTGATTCTATGATTAACTACTCCAATAAACTACAAACAGGGGTGATCCTATAACTAGCCACTTCAGCAAATTAGAAAGGGATGATTTTATGACTACCCACCTTGGTAAATTAGAAAGGGGATCATCCTATGACTAGAAATTTCAATAAGTTGTGTATTAAGGAGATAGAGTACCACACAGTGATGTCTTGGTAAGCAAAACTCTGGCTAAGAGAGTTGACAGTTGATTGATGAAGGATTTCTTACTCTCCTATGCAGATACAAAATTCCGAAGTTCTGTGAGATTGACTCATTGCATCATGCTCTAGGTAACTTTCTCTGAGGTTATTCTGTGAGATTTCTCATATCCAGTAGGAGAATAACATAATAAATAGATTCTTCTTATGAGGTCTTTGATAATTAGCATACAAAGTAATGGGTTTCACAATGGCATCTTCATATATACTTTGTTTCCTTTCACCTCCTTCTCCTGCTGGTCCAGTTCCTCCTCTAATACCTCCCTTTTGCCTTCATATTATGTGAAATCTATCATGCTTTTCTATCCCTTAAGTCCTCTTTTTCTCTTCTCATGGTCTCTTTGATAATTTCATGAACTTTACCAGTCACACATATATAAACATATGCAAAAATTTGACTATAACATCTATGTAGGAAAGAAAACATTCAGTATTACTCTGAATGTGAGTTATTTCCCTTAATATAAGAATTCCACTTTTTTGGGCATGTCACAATTTCATCTTTCTTTACAGCTTAATAAAATTCCACTGTATATAACAACTTATTAATATTTTTTATCCACCAATTTGTGGATAGATTGTTCCTTTTCTCACTCACTGGGAATAGTGCAATAATAACACAGAAGTACACATTTGGCTTCTGCTGACAGCACTTGAATGTTCTGCCCCAATCCATGGTGATGGGGATGATATTGTATCCCCAGTTGGAAAAAGGGATAGTCCCAGGTCTAGGAGTAGCATTTCCAGGTTCTTGGACTTTTATTCAAGAATGAAATAAAAACTCATGCAGATTTTCAAAAGGGGCAAATAAAAGTTTTTTGGAGCAAAATAGCTTTCAGTATGATATATGTGATTTTCCTCTGTGAGCTTATATTGTTGTAAGGATTAATGAAGAAAAGGTAGAAAAGATACTTGGAATGTTCAGTACCCTTAGACTATTAAAGCACTTGCCTCATAAGAATGGGGACCTAAGTTTGGACACCAGAATCAATATAAAGCTAGGTTTTGTACCACACATCTATAATCCCAGTGCTCCTATGGAAATAAGCAAGGGGAGACAGTAGAATCCAGATAAGTCTTTAGAGACATCTGTGAGGAATTATTTAATTAAGGTAATCCTATAAAATATTGTCTGTTACATAACTGATGTTTGAAGACTCAGTCTGTAGTAGATGAGCCCATTTGTTGGGCAGGTAAATAAGATGGAAAGAGCTGGGGAAGCATTTTGGCAGAGTAAGAAGATGGCAAGCTGGCAAGGAAGAATATTGCCCTGGTCCTTGCTCCTCTATTCTGGCTGTGAACAGTTCCCTCTGTTCTTGCTATGACCAGCTGTGCTGGTAGGACTTTCCCGTCATAGTGGACTGTAGCCTGAAATTATAATCTGAAATAAAATTTCCTTTGTTCTTTCTTCTTTGTTTTTGTTTTTGCATGTGTGCATACCAGAGGACACCACCTGTGAAGGCATAAGTATAACACTAGGAATAATTCTGGATTGCTCTACCTCTCTATTACTTTGCTCTGGGGTTTTCTAAGCTTTGCCTTCCAAAGATGGAATTACAGGTCACCATTTCTGCTCAGTGTGAGATATGAGAATCTGAACTCAGATCCTTTTGCTTGCAAGATGTCATGGTCTAAATGTAAATTGTCACCCACCAACTCATATATTTTAATCCTTAGCTAATGATATATTTTGGAAGGTCTTGGCGACTTTAGGAAGTGCAGTCTTGCTGGAGGAAGGCATTTCACAGAGGGCAGGCTCTGAAGTTGGATAGTCCCGCTAGCAGTCTATTCTTACAATCTGCTACTTACTCTCTCAGTCTCTGTGATGATGTCTATAGTGATCCTAACCACCTCCACTTCCTCATATTGCCATGGCTTTTCTGATAGAATGGACTGTATATCCCCTCTGGAAGTGTAAGTCAGATAAATATCCCTTTCTGCCCTGAAATTGCTTGAGTCTGAGTGTTGTCTCACAGAAGCAGAAAGAGTAATTACAACACAAGGCAAAAGTTTTAACCCCTGAGTCATCTCCCCACCACAGCTCTTTATTTCTCTGTAGATTATTTGGGTCATGCATTCATTACATCTAACACAAATTGACACTATCTTTGTTATGAATCCTTTAGGATGGCACAGTTACTAATTATCTGGCAGTAATTTTCTCCATGTTTGCCCTTCATCTTCCCCTTTCCTCAGCTTCCTTAAATACAACCATCATTTATTATGGGTTGGTATTCCCATTAGGGTCCTGAGTATTCTGCTGTTCCTCGATGAATGTTATTATTCTTTAGAAAATGCTATTTGAATTTCAGTGAGTGGGAAGCACCTGAATGACATTGAATGTAGAAGGATGACTCTAACCTACTCAAGGAAGGAGGTTTTGAATAGTAAGGGCTTTTATTTTAATAAATGAGATTTCCTGGGTAGATACCCCCAACTTGATGTAATATTGAGGTCGTTTCCACCACAGGAGAAAGAATTGCCTACATGAACTTTGAAATGATTTTCACAGTTCTTATTCTAGGGATGTAGTATTTTAGGAAGTGGTCTAATTTTTTAATTTATTGATTTATATTCTTTTAAGGTTTCATACACAAATATAAAAATTGATCTTCATCTCTTCTTACTCAATTCCAATCCCTTTGTTTTTTTCCCATTGTAAACATTCTTCCCCATCAATCTCCCCCTTGCTTTCATGTCCTTCATGTTTGTGTATGTGTGAGGGGCTTACTAAGTTTTATAATTATTTCTGTTGATAGCAATGTGCCTAGGCATGAATGATAGATTAGTGGATATACAACTAGGGAAAACAGTTCCCCTCCTCCCTGCACCCCAACTGATCCAGCATTAACCTTCATTCATTTCTGAGGGAGGTATGGAGTCTCTTGAGTTCTTCCTCTTTTCATGATAGTCCAAATCCTGCACAGATTTCATGGAAGTAAACACAGCTGCAGAGAGTTCATGTTTGCAGAGTCCTGTCATATCCTGATGATACTATCTGGCCACACCCCTCCCCACCTCCAAGTTCTTACATTTTCACCACCCCTCTTCCATGATGGTCCTTGAACCCTAGGTTGAAAAGTGACTTGGATGTCTTGTTTAGAGCCAAGAAGTGGTGATCTAAATTTTAACCCATTTTTTTCTTTTTCAGAGTTGATCTCTCATTTATATCCTCCAGTTCAAGGTAAGGAGACCTCCAATATTTGGTAGCATCTTCAATGTCAACTTCCACCTCTAAAAGAGTATCATATTCCTGAAATATCCTGCACATTTTTGCCACTTAACCTTCTCTTGTGTTAATCTTCTGATATGAGAGTTTCCTTATGTCATAGCAGCCAGATAAATTTCGAAGATTCAATTCAGTTGGCAACTCAAAAAATATATATATACTCTCTTCCATTGAGACTAAGACAAAGCATGCCCCTTATTTGTGTTTATTTTCTTTTTCAGTGGCAAATCAAATACATGTGCATGGAATTGAATGTGATGTTTGGTTATAGATTCACTTTGTACTGATTAAATTGAAATAATTTTATACACTATCACTTTTTATAATTTTTTTGTATTTTTTGACAGTTTCCTATGTGAATACAATGAATTTGTGTCATTTTCACCCCCATATTACCCAATCCCTCCTTTCCCATTGAAAACATTCTTCTTCTTAACCAGTCTCCCTCCAACTTTCATGTCTTCTTGCATGCGTGGCCCACTGAGTTTCATCTGAGTTGCCTGTACTAGCATGTGCTTGAGCACTTGCTGGAGTATGGATACTATGTGAATAAGTATTCCTTGAAGAAAGTGGTTCCTCTTCCCACAGCCAGCTTTAACCATCAGTGTCCCTCAGGGAGGGGTGGTGCATCATGAAGTCTTCCCCTTCCATGACAAATATTAATTTTTATATAAAGAACATAAACCACCTGAATACTATGTCTTATCCCGAGGGGTTGTCAAAATGCTATTCATGGGATTGGGTTATTACCTAAGAATGACTGGGAGGGGGGAAAGGAAAGGGAAAATGGGGAAGGGAGCAAGGGGATTCAAGGAGGGATGGAGGGAGTGAGGGGAATAGGGTACTTATCAACTTTGTACAAGTGGAAGAAATAAAACAAACAAACAACAAACAAACAAAAAAGAATGACTGCTGTCCCTTTGGGATACAGTATACATTCACAGTTATGCACAAATAATTTTTTCCTGCAGTTGGGTGGTAGCTTAGTGGTCAAGTACTTGCCTAGCATGCAAAAGCCCTGAGTTTAATTCCCAGTGTTACTAGGGGAAAATATTATTTCAGATAAGGCAATAATGTTAGGTCACAAAAAATATCTAAAGGATGATAGAGAGATATTTAGGAGCTTACTTTTGCAAAATGAGAGCTTTATTTTTTAAGAGAGTGAGGACAAACAGGCAAAAAGAAAAATTTCAGAATTTGAACTCCTGGAAATGAAATACTTCAGTGCTAAAACTCATCTGCCATGATGAAACCAACATCTTGAGACTATACCTGGCTCTGGGTTAAAATAAAACTTCCTTAACTATTTGATTGTATTTGCTGCCATAAATAAGAAAAGCGATAATCAGACCAACTATGCGGTGTGTGTGTGTGTGTGTGTGTGTGTGTGTGTGCGTGCGCGCAAGGGCACATACTATGTCATTATTGAAATAAATATTTGAAAATCAATTCCCAGCAGGTCTGGTAGTTCATGACTATAATCCTAGCACTTAGGATGCCGAAGCAAGAGGAATTGTTATGAGTTAGAGGCCAGTCTGTGTTACAGAGAAGTAACTTGCCTCCAAAACAAAACAAAACTAAAATATTTGAAAGTCGATTCTCATTGTAAGCTTGCCTTGCATTCTAAATGTATCCTATTTTTCCCAGAAATTTCCATTGCTACCTGTGTATTTCCATTCATCTATGATGAAGAAATCAACTACAACTGCATCTCCATCCACAGTGACTTTGACTGGTGCTCACTTGACTTTCATTTCCAAGGAAGGTGGAGATACTGTACAGCAAATGGTGAGTCTCCATAGAGGTACCCAAGACCTAAGAGAGAAAGTTGATCAAAGATAGATAAATAGTATTTCATTTCAGGAAAAAATCAAGCTCAGATCATGTCTTTTCAGTATAATTAATCCACTTGAAAACAATCTAGTGGAAATCTAGTAGAAACAACCTTTTCTCAAATGGAAATTTGTGGCTATAGACTCTTACTTTCCTACTCTGTCAGAGATATCACCTCTAATTTCAGACTTTCTGGAAAAAGAAAATGGACCAGTAAGTGGAAAATGGACCAGAGAAAGTAATGAGGGAGGGATATAATTAAAGTGTAATATATATATATATAATATATGGTCTGGTGAGATAGCCCAGTGGGTAAGGTGATTGTTCCCCAAATTGATGCCTTGAGTTCAAGCCCCAGAAACCTGCATGGTGGAAGGAAAGAACTGAAAGTTGTCCTGTGGCTTCACCTGTGCATCATGGAATGCATGTTCTCTCTCTCTCTCTCTCTCTCTCTCTCTCTCTCTCTCTCTCTCTCCTCTGTCTTCCCTTTCCCCCTTCTCTCTCTCTCTAATGTGGGCTTAGGAGATGACTCAGGAGTTAATTTCTTTACCTTGTAAACAAAAGGATCTGACTTTAGATCCCCAGATTTCACATAAAAATGCCAGGTGGAAATGGGGGCTGCCTTCACTTTCGACCTAGGAACATGGAACTTGGAAAACTCCTGAGCAAAGCAATAAGAAGGTAGAGCAATCCAGGGTGATTCCCAATGTCATCTTTCAGCCTCCACAGGTAGACACACTCAAGTACCCTCTGGCACACACACACACACACACACACACAAAAGTGACAATGTACTCACGAATGAACACATCCTAACAAAGCTCATTATTTTGCACAATTAATATACCACAAAAGACGGGGGGGGGGAGAAAAATGAATGTTCCCTGAGTGATTTATCTGAAGACTGTTCATAGTTGTTTCTTTTTTAAAATTAATAACTGAGAGGCTTTATTAGAGAGAGAGAGAGAGAGAGAAAGACTGGTACCAGGATGTGTGTGTAGCCCCGAATTACGTTTTTACACAGTTTTTATACACAAGAGACAAAGGATGTTGTAAACACCACCATCTTACTAACTTTTCTCTGCAGATCCTCCTCCATGTGTCTTCCCTTTCTTATTCAGAAAGAAACAGATTCACGAATGCACCAAGGAAGGCTATATTTTGAATCGGAGTTGGTGTTCATTGACCAAAAATTATAACCAAGACAGAAAATGGAAGCAGTGTTCTCCTCAAAAGTAAGAGAGCAGAAGGGAGGACCAGGGCTTTGGAGGAATGTTTTGGGTTGATGGATGAGAAAGAATGAGACCTAGATTTGCCTGGTGATGACTCAGATCAAAGGACAGTTGACATTTCCTGTTAAATGCCTAGTGTTGAACAGAACAAGAATATCAAGCTATGAAGGCCCTGTTACTCATATTCAGTTCTGCTCTTGTAGACAAGAGTATCCACAGGCAGAATAACAATGCATTGAATTAGTGGCAAATTTCTTTAGGTGTTATCTGGTAATTATAATCATATGTATATTTATGTGTTACTATTTTAATTGTTGTGACAAAATACCTGACAAAAGCAACTTAGAGAAGGAAGGGTTTATTTTGGCTTACAGTCTGAAGAGAGATAATCCATCAAGGCATGAAAGGTATGGTGGTAAGAGTGTGGGTGATTGGTCATATTGTACCTGTAGTTAAGAAGCAGAGAGAAATGCAGCTGATACTCATCTGTCTTCCTTTTTGTCTTTTCATTTCATCTGAGACCCCAGTCCATGAGATGGTACAGCCAACATTTAAGGTGGGCTTTACTCTTCTTCAGTTAAAACCCTCTGGAAATACCCTCACAACCACACCTGGGAGGTTCATCTTTCAGGTGATACCAAATCAGACAAGTTGGCAATGAAGATTTTTGCCAATTTTAGTCACTTTTCTTGCTGCAGTCAAAAAATTTCAAATAAGAAAGATTTATTTTGGTTTGACATTTAAAGGTACAGTCCACCATTGGTAGAGAAATCAAGGTGACAGGACCTTGAAGCTGTTGATCACACTATGTCCACAGTCAGGGAACAGATAACGATGCATGCTAAACTAGCTTCTTCCTTCTTATGCCCAAGTTGAGGGAATAGTGCTATCCATTTTTAAGGTCATTTACCTGAATCAAGAAATCCCCTTAAAGGTTAACTGTCATGGTTTGAGTATGAGTTGTCCCCCACAGACTCGTGTGCACGAGTCCTTAACAGATGTTGGAAGATCTTGGGAGCTTTAGGATGTGGAGCTTTGCTGGAGGAAGGCATGTCACAGGAAACAAGACTTGAGACTGGGGAGCCCCACCCTGCTTCTGCTAGTAGTCTGCTCTTGCAGTCTGCTGCTTGTTCTCTCAGGATACCTACAGTAAACTGAGCCACCCTCATTTTCTGTTGCCTGCCATGCCTTTTCTGTCATAATTGACTATTTCCCTGTTCTGAAATTGTAAGCCAAATAAACCTCCTTTTCCTCTCATTAAGTTGCTTGAGTCAAAGTGTTGTCTCACAGCAGCAGAAAGAGTAATGTCGACATCAACTTAATATGTGTGCCTGGAAGCTGGTCTGCTAGGTGATCCTAATCCTGTCAAGTTGTCAACCAATATTAACCATCACACTGTCAAAACATGCGTACATTACTTTTTTAATATTTTTATTTACTTACATCTTGATCATATCCATCCACATTCTCTTAGCACATCTCTCTCCCACCTCCACGTCCTCTTCTTTTTTTCACAGTTCATTGAGTCCAACAGGTGCTGCCCACATGTGCATGGGTTTGGGGCAATCCACTAGTTCATAGGCAACCAACCAGTGACCACACTCTTGAAGAAAAATGACTCCTCTTCCCCAGACGCTATCCACTACCAATAACTCCTTAACTATGAGAGGATCTTATGAGCCCCATCACCCCTCCATGCTGGGGTATGATTTTCTTTAGACTGTGAGTTAGTTCATGAGCACAATGGCCATGTTGTGTCTAGAAGACAGCATTCTGCAGCATTTCTCCCCATCCTCTAGTTGAATTCTTCAAAGCCCCTCTCCCACAGTGTTCCCTGACTTTTGATAAGGAGTGTGTGTATGTATGTGCTTACTAGTCACTTATTTTCAGCACTTTATCACTTATGGATCTCCCCACTACACATTGTAGAAAAAAGGTCATCTCACCAAAATGGGGAGCAGCATTAACATATGGGTATAAATATTTAGAAGGTAATTTTCAACATGTACATTTCAAAGAAAGAAATGATAATAGGTTCCCCATACCTTTTGATAAGGTTTACAATACCACGAATAAATTCTCTTCTATGGAGCAAGTCTTAAATCCAACAGAAAGTTGTTAGGCTCATAACATCTGGGACACTGTTGCATCATCTCCCAGCCCCAACTATGTTAAGGTCTTTTAAGATATGAATGAAATATGTTGTTCCCTCTGTCCTATGACTTGATGCTCATTTAAAGACACATTTTAGGGGGGCTGGAGAGGTGGCTCAGGGGCTAAGCCTCTGCCTTGCAGGTAGAAGGTCCTGAGTTCGGATTCTAGACCCCACGTATAGACGCCAGGCGGAAGCGGGAGCAGCCTGCGTTTCAGGCCCTGGTAAGGCGGAGCCTGTGAATCACGGGGCAGAGTAAACAAGGAGGTGGAGGTGTCCATGGTGGTTCCCCAATTCGTCTGTCGTTCTACACACACATACACACACATACATACACGCACACACGCACAATTGAATAAATAAAAAAATAATTTTTAAAAAAGCTTAAAAAAAAGGACACATTTTAGCTATGCATTTCTTCCCCATGGCTCATCACGCTTTTGCCAAATTTTAAAATGTGGCTATCCATTCCAGATTTGACTATTTCAAACATTTGTATATTAATAATGTAAGCAATTGGTTACCTTACACATGGAATTTTTAAAAGAAGTTTGTGAGTTGTTTTGTTTTCATTGGAATAATTATATAAAATGAGGGCATCAAAGTGTGTATGTACATTATGTGTGTATGCATTCCAAATTTTGAGCAATTCTTGGGCTGGAATGATAGCTGAGGGGTTAAAACTTTTGTCTTAAAAGCAAAAGGACCTGAGTTCAGATCACAGATACCACATAAAAATGCTGGTTGGAAATGGCAGCAGTTGTATTTTGATCCTGAAAGGGGGAGCCTGGGATATCCTTGAGCAAAGCAATAAAAGGGTACAGCAATCTAGGGTGATTCCCAATATCACACATGATCTCTATTGGCATACACACTTAAGTCCCCTCTGATATACACACACACACACACATACACACACACACACGCACACACACACACAAATTTTTTGAGTAATTCTCCATGAATATTATGAGGCTTCCATTTAAAAAAGTCTTCCTTAATACTTACAATAAACAGTGAAATAAATGGTTTTTAAGTAATATAATGTATACAATTTGTGGTCATGAAAATAATTACAGTGTTCAATCTGAGAAGGAAAATAATTATACCTTTCTTAGTCACTGATGTTGTCCTGTCCAATGGATTCATCTTAAAGCGACATCCCTTCAGAAAGGAGAAAAATCTATTATGGAGGGAAACACTGACTGACTTTGTGATGGTAAAGTGAACTAAGACATTTATTATAACCTCTCTTCTTTTTCCTCTACAGTTTTTAGATATGTCTGCATTGTCTAAAGATATTGAAGATACAGATTCATATTTGGAGAATTCTGATCAATAAATGGCTATTCTCTTGTCAACATGGAAAACTTGGGTGAAAGGGATGGAAAAGAAAGCAGAGTTCAAGCTCAGTAGTAACTAACAAATGCTGATAAGGTGGGTGGAGACCAAATAAGGTTTCTGTGAAGAAGAACTTGCATGTAAATCAAACTTTTAAGGGTGTAGTCCTTGGCAAATAAACTAAATCCTTTAAGTACTTTAAACTTCTCTTCATGCAATTTTAACTTTTTAAATGAAATAAAATATACACTTAAAGTTTTGTAGCTGAAATTCACATGATATACAATTTGGCACCTTGCATAAATAATCCAATGGCATTTAATACAATCACAAGGTTGAACAACAATCACCTATATCTACCACAGAGGGAGACTCTATTACCCACTAAGCAGTAACTCCCTGTCTTCTTCCACCTGATGACCTGGTATAGCAGTTACTCTTCTCTGTGGCTGTGAGATACCACTCAAACTTAAGACACTTAAAGGGAGAAAGGGAGATTTATTCAGCTTACAGTTCCAGAGAAGAGATATAATCTATTATGGCAGGAAAGGATGGCAGACTGGCAGAAGCTGAAGGTGACCTAAATCACATCCTATAGTTGGCAAGTCTATAAAAAGAGTAAGCAGGTTTTATTGGTTGCCCAGGTGTTATGGTTTGAAACATGAGTTATCCTCTACAGACTCATGCAGTTGAATCTACTTGTTTGGGAAGGTCATCAAAACTTTAACAGATACAGATTCATATTGTAACTGATAGCTCCAAGAGCAGATTACTCCCAGAAGTAGGTTGGAACTAATCAACCTCAAAGCCCAACCTCAGTGACTGCTTTCTTCCAGAAGTATCCACTCTTTTTATAGACTTGCCAACTATAGGTATTTCCTATAAACAGAATGTGTGACATTTCATGCCTGGCCTATTTTGCTCAAACCAATGCTCTCTCTCTCTCTCTCTCTCTCTCTCTCTCTCTCTCTCTCTCTCTCTTTCTGTATGTGTGTGTGTGTGTGTGTGTGTGTGTGTGTGTGTGTGTGTGTGGCTATTTATATGTGAGCCTTGTTCATGTGTGAGCTTTTTTCATATGTGAGCTTATATACACACATGCAATGGCATAATCTAGGCTACCAGGTCTGAGAGCTGGCACATTCACCTGTCTCTGATGATCTTCACCTACTGTTCTGTTAGCAGCATCACTATGAATCTTTTAGATCACATCTTTGGTGGAATACATTCACTTAGGTTAGAGTTGCTGAGTCTATGCTCAACTTCAATCATTTCCATCCTGGTTTCTCTTATTTTCTGAGAGAGGGAGAGAGAGAGAGAGAGAGAGAGAGAGAGAGAGAGAGAGAGAGAGAGAGAGAGAGAGAGAGAGAGAAGGCACTGTGTGTCCCTGTGGAGGACCAAGGATGACTTAGGGAATCATCTCCTCCTTCTTGTTTTGCTCTGGGATGTTGTATTTTTTATTTGATTTATTTTTTAAATGTTTCCAACATGTCTTTTAGGTTTGATGCTCTACAGACTGAGTTATCCTAGCTCTTGGTCTTTTAGGTTTGTGTTTCAAACTTTCAACATCCTTGTGGCTAGAGAGATGACTCAGGGTTTAAAGTTTTTGCCTCAAAAGTAGAAGAACCTGAGTTCAGACCCCAAGATCCCACATAAAAATGCCAAACAGGAATGGCTATGGCCTGCCAATTCTGACCTCTCATCTGGGAAAACCCAGGGCAAAGCAATAAGGTGGTAGAAGAATACAAGATGGTTTCTAATGTCATCCTTGGACCTTAAGAGGCACACATATTCAAGTGCCTTCATGTATATACAACTCAAGAAAGACAGAGAGAGAGAGTGAGAGAGAGGAGAGAGAATAAGTACATGCCTACTACAGTATGGAGAGTACTCTACCATGTGGGCTCCAGAGATAGAACACAGGTCACCAGGTTTGGGAACCTCAACTCATTGCACAGAAGTTTAAAAAATAAATAAGAGTAAGTATGGAAAAAGTAAATGAAAAAAGAAATAAGCTAGAAAATAGGAGATACAAAGGAGGGACAAGGCTAAATTAAAATAAAAAAGATTAGGAAAACTATGTTTTGACAAGGAAGAGAAAACAGTGAGTAATTAGAATTCAAAAGCCAGGCTTAGCACTTTCATATGCAATTGTGAGGACCTGCATTTGAATACCTGGAACCCATGAGAAACCAGAATGATGTCGTGCCCATATGTGATCTCAGCCTTCCTATGGTAAGATGGGAGGTAGAGACAGGACAATCCTTGGAAGTTTTCAGGCCAGGTGGCCTGGGGTACACAACACTGAACAATGGAGAAACACTGTCTCACAAAGTGGAAGATAAAGAATGACACCTAAGATTGTCCTATTTAGGCAGTTGTAGAACAATCATGCTGGGATGGTCTCTGTTGGTCTTCAAAGGTAATCCTCCACTGCTGAGAATACCCTGAAGGAACATATCCTTTGCCAAATTCCCCCAACCCTCTGTTCATGAAAGGATATGGATATTAGTTCTCCATTGTAGCTAAACCCTACCATGAGGTGGGCACAAGATCAATTGAGTTAGCCCCAATATGGACAGACCATTGAGAAGTAGAGGACCAAAAGCTCCAATCAGGTTTGCAGAAACTGCAACTAACTGATGAGGAAAAGCCATTTTTCCTGGGCTTGTTAAGTATATACCTGATCCTGGCAGTCATCTTTGGCTCCCTTGCCCCTCATGGTACTCCATGTTTAGAGTCTGTGAGTTCCCTTTCCTCGATCATCATGGATTCCGTGCTTGGAACTCATGAGTTCTCCAGGGCTCTCTTGCTCCTCGTGGATTAACATCTCTCCTCTAATAAACACTGTCTTAATTCTTTTTTTTATACATTTTTTATTATTTCCGCTCATACAAACTTAATAGGTAGACCAGTTCCCTCCCTCCCTTCTCCTCCCCCCGAACCCCCTGTTCCCCCTTCCCTCCCTCCCCTCCATCCCCATCCCCCAGCGCCTACCCCCCAATTCCCAGAGAGTCCTTTATTGTGTATGCCTGACTCTCCTCTGGGTCCTCCTCTCCGATGACATACAAGGACCCAGTGGTGTTTCCCTGGACGCTTTTTCCTGTTCCCCTTAAGCATAGGAACAATAGGCCTCCATCAAGGAATGCAAGTAAGTAATGTGACACCTGGTTAAGTTCACAGACATTCGTTCCTGATCGTTTACAACTGAGGGAGTATGATCTCACCAGAAGGGGAGGGCATATAGTCTGGCAGATAAAAAGTAATCATTTTGCAAATGGGTGATTGACCCCTCCCTCACTGAGGTTTCCTACTTTTATTACATCTACTCTTGAATGTGCTATTATAACAAGACTCCAGTTTAACAGCTTTTTGTCTCTGACCAGGGGGTGACATACAGTGCCCATCAGGATGGAGTGAAGGGCATTGCAGGAGCAGCAAAACCGCAAAAGAAAATCAACAAAGCATAATCCAGAATTTCAGAGACTCTATATCAACCACCTGGAACTAAGCCAGCCTAATCTCTCCCTATCCAGAAGCTCAGGGAAATTTGCGGAAGAGGGGGCGGTAAGAGTGTAAGAACAAAAGGATGGGAGGAGCAATGATTTGCAAGATACTCCACACAAGTTAGGGCCGAAGCAATCATAATAGGACTTTGCATGCCCTGCACAATGTCCAACACACTATTGACCTCACAAAGTCTAGCATCTGCTAAAGGCACCAAGATCCTTGGAGGCAAGGGATTGATTGTCTTAATTCTCTAAATGTGTTATGGTTTCAAACTTTGACTCCCAAACATAGGAACCTGAACATATAGAGACCCCAGAATGATCCCCTAACACTGTGACCTCCACACACATGCAGACATGAGGTGACACTCACTTTGTTACACATCTCCCTCTTTCCCTTTCTCTCTCTCTCTCTGTCTCTCTGTCTCTGTCTCTGTCTCTCTCTCCACATGCATACACACATCACAATGCAGTAACCTGAATAGGTATTGGTCCAGCTTTTGTACCAAACAATAGGTCACTGTGATTCTTCCCTCTATTCTGATTGCTATCTTTTTCAGTTTTCATAGGGAAGGGATTGGTAAACTTAGTATATCAATCAAATTACACTTTCTTGCCCTTTCAGATAAGTGAGGGTGGTATAAGCTTAAACTTTATCTTACCCGTGCCTGTTGATAGATTCCCATGTCTCTTGTGTCAGACGCAAACCAGGCCCCTATGAATAAGTGAAAACTTTGCTCCGGCTGGACTTGTAGTTCACACTCTGAAAGGAAGTGGTAGGCTCTCCCACCTGAGTCTCTTTGTACTCTGACAGAAGAGTAGAATCTGCAGTATGAGATCCCCTGTATCTTGACCCAGAAATGACTGGAAGTTTTGTGTTCAAAGTTCACAACCTCAAATTTGTAGTCCATGCCTGCTCTTATCCTATTCTGATTTAGACTCCCCATTTGTTTCTTGATAGTCAAGGGTTATCTTCACAATACTCTGAGCTACACCTATGGTGACATTCAGAGGGAGGACAAATAATGTAAATTGATGGGTGGGGTGACTTAGGTGATCCTGACTTGGCACTGGAAGGGCTGTTACACAAAAGTGGGGAGACAAGCAGGTGAGAGCTAGAGCATCACTGTATAGCTATAATCACTGGGCCAAAGCAGTGTCTGGGATCAAATGGTGGATAAGAGTCCTTTTGAAGAAGGAACTCAGCAGGTGTGGCTTTTGTAGGCTATTTGCAAGGAGAAGTACTTTGGAGGTGGAACCAGAGAGCACCTGTGCTGATGAGTCAGAAGTTCTTCAAGTATCAGGGGCTGCTTCATGAGTCTCATTGAATGCCGTCTGATCAGGATAAGAATTTCCTGGAATTAAGAATGTTTGCCAGTGAGTGTAGAGGAAGCAGAAGCTTGGCTGGGTTATACAGCAGGTCATAATTCTTCTGTTTGGCTTATTATAATCATCTCCCTAATCAGATGTGGTTTGTTTCTTCATCTTACCTAGAAGTCCCACAAAATTGCACTTTCCTTAAATTTTGTTTTTAATTATGCCACATTTCTATGTCCTAGTAAAGCCTGTTGAGTCTGTTTCCTGCTGTGAACTTGGGTTCATATATTCCTCTCTGTGTCATTGAATTAGTTTATAATTCAGCCACCTTTGAATATAAGTTACAAAACACATTTCTCCTTATCATGCAGTGGGAATTTTATCCTAAACAAGGGTAGGTTAATGATTGCTTTGTGTTTACTATAAAAACTTCCAGAATTTGTTGCATCCTTCACAAGCGGCTATAGCTAGAACCTACATGCCACAAAGGAAAATCTCTCAGCCATGTCAGACTACATATGGTTTGAGGGGATACCTTTCCCTCAAAAGGTCTGTTATCTTAAAAGCATAAGAGAAGCTGTTCATAAGTTTGAGATAAAGGGTGAAGATACAATCATCTTGAGTTACCCCAAATCAGGTAAGACCTGTCTCTGAGAAAGGATACAACTTTAGTGCTTTTTGCTCATTTGATAAATGGAATGGATGCTCTATGCTCCTGATACTGCACACTGCTTTGGGTGGCAGACAGTGTTCTTCATGCCATTCCATCTTTCTCCAAGGGCATCATCTAAGGGATTAGAGGAACCAGTAACAGCAGATTTTAAACCAGATTCAGATTCTGTTTCAATGGGAGGAGAAAGATTGGAAGAGAGTGAGAAGTGAGATTATGATAGAAGAAATAACTTCTCAATTGAAGTGAAATAAAAAAATATTTGGAGGAAAGGGATCATCATCCTAGACAAAGACCAGGAACTTGAAATGAATCTGATAAATTGAAAGAACTGGAGAGACATGCACCATGGGTCTTTGGGAATGGGATTGGTAGCAGAAGTTCTGAAAATTGAGCCAGTATCAGTCAGTAATATGTAAAATAAACAAAACCAAGAAGTCAAGGGCAATAGGAATCCAATGAAAGGATTTGAGAAATTATCTCAACCATGGAAGCTACAGAAATATCTGCTGATAAATAAGTGCATAGACATGAATTCAAACACATGTGTTTATATATATATATGTTTGTTTATATATGCATATATATACAATGAATTTGTTCAGATTAAATTTATTTATTTATTTTTTTCCCTTTTTATTTTTTATAACATTTTTTATTATTATTTCTGCTCATACAAACTTAATAGGTACACCGGTTCCCTCCCTTCCTCCTCCTCCCCCCTACCCCCTTGTTCCCCCTCCCCTCACCCCTCCATCCCCATCCCCCAGTGCTTCCCCCCCATTCCCTGGAGAATCCTTTAATGTGCATGCCAGACTCTCCTCTGGGCCCTCCTCTCTGATGACATACAAGGACCCAGTGGCATTTCCCTGAACCCTTTCCTGTGTTCCCCTTAAGCACTACTATGGCTGTCAATTCCTTGCCTCCAAGGATCTTGGTGCCTTTAGCAAATGCTAGACTTTATGGGATCAATAGTGTGTGGGATATTGCACAGGACATGCAAAGTCCAATTAAGATTGCTTCGGCCCTAACTTGTGTGGAGTATCTTGCATATCATTGCTCCTCCCATCCTTGTGCTCTTACAATCTTACCGCCCCCTCTTCCACAAATTTCCCTGAGCTTCAGGATGGGGAGAGATTAGGCTGGCCTAGTTCGAGGTGGTTGATATAGAGTCTCTGAAGTTCTGGATTATGGTTTGTTGATTTTCTTTTGTGGTTTTGCTGCTCCTGCAATGCCCTTCACTCCATCCTGATGGGTACTGGATGTCACCCCCTGGCCAGAGACAAAAAGCTGTTAAACTGGAGTCTTGTTATAAGAGCACATTCAAAGGTAGATGCAATGAAAGTACGAAACCACAGTGAGGGAGGGGTCAATCACCCATTTGCAAAATGGTTACTTTTTATCTGCCAGACTATATGCCCTCCCCTTCTGGTGAGATTATACCCCCTCAGTTGTAAATGATCAGGAAGGAAAGTCTGTGACCTTAACCAAATGTCTCGCTACTTACTTGCAGTCCTTGATGGAGGCCTATTTTCTCTGCTGTAACATGTTCCTCTCTCTCCTTGTTTCAGGTGTGACCCTCCAACCCCATCCCTCCTGTTCATAATCCTTGCAATTACTGTGGGTATTACATAGATTTATCTTTGAGTGTCTCTAGGTGGGCTGGGTGGGTTTGGTACTAGGAGCCACCTATTAGGGAGTACATACGGTGCTTAATTTTCTGGGTCTGGGATACTTCACTTAACATAATTGTTTCTAATGACATACATTTCCCGGCAATTTCCAGTAATTCATCATTTTTGATGGCTGAGTAGTACTCCATTGTATAGATGTACCACAGTTTCCTGATCCACTCGTCAACTGTTGGACATTTAGGTTGATTCCATGACTTTGCTATTGTAAACAGCGCTGCTATGAACATGGTTGTATTTCTGCTATCGAGGTGAATTTTTGCTGTATGTGGGATTATTCCCAAAAGTTGAATAGCAGGGTCAAATGGCATTTCAATCTTTAATTTCTTTAAGAATCTCCAGACGGCTCGCCAGAGTGGCTGTATGAGCCTGCATTCCCACTAGCAATGTAGCAGAGTTCCCCTCTCTCCACATCCTCTCCAGCATTTGTTGTTGTTTGTATTGTGGATTTTTGCCATCCTGACTGGGGTGAGATGATATCACAGGGAAGTTTTGATTTGCATTTCCCTGATGGCTAAGGAAGTGGAGCATTTTTTAAGATATTTGTTAGACATTTTAATTTCATCCCTGGTAAAGTTTCTTTTAAGTTCCAGAGCCCATTTTTTAATTGGGCCATTGGTTTCCTTGGTGTTTAGTTTTCTAAGTTCTTTGTGCACTCTGTATAATAGGGCTCTATCAGATATGTGGTTAGTGAAGATTTTCTCCCTTTCTGTGGGTTTGGGTTGCCTTTGAGCTCGTGTGACAATCTCTTTATTTGAACAGAAGCCCTTTAATTTCACAAGATCCCAACTGTTGAGAGTTGGTAGCAGTGACTGTGCCATTGGATGTCTGTTTAGGAAATGTTGGCCTAGCCCAATCAGCTCAAGGGAGTTCCCTATCCGTTCAGTTATGATTTTTATAGTCTCTGGCCTGATATCAAGGTCCTTGATCCATTTGGAATTAAGTCTTGTACATGGTGACAAGTACGGGTCCAGCTTTAATCTTCTGCTTGTGGAGATCCAGTTTTGCCAGCACCATTTGTTGACGATGCTGTTCTTTTTCCATTGGATTCTTTGGGCCCCTTTGTCAAAGATCAAATGGCTGTAATATTGTGGGCTTACATCTGAGTCTTCAACTCTTATCCATTGATCTGTGTGTCTATTTTGGAGCCAGTACCAGGCTGTTTTTATAACTATGGATTTGTAGTATAGACTAAGGTTTGATAAGGTGATACCTCCAGCAGTGCTTTTGTCTTTGCTATCCTGGGTCTTTTGTGCCAACATATGAACTTTGAGATTGTTTGGTCAACTTCTTTAAAGAATTGCTTTGGGATTTCAATTGGTATAGCATTGAATTTGTATATTGCCTTTGGTAGGATGGTTATTTTTACGATGTTGATTCTGCCAATCCAGGAACATGGGAGGTCTTTCCACCTTCTGGTGTCTTCTGCAATCTCTTTCTTTAGGGTTTTCAAGTTTTCATTGTAAAGGTCTTTTACCTCCCTGGTTAGGTTTATACCAATTTCATTTTTTTAGGGGCTATTGTAAATAGGATTGTTTCTCTCAAGGCTTTTTCACTTCTTTCATTCTGGGCATATAGGAAGGCCACTGATTTTTGTGCATTTATTTTGTATCCTGCCACCCTGCTGAATTTCTGTATTAGTTCCAGGAGCTTCCTGGTGGAGTTTTTGGGATCACTCAAGTATACAGTCATGTCATCTGCAAATAGATATAATTTGACTTCTTCCTTGCTGATTTGAATCCCTTTTATGTCTCTTTCTTGCCTTATGGCTACGGCTAAGACTTCAAGTACAATATTGAAAAGAAGTAGTGACAGTGGACAGCCTTGTCTAGTTCCTGATCGAAGTGGGAATGCTTCAAGTTTTTCCCCATTGAGTATAATCCTTACTGTGGGCTTGTTGTATACAGCTTTTTTTATATTGATAAAGGTTCCTTTCATTCCAATTGTCTCTACGGTTTTGATCACAAAGGTCTATTGGATCTTGTCAAAAGCTTTTTCTGCATTTATCGAGAGAATCATGTGGTCTTGAACGTTGGACTGGTGTATATGGTGAATTACATTTATTGATTTGCATATGTTGAACCAACCTTGTGTGCCGGTGATAAAGCCTTCTTGATCCCCATGAATGATCTTTTTGATATGTTTTTGAATCCTATTTGCTAAGACTTTGTTGAGAATCTTTGCATCTGTGTTCATCAGAGACATTGGCCTATAGTTTTCTTTTTTAAGTGTATCTTTATTAGGTTTTGGGATTAAGATGATATTAGCTTCATAGAAGGAATTTGGTAGTGTTCCTTCCTTTGCTATTTGGTGGAACAGTTTAAGGAGTATTGGTATTATTAGCTCCTTAAATGTATGGTAGAACTCTGTGCTGAATCCATCTGGTCCAGGACATTTTTTGGTAGGAAGATTTGAGATTACTTTCTCAATTTCCTCATATGTTATAGGACTATTTAAATAATTCACAACTTCCTTATTCAATTTAGGTAAGTTGTGTTTACTTAGGAATTGATCCATCTCTTTTGTGTTGTCAAATTTCACAGAGTATAAGTTTTTGAAATATGACGTTATAATTCTCTGGATTTCTTGGGTACAGTAGTGATAACTCCATTTTCATTTCTAATTTTGTTAATTTGGGTGTTCTCTCTCTTGCTTTTAGTTAATTTAGCTAGGAGTGTATCAATCTTATTGATTTTTTCAAAAAACCAGCTTTTTTACTAGTTGATTTTCTCTATCATTTTCCTAATCTTGATTTCAGATATTTCTCCCCTTATTTTGCTAATCTCCTCCCTACTACTGCTTTTGGGATCAGATTGCTCTAGTGTTTCTAAACCTTTTAGCTGCATTGTTAATTTATTTATTTCTGATGTTTCCATTTTTTTTTTTTTGATGTAGACATTAAGAACTATGAACTTACCTCTTAGAACAGCATTCATTGTGTCCCAGAGATTTTGGTAAGTTGTGTTTTCATTGTCGTTCACTTTCAGGAAATCTTGAATTTCCTTTGTAATTTCTTTCTGAATCCAATTCTCATTCAGGATCATTGTGTTCAGTTTCCGAAGTTAGTGTATTTTCTGTTACTTGTTGTGTCTTCGATGTCAAGCTTTAAGCCATGGTGGTCTGATAAGGTGCAGGCTAGAATTTCAACATTTCTGTATATGTGGAGATTTGTTTTGTGGCCCAATATGTGATCTATTTTGGAGAAAGTTCCGTGTGCTGCTGAAAAAAATGTGTATTCTTTGGTGCGTGGATGAAAAGTATGATAAAGATCTATAAAGTCCATTTCAGTAAGGGTTTGGTTAAGCTCTAAAGTGTCTCTGTTTTGTTTTTTACCTGTAGATCTATCCCATGTTGAGAGGGCGGTATTGAAATCCCCAAGAATTATTGTTTTGGGATTGATTTCTCACTTTAGACGTTGTAGGGTTTGCTTAATGAATGTGGCAAGGGCCGTGTTGTGTGCATATATGTTCAGTATTGTGAAGTCTTCCTGGTGAATTGTACCTGTGATTAAAATGTAGTATCCATCCGTGTCTCTTATAATTTTCTTTGGTTTGAAGTCCACTTTGTCCGACAGCATAATGGCTACCCCTGTCTGTTTTCTGCTTCCATTAGCTTGTAGAATTGTTGACCAGCTTTTTATTTTTAGGTGAGATGGGTTATCTTTTGTGGTGAGATGGGTTTCCTGCAGGCAGCAGATTGATGGATTGTGATTTTTAATCCAAATTTGTAATCTGTATCTCTTGATCGGTGAGTTAATTCCATTAACATTTAGTGTTATAATGGAGAAACTATTTTTAATTCCAGACATTTATTATGTTTAGTAGTTTTTGTAAGTTTATTGCTTTGCTTTTAATGGTGTTATACTTGCCTTCTGTTTCTCCTGGATATGCCTGTTTTTTTCTTCACGCTTGAGTATCATTTCTAGCATTTTTTGAAGGCCTGGTTTGGTGGACATGTATCCCTTCAAGTTGTCTTTGTGCTGGAAGAATTTTCTGTCTCCCTCGATCATGACTGATAGTTTTGCAGGGTAAATCAGCCTGGGTTGACATTTTTGCTCATCCAATACTTGCAATATGTCTCTCCAAGCTCTTCTTGCTTTTACTGTTTCGACTGAGAAGTCATTTGTTATTTTAATAGGTTTACCTTTAAAAGTGACTTGTTTTTTCTCCCTTGAAGCTCTCAGCACCAGTTCTTTATCTTGAATGTGGAGTGTTTTAACTATTATTTGCCATGGTGAGCTTCTGTTTTGGTCATATCTGTTTGGGGTGCGGAATGCCTCTTGTATATGTATGGGCCTCTCTTTTTTTAGATGCGGAAAGTTTTCCTTGATGATTATTTGAAAAATTTCCTCAAGGGATACTTGCTCTGGTATTCCATGAATACGCATGTTGGGCTTCTTCAGGGTGTCCCATATCTCTTGAGTATTTCTCTCAAGTGTCTTTTTGGCTTTAACCTCTTCCATTAAGCTGGTTAATATTCCCACTTTATCTTCAACGTCTGAAATTCTGTTTTCTGCTTCGTTAATCTTCTGATAAGACTCTCTGTGGAGTTCTGGGTTGAAGATAACTTGTCTTGTAGCTCAGTTTTAAACTCTGCTTGAGTCTGCTTTAACTGCTCTATGCCACTTTTTGTTTCTTGCACTGTTTTTCTCAACTCCTCCAAGTGTCTGTTGTGTTCCTCTTCAAAGTGATTGATTCGATTATTTAATTCCTCCCGGATTTCCTCTTTCATAGTATTGAACATGGTAATGATCATATTTTGAAAGTCATTGGCCAAGAAAGCCTGACCCAGGTGCAGGAAACCAACTGAGCTACAAGACAAGTTATCTTCAACCCAGAACTCCACAGAGAGTCTTATCAGCAGAACTAACGAAGCAGAAAACAGAATTTCAGACCTTGCGGATAAAGTGGGAGTATTAACCAGCTCAATGGAAGAGGTTGTTAAAGCCAAAAAGATACTTGAGATAAAGATCCAGGAGATATGGAATACCCTGAAGAAGCCTAACATGCGTATTCATGGAATACCAGAGCAAGAATCTCAAAATACCACCCCTGAGGAAATTTTTCAAATGATCATCAATGGAAAACTTTCCTCATCTAAAAAAAGAGAGGCCCATACATATACAAGAGGCATTCCGCACCCCAAACAGATATGACCAAAACAGAAGCTCATCACGGCAAATAATAGTTAAAACTCCACATTCAAGATAAAGAACTGGTGCTGAGAGCTTCAAGGGAGAAAAAACAAGTCACTTTTAAAGGTAAACCTATTAAAATAACAAATGACTTCTCAGTTGAAACTGTAAAAGCAAGAAGAGCTTGGAGAGACATATTTCAAGTATTGGATGAGCAAAAATGTCAACCCAGGCTGATTTACCCTGCAAAACTATCAGTCATGATCGAGGGAGACAGAAAATTCTTCCAGCACAAAGACAACTTGAAGGGATACATGTCCACCAAACCAGGCCTTCAAAAAATGCTAGAAATGATACTCAAGCGTGAAGAAAAAAACAGGCATATCCAGGAGAAACAGAAGGCAAGTATAACACCATTAAAAGCAAAGCAATAAACTTACAAAAACTACTAAACATAATAAATGTCTGGAATTAAAAATAGTTTCTCCGTTATAACACTAAATGTTAATGGAATTAACTCACCGATCAAGAGACACAGATTACAAATTTGGATTAAAAATAACAATCCATCAATCTGCTGCCTGCAGGAAACCCACCTCACCACAAAAGATAGGCATGCCCTAAAAATAAAAGGCTGGTCAACAATTCTACAAGCAAATGGAAGCAGAAAACAGGCAGGGGTAGCCATTATGCTATCAGACAAAGTGGACTACAAAACAAAGAAAATTATGAGAGACTCGGATAGATACTATATTTTAAAGGAAAAAAAAAGATACTACATTTTAGTCACAGGTACAATTCACCAGGAAGACTTCACAATACTGAACATATATGCACCCAATACGGGCCCCTCCACATTCACTAAGAAAACCCTACAGCATCTAAAGCAAGAAATCAACCCCAAACGATAATTCTTGGGGACTTCAACACCGCCCTCTCAACATGGGATAGATCAACAGGTCAAAAGCTTAACAGAGACACTTTGGAACTTAAACCCTGAAAGAAATGGACCTTACAGATCTCTATCGAACTTTTCACCCACGCACCAAAGAATACACAATTTTCTCAGCAGCACACGGAACTTTCTCCAAAATAGATCACATATTGGGCCACAAAACGAATCTACACATATACAAAAAAGTTGAAATTCTAACCTGTGCCCTGTCAGACCACCATGGCCTAAAGCTGGACATCCACAACACAACAAAGAGAAAATACACTAACTCCTGGAAACTTAACAATATGATGCTGAATGAGAACTGGATTCAGGAAGAAATTAAAAAGGAAATTCAAGATTTCCTGGAAGTGAATGATAATGAAAATACAACTTACCAAAATCTCTAGGACACAATGAAAGCTGTTCTAAGAGGTAAGTTCATAGCTCTTAATGCCTACATCAAAAAAATGGACACATCAGAAATCAAAAACTTAACAATCCAGCTTAAAGCTTTAGAGAAACTAGAGCAATCTGATCCCACAAGTAGTAGAAGAGAGGAGATTAGCAAAATAAGGGGAGAAATATCTGAAATTGAGATTAAGAAAACGATAGAAAAAATCAACCAGTCAAAAAGCTGGTTCTTTGAAAATATCAATAAGATTGATACACCTCTAGCTAAATTAAACAAAAGCAAGAGAGAGAAAACCCAAATTAACAAAATTAGAAATGAACATGGAGTTATCACTACTGATATCCAAGAAATCCAGAGAATTATAACATCATATTTCAAAAACTTATACTCAGTGAAGTTTGACAACACAAAAGAGATGGATGAATTTTTAAGTAAACACAACTTACCTAAATTGAATCAGGAAGTTGTGAATTATTTAAATAGTCCTATAACATATAAGGAAATTGAGGAAGTAATCTCAACTCTTACCACCAAAAAATGTCCTAGACCACATGGATTCAGCACAGAGTTCTACCAGACATTTAAGGAGCTAATAACACCAATACTCCTTAAACTGTTCCACCAAATAGCAAAGGAAGGAACACTATCAAATTCCTTCTATGAAGCTAATATTGTTTTAATCCCAAAACCTAATAAGGATGAACTTAAAAAAGAAAACTATAGACCGATCTCTCTGATGAACACAGACTCAATGATTCTCAACAAAGTCTTAGCAAATCAGATTCAAAAACACATTAAAAAGATAATTCACGGGGACCAAGTAGGCTTCATCCCTGGCACACAAGGTTGGTTCAACATATGCCAATCAATAAATGTAATTCATCATATAAACCAGTCCAAAGTCCAAGACCACATGATACTCTCGATAGATGCAGAAAAAGCTTTTGACAAGATCCAACAGCCTTTTATGATCAAAACGCTAGAGACAGTAGGAATGGAAGGAACCTTCATCAATATAATAAAAACTGTATACAACAAGCCCACAGCAAGGATTATGCTCAATGGGGAACAATTGGAAGCATTCCCACTTCGATCAGGAACTAGACAAGGCTGTCCACTCTCGCCACTTCTATTCAATATTGTACTTGGAGTGTTAACTGAAGCCATAAGACAAGAAAGGGACATAAGAGGGATTCAAATCGGCAAGAAAGAAGTCAAGCTATCCCTATTTGCAGATGATATGATTTTATACCTGAGTGATCCCAAAAACTCCATCAGGAAGCTCCTGGAACTAATTGAGAAGTTCAGCAGGGTGGCAGGATACAAAATAAATGTGCAAAACTCAGAGGCCTTCCTATATGCCCAGAATGAAAGAAGTGAAAAAGCCTTGAGAGAAACAATCCCATTTACTATAGCCCCTAAAAAAATGAAATACCTTGGTATAAACCTAACCAAGGAGGTAAAAGACCTTTACAATGAAAACTTTAAAACCCTAAAGAAAGAAATTGCAGAAGACGCCAGAAGGTGGAAAGACCTCCCTTATTCCTGGATTGGCAGAATCAACATTGTAAAAATGACCATCCTACCAAAGGCAATATACAAATTCAATGCTATACCAATTAAAATCCCAAAGCAATTCCTCAAAGAAGTTGACCAAACAATCTCAAAGTTCATATGTTGGCACAAAAGACCCAGGATAGCAAAGACATTCCTGAGTAACAAAAAAACTGCTGGTGGTATTACCATACCAAACCTAAGTCTATACTACAAATCTATAGTTATAAAGACAGCCTGGTACTGGCTCCAAAATAGACACACAGATCAATGGATAAGGATTGAAGACCCAGATATAAGCCCACAAAATTACAGCTATTTGGTCTTTGACAAAGGGGCCCAAAGAACCCAATGGAAAAGAACAGCATCTTCAACAAATGGTGCTGGCAAAACTGGATCTCCACAAGCAGAAGATTAAAGCTGGACCCGTACTTGTTACCATGTACAGGACTTAATTCCAAATGTATCAAGGTCCTTGATATAAGGCCAGAGACTATAAAAATGATAGTTGAAAGGATAGGGAACTCACTCCAGCTGATTGGACTAGGCCAACATTTCCTAAACAGACATCCAATGGCACAGTCACTGCTACCAACTCTCAACAGTTGGGTCCTTGTGAAATCAAAGAGCTGTTCAGATAAAGCGATTGTAACATGAGCTCAAAGGCAACCCACAGAATGGGAGAAAATCTTCACTAACCACACATCTGATAGAGCTCTGCTGTCCAGAGTGCACAAAGAACTTAGAAAATTAAACACCAAGGAAACTAATGGCCCAATTAAAAAATGGGACCTGGAATTTAAAAGAAACTTACCAGGGATGAAATTAAAGTGTCAAACAAATATCTTAAAAAATGCTCCACTTCCTTAGCCATCAGGGAAATGCAAATCAAAACTTCCCTGAGATATCATCTCACCCCGGTCAGGATGGCAAAAATCCACAATACAAACAACGACAAATGCTGGAGAGGATGTGGAGAGAGGGGAACTTTCCTACATTGCTGGTGGGAATGCAGGCTCATACAGCCACTCTGGCGAGCTGTCTGGAGATTCTTAAAGAAATTAAAGATTGAAATGCCATATGACCCTGCTATTTCATTTTTGGGAATAACCGCCCATGCAGCAGAAGTTCACCTCGATAGCACAAGCACGACCATGTTCATAGCAGCACTGTTTACAATAGCAAAGTCATGGAATCAACCCAAATGTCCAACCGTTGACGAGTGGATAAGGAAACTGTGGTACATCTATACAATGGAGTACTTCTCAGCTATCAAAAAGGATGAATTACTGGAATTTGCCGGGAAATGGATGTCATTAGAAACAATTATATTAAGTGAAGTATCCCAAACCCAGAAAATTAAGCACCATATGTACTCCCTAATAGGTGGCTCCTAGTACCAAACCCACCCAGCCTACCTTGAGACACTCATAGGTAAATCTATGTATTACCTACAACAATTGCAAGGATCATGAACAGGAGTGATGGGGTTGTAGGGCCACACCAGAAACAAGGAGAGAGGGTACCATGTTACAGTAGAGAAAATAGGCCTCCATCAAGGACTGTAAGTAAGTAATGTGACACCTGGTTAAGTTCACAGACGTTCGTTCCTGATCATTTACAACTAAGGGGGTATGATCTCAACAGAAGGGGAGGGCATATAGTCTGGCAGATAAAAAGTAATCATTTTGCAAATGGGTGATTGACCCCTCCCTCACTTAGGTTTCCTACTTTTATTACATCTACCCTTGAATGTGCTCTTATAATAAGACTCCAGTTTAACAGCTTTTTGTCTCTGGCCAGGGGGTGACATACAGTGCCCAGCAGGATGGAGTGAAGGGCATTACAGGAGCAGCAAAACTGCAAAAGAAAATCAACAAACCACAATCCAGAACTTCAGAGACTCTATATCAACCACCTAGAACTAGGCCAGACTAATCTGTCCTCATCCTGAAGCTCAGGGACATTTGCGGAAGAGGGGGCGGTAAGAGTGTAAGAGCAAAAGGATGGGAGGAGCAATGATTTGCAAGATACTCCACACAAGTTAGGGCCGAAGCAATCTTAATTGGACTTTGCATGCCCTGCACAATGTCCAACACACTATTTACCTCACAAAGTCTAGCATCTGCTAAAGGCACCAAGATCCTTGGAGGCAAGGGATTGGTAGCCAAGGCAGTGTTCCTATGCTTAAGGGGAACACAGGAAAGGGTTCAGGGAAGTGCCACTGGGTCCTTCTACATCATCGGAGAGGAGGGCCCAGAGGAGAGTCAGGCATGCACAAAAAAGGACTCTCTGGGAATTGGGGCGGGAGGCACTGGGGGATGGGGTGTGAGGGGTGAGGGAAGGGGGAGCAGGTGGTTTGGGGGGAGGAGGAGGGAGGGAGGCAACTGTTATACCTAATAAGTTTGTATGAGCTGAAATAATAAGAAAACATGTATTTAAAAAAAAGAAACACACAAAAATTCATTGACATTAAAGAAGAAAATTTCCCATGTCAAGGAAAAGCAATGGACATCCCATCACAAGAGGCAGTTAGAACTCCAATACACATTAGCAGAAAAGAATCTCTTCATAGCACATGACAGTTGAAATAATAAGTCTACATAGCAAAGAAGCAGCATTGAAATTTCCAAGGGACAACTGCTTCCCTAGTAACAACAACAACAAAAATAGTGGTTTTTATTTTAAAAAGAACATTTAAACCAGCTATTCCACTCCTGGCTACACAAGCAAAGGAACCTATGTCAACACGTCACAGACGTTTGCTTGTCCATGTTTGTTGTAGCATTCACAATAGTCATGGTCAGGAACAAGTTTAGATGACCACCAAGAAATGGATGGATTAAGAAATGTGATACATAAACAGTGGAATTTTTCATTCAGCTACCAAGTTTAATGAAACTATGTCATTTTCAGGAAAATGGATGGAACTGGACAGATTTGTGTTAAGCAAAGAAGCTAGGTTCAGAAGCATAAACATAGTGTTCTCTTTCAACATGTGGAATCTAGAATTATAAACACACGCACACACACACACACACACACACACACACACACACACACACGCACACACACAGAGCATAGAGTGCCACCTCGTGGATTGTAGTGGAATCCTTTGACAAAGGGAGTCTCCTTGTCTGAGGATATAAGGTCAAGGATAGTTATGAATTCTCTATGGAAACAAAAATATAAAACATTGGTCTGGCTCACTGATGTTTTTGGAGTCCCTTCTGATCTAAAGCAAAGGACAAAAGTTGGTGGATTTTTTTCATGGTTTTATATAGCTCAGTCCAGACATGCTGATTTCTCCTGACTTACAGTCATTGACCATGCATTGCAACCTAGTAAAACTCTCTCATTTCCGATCTCTCCTACAAATTAGAGATCTCACATTGAGTTTGCAACTTGATCCCCAGTTCCTGCTTAACATTCCTGTATTTGAACCAGGTTTCAGGAAATAGGTGGTGAAAGACCTCACTGTTCTCATAGAAAAATACTGATTTTCCCTTCAATTAAAGCAGTCCCCTTTGTCTTCCTATCTTGTCATTTGTGTGATTTTTTCTTCCTGTCATTTGCATTTCTCTCTGCCTGGAGGGCAGGTCTGTGAGTAAATCATTCTGGGCATAGTTTTCTTTTGATATTGAGTAAGAAAGAAAAGGATTTCATTTTAAAAGTTGTAACATAGGACATGAAATCAAAGGAACACTGTGGGGGGGGAGGAAAAAGTCTAAAAGGATGCTGTAAGGAGGAGAAGTAGGAATACAATTAGGAACAAATATGTTTGTGAGGAAAAGAATAGTATCACTACATGATTAGATGTTAAAAGGTACATAGTATACTCCAAATGTGAAATATATGTTTCCTTGACAAAAGAAATACAAAGACATAAGAATTCTAGAAATCTATTATAAAACACAGATATATTCAAAATTGTTTTCTGTAAGTCTTTTTAGGTTTACAAAAGTTACCAAATACAGAAGACAAGTTGCTTTATAGTGAAAAAATTAGGAACATTAGTGATAAATCTGAAGTATTCAGCAAAAAATTCAAAAGTATAAATTCATGCTAAGTAAGGAATGAATTCAGCTTTTCATTCAAATGTTGGGAAGATGCTCTTATCCACTGACTTCTATTTACAATGCTTAAAATATTCTTCAGATTGTTTGTTTTAAATATCTTCATTTACATTTCTTAACATGTATTTCCTCTGTTATGGATTTGGGGATCATCCAAAGATCTACCATAGACCAAAAGTTAAAATTAATAACTGAGAGGCTTTATTTTAGAGAGAGAGAGAGAGAAAGAGAGAGAGAGAGAAAGAGAATAGAGAAACTAGTACCAAGGCTTACACACAGAGGCATGATGATGTGTGTGCAGCCCTAAATTATGTCTTCACACAGTTTTTTTTAAAGTGATTTTTTTATTATTTTTATTCAATTGTGTGTGTGTGTGTGTGTGTGTGTGTGTGTGTGTGTGTGTGTGTGCATACAGTTTTTACACACAAGGGACAAAGGAGATTGTAAGCCCCGCCCCTTGTATGAAGATCCACCAGTTGACTCATTGGTGCCAGCAAAGCAGTTTAGCAGACAGTGTTTTACAGTCTTCTCAGCATGCAAGCTTCTTGCAGACCCTCTGGCCAAATGACAATGTAGGTTTCCTGCAGGCCCTCTGGCTAAAGGGCATTCCACAGAAGAAGTCCAGAGAATGGTAGGGGAGTGGGCATTTTTATTGCATGCCAGCTATTTCTCCGGCTTAAAATTTTCTTTTTAATATTTTCCCTTTTGTATTTCTCTCCTACATCCTCCATGCGCTTTCCTTTACAATAGATTTAATGTGCCTATAAACTCAAACTGCCTTATTTAACCATGTGTTTAAAATCATGTCTCAGAATAAAAATTTCCTCCACAACACTTCAGCTATATTCTTCCAAAATAGGCAAAACCCTTTAAAAATTGGGTCATTTCCGTCTATTTTGGCTTAACAATGAAGTCTATTCAAGATAGACTCCTTTGGAAGGTGTGCAAGAGACTTCAGGGTGCTTTCCTATGGTTTCAAAGGCAGAAAGAAAGACATTGGAGCTAGTGGGATTCCAAGAGGTGTGTGCTGGACCCAGCTTCTCCAGGCTTTAAAAGGGTTCGCTGACTTCAAGAATCCCCAGAAACTTATAATGTGGAATGGAACTGAGGTTTCTGCTCAGATCCTCTAACTTGAAGAGACAAACCTCACAATCCATGTGGAACCTTTCTCTGGATAAAAGGTCACTGGATCCACAGAAGACCTGTGACCATTGCATTTTTACAGGAAGGTGAGTAGGGGAAAGAGCAGTGGTATAGTTAGCCATGGTTGTCAACTTGACGGTTGGGAATTTGGGCTCTAGGCACATTTGCAAAGAATTAATGGTTGACTTAATCTCCTTCAAGAGACTATCTAGCTGATGGGGAAAGGCCAGCCCATGGTGGGTGGGACTAGGCCCTAGAATAAAATCTGGAGAGCTGATTGAGAAAGTTGGCATCCTTTTGTACACTTGGCCAGATATGCTGGTCTGGCAAGTAAGGATCGTTCCTCTCTCAGCAATTACATAGATATGGTGTGGCCAATTCCCTGGTGTTGGTGCATGCTCTCTCATCAAGCTGGACTACAGACTGTAACCGGACAAACAGCCATTTGATGGTCATTTGTCAGCAACCATGTAGGCAAACTGCAACAGGCAGCAACTGAAATAGCAATTGTTGCCACAGTTAATATTAGTCAACTTTCAGAACTTTTCTAAAAGACTTCAGTGCATAATGTTTATTTGAAATATTAGCAAAAGTAAAAGTTTATCTTTAACTCCACAATCCAGAAAAATCAATTTTTGCAAATCATCTGTAGCAAAAACTGAGAATCACTCCACTGTGTAAGTTTTCACTTTTTTAAAAAAAAGTACAAACATATGCAAACATATGGTGTACATTGTATAAAAGTTTAGGTACAAAGGCATACATTTTCTTTTTTTTTTTGCAAAGAATGTGACGTAGTTGTGGATAATGTTAATGTTTAAATGTTTTTGTACTTGTATTTTACCTCCGAATACATACTTTTTAACCATCAGGGTTTTATTTTATTTATTTTTATTATTTATTTATTATTATTATTTATTTTATTTTATTTTCATTTACATAGTTAAAGTGGCATTTAACTTGTTGAATATTGTATTTTTTTTAGTGTTCTTTGTGGACATTATTGTGGTTATGCTCTCTAATGGTTATGATTAAATTTCATTTAATGTGAAATGTTTAAAATAAAATTGAAAAATGTAAATGTGTGTCATATGATAATTATTGTAACAACTAACTTGACCAGTTCAACTCTTCAGTTCTTTTAATTGATATAATTAGATAATGGATGGATGGATGGATGGATGGATGGCTGGCTGGCTGATAAATACAAAGGCCACAAGATATCAACAATAACATATTCCTATAAAAATAACCCCCAAAATATAAAAAAGAAATATAAACATTTTTGCATAGATCTTTTATATAAAACTTTACCTGGAGTTAAACACTGGCAAATACATCTCTGAAACGAGTATAGTTGAAATGTTTTCAAATTATTTCTCCTTTTAGCTTCATGTCTCATTTTTTCTTCTTCTTTTATTTATTTATTTCCGCTCATACAAACTTAATAGGTACCCCGTCCCCTCCCTCCCTCTACCCCTTCCTGGACCCCCTTGCTCCCTCCTCTTTTTTCCCCTTCCTTTCCCCCCTCCCTCCCTATCTCCCAGTGCCTCCTCCTCCCCCATCCCTGGAGCATCCTTTAATGGCATACACTTCTTAAACTTGCAGTCATCTACAATTTATGATCAATGTGAAAAATATAGAATGTTACATTTTGTAACAAAAATAAATGAGGATCATTAGGAATATAGAATTGGAAGACTTGAAAAGTCATGTATAATGTTATTAAAAAGTTAATTAACTATCAAAAACAATGAAGATTAAAATAATCTAGTATCCATTATAATTGATGCAGGGTTCTGAAATCACTAAAAACTTGCATGTAGTTTACATTCTGATACTCTCTTCACATATATTAATGTTCATAAAAATCACTTTGGATCTTGTTAAAATATCAATTTTGATTCACCTTGAATTCGTCATTTTTAACAGAATGTCAGGTGGACACCAATGGTCTTGGGACCATCTGGCGTCTATACGTGGGGTCTAGGATCTGAACTCAGGATCTTCCGCCTGCAAGGCAGAGGCTTAACCCCTGAGCCAACCTCTCCAGCCCCAATTTTTTTTTTTTTAGGCAGAGAAAGGAAAGAAATTTATTTGGCTTATGGTTCTGAGGAAAACACAGTTCACTATGGTGGAAAAGGCTTGGGAGCTTGCAGAAGCCAAAAGAGGCCTAAATCACATACATCATGGAAGCTGAAAGAGCCAACTGCAAGAGCCAACTGCCAGCAGAAGCAAGGCAGGGCTAAGCAACCTCAAGGCTCACCCCCTGTGACACGCCTTCCTCTATTTACCTCACAATTTTTGACAACAATTTATGCCAGTAGATCTTAGTCCATTTTATAACTAGAATTAAAATGTCAAATATATTAAATACCACATTGTTCAGGTCTAATGAGTGAAAACTAGTCATGATTTGGGAGGCTGAAATTGGAAGATAACCACTTATGACCAAAACTGCATTCAGAGTGTAAGTGCCTTAGTGCTCCTTAATACACCAGTGCAGTGCATGTGCAGGTGCAAGAGGGAAACACTAGTATGTTTATGTGTGACCATAACTTAGGGAGCATGAGGAAAGAAAGCTGCTGCAAGTGAAAGAGCTCTTGGATACTTCACAACCTTCCCCCACAGTAACTCCATCGCTCTTATCACAAGCCCTATTTTCTCTCACTCTAAATGACAGCTTAAGTATACTTTCTTTACAAGGAATTTCAACCATCTCAAGAGCACACCACTATACAACACTAAACTTTTATAACCATCAAGAAATCACATAGCTCTCTAGAGATACATGCAAACTAGGTTAGCTGCTTGCCTTATCACCTTTCTGAAATTTTTGGCTGGGATAAGCTGACTTAGTCTTTCTACATCATAACAAATAGACCTGTTCACAAACAGATACATTTCACTTCCATGTTAAACTTAAGAACACAAATAAAAGCAATTTGAAGTTACTATACAAATGTCCTTTGTCTATGTTTCATTAACACGATTTTGCAGTTGAAAATGACTTAATGCAGTGAAAATGTTCTTTCCCAACATTTGCAGACACATAATTCACTATCTTATAGCTGATATTTTGGGTTACCAGGAAGACTTTGGTGATACATGCTATGAATCTAAGAATTCAAATTGACTAGGATTGCCAAAGTCAAGTAGCAGAGTCAATAGGCTTTATGGCCTGTCAAACATTAGAAAATCAAAGGAACCTTCACTTGCTGCATCCAGATCCAACACTTCAGAACAGCACATTTGCAAGCAATCTCATTTTTGATGTACAGACGTTTTGAAAACATCAACAGGAAATTTCATACCTTTCCTCTGGAACTGCTTAATATTCTCTTGGCGTTGTCAGGCAACTTTTATTACCATGAATACTGTATTAGTCATAATCATGAGCATTTGTATTAGCTACTCTTTTTAGATGTCATATTTGATTTGTTCTGGGCGTGTTTTTCAGCGTGGCTCCATGAAAAGACAGCTGCATGATTCCTGGACTTGCTTCTCTACCCATGTTTTACTGCAGGCTAGACATTATTCTCTTCATAGAGTCAAAAGAACCTTCTTAATCTAAGATACTAGAGCTTCCATCAGGACCACTATCATAAAGGACAAAGTTATATTTTCAGGTACGCTGGTTGTAGGAGAAAAATAAGTTACAAGTTAATCTGTGGATAAAGTAATGCTACTAGGAGGTATCTGCTGACTTGTTTGATACTTCAATGGAAGTTCTGTTCTTTCTGGCATATAAATAAACTTTTCTCCAGAATTCATTTTTAAATGTCAGGCATTAAAAGAAAAATCAAAAAACGGTGCAGATTGCTGTGCTTTACACTGAATATCTAAATTATCATCTGTCCCAAGACTATGGGAATCATGAGGCAGAAAAAGGAAAGAAGAATGTAGGAACCTGAGAGTAAGGAGTTCTGCTGCCAGAGAGTATCCTCAGCACATGACGGGGTTGCTGCACCCATCAACTCATTGCCGCTGTTTTTACTTCCACACAACTTGCACAAGATTTGGTAGATGGACTTTTCACTATATGTGCTAGTTAGATACAGGAGTTAACTTGACTATGGAAGGCTAAACTCTCAGTACATGTATAAAGAATTAGTAGTTAAGGCAAGCCTTGAGCAAGTTTGTGGACAATTATCTAATTGATGTGGGGCCACCCAGCCCACAGCAGATAGGACTATTCCCTGAGCAGATGGATAAGATGCAGAGAGTAGGCTCAGTAGTTTGGACATTTCAACATACTTTGGTATATTGTTTTTGCAGACTTTTTGGCAAGTGAGAAAGTTGGTTACCACCTTAGTGATTCCCGTGGATATTTTGTGGTCAGCTCCTTTGGCTCCTGATGTTACTATGAACTCTCCTGACAAGCTGGACTCTGAATTATAACCAGAACTATCAACAAGAATAAACTCCTTGTTGATTGTGTATCTATCAGCAACAAGAAGGGGAAGATCTCAAGAGGTACCACACCTACCAGAGAGACTAGTGTAGACTAGTACCAGTGTGGGGAAGGGAAATGGCTTTCCCAGTGGTGTAGCCAGAAAGAAACCAGGCATCTGCCAGTAAAAGCATCTCGGATGAAACCTGATGGGCCACACATATAAAAAGATATGAAAGTAAGAATTAGACTTGTTGGAGGGAGGAAGTATGAAGTGGGAAAAGGAGGGGGAATGGAGTTGAGTAGTAAAGAGGAGAAAATGACAAATCCAGTGTATTTGTTTATGAAAGTGTCAAAGAATAAAAATATTATTTTTAAAAAGTCAGGCATGGTAGACTGTATTGGTAATCCCAGCACTAAGGAGGTGGGACAAGGGGATTCCTAGGAGAATGAGCCTAGCTTCGGTAAGCTTTGGGCTAGGTGAAGGCCCTGTCTCAAAAAAATCAAAGTGGATGACAGCTAAAGAACAATATGCAAAGTTGGTTGTCCTCTGGCCTCCACATACAAACACACACACACACACACACACACACACACACACACACACACACACACACAGAGTTGAGACGCCATGAACTGAAGTGGGAATAGTGGCAGTTCATAGCAAATCAATAGTAAAAGCAATGTTTGATCATTCAAGACTCCAAAATTAGATAACTGGCTTTATTTCAGGAATGTACCTCCTAATATATATGTTTCAGGACAGTAAAACAAATGTCATTGCCCACTTAAGGTTTAGAAGCTTTGGAACCTTATTCCCAGGGGAACAGTCCAGGAGGGAACCCTGCCATATTTTCCTGGTATATTTTATCAAAAGCTTCAGCTTGAGCAACTGTGAAGTGATTCTTCCAGTCTCCACAAATGCCTGGAAAACATGAAGCAGACCCTGAAACCAGATTTAGCAATGGATCCCAACACATTCACCACCATCCTTCATATGTTCTTAGCAAGTACTTGATATGGACAGAGTGCCTTATATAGTTGCATCCCCACCCACTCCATAGAGAACCTTTTTTTTTTACTTTGAAATCATGCCCACATGTACTTTTTACCTACCCTTAAACAAATGATCTTCTACTTTGTTCTCTCTCCCATCAGCTGTGCATTCTAAAATGGTAACACTGGCTTTATCTTCTGCTGCAGCTTGACTGTATCTACTTCTCACCACCTCAGTTTCTACCACATGATACAAAGCAGCAGCAATTCTCATAGACATTATTAAAATATATATAGTTAGGATCCCTGAATTGGATTGTTCCATCTGTAGAAGTTCTTCAGAGCCTGGCAGCTGTCTTGATCTTACCATCAGAATTATAGGGGCTTTTGGTTTCGTGCAACCACAGTGCTTAGGTGACGTGTATGGTTCAGTTCAGTCTATGCTCTGCCCTTTCTGACTCCATCCTTTATGAATACATACTGCTGTCACTATTCCATGACAAGTGGTCTTCGGATTTGTCCTCACAATGCTAATTCAATTCCTCATAACTATTAGCGTTTCATGTTCCTTTGTCCTACAGTGCTGAAAATCTGCAATATACTCAGAGCCATGTACTTCTTGTCTTCTAAACCACTACTTCTTTTTTCCCAATACTGGACTGTAACCCAAGATCTCACACAAACTAAGCAAACATTGTGTCACTAAGGTTCTCCCTACTACCCAATTCAGACTCTAAATTCCTCATCCTTGCTGTTTTTTTAAAATATTTTTTAATTTTTAAAAAATTTTTATTATTTATTCAATTGTGCGTGTATGCATGTGTGCGCATGTATGTATGTGTGTGTGTGTGTGTGTGTGTAGAACCACGGACGAAATCAGGAACCACCATGGATGCTTCCACCTCCTCCTTGTTTACTCTGCCCCGGGATTCACAGGCTCCGCCCTACCAGGACCAGAAATGCAGGCCGCCCCCCACTTCCACTTGGCCTTTATATGTGGGGTCTAGGAACCGAACTCAGGCCCTTCCGCCTGCAAGGCAGAGGCTTAACCCCTGAGCCACCTCTCCAGCTCCCCTTGCTGTGTTTTGTATCAAGGTAGCATCACTTTGATATGCTCCATGTAGTTCCCAATTTTTTTTGACATGTGTTACATAAATTTCCAATATGTTAGAAAATGAAAATGTGCTCCTCTTAAGGTGACAAAATATCAGTGTCTCAAACTTTCAGTATACACTCAATATATATTCATAGAAGGAATCAATGAAAAAATGAGAAATGTGCTAATCTTGCTTTCATTTTTCAGATGGATTAACAAAAACAGTCCCTGAGAGTTTACCCAGCACAGTAGCTATGGATATGGATTTCAAGCCAATAATAATGACAATATAAGTCACTTTTTACATAATTACATTATTTTACATGTCACATCCATTAGTGTTAGCAGATTATTGTATTTATTAGGTTGAAAAAGTATATAATACATAATTATATATGAATTACTAGCACAGAACTTATCTCCCAGGTGAAAATGGTGGTAGCCTGTACTTTTGACCATGGAAGGTGGAACCTAGAAAACTCCAGAGCAAAGCAAAGAGGAGGCAGTACAATCCTGGGTAATTTCTAAGTCACTCTTGGCCTTCTACAGGCACACAAATGTCCACTGATACACAAATAGAAACACACCTACAGACACACATGCAAAAAAATAAAAATATAAGAATTTACATAAATAATATACTAGGTTCGAATATCCCATTTGCAACTGTGTTCTGTAAACTCCCACGGTTATTCTCCTGTTCATCATTATTTTCATTGTTAGAACTAGTTAGAACTAGTGTTGATATTCACGGATTACATACAACACATATGGGTACTGGAAAGTCAGAGAGAATGCTGAGTCAGAATCCTGGTAAATTGAAGATAGCTTCCCACTGAACATGTCAATACGCATGAGAGAATCCAGTGATCACATGTGTGTACATGAAAGTCTAAATCAACAGATTCAAAATCCTACCTGTTGGACAGGTAGGTATTGTTGTCAGTGCTTCTCCTTATTTCTTCCTTCAAAGACTTTTCTGAAATTTTAGTATATTAGATAGTGGGACTGTCATATTGCACTTCCTCGGATTGGGTGGCTTAGATTTCTGGGTAGAACTTAAATTTCTCACAGTTTTGGAGGTCAGAAGTCTGATTTTAGGGTGTTGGCTGGGTCATTCCTGGCCTCTCTCCATGGCCTGTAGATGGTGGTGTTCTCCCTTTGTCTCTGCTCTCTGCCCAAATTTCTTCTGATGACACTAGTCGTATTGCATTATGGACCAATGCTCAGTGTCCAGGAAAAATAAATTCTAAGGTGTTGAGAGTTAGGATTCCAATGAAGGAAATTTTGTTGGAAGACATTCAGCCTGTACAGTTTGGTCATGATGACATCTTTATAAAAAATTCTATTGAACTTGCCAAAACCCCAAAGCAACATTGGCATCTAGCTTTTAATAATGTTCATTAGAATTCAGGGCACACTGAAAATGTATCTGTCACATTGTTAATGTTTTTGAAGATTTAGCATTATCAATTGTAGGACAGTTTTCTTTTGTTTTATATTTTAATTTGCATAGATCTATGTCATACACAGATCAATCTCTTTTCACACCCTCCTCCATTGGTCTCCTTTGGCCCTGTGGATAGCTTCACTTTTGCTTTCATGTCACAAGAGCATGTATGACTTCATCCATCTATATAAAATCTAGGATGCACAAAGAACAGGAAACACATAATATTTCTTTGTGATGTTGGCTAAATTCATTAAGTATGATTATTTTGGGCTGAGGGACTTTTTGGCATGTTATAATTGAAAGATTGAAGTCTAATTACTACATGCACATTATGATCACACAAATCAAATTAATAAGTTGATATATTTTAGGGAAATTAACAAACCAACCTCCAAAGAAAGAGATGCACAGAGATTAGCAGGATCAGAGGAGAAACAGCTGAATTGTGACAGAGAAAACAATACAAATAAATAATCAAATGAAAAGCTGATTCTTTGAAAAACTTTACAAGATTGATAAAGCCCTAGCCAAATTAAGCAAAACCAAAAGAGAAAAACCCAAATTAATAAAATTAGAGATGTAAATAGTGCTATCTCAATAGATGTGAAGCAAATTTAAAAAATCATCAGGTCACATTTTGAAAATTTATACACCACCAAGTTTGACAATCACAAAGAAATGGATAAATTTCTGAACACATGTAACACACCAAAGTGAACTGAATTATTTAATAGTCCTAGGGAACAAAGTTGAAGTAGTAATTATGGATCTCCCTACCAGTAAAAGCCCAGGTCCAGATAGAGTCAATGCAGAATTCTACCAGATATTCAAAGAACAATAGCAACAATACTCCTGAAATTATTCCACAAAATAAAAAAAGAACCAACATTACATTGATTCCAAAACCAAATTAGGATACAATGAAAAAGGGAAATTATACACCAATCTCATTGATAAACGCAGATGCAAAGATTCTCAAAAAATTCTGCAAATTGGATTAAAAAACCTATCAAAAAGATTATATACACTATGACCAGATTGGGTTTACTCCAGAAACACAAGGTTTGTTCAATACACAATAACATTGTTAAAATGACCTTCTTCCCAAAAGCCTTAAACAGATTCAATGCAATACCAATCAGAATTCCAACCCAAGTCTTCACAGAAATTGATAAAACAATCTCAGATTTCATAAGGAAACACAGAGGATCTAAGATACCAAAACAATCCTCAATAATAAAACTGTGCTGGAAGTATCAGCATACCAGATGTTAAACTATATTATAAAGCTAAAGTAATAAAAACAGCATAACATTGGCATCAAAAAAGATATGTAGACTAAACAGCCTGGTACTGGCTTCAAAATAGACACACAGATTAATGGATAAGTGTTGAAGACCCAGCCATAACCCCACACAATTACAGCATTTGATCTTTGACAAAGGGGCTCAAAAAATCCAATGGAAAAAGAACAGCATCTTCAACAAATGGTGCTGGCAAAACTGGATGCAGAAAATTAAAACTCGACCCTTATTTGTCAGCATGTACAAGACTTAATTCAAAATGCATCAAGGACCTCAATATAAGGCCAGAGACTATAAAAACCTTAGTTGAAAGGGTCAGGAACTCCCTGGAACTGATTGGACTAGGCCAACAGTTCCTAGTCGGAAATCCAATTCCATAGACAATACAACCAACACTCAACAAATGGGATCTTATGAAATTAAACTGCTTCTGTTCAGATAAAGAAATTGTAACTCGTGCACAAAGGCAACCCACAGAATGGGACAAAATCTTCACTAACCACATATCTGAAAGAGCTCTGTTATCCAGAGTGCACAAAGAACTTAGAAAACTAAACACCAAGAAAAAAAATGGGCCAATTAAAAAATGGGCCCTGGAACTGAAAAGAAACTTTACCAGGGAAGAAATTGAAAGATCTAACAAATATCTTAAAAAATGCTTCGCATCCTTAGCCATCAGGGAAATGCAAATCAAAACCTCCCTGAGATATCATCTCACCATGGTCAGGCTGGCAAAAATCCACAATATAAACAACACCAAATGCTGGAAAGGATGTGGAGAGGGGGGAACTCTCCTACATTGCTGGTGGGAATGCAGGCTTATACAACCACTCAAGCGAGCCATCTGGCGATTCTTAAAGAAGTTAATCTTGAAATGCCATATAACCCTGTTATTCCACTTTTGGAAATAATCCCCCATACAGCGAATATTCACCTTGATAGCACAAGCATGACTGTGTTCATAGCAGCACTGTTACAATAGCAAAGTCATGGAATCAATCCAAATGCCCAACAGTTGAAGAGTGGATAAGGAAAATGTGGTACATTTATACAATGGAATACTACTCAGCTATCAAAAATGATGTATTAATGAAATTAGCCGAGAGATGGATGGAATTAGAAACAATTATATTGAGTGAAGTATCCCAGATACAGAAAATTAAGGGCTATTTGTGCTCCCTGATAGGTGGATCCTAGTACCAAACCCACTTAGTGACACACTCAAAGATAAATCTCTGTAATACCTACAATAATTGCAAAGATAATAAGCAGGGAGGGAAGGGGAAAAAGGGGCCCGCCAGAAACAAGGAGTGAGGGGATCATGCTATGACAGAGAAAATAGGCCACCATCATGGACTGTAACTAAGTAATGAGACATGTGGTTGGGCTTGCAGACTTTCCTTACTGGTCACTTGCATCTGATGGGGTATGATCTCACCAGAAAGGGAGGGCATAGAGTCTGGCAGATAGAAGGTAACCATCCTGCAAATGGTCTCCTACTCTTATTCCATCTACCTTTGAATCTACTCTTATAATAAGACTGTATTTTAGCAGGCTTTTATCTCTGGCCAGGGGGTGACATCCAATACTCATCAGGATGGAGCCAAGGGTGGTACAGGAGCAGCAAAACTGAAAAAAAAAATCAACAAACCATAATTCAGAAAATCAGAGACTCTACATCAACCACCTGGAACTAGGCCAACCTAATCTCTCCCCATCCTAAAGCTCAGGGAAATTTGTGGAAGAGGGGGTGGTAAGAATATAAGAGCCTAAAGATGGGGAGGAGCAATGATATGCAAGATACTCCCTACAAGTTAGGGCCAAAGTAATCATAATAGAACTTTGCATGATCTGTGCAATGACCAACATATCATGGAACCCCCAAAGTCTAGCATGGATCACAGGCACTAAGATCCTTAGAGGCAAGGGATTAACAGCCACAATAGTGTTCCAATACTAAAGGGGAACACACACACAATAAAAAAGCTCTAGGCAATGCCACTGAGTCCTTACACCTCATCAGAGAAGAGGACCCAGAGGGAAGTTTGGCATGCACACTAAAGGATGCTCCAAGAATGGGCGGGAGAGGGCACTAGGAGAAAGGGAGGGAGGGAGAAAGGAAAGGGAAAAGATGGGGAGAGAGTAAGGGGATCCAGGGAGGGGTGGAGGAAGGGAGGGGAATGGGGTACTTATCAACTTTGTATGAGTGGAAGAAATTAAGAAAAAAAACAGAGATAGACCAATAGACCAGAATTAGAGACTCAAAGCACACTTACGTACAGTTGACTGATATTTGAATTGGAGCAAAAAATTCTGTTGGAAAAAGGACAGCATCTTCAACAAATGATGCTGGCGAAACTGGATCTCTACATTCAGAAGAATGAAACTGGATCCTTATTTGTCTTCCTGCATGAAAATATCCCCAGATGGATCAAAACCTTTTATATTAGAAATTAGACCAGAGAGGATAAAACTACTAAAACAGTAGGAAAGAAATACCCTTGAATGTATTGGCTTTAAGAAGCATTTCCTCAATAGGACCCCAAATCCACAAAGAATAAGTACACTAAACAAGTGGGAGTATATGAAATTAAAAAGCTTTTGTTTGGCAAAAAAGACTGTAAAGCAAGCAAAAAGGCTTGCTACAGAATGGAAGAACTTCTTCACTAATCACATCTGATAGAGAACTAATATCCTGAGTACATAAAAAACTTGAAAAATTAAATACCAAGAAAATAAACAACCCCATTAAAAATGGGCTGTAGAACTGAAAGGAAGCTTCTCACAAGACGAAATTCAACTGTCTAACAAACATTTTTAAAAATGTTCTATATCCCTAGTAACTAAGCAAATGTAAATTAAAATAACCTGAGATACCATCTCACTCCAGTCAGAATGGCTATGATACAAAACATAAGCAATAGGAAGTGCAGTGTGGATGTGGGGAGAAAGGGGTTCTTATACATTGCTGGTGTGAGTGTAAACTCATAGAAGCCCTTTGGACATCAATTTGGAGGTTTCTACATATGTTAAAAATTGAAATTCCATATGATCCAGTCATATCACTCCTGAGGACATACTCAAAGAACACTGCATCTTGCTCCAGAGACCTGTGTACAACCATGTTCATAACAGCCCTTTTTACAACTAGAAATAAATGGAACCAACTCAGATGTCCAACAGTTGTTGAATGGTTAATGAAAATGTTAATGAAAATTATACATATATACAAAGGAATACTACACAGCTGTAAGGAAAGATGAACTAATGAAATTTGCCAGTAAATGGATGGAGCAAGAAGAAATCATTCTGAGTACAATGTACCAGAAACAGAAAGACTGATATCGTATGTTCTCCCTTATAAGAGGATCCTAGAATTTAAACATCAGTTTGATGGAATCAAACAGAAACTCTTGAAACATCCACAAACTCAAAGGAATACAAGCAGGGGAGGGGAGAGAGGCAAGGAATGCAAGAATATATCAAAAGAGCAGAAACAAAGAAACATGGCTAAACACTTAAGAAAGGCTTTTATATGAGACAAATCTTAAGGGAGAGGGAAGAACACGTATAGGAAAGAGTAAACAGATGGGTTAGCCTCCAGGTAACAACACCATAAGTCCTCCCCTTCCATGAGAGAGAACACATGCCCAGTACTGTAAACCAGTCAAACAATAGTAGATGGGGAGTAAACTGAGAGTAGACAGAATCAGATGCTTCAATACTAACCATAAATACCCAAGAGTAAACTTTCATCTAAACTTCTCTCATTTTATCTTTAGATAAAAAAAGATCTCAACACCCAAACAAGACACAGCCTATTGCAACAAAAAAAGCAGTGAAACAGACAACAAACACCAATCAAAATGCAGAATACCAGTGACTCTGCACTACACACCAGGAATCAGGCCAACTAAATCTCTTCCAATTCTAATGCTCAGGGAACCTTGCAGAAGAGGGGGTGATAAGATGTAAGACTCTAAAGATAGGAATATCCACCACTGGACAAAACATTCCACTCACGTCAGGCTGCCTCTGTCTAAACCTAGCCCTGAAGATTCCCACTGACTATAGTTATTTCTCCTGAAATTCTCATTAGTCTTTGGGGGATATGTTGATTGTACTGGTCTGGTAACAAGAAGTTAACAACAAAAGGGAATGCACCTATCAGTGGGTCTACCCAAAGAAGGGCCATTAATCTGCCACAGAGGTATGAGCCCCCACTGAAGCAGACAATCTAGAGGTAACTCTTGGGATCATAGAAACAGATAGACAGGAGTGTTTTAGGGAGCGGTGCTGATTGATGATAGGGTGGAAAAGAAAAAGGCGAGGGAGGGAAGGAAGGAGAGAGAGAGAGAGAGTGGGAAGGGTAGGGTAGGGGTTGTAGGGATATTACTCAACTGGCTTGTAAAGCAAGGAAAAAAATAAACTGACATATTTTTGTATATTTTCCCATATCATGAAAAGTTATAGAATGCATTTTCTGTTGCAGGGATAATCCTCTAGAATGAAAATATTCATGGATCATAATAAACATTTTGGCTAAGGAAATTTTACTGTTTTTAATCTTAAAGCCAGATTCATTACAACTAGGTAGATAATGTCTCTACAGACAGCCATTCTCAAGTATGACTGATAAGCATTAGCTCACTACAGACAATAATAGGCATTTTCCTTGTGTCCTGAGAAGAGAAGCAACTGGGAGACCACGGAAGTAGGTCTACAGAATGCTCCTGGAAAAGCTAGTCAATGCCCATGGGTCTTTTCAACATGTCATGATTTAGATAATTATCTAAACAAAATTGATTATTTGCTGCTATAAATATCTTTGAAAGCACTTCATCATGGATTTTTTTCCTAAAGACACGGACTTGAGCTACAATCCCATATGGCTGGTGTCCTCAGAAGACATTGGCAGAGTGGAGACAAAAGAACACTGCCATCTACAGGCCCTGGAGAGGGGCTTTGGTCCTAGTTGTACTTTCCACATGAAAGAAAAGGTATGGGTGTATCCCAAGAGTGAACATGTAAGACACTATCCCTTTTCATATTTTCTTTCCTTTAAAACTTTTAATTCATGTATCCATTCTCAATCTTGTGTTTCTTCACATACACAAGGAGCTAAGCATGGTGGCTATTTGTTTATTCTCTGACTTTAGTAGCCTAGTTCCCATTGTACTCATGACTTATTACTTGTGTCCATTGTCACATGATTCATTTGGTTGCATTCATGTGTGTATATGTACATGTATCCTTGTGTACCAGAGACCACTTGAGGGTGTGTGACAGTGGAGGCACAAGAGTGACATTGGCAATTATCCTGGATTCCACTTCAACCTTATTGATTTGCTTTGGGGCTTCCCAGGCTCTGACTTCCAGAACCAGAATTGCCACTGCCATTTTTGTGAAGCATTTTTACATGGGATAATCTGAACTCTGGTCCTTTTGTTTGTAAGGCAAAGGTTTTAACCATTGAGCCCAGTCTCTAATGTGTGTGTGGGGGGAGAGGAGGGTGTCATATTTTATTTTTCTTAGATGAAAAAGAGAATAATTCAGATACTAGTTTAACAAGCCTGAGCAGCATATTTCTCATTTCCTAACTTATTTGGTTCTGGGAAATCACAGGTTTAGAGAAGATGAATAATCTGGTCTTACATGTGAAAGGCTGCGTCTTTTTATATATGGTTTAAAAGTCGACTGAGGATTTGAACTTTAATGAAGACATATCCTGGCAAAGCCAAGAAATGGTGTGTGATGAGAGTCCTAAGTATGAAGACAACACACCAACACCATATGGAAATGTGCTGTCATAATTCTGAAGAAAATAATGTTCTAGGATTAGTAGTCTGACAATGCTAAATATATATGCCCTTGTAGTTGTGATAATTCAGTTGTAAATGGCTTAAGAAGTAAAATCAGTGTTTAGACATGATAATTTAATTTTAATTGCTATCTGTGATTATCATCATTATATTTATTCTCCTGACCATGTCTTCTATAGGAAAAATGCCATATGAAGCTAGACAAGGCTGAAATTCCAGTTGTGTCACCGAAATGAATCACTTTGAAAGAGTTGAAATAATCAGTGTTCTCAAGGAATTCTGTCCCAAATTCTATTGCATCTGCTTCATTTTTCCTCTGCGCCAAAATGTTAACTGTGATGACCTGTACATATTAAGCAAATTTCTATTGGTTTTAGATATTTGACAACATCTTATTGTCTATGTAGTGCTTTATCTCTGCTAAAATCTGGTGAATAAAAGGAAACCCAAGAATCAATAGCTTCTCTTAGGTTAACCACTTTCTACCAGTTCAGAGAAATTGTTTTCTCACAGTCTGGGGACTGAAAGTCAGAAATCAGCAGTCTGGAGGCTGGAAAGATGGCTCAGGGTCAAAACCTTTGCTTCTCAAGCAAAAGGACCTGAATTCAGATCCCCAGATTCTAGATAAAAAATAATGGGCAGATATGGCAAATACCTGTAATTCTGGTCCTGAAAGAATAAGCCTGGAAAACCCCAGAGCAAACCAATAAGGAGATAGAGCAATCCAAGACGATTTCTGATATCCTCCTTAGGCCTCCAAAAGCACACATACTCAAGGGCCCTCTTGTACACATGCCCCCACAAATATGTACATCCAGTCACATGCAAATACACACACTCACACACAGACAAACAAAATAAAACAAAACAATGACAAAGAAGTCAGGAGTCAGTAGTAGAGGACTCTGCAGAAGTCTTTGGCATGTCACTAGCCACCTTCACATAATCACGTCTCAGTGTGCTCAAGTCTGTTTCTAAATTTCCTCTTACACATGTAACAGCAATATTGGATTAGATATCATCCTATAAATTTCATTTAAAGTTAATTTTCTCTTTTTAAATATCCAATATGCTTAAACTTTTAGAACCTCATATTCCTGCATTCTGGGGGTACTAAAGGCTAGAGCTGCAAATTTGTGTGTATTTGTATGTGTACAAGAGAGCATATGAGTATGTGTGTGGTGTGTGTGCATGTGTGTGTGTGTGTGTGTGTGTGTGTGTGTGTGTGTCTGTGTGTGTGTCTATGGTAGTCCAAGGATGACATCAAGAATCATCCTGGATTGTTCTCCATGCTCATTGCTTTACTCTTGTTTTTACCAGATTACACCTTTTAGGGCCAGAAATATTAGGCCTTTACCATTTCACATGCAATGTGGGCATCTGAACTCAAATTCATTTTCTTGTAAAGCACAGACTTTAACCCCATTTTCAACATATCTCTTGGTGACTTCTCAACCCATATATACCTTCATCTTCACGAATTGTTCATTTTTTTTCCAGTATTGTTGAACCCTATGACATAACTGTGACAAATCTTTTATCACGGGCCACCTTATTTTTATAGAAAATAGAAAATTCTGTCCTTTTCCCTTTGTCCTCCTGGGTTCTCTCTTCCTGTACATATTGACTGGGATATTTTTCCTTGTATATCACTCAGATAGCTCTGACTCCACATCTCCAATTTCATGTTCCTCTCCTAAGATCAATCATTTTCCTCAAAACACTAAAAACTGACGTCAGTACTATGGAAAGACTGACTGATAAGAGAAGCTCTCTGAGTGGTTAGCAATTAACATGGATATATTCAAATATCTTAGTTCTTAGGGTATCGTCAGCATCAGAAAAACTCGAAAATATTCTGATACATTTTGAGATTAGAGCATATCATTTTACCTTTTCGCAGGAAATCGATATCTAACACAGAGTCATCTTTACAAACGACCTTAATTTTGTCGGCGTGGTTTTCTTTCATGGCTTGGAAGGTGCTGTTCTCGAGGACTGAATCCAGCTCTGCGGGTTCCAGTTTCTTTCCCAGGAACTGACAGATCTTCTGTACAGTCCCTCTCACATCCTCAATGAAGAAGAAGTGTAAATGAGTGTGAGAAGGAGAAAAGCAATGATGGAACAGATGAGAAAGAGAAACTGTGGAGGGAAGATGAAAACAAGGGAAGTATGAAGATAAAAGTGGTGTGGTGAAATGAGGGAGACCTAAATTGGATGCACAAAGGAGGAAGAAAGAAAAAGAGGCAAAGAGAGGGTGCGATTATGCATGGTATAGTCTTTGCAGTATGGCTGAGCTATGGAACTAAGATGCGAGCCTGGGTCTGGTGATATGGTTCAGTGGGTAAAGGTGTTTGCAGTTAAGCCTGATGACCTGAGTTCAATCCCCAATACCTGCATGATGAAAGACAAGAACTGACTCCTGCGAGTGTCCTCTGACTTCCACACAAACACCCTTCCAATCTCCTATCCCTGTGATAAATGAGTGATTGTGTGCTAATTAGATATACATGTCAGGTTGACAATTGAAGGCTGGGCACATCTGTCAAGAATTAGTAGCTAAGGTAAATCCTGCACAAGCCTATGGTAGATTGCCTAATTGATGAGAGAAAAGCTCAATCCACAGTGGGTAGAACCATTCCCTAAACTGGTAGATAAGATGGAGGGAGTTGGTTCAGTATTTTGATATATTTTGGAGCACTTCTGTGACTTGTCATTTAGCATCCAAGGTTTCTCCTTCACTCAGGAATTTGGCCACTTCTCTTGGCTCCTGGAATTGGTATTAACTCTTCAGTTACACTTGGCTCTCAACTGTAATGGCATATCATAAGTAAGAATAAAATGCTCTTGTTCCCTTAAGTTGTTTGGCTATGGATTTATTATTAGCATGCAGGCCAACTGCAAAAAGAAATAGAAATTTAAAAATTATGTAGCCTGTTTTTTCTTACTATTTTGGTAGCTGTGGTGTTTTGTTTGAGACAGGTCTTGCATATCCCTGGCTGTGCTTGGAATTATTGAATGGCTGAGGATGACCTTGTTCCCATTTCTGGAGTGCTGTAATTACAGGTATGTGCCAACACATCTGGCTAAATGCCCTAGAATTTCTAAAAATTTGTGAAAATACTGTTAGGTGGTGATCAAGGCAAATGAAAGAGACATGAAGGAAGGTTGTGACAAAGATTAAAATTTATAACATGTAACTGTCTCCTATTATTGACACTTGCATCCACATGAAGTTTATAATATTTTCTTTTTTCTGTGTGTACTTTGCAAGTGGGTGGACATGTATGGATGGTGTGTGTGTGTATGTGTGTGTGTGTGTGTGTGTGTGTGTGTGTGTGTGTGTACAAAACACTACCCTGTGGAGGCACAAAGGTGGAATCATCCTGGATTTCTCTACCTTCTTATTGGTTTGCTCTAGGTCTTCCCTGGATCAGCCAGCCGTCCAGAACCAGAACGGGAGATAATTGCCATATTCCACCAGCATATTTTTATTATTATTATTATTTCCGCTCATACAAACTTAGTAGGTACACCGGTTCCCTCCCTCCTCCTCCCCTCATCTCCCCTGCTCCCCCTCCCCTCACCCTTCTCTCCCCATCCCCCAGTGCCTCCCGCCCCAATCCCCGGAGAATCCTTTAAATGTGCATGCCTGACTCTCTTCTGGGCCCTCCTCTCCGATGACGTACAAGGACCCAGTGGCATTTCCCTGAACCCTTTCCTGTGTTCCCCTTAAGCCTAGGAACACTACTGTGGCTGTCAATCCCTTGCCTCCAAGGATCTTGGTGCCATTAGCAAATGCTAGACTTTGTGGGATCAATAGTGTATTGGACATTGCATGGGGCATGCAAAGTCCAATTATGATTGCTTCGGCCCTAACTTGTGTGGAGTATCTTGCATATCATTGCTCCTCCCATCCTTGTGCTCTTACAATCTTACCGCCCCCTCTTCCGCAAATTTCCCTGAGCTTCAGGATGGGGAGAGAATAGGCAGGCCTAGTTCTAGGTGGTTGATAATAGAGTCTCTGAAGTTCTTCCACCAGCATATTTTACATGGGATCTGGGGAATCTGAATTTAGATCCTTTTGTTTGTGAGGCAAAGGATTTAATTGAGCTACTCCGATAATATTTTTTTATATAAGACCTCGATAACTATTACTTTGACATGTAGAGATTTTATTTTGTTTTATTTATTGAGACTGGATCTTACTCTGTAGCTGAGATTACCATCAAACTCATAGTCATCCTGTGTCTATCTTCCAAGTGCTAAGATGCTAGGCCTGTGTGCAACTGAATCTTAGGAAGTAAATTACAAGAGAGTAGAAGTGTCAGGTCTGGAGAGATGATTTAGTCTGTAAAGTGCTGCCACACAAGCATGATGATATGAGCAGGCTCCCTAGAACCCACAGAAAGTTGGGTATGGTGCCATGAGTCTGTGATGCACCAGAGCTGGGGGAGGCAGAGATATTCTTGGGACTTGTTGGTTAGCCTGTCTAGCCAATTAGTCATCTCCAGGTTGAACAAGGCTACCCTGTCGACAAAAGTCAATAAACAAATGACTTCAGTAGAAAGTGATCTAAGGTGACACTTGATGTTGACCTCTGGCCTCCACATTCATGTGCACATATGTGCAGGCACTCTTACACACACATGAATATTCAATAAATATACATACACAGAGAAAGAGAGAGAGGTAGAAAGAGAGAAAGAGAATAACACAAAGATTTTGCTTTGAATTCCAGCCCTTGTCCTTAAGATCATAATGCTTTTTTCATTTTTAATTTTAATTTTTATTGATGAGCTCTTTATGTCATCAGATAAGTTGAGCTGGCTGAAAGTTTTTCAGAGAGCTCCAAGGTTCCAGCTTCTGTGAGTATCACTCAGGCTGGGATGGACTTTCTGAGGATGTAGCTGCCTTTGAGTCATAACTACTTCTGTAAGTAACCCTCATCTGTGTTCCTATGTAATCACAATGAATTGGTTCTCCAAGTTGGACTCAGTGTAATTGCTACTAGTTTGTTGTTGGTTCCTATCTAGAGAGAATAGATGTTTATATAGTGGTCTCCCCAGGAAAAGTGTCACACAATACTCAGTATAGTCATTTAGGATCATGACAGAACCAGAGATGGATTAGGGAGGAATGACTGCATGCAGCTGACTATGGGAAGTTAGATATCCAACTGAGGCTGAACAGTCTGAGGGTGGAGCATCTGCAGGGGGAATTCCAGTGTTGCCATCCTTCCTTATGTGATGGCAGTATATCTTCTTGTCATGGTGGTAATTGCATGTGTCTTGGTTATGGGCAGTGAAACATATAACTAAAGCAGGGCCAATCAGAAGCATAATGTTAGCTATGTCCATTGTGGCAGTCTTCATCTGTGTGGTGTGATGTGTCATGTCTACTTGATGAATGGAGTCCACTTGTGAGCATGAAGATACCCTGAGAATGGTTTATGGCCTGGAGTAATATTGTGGTTCTTAAGAATATCATACCAGGAACAAACATATTGACTAGCAACTGTGGAGGTTGCCAGGCTATAGCTATGTGTGGTGAGAAGTGCATCTTTTATTGAGGTGGCTTCCAATAGGGGATTTTCTGGTATAAAAGAGGATTTATGATCAGAAACATCCAGTGTGTTGGCCTCTGACATGGCAAGTAAGCTAGATAAAAGAAAGATTAAGATGGGAATGCTTGCTTGGTGTTTCTTATGGCTCCATTGCCAGCAGGAAAAAGTGTATGAGGTAGCTTTATGATACAAAGTTTTTCCTGGGATCCAGAGCTTGGAAGCTCATGGAGAAAAGTCATAGAATGAGGAGGATAAAAGTTGGTGAGAGCTGGAAATGGATGAAATTAGAAAAAATTATATTGAGTGAAGTGTCCCAGACACAGAAAATTAGACAGTGAATGTACTCCCTAATAGCTGGATCCTAGTATCAAACCCAGTTAATGAAGTATTGAAAGATAAATCTTTATAATACCTACAGTAATAACAGGAGGGAAGGGGAAGGAGGGCCCACCCCCAAGAAAAAAGAAGATAGAGGATCATGATTCGGTATTGCATGTAAGTAGTGAGACATCTGGTGAAGGTCACTGTCATTTCCCTTCCTGGTCACTTGTGACTGAACAAGTTTGATCTCACCAATCATAGAGGATATAGGGACTGACAGATAGATGGTAACCATACTGCAAATGGGACCCTGAACGCTCCCCCCCCCTGTGGTGTCCTATACTCATCACCTTTGAGTCTCCTCTTATATTAAGATCTTCATTTAAACAGCCTTTTATCTTTGGTTAGGAGGTGACCTTCAATACCAATCAGGATGGAGTCAAGGGTGGTACAGGAAAAGCAAAAATGAAAACAACAAAAAACCATAATTCAGAATACCAAAGACCCTACATTAATCACCTAGAACCAGACTAGCCAGATCTCTCCCTATCCTAAAGTTCAGGGAACCTTGTGGAAGAGGGGGCGACAAGATTATAAGAGCCTAAAGATGGAGAGGACAAATGATATGCAAGATACTCTATACAAGTTAGGACTGCAGTAGCCATAATTGGACTTTGCATGACCTGCACAATGGCTGACATGTCAATGACCCTCCAAAGTCCAGCATGGATCACTGGTAGCAGGATCCTTAGAAGAGGAGCCCATGAAAAGGCTCTGGGCAATGCTACTGAGTCCTTACATCTCACTGGGTAGGGGACTCAGACGGAGGTTTGGCATTCACACAAAAGGATGCTCCAGTGGATGAGAGGGGGGAGAAGAAGGCACTGGGAGAAGAGGAGGAAGGGAGTGGATGAAAAGAAGGGGAAAGGGGGAGGGGACAGTGCAAAGAGTTCTGGGGAAGGGTGGAAGGAGGGAAACGATGGGGGGGCACCTACTGACCTTGTATGATTGGAGAAAAAAATAAAATGTGGGAGAAAAAAAACATGGTGAAAGTTATAAAAGATACTCTTTTTTTATTTATAACATTTTTTATTATTATTTCCACTCATACAAACTTAATGGGTACACCGGTTCCCTCCCTCCCTCTTCCTCCCCCCTACCCCCCTGCTTCCCTCCCCCTACCCCTCCCTCCCCATCCCCCAGTGCCTCCCCCCCAATCCCCGGAGAATCCCTTAATGTGCATGCCTGACTCTCCTCTGGGCCCTCCTCTCAGATGATGTACAAGGACCCAGTGGCATTTCCCTGAACCCTTTCCTGTGTTCCCCTTAAGCATAGAACTCTACTGTGGCTGTCAATCCCTTGCCTCCAAGGATCTTGGTGCTGTTAGCAAATGCTAGACTTTGTGAGGATCAATAGTGTATTGAACATTGCGCATGGCATGCAAAGTCCAATTAGGACTGCAAGTAAGTAATGAGACATTCACTTAAGTTCACAGACTTTCGTTCCTGATCATTTACAACTGAGGGGATATGATCTCACCAGAAGGGGAGGGCATATACACATTGAGACACTCAAGGGTAAACCTGTGTAATACAGTAATTGCAAGGATTGTGAACAGGAGGGATGGGGTTGGAGGGCCACGCCAGACACAAGGAGAGAGGAGACCATGTTACAGCAGAGAAAATCGGCTTCCAAGGAATGCAAGTAAGTAATGTGACACCTGGTTAAGTTCACAGACATTCGTTCCTGATCATATACAACTGAGGGGGTATGATCTCACCAGAAGGGGAGGGCATATAGTCTGGCAGATAAAAAATAACCATTTTGCAAATGGGTGATTGACCCTTCCCTCACTGTGGTTTCCTACTTTTATTACATCTACCTTTGAATGTGCTCTTATAACAAGACTCTAGTTTAACAACTTTTTGTCTCTGGCCAGGGGGTGACATACAATGTCTATTAGTGAATGGCATTGTAGGAGCAGCAAAACTGCAAAAGAAAATCCACAAACCATAATTCAGAACTTCAGAGACTCTATATCAACCACCTAGAACTAGGCCAGCCTAATCTCTCCCCATCTTGAAGCTCAGGGAAATTTGCGGAAGAGGGGGCAGTAAGATTGTAAGAGCACAAGGATGGGAGGAGCAATGATATGCAAGATACTCCACACAAGTTAGGGCCGAAGCAATCATAATAATAAAAGATACTCTTAAGGTTTGACTTTTGACAGAAAGAAAAGGAAGAATCCATTACTTATCATGCAGATGGAGATCCTAATGATGGCTCAGTATAAGAAACTATGGTAGTTAGGAAACACTCCAAATCTGAACCACCTGAATTGGGAAAATCTTTTAATAAGGCAACAAAAGAGCCTGTCACACCTGGATTGTGAGACTGTGGGGCATAGGAGCAGATGGGGTTGGTCAGAGTATGGTGGAGGCAGAAAAGTGAAATAATTACTATCTCTTACTTCTTGAGACAAAGGCTGCATACCTCAGGCAATACAAAGAGAATCAATCTCTGATGGACTGACTGGCTCACATGCATCATTAGAGACACTTGGTTATGGCTGGCTAGGTTCCCATGCATATCAGGGAACAGAAGACAACAGAGGAGGGCAGGCATTATCAAGAGAGCTGGGAATAAGAGAAGCAGTGTTTGATGCTCAGTTTGCCAGGCCAAATAGGACTGTTTTTATAGGAGAATTAAGTTAATTCATCAGTGACATTGGAGTTTATATGGTGCTTCTGTGGTTTTGTTTGAGACCTATGGGGAGGTATGATTTTTACAGAATAAGAAAGACTTTAGCAGAATCAAGTGATCTTGACTAGTACATAAAGAGTTCTTAAGGTTTTTTTTTGCTAAAACATGTAGAAAGGGGAAATGCATATAGAATTATGTTAGAATTAATATAAAGCTATTTAATGTTTATTGCATGTGTGGAAGTACAAAGTAATAATAAAAAATTTAAAAAAAGAATGAAAATGGATAATGAGTTCTTTGCAAGTTACCTAAAAACATATGTGACAGGACTTATGCTGAGCTGGAATACAAGGGGGAAAGGAATCCCATGCTTGTGAGTCTTCGAAAGACTTTAAAGCTGGACCAGCAGCTCATCAATGATGAATAGGAAAAAGAAGACAAAGAGGTGTGAGTGACCCCTGCTATAGAGGAAGGAAGTCTTCTGGGCGTGGGAACCACCCCTGCCATTTCACTGATGGGGTGACCAAATTTGCCTACAAATAAGGGCTATATGTGGTGATGAAAATGCTCATGTTGAAATATGGATTTATTGACCTCTTACTAATATACAAAGTGCTCAGGCTTTGGTGGGTGCTAGAGCCAAACGTACCTTAAATCATGACAACCTCCCAAAGCATCAAGGCAATGCTCAGTAGTGGACAAATATGGGGAGAGAACAATGTAAGAAAATGTATTAAGCATGTCCTACTGGTTGACAAATATACAGAATATACAATGCATAAGAAAATTCCAGAGGTGGGCGTATTGTTTGTGCACAGCATCATTAAAGATTTTCATATGAGGGTTATATATGATTGCCAAAGTGGGAACCTGTAAATTGACTGCCAAGTAGGATAGTAAAGATCAAACAGTATACTGTTTTGTAGTATACTACAGACTGCTTGAGGATTATGATGAGATCACAGATACAATAAAAATGTTAGAAAAGGTGAAGATAAATCACCCAGCTCAAAAGCCAGTGTGGCCTATGAAGAAACCAAATGGCTCCTGGGAATGACTGTAGCTTAACAGGGCTGAATAAGTAAGTTATACTGTTGCACCCAATGTTGCTCACCATGTGACTGAATAACTGATACAAGTGGTAGGGTCTTTCTGTGATACATTGGTTCATGCTAATGTTTTCCTTTAATACCCTTTTAGTTGTTGACTCCTAAGATCGCTTGACATTTGGAATGGAATGCTATGGGGATTTTGAAAATCTTGCCTATACTCTTGTGAATAAAAAAAGGGGTTGTTCTAAAGAACCATACAAACAGTGATACATCTTAAGTAGATAGACAAAAGCACGTTTAGAGTCTATACAATGGTTAAATTAAAACCACTGTGCCAGAGGTGGGTTATCTTCCTAAGAACTGTTAGGGAAACCCAGAGGTTTCATAAGTGATTAAGGTTATTACCAGTGCTGCGGGTACATGCCAGAACTAGATGGTAATGCCATCTTGCTGAAAGATGCCTTTAGTTGCATGACATGGAGCAATAAAGCGTGAACTGAGCTGCTCAGTTCTCAGTGTCAGAAGTGCTATGCAGGCTTTAGGGGAAGAATGGCCTGGCTTGGTCTCTGGATCCTGTATTCTACAGTACTAAGATGCCAGGCAGGATGTGCCCTCTAGTGCAGTAGTGGGCTATTTTAGGTGCAACTAGCAGCTTTCTGGTTGGATTTAAGATCTACTTTCACAGTAGGAAGTTCCTGTCTAGTACTGTGAAGTAAGATGAAAGGAAAGCAGTAAAGAGAAGAGGAGACTTCCTAACTAGCTGAGCAGTCTGGAGGAATTTCTATGATAAACTGAGCTGACAGCAACTTGTGCAATTCCAGGATTGCAAAGAACTCCAGGATTGCAGCTTCTATGAATTTCACCTGACTCAGATTTCTCAGGCTAGAGTGAGCTTTTTTCAGTGATGTAGCTTTCTTTGAATCATCTCTCTTTCTTTAAGTAAACCTCACTCATAAGTCCAATTCATCGGTTCACCAAGGTGGGATTTACTGTGATTGTTTCTTTGGTCTGTTGTTGAATCCCTATCTGGACAAATAAATGGCTGTGTGACAGCTCCCCAGAAGAAGTTTCCCACCACAATAGGCTGTAAGCGTAGGAGGGACATGTTACCTTGCCCCATGTTCTTTAGAAACAATGACATCTTGTTCAGTAGTAGACTTCCTTAAACTATCTGGAGATTTCAGAGATAGAATGCCTGCCTGTATGCCTGCTCCCAGAATGCTGGGGGCAGGACATGATTACTCCTCTCTCCATCTGTGATTCTGAGGAGTCTGGTGTTTCTCAGTCTTGAAGTAAGCCCAGCTGCCTTCTGTCTGTATTGATAAAGAATTATTGTGTGCTCTGCTTTGTATTTGATACTATATCCTCTGTGTGTGATAACTGTGCTTCTTAATAAAAGCAGCCACAGAGCAGTGTAACAGCACTTCAGATATCTGAATCACAATATGTTAAGTTCTTGTGAGTTAAACTCATATCAGATCCCAGCAATGATCACTGGTGTGGTGACCAGCTGTATATCAGCAACATTATGTGTTCAGCACACAGAGAAACATCTATGCAACCATAAGCCTTCATGCTCTGACCCAGGATGTGGTAAACTGAAATAAAGATGTGAGGACTACCCAGAGAACTATGGATAGATAAAACAAATAAAAATAAAGACCAGAGGGTGTAATCTCCTTTATTTCCTCTTAATGAGGCTTAGCATTGATGGTGTTGAACGGGAATGTTGAGGAACAGGGGATATTACATGAAATAAAGATGGTGGAGACATGGTATGTGGTATCTACAAGAATGAGATTACAAAAAAAAGAATGAGATTACCTTTTTCAGTTCTTCATAACTCAGTAACAGGAAGTTTTCTCTGTCTTTCATTGTTATCCAGCCACAAGTATGCTCAAACCATGATCCATATGGCACTATATGGGAAAAAACAGGAAGTGCATTTATTATAAAGCATTGAAACCAAGAATCTATTCCATCATCTTCACTTTTCCATAACTCCAACCACCTTTTCTAAGATATGATTGACAGGTAAAAAAACAACAGCTATTTACAGTATCTGTGTTTGATATTATATGTATACATATATGTATGTCTCTCTATATGTCTATATCTACATAGCAACAGAGACACAGAAAGAGGTGATAAAAATCAAGTTTGTTAATGCATTCATCACCTCACAGGCTTAACATTTTTTCCATGAGGAAACACTCTTATTGCAGATTGCAAGGACAGGATCATGTATTAGAGGAAGCATTCACATCAGTACAGGAGGCCAGAGAGAGGTTGGGCATGGCCAGGCTTAGGCTTGTACCGTAAATCTTCTCTGTAAAGATGCCTTAGCCTTTCCTAGGTCAAGGCCCCTCCAAGGTTCAGCTTCTTTCCAAGCTTCAGACCCATTGAAAACTGGAGACATTCAGGATATAACATTCTGCTTTCACTCCAAAGTTTCTTGCCCATTTAATGATGCAGTATTCATTTTACTACATCTTTATCCCTAGTGTTTTAAGTATTCCAGCACAGAGCAGTGTTCACTTTTCATGTCTTGCACTTTGCATTATGCTTTTGCTCTATAATCTATTTGCTGACATGATAACTGAAGCAATTATTAGGAGGCAAGATTAAAGAATTATGTTATGATCAGAGCAATGGAAAACATGACTTCCACTAACAACACTAGAATGGATATTGGGAAATCCATTAGCTTCTTGTATTTATTTATTTTTATTTGTGTGTGTGTGTATGTGTGTGTGTGTGTGTGTGTGTGTGTGTGTGTGTGTGTTCATGTATCAGAGGATATCGTATATCGCTGTGGAGGACAAAGGGTGACTTCATCAACCATCTGGATTGCTTGTACCTCTTTTTGCTTTGCTCTAGGATTTTTCAGGCTTTGCCCACCAGAATCAGAAGTGCAAGCTTCCTCACCTTTTCCACCTGGAATTTTTACATGGGGCCTGGGATCCAAACTCGAGGACCTTTTGCTAAGGCAGAGTCTTAACTTCTGAGCCATCTCTCCAGCCCCTTGTATTTAAATTATTTAAAATTACAAAGGATTTTTTGTTGTTTCCCCCATCCTCCACCATTAATTTACCTCATCTTCCTTTCTCCCACTGGAGACTTATTTTTCCTGACAAGCTTCTCTTCTACTCCAGTGTCCTTTCTTGTGTATGTGTCCCATTGAGTCCAATAGGGGATGTTTGTTCTTGCACGTGCCTACGTACCTGCTGCAGCATAGGCTATATTTAAGTGATTACTTCCTCTGGTTGGCTTTAACTAGCAATGTTCATTTTGTGAAGGGTAGAGCTATCTAAATTCCTCACTCATTCATTGGGCCATGGTAGCAGGCCCAATCTTGTGTAGGACACATGCATGTGGACTTGGTCCCAATGTGTTCATTCATGGTTGTATTAGTTTTATGACTAGAGAGTACTGTCTAACAGTGTTCCTTCTGCTAATCTGGTCTCACATTCTTTTTGTCTCCTCCTTCATAGTGTAACCATGGACATTCATGGGGGGATGAATGGGGAATCTTTAGGTATACTATTTATGGTCAAATGCTCTTCAGTTGCTTGCTTTCTGCTCTTAGGTCAGCTGTGTGAACTCAGTGGCCTTAAGGCACTCGTATCTTTCTCCATAGAGGTAACTATGGGTTGCTAGGCTTGGGAGATGTATCATGGGTGAGAAGTTGTGTTCAACATATACTTTTGAGTAAAAACAGCAAAACTGAAATTAAGTGATTATGCATAATTAAAATATGTAATCTATATATTTTATTATATGTAATCTACATATTTATGCAAGTTTTGAGATGATTAAAAATAAGAAAGAGGATTCAAAGAGATTTAGAAAATGCATCTAAAATAGTAGCATATCAGGCTTTTGTACTAGAAGTCAATGAAAGGAATCTCTCAGAAAACCATAAATAGGAAGACTGGGAAGATAATATGAATACCAGAAACATGAGAGAAGAGGGAGAAGAAAGAACACAAAATCAACTGTTTAAAGCTGAGGCCTTAAACAGAGGAGCCACATACTACAGTGATCCAAGGTAAATGCAGAGAACCATGATTGTGTAAGTTGCTGAGGATAATGGAAGGTTGAGGACTCAGTCTTCAACATAGCATAAAGGCTTAGGGACCTTTGTGGAAGGAGAGTGGGGAGAATTTATGAGCCAAGAGATAGCAGAAAGGGTTGTGAGATGTCACCTTGCAAAAATGACACAGTCATAGGTGATCTTGAACTCAGCACAGAAGTGGTTATGGACACTAAGCCTTCAGGGGACATGTCTGATCAATGATCAGTTACTAACTGAGGAGAAACCCATGTGGCCCGATAGAGTACTGATGAATGGTGGGCAACTAACAGACTTAGGGGAGAGGACATTAAAATATCTACTTGTATCCTGGAAGAGGGAGTGGTAAGAGTCTTAATGGGTAAGTGTGAAGCCATACATCTTCTGGACACGACAGGGCTATTGTATCCATGAATTCACTGTACCTATGTCTATTTCCACTAAACTTGCATGGGATTTATCTTGATAATATTTCACCATGGAAAGCGAAAGGTCTCAATAAGTCTCACACCTCCCTGAGAGACTGGTGAGGGTTAATGCTGATATAGTATGTGTGTGGGGAGATTGAATGGACAATGACTTCCTCAACGATATGCTACTGATATAAGATTCATGCTCCAGCAAGTACTCAGCATATGCCATCAAAGGCAAACCAGATGAAATTCAGTGGGATGACACATGTGAAATTCATGAAGATGGGAGGAAAACTGACAGGGAGGAAGAAGGGTTGTAATGGGAGGATGAGAAATTTTCTAGGGAAGCAGACTTTAAATCTTCCTACCTGGCACAAATAAAACATGAAAAGAAGATAGCTGTATAATCTTAATGCTTTGATTTTTAGAACCATGTTAATACATGTGTATATATCAAATGATCAAATTGTACTCCTTGAAAGTGTACAGTTAAAAACAGTATGTTTTCAATGGAAATATCTATGTTGGCAACCCTGAAGACACAGAATATAACAAGAATGGTGCAGCATGAGGCAAGGGAGGCTGTTCAAGAAAGCAGGAAGGAGGGGGGGTAGGGTTGGAGGGAGGGAGGGGACCGGTGTACCTGTTAAATTTGTATGAGTGGAAATAAAAAAATAAAAAAAGAAAGCAGGAAGATGCAGTGGATTTGAAGTCTAGGTATACAGACAGGTGGGTGGAACATAGAGAGATGAGACAGGGAGAGGGAAACTGAGGTCTGTAAAGGATTCTGAGCATCTCCAGCTCCTAGGGATCACCGCACACTCACCATTTCCTTTGAGAAACAATTCAAAATATTCATCCAGGGATTGTTTAATAACAGTTAATTTAGTCCAGAAATAATATCCTGAAATGAGAACATCTCTGGGATTTCTCATGAGATATATAACCTTCAACAGAAAAACAAGTAAATGAAACATCAAAATAGTAATTTTCCTCTTCTTTTTAATCTTGCAGGTTCCAGGGATTAAGGTAAGGTTGTATGATTGTGACTTTTTCAAGAAAGATTAATCTATTAAGCTTCTCATTGTAGCTTAATCACATAAAATATTTTTTACAATCCATGAGCAAAATAAAAAAAACACCTTCCAGAAAAACACATCAGTAATAATGATCTCTGATATGTTAGATTATGAATGTCCCAGTCTTTCTAATGATCCTCTGGTAGTCATATGAGAGATTAGAGAAGCTGTTGATTTCCATAGATAACTAGACACCTCAAGGTACAACAATTACAAAACCAGCCAAGACTCCAGAAGAACCCTCCAAGATTTAAACATTGATACAAGAAGATGCTGCTTCTATCTCAGACAATTAAACTCACATTGCAGAAGGCATTTGTTGAATCAGCATCAGCTAATTGCCTTTGATAAAATAAAGCATGTAATCTCATGCAATGTAGAAATCCATTTTCCCCACATTAAATCTAGCTTGCACGGTTTGTGGAATGGTCCACGCCCTTGTACCCTAATGTAGTCAGAGTAGGGGGCCACATCAGCATTACCTGATGTCTGTTCATCTAAAGTCCTATCCAGATCTACAGAATAAGAGAACATTTCAGCGAGAGCTCCAGGGCGTGTCCAGGCATAGAGAGCATTGGATCAAACATTTCTCGAAAATGAGACACTGACCTTGGCCTTGGAACAGAAGAGAGATTTGGGGAAGAGTTGGATGGGGAGGTGGGAGGCAATGAAGCGTGGGTCCTTCTGATTCTTTATTAGTGGAATTCCCATCTTAGTCTCCATCCAGGGGAATCGTTTCCAGGTACTTAGAGAATGGATCCACTCAGGATCACCTTTAGTCTGAATCAAGCACATGATATCGATCAGCCAGTTGGTTCCTGAGCAACAATAAAAAAAGATGATAGTGTGTGTGTGTGTACCATATATTTCACATATGCATATTATACATATATTTTCCTTTTTATTCTTTCATAGTTTTTTACATGTATATAGTGAATCTTAGTAATTTTTCCCCATATTACCCTATTTAATCCCCCTTCTTTCTCCCACTTTAAATTCTCTAATTACTCTCCTATATTCATGTTTTTATGATGTGTATGTGTGTGATGGTTATATGTTTCAAAAAGACTTGTAATAAAAAGAAACTTATGTAAAATACACATGCCATATTATTTACTATTGTGCAAACACTTCTGTCGTGCCAAATATATCCATCATATATAAGTTTTAAGTATATTCATTCAGCTAATTTCCAGAAGTTTTTCATTTTGCAAAATTGAAAATCTGTGCTCAGTAAACCTGCCTTTCCTACATCACTTGCCCTCCAGTACTAGGCAAACATTAATCTATACTGTTTCTGCTTTCATGAATTTTACTACTCAAGGTATTTCACTCACAAGAATTAAGTCATCTAGCATTTGTCTTTTATTTTTTAAATTTTTTATTTATTTCTTCCACTCATACAAAGTTGATAAGTATTCCATTCCCCTCCCTCCCACCACCCCTCCCTGGATCCCCTTGCTTCCTCCCCATTTTCTCTTTCCTTCCCCCCCCTCTTTCTCCAGTGCTCCCCCCCATTCCTGGAGCATCCTTTAGTATTAAGAATTAAGTCATCTAGCATTTTAATGGCAGGTCCATTTAGCACAATGTCCTCGAGATTCATTCATGTCGTAGCTTTTGTCAGAATATTCTTTAAATTTAATCTGCACAGATATCACTGTGTGTGTATATATATATATGCATATATATATATCACATGTGTTTGCATTCATGTCTATGCACTTATCTATCAGCGGATAGTTCTATAGCTTCCATGGTTGAGATAATTTCTGAAATTCGTTCATTGTATTCCCATTGCCCTTGACTTCTTGGTGTTGTTAACTTGACATATTATTGACTGACACCGGCTCAATTTTCAGAACTTCTGCTACCCAATCCCATTCCCAAAGACCCATGATGCATGTCTCTCCAGTTCCTCCAGTTTGTCAGACTCATTTCAACTTCCTGGTCTTTGTCTATGATGATGATCCCTTTCCTCCAAATATTTTTTTATTTCACTTCAATTGAGAAGCTATTTCTTCTATCATAATCTCACTTCTTGCTCTCTTCCAATCTTTCTCCTCCCACTGAAACAGAATCTTAATCTGGTTTAGAATCTGCTGTTACTGGTTCCTCTAATCCCTTAGATGATACCCTGTGGACTCACAAGTTTGGAGAAAGATGGAATGGCATGAAGCAACACTGTCTGCCACCCAAGGCAGTGTGCACTGTCAGGAGCACAGACCATCCATTCCATTTATCAGATGAGCAAAAGAGCACTAAAGTTATATCCTTTCTCAGAGACAGGTCTTACCTGATTTGGGGTAACTCAAGATGATTGTATCTTCATCCTTTATCTCAAATTTATGAACAGCTTCTCTTATGCTTTCAAGATAATAGACCTTTTGAGGGAAAGGTATCCCCTCAAACCATATGTAGTCTGACATGGCTGAGAGATTTTCCTTTGTGGTGTGTGGGTTCTAGCTGTAGCCACCTGTGAAGGATGCAACAAATTCTGGAAATGTTTATAGTAAACACAAAGCAATCATTAACCTGCCCTTGTTTAGGGTGAAAATCCCACTGCATGGTAAGGAGAAATGTGTTTTGTAATTTATGGTCAAAGGTGGCTGACTTCTTCTGTTTACTCCTCACTCACTGGAATACATTCTTAATTCCAGGAAATTCCTATCCAGATCAGTCTGGGCATGCTATTAGACCCGTGAAGCAGCCCCTGACACTTGAAGAACTTCTGACTCATCAGCATAGGTGCTCTCTGGTTCCACCTCCAAAGTACTTCTCCTTGCAAATAGCCTACAAAAGCCATACCCACTGAGTTCCTTCTTCAAGGGGACCCTTATCCACCATTTGATCCCAGACACTGCTTTGGCCCAGTGATTATAGTTATACAGTGACACTCCAGCTCTCACCTGCTTGTCTCCCCACTTTTGTGTAACAGCCCTTGCAGTGCCAAGCCAGGATGACCTAATTCACCCCACCCATCAATTTATATTATTTGTCCTCCCTCTGAATGTCACCATAGGTGTAGCTCAGGGTATTTTCAAGCTAACCCTTTCCCTTGAGGAAAGGGAACTCACAGACTCCAAACACAGAGTACTATGAGGGGCAAGGGAGCCAAAGATGACTGCCAAGGTCAGGTATATTTATAATACTTAGCAAGCCCAGGAAAAATGGCTTTTCCTCATCAGTTAGCTGCAGTTTCTGCAAACCTGATTTTAGCTTTTGGTCCTCTACTTCTCAATGGTCTGTCCATATTGGGGCCAACTCAGTTGATCTTGTGCCCACCTCATGGTACGGCTTAGCTACAATGGGGAACTAATCTCCATATCTTTTCATGAACAGAGGGTTGGGGGAAGTTGGGAAAGGTTGTGTTCCTTCAGGGTATTCTCAGCAATGGAGGATTACCTTCGATGACGAACAGAGACCATCCCAGCATGCCTTCTGACACACACACAACAGAGACCATCCCAGGCATATAGCTGTCTAAATAGGACAACCTCAGGTATCGTTCTTTACCTTCCACTTTGTGAGACAGTGTTTTTCCATTGTTCAGTGTTTTTCCAGGGATTGTCCTGTCTCCACCTCCCATCTCACTATAGGAAGGCTGAGGTCACTTTATCAGTCTGGTTTCTCATGGGTTCCAGGTATTCAAATGCAGGTCCTCACAATTGCATATGAATCCTATGCTGAAGGGATTCCACAGGAAAGGGTTCTGGGAAATGCCACTGGGTCCTTGCACCTCATTGGAGAGGAGGACCCAGAGGAGAGTTTTGCATGCACACTAAAGGATGCTCCGGGGATGGGAGGGGGAGGCATGGGGGGATGGGGACTTAGGGGGGAGGGGAGGAGGGCACAGGGCGGTGGGAGGTTGGAGGGAGGGAGGGGACCGGTGTACCCGTTAAGATTGTATGAGTGGAAATAAAAAAAGAAAAAAGAAAGTGCTAAGCCTGGCTTTTGAATTCTAATTGCTCACTGTTTTCCTTGTCAAAACGTAATTTTCCTAATCTTTTATTTATTTATTTTTTACTTAGCCTTGTCCCTCCTCTATATCTCTTATTACTAGCTTCTTTCCTTTTTCTCTTTCATTTACTATTTCCATACTTACTTTTATTGTTTTTTTTTTAAACTTCTGGGCAATGAGTTGAGGTTCCCAAACCTGGTGACCTGTATTTTATCCCTGGAGCCCATATGGTAGAGGCAACTAACTTCTAAGAGTTATCCTCTCCTTACTGTGGTAGGCATATACTTATTCTCTCTCCTCTCTTTTACTCTCTCTCTGTCTTTCTCCTTGTATATATATATATGAAGGCACTTGAATATGTGTGCCTCTTAAGGTCCAAGGATGACAGTAGAAACCATCCTGTATTCTTCTATCTGTTTATTGCTTTGCCCTGGGGTTTCCCAGATGAGAGGTCAGAATTACAGGCCTTGGCCATTCTTGTTTGGCATTTTTATGTGAGATCTTGGGATCTAAACTCAGGTTCTTCTATTTTTGAGGCAAAAACTTTAACCCCTGAGTCATCTCTCTAGCCACAAGGATGTTGAAAGTTTGAAACACAAACCTAAAAGACAAAGAGCTAGGATAACTCAGTCTATAGAGCATCAAACCAAAAAGACATGTTGGAAACATTTAAAAAATAAATCAAATAAAAAAATACAACATCCCAGAGTAAAGCAAGAAAGAGGTAGAAGCAATTTAGAATGATTCCTTAAGTCATCCTTGGTCCTCCATAGGAACACACAGTGCCTTCTGATACACACACACACACACACACACACACACACACACACACACACACTGAATGAATGAATGAATGAATGAATGAATGAATGAATTTAGAAAAACACAACATATTCTTTTTCAAAACCAAAAGCAACTTTAAGAAAAAAAAGTGTCACCAATAGGTTCAAGAAACAAAAGAATGGATGCCCAGCATGGAGGGAAAAGTTGAGGAAATAACTGCTTTGAAATGTCTACAAGAAAAAAAGAAGTGTGACCTTAATATTCATGAAGTCTGGGATGAAAAGTAAGAATCTAGGGAATGGAAGGATCTGAGATAAAGACACAGAGAATCTATTCAAGGTAATTATAGAAGAAATTTCCAGATAGATAGATGGACAGACGGACAGATAGACAGACAGACAGACAGACAGACAGACAGAGAGAAACCATATAGAGAAACAACAGTAAAAAAGAGAAACCAAGATAGAAATGATTAAAGTTAAGCATAGACTCAATAACTCTAACCTAAGTGAATATATTCCACCAAAGATGTGATCTTAAAGATTCATAGCAATGCTGTTAACAGGTCACTAGGTGAAGATCATCAGAGACAGGTGAATGTGCCAGCTCTCAGACCTGGATTATGCCATTGCATGTGTATAACTAAATTCACACATCAACAAAGTTCACACATGGACAAGCCTCACATATAAATAACCCTCCCACCACACACAGAGTATTGATTTGAGCAAAATAGGCCAGGCATGAAATGCCACACACTATATGATTCTGTTTACAGGAAATACCACAGTTGGCAAGTCTATAAAAAGAGCAGGCAGGTTTGATTGGTTGCCCAGGTGTCATGGTTTGAAACATGAGTTGTCCACAGGCTTAACAGATTGCATACATACCAGCCAGATAGAGAGGAACACAGAATTATGTGCCCTAGTCCATATTATTCCACAGGTGTACATATATATAATGGGGAAGCTGGAAGAGCTCACCTGGGAATAACTGATGCCCACAGACAAAAATGGGCTGGCCCCACCACTCCTGTCCTGATCCCACTACTCATTGGTATAGGAATAGCTGGATCTTTAGCTTTAAGGACCACCTCACTGATTATAGGAGATAAAAACCCTATCTAGAAGACGAATCAATGATTTGATTCCATTTACTAGAAGAAGGGGAAAATGAAAGAAGGAATAGTAAATAAAATGAAATTTAGCTAATCTGTGCTTTAAAATAGGCTAACTAATGGAACTAATGTGGCTTCTGCTTCAGCTTGCTGAACTTGGCTCTAGAAAGAAAAAGCACTGAGTTGTTTATTCAGGTCCATGGTAACTGAAAGGAGGACTAATAGAACACAGAGTAATTTAATATTAACTTTTAACCTGGCTTTCTGCTTCTGTACCTTAGCTTGCTTAGATAGCACAGAGAAAAAAAATTGTACTACTTCTAATCTAAATAGGAGACAATAGCTGTACGTGGATATGTGTTGAACACAAAATTAAAAATAGACCAACCATAACTGGGAATTTATTGCTAAGCACCCTTCTCCAATGAACAAGGAATCCAAAAACAAAAAGATGCCAGGCATCTGCGGTTTTTGCCTTTAAAAACTGTTGCTTAACGTCATTTGGGGCTGCACTTTGACATGAAAGAGCTCTGAGGTGTGGTCCCTGTACACCTTTTTCTGTAGTAAAGCTTTTCTTCACCCAATTTCTGTGTGGTGAGTCTTTGTTGGGTGTGTCCAGACCCCACAACAGAGTGGTTCTTTATAAAGATGAATTTCTCCAGTAGGCTTGCACTTATCTAGAGCTCGTTTTCCAACACAATGAAACTTCCAGCTACTAAAGACTCCCTTAGTGATATGAAGATCACCAAAGATCATGGTGTGAGCTTATGAAAAAACTGATAAAATTGGGGGTAATGGATAGCCCTGATTCACCTGTAGTGAGGAGTAAGGTTTTTTGTGATTCTGTATATAAAGCTTTTGATAATCTAAGGAAAAATAAGGAAAATAATGATGCTGGTTGGTTGCTTTTAACATCTCTGGGCTGGGGCACTGTTTCTGGCCTGGAAAGTTTTATGAGTCTTTGAGCACTATCTCTGCTTGGGAGGTTCTTATGGCTCAACCTATGTTTTAGAATGAGGGTTATATCTGAGAAGGAGCTTGTATTAAAATTGTCTCTCAAAAAGCCTGATTAACCATAACATGGACAAATTTGTCCCAAGAATTGGAAAGCATTAATACAACAGCCCTAAATATTACATTAAATCTCTTTCTAGGATGTTTATAGGGCATTCAGACATGTAAACAAAGAAATGCCTAAAGCCAAAGTATATAAGGAATCTCCACAGTTTCTTTGCTAAAGCTGTCACTCTCCTGATCCTAACAGTTCTGGTTAAATCAGAGGTTGACAAGTGCCAAGGAAGGAAGTTGAACACTGAAAATTGGGCTTTCACATCTGCTAAAAGAGGAACTAATTGGTTTTCCATTTGCATGTTAACCTGAGATTCTCAAGATGTTATAGCAGCCTAACATTTGTGCTCTCCTTCACTGGGTATCAGTGGCCAATTTCCTACTTTCTATTGGAGGGAAGACAAGAACATCAGGCCTCATCATTGGTCCTGGGGAGAATGGCTTGACCCCTGGACCCTGGCATTCAGGAGCAGTTATTCCTCCAATGGAGATTACCACCGTCAATACAAGGGACAGATGGAGGCTTTTTGTACTTGGAACAATTATTTTGGAGATGCCCACCCTGATTGGATTTAAAGCACTTTTTTGTCTTTTCCTGTAGGAAGGGATTTGTGTTGTCTGCTTGGGCATGCCCTGTTATTATTATGATCCTATTCCTTAGGACAATATCAAACTTTAATTTTTTTTCTTTTTTTTAAAGTTTTTTTCCCACTCATACAAACTTAATAGGTACCACAGTCCCCTCCTTCCCTCCACCCCTCCCTGATCCCCCTTATTCCCTCCCCCCTTTTCCCCTTTCTTTCACCTGCCTCCCTTTCTCACAGTGCCCCACTTTTCTCCTCCCCAATACCTGGAGCATCCTTTAGTGTGAACATCAAACTTCCCTCTGTGTCCTCCACTCTAATGAGATATATGGACTCAGTAGCATTGCCTAGAGTCCTTTCTTATGCTCTCGTTTAGTATGAGAACACTATTGTGACTGTTAATCCCTTGCCTCTAAGGAGCCTAGGGCCTGTGATCCATGCTAGACTTTGGTGGGTCACTGATATGTCAGTTATTGCACAGGTCATGCAAAGTCCTATTATGGTTACTGGGGCCCTAACTTGTATGGAGTATCTTGCGTAGTCATTGCTCCTCCCCATCTTTAGGCTCTTACAATCTTACTCGTCCCTCTTCTGCAAATTTCCCTGAGCTTTAGGATGGGGAGAGATTTGGCTGGCCTTATTCCAGGTGATTAATGTAGGGTCTATGATATTCTGAATTATACTTTGTTTGTTATTTTGCTTTTGCTATTGCTGCAGTGCCCTTGGCTCCATCATGATTGGTATTGGATGTCATCTCCTAGCCAGAGATAAAAGGCTGTTAAAATGGAGTCTTAGTGTTAGAGTAGATTCAAAAGTAGGTGGAATAAGAGTAGGAGACCACAGTGAAGAGGGTCAGTCTCCCATTTGCAGGATGGTTACCATCTATCTGCCAAACTCTATGCCCTCCCTGACTGGTGAGATCATACCCCATCAGATGCAATGACCAGGAAGGAAAGTGAGTGAGTTTAACCAGAATGTCTCAATACTTACTTGCAGTACTTGACGGTGACATATTTTCTCTGTTGTAGCATGATCCCCTCTCTCCTTAATTCTAGGCGGGGGGGCTCCTTCCCCTTCCCTCTTGCTTATAATCTTTGCAAATACTGTAGTATTATAGAGATTTATCTTTGAATATGTCACTAAGTGGGTTTGGTACTAAGATCCACCTATTAGGGAGTACATACAGCACTTAATTTTCTGTGTCTGGGATATTTCACTCAATACATTTTTTTTCTAATTCCATCCATTTCCCGGCAAATTTCATTAATTCATCTTTTTTGATGGCTGAGTAGTATTCCACTGTATAAATGTACCACATTTTCCACATCCACTAGTCAACTGTTGGGCATTTGGTTGACTCCATGATTTTGCTATTATAAATAGTGCTGCTATGAACATGGTTGTGCTGGTGCCATTGAGGTAAATTTTTCTTTTATGGGGCATTAGTCCTAGAAGTAGACCAGCAGGGTCATATGGCATTTCAATATTTAACTTTATAAAAAATCGCCACACTGATCTTCAGAGTGGTTGTATAAGCCTGCATTCTCACCAGCAATGTAGGAGAGTTCCCTTCTCTCCACATCCTCTCCAGCATTTGATGTCATTTGTATTGCTGATTTTTGCCATCCTGACAAGGGTGAGATGATATCTCAGGGAGATTTTTGATTTGTATTTCCCTGATGGCTAAAGATGTGGATCATTTTTTAAGATATTTGTTAGACATTTGAATTTTTGTCCCTGGTAAAGTTTCTTTTGAGTTCCCAGGCCCATTTTTTAAATTGGGCCATTTACTTCCTTGGTGTTTAGTTTTCTAAGTTCTTTGTGCACTCTGGATAATAGAGCTCTATCAAATAGGTGGTTAGTGAATATTTTCTCCCATTCTGTGGGCTGCCTTTTTGCTTGGTTTACAATCCCTTTATCTGAAGAGAAACTCTTTAATTTCATGAGATCCCATTTGTTGAGTGTTAGTTCTAGTGTCTGTTGGATTACTGTTTAGGAACTGTTGGCCTAGTCCAAGCAGCACAAGGGAGTTCTCTACCCTTTAAACTAGGGATTTTATAGTCTGAGACCTAATATTAAGGTTCTTGATCCACTTGGAATTAGTTTTTGTACGTGGTGACAAGTACGGGTCCAGTTTGAATCTTTTGCATGTGGACATCCTGTTTTGCCAGCACCATTTGTTAAAGATGCTGTTATATTTCCATTGGAGTTTTTGGGCTCCTTTGTCAAATATTAAATGGCTGTAATTGTGTGGACTTATATTTGGGTCTTCAACCCATATCCATTGATCTATGTGTCTATTTTGGAGCTAGTACCAGACTGTTTTTATTACTACTGGATCCATAGTATAAATTAAGGTTTGGTGTGGTGATACCTCCAGAAATGCTTTTGTTACTCAGGACTGTTTTTGCTACCCTGAGTCTTTTGTGCTTCCATATTAATTTTTTTAATAAATAATGTATTTCTATTTTTTTTTCTCTGATACAAACGTAATAGGTACCCCGGTCCCCTCCATCCCTCCACCCCTCCCTGGACATCCCTGCTCCCTCCCTCCTTTTCCCCTTCCTTTCCTCCCTCCCTCCCTTTCTCCCAATGCCCCCTCCCCCATCCCTGCAGCATCCTTTAATGTGTATAGCAAACTTTCCTCTGGGTCCTCCTCTCTGATGAGGTGTAAGAACTCAGAGGCATTTCCTAGAACTCTTTCTTGTGTTCCCCTTAAGTATAGGAACACTATTGTGGCTGTTAATCCCTTCTTCTAAGGATCCTAGTGTCTTTAGTCCATGCTAGACTTTGAGAGGTCAATTATATGTTGGTCATTGTGCAGATAATGTAAAGTCCTATTATAATTGCTTCGGCTCTAACTTGTGTGGAGTATCTTGCATATCATTACTCCTCATATCCTTGTGCTCTTACAATCTTATCGCCCCCTCTTCTGCAAATTTCCCTGAGCTTCAGGATGGGGAGAGATTACAGGTGGTTGATATAGAGTCTCTGATGTTCTGAATTATGGTTTGTTGATTTTTGTTTCAGTTTTGCTTCTCCTGCAATGCCCTTGGCTCAATTCTGATAAGTATTGGATATCACACCCTGGAGAAAAATAAGAGTTTTTTTTATAAGAGTAGATCCAAAGGTAGATGGAATAAGAGTAGGAGACCATGGTGAGGGGAGGGTTCAGTCTACCATTTGCAAAATGGTTACCTTCTATATGCCAGAGCGTATGGCATCCTTATCTGGAAAGATCATACCCCATCAGTTGCAAGTGACAAGGAAGGAAAGTCTGTGAGCTTAACCAGATGTCTCATTACTTACTTGTGGTCCTTGATGGTGGCCTATTATCTCTGCTGTAGCATGGTCCCCTCTCTCCTTGTTTCTGGTGGGGCCCTCCTTCCCCTTCTCTCCTGTTTATAATCTTTGCAATTACTGTAGATATTACAGAAATTTATTTTTGAGTATGTCCCTAAGTGGGTTTGGTACTAGGATCCACCTATTAGGGAGTACATACAGTGCTTAATTTTCTGTGTCTGGGATATTTCACTCAATATAATTGTATCTAATTCCATCCATTTCCTGGCAAATTACATTAATTCATCATTTTTGATGTCTGAGTAGTATCCCATTATATAAATGTACCACATTTTCCTTATCCACCTGTCAACTGTTGAGCATTTGGGTTGATTCCATGACTTTGCTATTGTAGACAGTGCTGCTATGAACATGATAGTGCTTGAGCTATCGAGGTGAATTTTTGCTGTTTGGGAGGTTATACCCAAAAGTGGAATAGCAGAGTCATATGGCATTTCAATCTTTTTTTTTTTTACTTGAACAAATTGTCAAAAATAATTTATTTTCTATCTTTGTTGAGCCAATAAAAACTACATTAAAATAAATGCTGCACCAAGGTGAGTGAGAGAGAGCCCAGCCTAGCCCTACCACCCCGGAGCCCCACGCGTCCCTGCAATGAGCACCCAGGCCGACCGGACTTGGCCTGTGCCACGGCCCAGACGACCCCAGCCCCCTCCGTGCTGCGCTGCCCCGCCCTGCCCCCACCAGCTGCCCAAGGTGAGTGAGAGAGAGAGAGCCCGGCCCAGCCCCACCCCCCACCCTGGAGCCGCCCGGCCAGCAGCACCATGCCCCAGGGCCCCTGGCTTTGCCCCCGGGGCCCCACCCCCCTCCGCCCTGACCTTCCCAGGTTGCAGGTGAAGAATTCTGCCATCAACATCAGACCCTCTGCCTCTCTGGCCCACCGGGAACCTACGCACGTGGTCCACGAAAGACACACTGCTACTCAAAATTCAATAGAGTCCAAAGGAAACTCAAGCAAAATTCTAAGGAACAAAGGGAACACAGGCCATACATCTGGACTCCACTACAATCAGTATATCACGTGGGCGAGACTCTTCTCATCCAACCCAAAGATAAGTAAACTTTTTCTTTTCACCTTACTGATCCTTTAAAGTATCAATGCTGTAGATCAACTTTCTCATACAGACACCCCACAACATACAACTCCAGGGAGTACACCACTCACCCTCACATTTCACCAAGATACTAAATCGTAAAAGTGCACTATCAAACTAATATTCACCCCCTGGTAACATAACCTGACTTAACTGACGTACTAACAGCCTAGTAGCCTCATCTAGGATATAACGATAACAATACACAAACATACCCAATCCAAGGCAAGCACTAGTAATAACTGACAAGTGTAACAATACCAACTAGGTGGATTCAGTGAAAAACACACAGAAACTGAAAGGTCCTAAAAAACAAAACAACAATGTACAAGTCAAAGTGCAGATACACGAGAAATAAAACCCAAGAAGACCAATCTCCTGCCGAAAGAATCAATCTCATAATGAGGGATTCCGACCAGAACAAATCCACAGAAAATAGCCATGAAAGCCAGACACAACATAATGACTTTCAGAGTATGATCATTACCATGATTAATACTATGAAAGAGGAAATCCAAGAGGAGTTAAACAATCGTATCAACCACTTCGAACAGGAACACAGCAGGCACTTGGAGGAGTTGAGAAAAACAGTTCAAGAAATAAAAATAGATATAGAGCAATTAAAACAGTCTCAGGCAGAGTTTAAAATTGAACTAAAAGACAAGTTATCTTTAACCCAAAACTCAACAGAGAGTCTTATCAACAGAACAAATGAGGCAGAAAATAGAATTTCAGATCTTGAAGACAAAGTGGGAGAATTAACCAGCTCAATGGAAGAGATTGTTAAAGCCAAAAAGATACTGGAGAGGAACATTCAAGAGATATGGGACACCCTGAAGAAGCCTAACATGCACATTCATGGAATACCAGAACAAGAATCCCAAAATACCACACCGAAGGAAATATTTCAATTCATCATAAATGAAAACTTCCCACAACTAAAGAATGAGAGGCCTATCCAAATATGAGAGGCATTTCGCACTCCAAACAGGTATGACCAAAATAGAAAATCGCCACGGCAAATAATAGTCAAAACACTCCACATTCAAGACAAAGAAAAGGTGCTGAGAGCTTCAAGAGAAAAAAAGCAACTCACTTTTAAAGGTAAACCTATTAGAAAACAAATGACTATTCAATGGAAACAGTAAAAGCAAGAAGAGCTTGGAGAGACATACTGCAAGTATTAAATGAGCAAAAATGCCAACCCAGACTGATATACCCGGCAAAACTATCTGTCATGATTGAGGGAGAAAGAAAAGTTTTCCAGCACAAAGACAACTTGAAGGGATACATGTCTACCAAACCAGGCCTTCGAAAAAATGCTAGAAATGATACTCAAGCTTGAAGAAAAGAACAAGCATATCCAGGAGGACAGAAGGGAAGTACAATACCACCAAAACATAAATATCAAACAACATGCTTACAAAAATACTAAACATAAAAAATGTACAGAATTAAAAATAATTTCTCCATTATAACATTAAATGTCAATGGTTTTAACTCACCGATTAAGAGACACAGATTACAAACTTGGATTAAAAACCACAATCCAACAATCTACTGCCTTCAAGAAACTCATCTCACCACAAAAGATAGGCACATCCTAAGAATGAAAGGCTGGTCCAAAATCTTGCAAGCTAATGGAACCAGGAAACAGGCAGGGGTAGCAATTATGCTTTCAGACAAAGTGGACTTCAAACCAAAGAAAATCATGAGACACAGATGGATACTACATTTTGGTCACAGGTACCATTCAGAAGGAAGACTTCACAATACTGAACATTTATGCACCCAATACGGTCCCCTCAACATTCATTAAGAAAACCCTACAGCGTCTAAAGCAAGAAATCAACCCCCAAATGATAATTCTTGGGGAGCTAAACACTGCCCTCTCACCATGGGATAGATCAACAGGTCAAAAGCTTAACAGAGACACTTTGGAACTTAATCAAACCCTGAAAGAAATGGACCTTACAGATCTCTATCGAATTTTTCACCCACGCACCAAAGAATACACATTTTTCCCAGCAGCACACGGAACTTTTTCCAAAATAGATCACATATTGGGCCACAAAACGAATCTACACATACACAAAAAAATTGAAATTCTAACCTGTGCCCTATCAGACCACCACGGCCTGAAGCTGGACATCCACAACACAACAAACAAGAGAAAATACACTAACTCCTGGAAACTTAACAATATGATGCTGAATGAGAACTGGATTCAGGAAGAAATTAAAAAGGAAATTCAAGATTTCCTGAAAGTGAACGATAATGAAAATACAAAATCTCTGGGACACAATGAAAGCTGTTCTAAGAGGTAAGTTCATAGCTCTTAATGCCTACATCAAAAAAATGGAAACATCAGAAATAAACAACTTAATGATGCAGCTTAAGGCTTTAGAGAAACTTGAGCAATCTGATCCCAAAAGTAGTAGAAGAGAGGAAATTAGCAAAATAAGGGGAGAAATATCGGAAATCGAGATTAGGAAAACGATAGAGAAATCAACCAGTCAAAAAGCTGGTTCTTTGAAAAAATCAGTAAGATTGATACACCCCTAGCTAAATTAACCAAAAGCAAGAGAGAGAAAACCCAAATTAATAAAATCAGAAATGAACATGGAGTAATCACTACTGATACCCAAGAAATCCAGAGAATTATAACATCATATTTCAAAAACTTATACTCAGTGAAGTTTGACAACACAAAAGGGATGAATTTCTAAGTAAACACACCCTACCTAAATTGAATCAGGAAGTTGTGAATTACTTAAATAGCCCTATAACATATAAGGAAATTGAAGAAGTAATCTCAAATCTTCCCACCAAAAAATGTCCTGGACCAGATGGATTCAGCATAGAGTTCTACCAGACATTTAAGCAGTTAATAACACCAATACTCCATAAACTGTTCCATCAAATAGCAAAGGAAGGAACACTACCAAATTCCTTCTATGAAGCTAATATTGTCTTAATCCCAAAACCTAATAAAGATGCACTTAAAAAAGAAAACTATAGGCCGATCTCTCTGATGAACACAGATGCAAAGATTCTCAACAAAGTCTTAGCAAATTGGATTGAAAAACATATCAAAAAGATCATTCACAGGGACCAAGTAGGCTTCATCCCCGGCACACAAGGTTGGTTCAACATACGCAAATCAATAAATGTAATTCATCATATAAACCAGTCCAAAGTCCAAGACCACATGATACTCTCGATAGATGCAGAAAAAGCTTTTGACAAGATACAACAGCTCTTTGTGATCAAAATGCTAGAGACAGTAGGAATGGAAGGAACTTTTATCAATATAATAAAAGCTGTATACAACAAGCCCACAGCAAGGATTATGCTCAATGGGGAACAATTGGAAGCATTCCCACTTCTATCAGGAACTAGACAAGGCTGTCCACTCTTCACCACTTCTATTCAATATTGTACTTGAAGTCTTAGCTGAAGCCATAAGACAAGAAAGGGACATAAAAGGGATTCAAATGGGTAAGGAAGAAGTCAAGCTATCCCTATTTGCAGATGACATAATCTTATACCTGAGTGATCCCTAAAACTCCACCAGGAAGCTCCTGAAACTAATTGAGAAGTTCAGCAGGGTGGCAGGATACAAAATAAATGTGCAAAAATCAGAGGCCTTCCTATATGCCCAGAATGAAAGAAGTAAAAAACCCTTGAGAGAAACAATCCCATTTACTGTAGCCCCTAAAAAAATGAAATACCTTGGTATAAACCTAAGCAGGGAGGTAAAAGACCTTTACAATGAAAACTTTAAAACCCTAAAGAAAGAAATAGCAGAAGACACCAGAAGGTAGAAAGACCTCCCGTGCTCCTGGATTGGCAGACTCAACATTGTAAAAATGACCATTCTACCAAAGGCAATATACAAATTCAATGCTATACAAATTAAAATCCCAAAGCGATTCTTTAAAGAAGTTGACCAAATAATCTCAAAATTCATATGGAGGCACAAAAGACCCAGGATAGCAAAGACAATCCTGAGTAACAAAAACACTGCTGGAGGTATTACCATACCAAACCTTAGTCTATACTACAAATCCATAGTTATAAAAACTGCTTCAGTCTCTCCTGCGTGACAGGTTGCTGGAGCCGCCCGGCCCATCGTTAAATAAAACCTCATGCTATTGCAGCGAAAAAAAAAAAAAAAACTGCCTGGTACTGGCTCCAAAATAGACACACAGATCAATGGATAAGGGTTGAAGACCCAGATATAAGCCCACAAAAATACAGCCATTTGATCTTTGACAAAGGGGCCCAAAGAATATAATGGAAAAAGAACAGCATCTTCAACAAATGGTGCTGGCAAAACTGGATCTCCACATGCAGAAGATTAAAGCTGTACCCGTACTTGTCACCATGTACAAGACTTAATTCCAAATGGATCAAAGACCTTGATATCAGGCCAGAGACTATAAAAATCATAGTTGAAAGGATAGAAACTCCTTTGAGCTGATTGGGCTAGGCCAACACTTCCTAAACAGACATCCAATGGCACAGTCACTGCTACCAACTCTCAACAGTTGGGATCTTGTGAAATTAAAGAGCTTCTGTTCAGATAAAGAGATTGTCACACAAGCTCAAAGGCAACCCACAGAATGGGAGAAAATCTTCACTAACCACGTATCTGATAGAGCTCTACTGTCCAGAGTGCACAAAGAACTTAGAAAATTAAACACCAAGGAAACCAATGGCCCAATTAAAAAATGGGCCCTGGAACTTAAAAGAAATTTTACCAGAGATGAAATTGAAATGTCAAACAAATATCTTAAAAAATGCTCCACTTCTTTAGCCATAAGGGAAATGCAAATCAAAACCTCCCTGAGATATCATCTCACCCTGGTCAGGATGGCAAAAATCCACAATACAAACAACAACAAGTGCTGGAGAGGATGTGGAGAGAGGGGAACTCTGCTGCATTGCTGGTGGGAATGCAGGCTCATACAGCCACTCTGGCGAGCCGTCTGGAGATTCTTAAAGAAATTAAAGATTGAAATGCCATATGACCCTGCTATTCCACTTTTGGGAATAACCCCCCATGCAACAGAGGTTCGCCTTGATAACACAAGCACGACCATGTTCATAGCAGCACTGTTTACAATAGCAAATTCATGGAATCAACCTAAATGTCCAACAGTTGACGAGTGGATAAGGAAACTGTGGTACATCTATACAATGGAGTAATACTCAGCCATCAAAAATGATGAATTATTGGAATTTGCTGGGAAATGGATGTCATTAGAAACAATTATATTAAGTGAAGTATCCCAAACCTAGAAAGTTAAGCGCCATATGTACTTCCTAATAGATGGCTCCTAGTACCAAACTCACCCAGCCCACATTGAGACACTCAAAGGTAAACCTATGTAATACAGTAATTGCAAGGATTGTGAACAGGAGTGATGGGGTTGGAGGGCCACACCAGACACAAGGAGAGAGGGGACCATGTTACAGCAGAGAAAATCGGCCTCCAAGAAATGCAAGTAAGTAATGTGACACCTGGTTAAGTTCACAGACATTCGTTCCTGATTATGTACAACTGAGGGGGTATGATCTAACCAGAAGGGAAGGGCACATAGTCTGGCAGATGAAAAGTGATCATTTTGCAAATGGGTGACTGACCCCTCCCTCACCGAGGTTTCCTGCTTTTATTACATCGACCCTTGAATGTGCTATTATAACAAGACTCCAGTTTAACAGTTTTTTGTCTCTGGCCAGGGGGTGACAAACAGTGCCCATCAGGATGGAGTGAAGGGCATTGTAGGAGCAGCAAAACTGCAAAAGAAAATCAACAAACCACAATCCAGAACTTCAGAGACTCTATATCAACCACATAGAACTAAGCCAGCCTAATCTCCTCCCATCCTGAAGCTCAGGGACATTTGCGGAAGAGGGGGCGGTAAGATTGTAAGAGCAAAAGGATGGGAGAAGCAATGATCTGAAGATTCTCCACACTAGTTAGAGCTGAAGCAATCATAATACGACTTTGCATGCCCTGCGCAATGTCCAACACATTATTGACCTCACAAAGTCTAGCATCTGCTAAAGGCACCAAGATCCTTGGAGGCAAGGGATTGGCAGCCACAGTAGTGTTCCTGTGCTTAAGGGGAACACGAGAAAGGGTTCAGGGAAATGCCACTGGGTCCTTGTACTTCATCGGAGAGGAGGACCAAGGGGAGAGTTAGGCATACACAATAAAGGACTCTCTGGGAATTGGGGGGGAGGCACTGGGAGATGGGGAGGGAGGGAAGGGGAGCAGGGGGTTTGGGGGGAGGAGGGGGAGGGAACTGTTCTACCCATTAAGTTTGTATGAGTGGAAATAATAATAAAAAATTAAAAAAAATAAATACTGCAAATTCATCTGCCATCTTCCTCTATTACAGCACAATTTTCTATCATTGATTATGCTCAGCATTATATCAAATTATGCTTGTTATTTCAGTTGTTCTTCAGTTAAAGTGAAGAACACTATTCTATTTGTTTTAACATTTTTTATTTTCTCCGCTCATACAAACTTAATAGGTACACTGTTTCCCTCCCTCCCTCTTCCTCCCCCCAACCCCTCTGCTCACCCTTCCCTCACCCTTCCCTCCCCATCCCCCAATGCCTCCCCTCCCCCAATCCCCAGAGAATCCTTTAATGTGCATGCCAAACTCTCCTCTGGGTCCTCCTCTCTGATGACGTATAAGAACCCAGCGACATTTCCCTGAACCCTTTCCTTTGTACCCCTTAAGCATAGGAACACTACTTTGGCTGTCAATTCCTTCCCTCCAAGGATCTTGGTGGTTTTAGCAAATGCTAGACTTTGTGGGGTCAATAGTGTGTTGGACATTGAACAGGACGTGCAAAGTCCAATTATGATTTCTTTGGCTCTAACTTGTGTGTAGTATATTGCATATTATTGCTCCTCCCATCCTTGTGCTCTTACACTCCTACTGCCCCCTCTTCCACAAATTTCCCTGAGCTTCAGGACGGGGAGAGATTAGGCTGGCCTTGTTCTGTGTGGTTGATATAGAGTCTCTGAAGTTCTGGATTATGGTTTGTTGATTTTCTTTTGCAATTTTGCTGCTCCTGCAATGCCCTTCACTCCATCCTGATGGGTATTGGATGTCACCCCCTAGCCAGAGATAAAAAACCGTTAAACTAGAGTCTTGTTATAAGAGTATATTCAAAGGTATTTGGAATAAAAGTATTAAACCACAGTGAGGGAGGGGTCAATCACCCATTTGCAAAGTGGTTACTTTTTATCTGCCAGACTATATGCCCTCCCCTTCTAGTGAGATAATACCCCCTCAGTTGTAAATGATCAGGAACGAAAGTCTGTGAACCTAACCAGATATCCCATTGCTTACTTGCAGTCCTTGATGGAGGCCTATTTTCTCTGCTGTAACATGGTTCTGTCTTCTATTTCTGATGTGGCCCTCCTACTCCATCCCTCATGTTCATCTCCTTCCAATTACTGTATTATAGAGATTTATTGTCAAGTGTCTCTAGGTGGGCTGGGTGGGTTTGGTACTAGGAGCCACCTATTAGGGAGTACATATGGCACTTAACTTTCTGAGTCTGGGATACTTCACTCAATATAATTGTTTCTAATGACATCCATTTCCCGGCAAATTCCAGTAATTCATCATTTTTGATGGCTGAGTAGTACTCCATTGTATACATGTACCACAGTTTCCTTATCCACTCGTCAACTGTTGGACATTTGGGTTGATTCCATGACTTTGCTATTGTAAACAGTACTGCTATGAACATGGTCATGCTTGTGCTATCGAGGTGAACCTCTGCTGCATGGGGGGTTATTCCCAAAAGTGGAATCACAGGGCCATATGGCATTTGAATCTTTAATTTCTTTAAGAATCTCCAGACGTCTCACCGAAGTGGCTGTATGAGCCTGCGTTCTCACAAGCAATGTAGGAGAGTTCCCCTCTCTCCAAATACTCTCCAGCATTTGTTGTTGTTTGTATTGTGGTTTTTTGCCATCCTGACTGGGGTGAGATGATATTTCAGGGAAGTTTTGATTGGCATTTCCCTGATGGCTGAGGATGTGGATCATTTTTTAAGATATTTGTTAGACATTTTAATTTCATCCCTAATAAAGTTTCTTTTCAGTTCCAGGGCCCATTTTTTAATTGGGCCATTAGTTTCCTTGGTGTTTAGTTTTCTAAGTTCTTTTTGCACTCTGGATAATAGAGCTCTAGCAGATATGTGGTTAGTGAAGATTTTCTCCCATTCTGTGGGTTGCCTTTGAGCTTGTGTTACAATCTCTTTATCTGAACAGAAGGTCTTTAATTTCACAAGATCCCAACTGTTGAGAGTTGGTAGCAGTGCCTGAGCCATTGGATGTCTGTTTAGGAACTGTTGGCCTAGCCTAATCAGCTCGAGGGAATTCCCTACCCTTTCAAATATGGTGTTTATAGTCTCTGGACTTAAATCAAGGTCCTTGATTCATTTGGAATTAAGTCTTGTACAAGGTGACAAGTAGGGTCCAGTTTTAATCTTCTACATGTGGAGATCCAGTTTTGCCAGCACCATTTGTTGAAGATACTGATCTTTTTCCATTGGATTTTTGGGGCCCCTTTGTCAAAGATCAAATGGCTGTAATTTTGTGGGCTTATATCTGGGTCTTCAACCCTTATCCATTGATCTGTGTGTCTATTTTGGAGCCAGTACCAGGCTGTTTTTACAACTATGGATTTATAGTATAAACTAAGGTTTGGTATGGTGATACCTCCAGCAGTGTTTTTGTTCCTCAGGATTGTCTTTGCTATCCTGGGTCTTTTGTGCCTCCATATGAATTTTGAGATTGTTTGGTCAACTTCTTTAAAGAATTGCTTTGGGATTTTAATTGGTATAACATTGAATTTGTATATTGCCTTTGGTAGGATGGTCATTTTTACGATGTTGATTTTGTCAATCCTGGAACACGGGAGGTCTTTCCACCTTCTGGTGTCTTCTGCAATTTCTTTCTTTAGGGATTTAAAGTTTTCATTGTAAAGTTCTTTTGCCTCCTTGGTTAGGTTTATACCAAGGTATTTCATTTTTTTAGGGGCTATAGTAAGTGGGATTGTTTCTCTCAAGGCTTTTTCACTTCTCTCATTCTGGGCATATAGGAAAGCCACTGAGTTTTGTACATTTATTTTGTATCCTGCTACCCTGCTGAACTTCTCAATTAGTTCCAGGAGCTTCCTGGTGGAGTTTTTGGGATCACTCAGGTATAAGATCATGTCATCTACAAATAGGGAAAACTTGCCTTCTTCCTTGCCTATTTGAATCTCTTTGCTCAATATGTGATCTATTTTGGAGATAGTTCCGTGTGCTGCTGAGAAAAATGTGTATTCTTTGGTGCGTGGGTGAAAAGTTCGATAAAGATCTGTAAGGTCCATTTCTTTCAGGATTTGATTAAGTTCCAAAGTGTCTCTGTTAAGCTTTTGACCTGTTGATCTATCCCATGTTGAGAGGGTGGTGTTGAACTCCCCAAGAATTATCGTTTGGGGATTGATTTCTTGCTTTAGGCGCTGTAGGGTTTTCTTAATGTATGTGGAGGGGCCAGTATTGGGTGCATAAATGTTCAGTATTATGAAGTCTTCCTGGTGAATTGTACCTGTGACTAAAATGTAGTATCTATCTGTGTCTCTTATGATTTTCTTTGGTTTGAAGTCCACTTTGTCTGAAAGCATAATTGCTACCCCTGCCTGTTTTCTGGTTCCATTAGCTTGCAAGATTTTTAGACCAGCCTTTCATTCTTAGGATGTGCCTGTCTTTTGTGGTGAGATGAGTTTCCTGAAGGCAGCAGATTGTTGTATTGTGGTTTTTAATCCAAGTTTGTAATCTGTGTCTCTTAATCGGTGAGTTAATACCATTGACATTTAATGTTATAATGGAGAAATTATTTTTAATTCTGGACATTTTTTATGTTTAGTAGACTTTGTAAGCATGTTGTTTGATATTTATGTTTTGGTGGTATTATACTTCCCTTCTGTCCTCCTGGATATGCTTGTTCTTTTCTTCAAGCTTGAGTATCATTTCTAGCATTTTTTCGAAGGCCTGGTTTGGTAGACATGTATCCCTTCAAGTTGTCTTTGTGCTGGAAAACTTTTCTTTCTCCCTCAATCATGACAGATAGTTTTGCCGGGTATATCAGTCTGGGTTGGCATTTTTGCTCATTTAATACTTGCAGTATGTCTCTCCAAGCTCTTCTTGCTTTTACTGTTTCCATTGAATAGTCATTTGTTTTCTAACAGGTTTACCTTTAATAGTGAGTTGCTTTTTTTCTCTTGAAGCTTTCAGCACCTTTTCTTTGTCTTGAATGTGGAGTGTTTTGACTATTATTTGCCGTGGCGATTTTCTATTTTGGTCATATCTGTTTGGAGTGCGAAATGCCTCTCGTATTTGGATAGGCCTCTCATTCTTTAGTTGTGGGAAGTTTTCATTTATGATGAATTGAAATATTTCCTCCGGTGTGGTATTTTGGGATTCTTGTTCTGGTATTCCATGAATGCGCATGTTAGGCTTCTTCAGGGTGTCCCATATCTCTTGAATGTTCCTCTCCAGTATCTTTTTGGCTTTAACAATCTCTTCCATTGAGCTGGTTAATTCTCCCACTTTGTCTTCAAGATCTGAAATTCTATTTTCTGCCTCATTTGTTCTGCTGATTTGTTCTGAAGATAACTTGTCTTTTAATTCTCCCACTTTGTCTTCAAGATCTGAAATTCTATTTTCTGCTTCATTAGTTCTGCTGATAAGACTCTTTTGAGTTTTGGGTTAAAGATAACTTGTCTTTTAGTTCAATTTTAAACTCTGCCTGAGACTGTTTTAACTGCTCTATGTCTGTTTTTGTTTCTTGAACTGTTTTTCTCAATACCTCCAAGTGTCTGTTGTGTTCCTGTTCAAAATGGTTGATGCGGTTGTTTAACTCCTCTTGGATTTCCTCTTTCATAGTATTAATCATGGTAATGATCACACTTTTAAAGTTGCTATTTCGGTTCTGGCTTTCTTTGCCATTATCTGTGAATTTGTTCTGGTTGAATCCATCATTATGGGATTAATTCTTTCTAAGGGAGATTTGTCTTCCTGGCTTCTGTTTCTCATGGATCTGCACTTTGACTTGGGCATTGTTGTTTTGTCTCTTGTGACCTTTAGGTTTCTGTGTGTTTTTGTCTGAACTGATTTAGTTGGTATTACTACCCTCAGGCAGTTATTACTAGTGTTTGGCTTGTAGTTGGATTCGATTGTCTGCTGTTAGTATTATTTCCTAGATGAGGCTATTAGGCTGTTAGTACATCAGGACAGGTGGTGAATATTAGTATGGTAGTGCACTTTTATGATTTAGTATCTTGGTGATATGTGAGGGTGAGTGGTATAATACCTGGAGTTGTATATATTTTTAGGGTGGCTGTATGGAAAAGTTAATCTACAGTGATTAATACTTACAAGGAGCAGTATGGTAAAAGAAAAAGATTTACTTATCTTTGGGCTGGATGTGAAGAATCTCTCCCATGTGATAGGATGATTTTAGAGGACATCAGATGTATGGCCTTTGTCCCTGAGAGCTTTCCTTGGGTTTTCTTTGGATTCTGTTGAATTCTGAGTAGCAGTATGTCCTCCGTGGACCACGAGTGAGGGTCCCCGGTGGGCCGGAGGGACAGAGGGGCTGATGGTGATGGAAGAACTCTTTTCCTGAGACCTGGAACTAGGCTTAGTGTCCCACCCAAGCTCTAGGGATGAAAGAATGTGAGCAAGTCCTGTCCTGGTAGGGCAGACAGGCAGGAGGGAGGAACAAAGGGGCTGACACCCCGGTGTGGCACAGGCAAACAGGAGGCAGCCTGGGTGGTGCCCAGGCTGGCTGGTGGGAGTAGCTGAGACAAGCAGCCACCTGTGGGCTGGGGGAACTCACCTGGGATGGAGGACCAAGAGTCCCATCTTGGATGGGCAGGCAGGCAGGTGGGAAGAACAAAAAAAAAGATTCTTCCATATTAATTTTGAGATTGTTTGGACAATTTCTTTAAAGAATTGCTTGGGGATTTTGATTATTATAGACTTGAATCTATATATTGCCTTTATTAGGATGGTCATTTTTATGATATTGATTCTGCCAATCCAGGAACATGGCAGGTCTTTCCACCTTCTAGTGTCTTCTGTAATTTTTTTCTTTAGGGTTTTAAAGTTTTCATTGTAAAGGTCTCTTACTTCCTAGGTTAGGTTTATACCAAGATATTTCATTCTTTTTGGGGCTATAGTAAATGGGATTGTTTCCCTCAGGGATTTTTCACTTCTTTCATTCTGGGCATATAGGAAGGCCTCTGATTTTTGTATGTTTATTTTGTATCCTGCTTCCCTGCTGAATTTCTTATTAGTTCCAGGAGCTTTCTGGTGGAGTTTTTGGGATCACTCACGTAAAAGAGCATGTCATCAGCAAATAGAGATAAGTTGTCTTCTTCCTTGCCTATTTGAATCCCTTTAATCTCCCTTTCTTGTCTTATGGCTTCAGCTAAGACTTCAAGTACAATATTGAATAGAAGTGGTGAAAATGGACAGCCTTGTCTAGTTCCTGATTGAAGTGGGAATGCTTTCCAATTGTTCCCCATTGAGTATAATCCTTGCTGTTGGCTTGTTGTATACAGCTTTTATTATATTGATAGAGGTTCCTTCTATTCCAACTGTCTCTAGGGTTTTGATCATAAAAAGCTGTTGGATCTTGTCAAAAGCTTTTTCTGCATCTATCAAGAGTATCATGAGGTCTTGGATTTTGGACTGGTTTATATGGTGAATTACATTTAATGATTTGCCTATGTTGAGCCAACCTTGTGTGCCTGGCATAAAGTCTACTTGGTCCCCGTGAATGATCTTTTTGATATCTTTTTGCATCCTGATTTGCTAAAACTTTGTTGAGACTCTTTGCATCTGTGTTCGTCAAAGAGATTGGCCTATAGTTTTCTTTTTTAAGTGTATCTTTATTAGGTTTTGGGATAAAGATGATATTAGCGTCCTAGAAAGAATCTGGTAGTGTTCCCTCCTTTGCTATTTGGTGGAACAGTTTAAGGAGTATTGGTGTTATTAGCTCCTTAAATGTCTGGTAGAACTTTGTGCTGAATCCATCTGGCCCAGGACATTTCTTGGTGGGAATATTTGAGATTACTTCCTCAATTTCCTGATATGTTATAGGACTATTTAAATCGTTCACAACTTCCTGATTCAATTTAGGTAAGTTATTCTTACTTAGAAATTCATTCTTTTTTTGTATTATCAAATTTCACAGAGTATAATTTTTTGAAATATGACCTTATAATTCTCTGAATTTCTTGGGTATGTGTAGTGAGAACTCCATTTTAATTTCTAATTTTGTTATTTGGGTTTTCTCTCTCTTGTTTTTGGTTAATTTAGCTAAGGATGTATCAATCTTATTGTATTTTCAAAGAACCAGCTTTTTCACTGGTTGATTCTCTTTATCATTTTCCTTATCTCAATTTCAGATGTTGCTCCTCTGATTTTGCTAATCTCCTGTCTTCTACTGCTTTTGGGATTGGATTGCTTTTGTGTCTCTTAAGCTTTAAGCTGCATTGTTAAGTTATTTATTTGTGATGTTTCTATTTTTTGATGTAGGCATTAAGAGCTATGTACTTACTTCTTAGGACAGCTTTCATTGTGTGTTAAATATTTTGATAAGTTGTATTTTTATTATTGTTCACTTCCAGGAAATCTTGAATCTCCCTTATGATTTCTTCTTGTACCCAATTCTCATTCAGCATCATAGTATTTAGTTTCTAGGAGTTAGTGTATTTTTTGTTGTTTGTTGTGTTGCAGATTTCAAGCTTTAGACTATGGTGGTCTGAGAGTGTGCAGGCTAGAATTTCAACTTTCCTGTATATGTGTAGATTTGTTTTATGGCCCAATGTGTGGTTTATTTTGGAGAAACTTCCATGTGCTACTGAGAAAAATGTGTATTCTTTGTGCATTTATGAAAAGTTTGATAGAGGCCTGTAAGGTCCATTTCCGTAAGGGTTTGATTAAGTTCCAATGTGTCTTTATTAAGTTTTTTACCTGTTGATCTATCCCATATTGAGAGGGCAGTATTGAAATCCCCAATAATTACCATTTTAGGGTTGATTTCTTGCTTTAGACGCTGTAGGGTTTTCTTAATGAATGTGGAGGGGCCCGTATTGGGTTCATATATGTTCAGTATTGTGAAGTCTTCCTGGTGAATTGTACCTGAGACTGAAATGTAGTATCCTTCTATGTCTCTTGTGATTTTTTTGGCTTGAAGTCCATTTGTCAGATAGCGTAATAGCTACCTATCTCTGTTTCCTGTTCCATTAGCTTGCAGAATTTTTGCTCAGCCTTTTACTTTTAGACTGTGCCTTTTTTGGGGATGTGAGATGTTTCCTGAAGATGGATGGATGGGCTTTTATTTCTAATCCATGTTTGATATCTGTGCTTTTTGATTGGTGAGTTAATTCCTTTGGCATTTAGTGTTATAATGGAGAAATTACTTTTAATTCCTGACATTTTTTATGTATAGTGGCTTTTATAAGTGTATTATTTTCCTTTTAGGTTTTCATGGTATTGTACTTCCCTTCTGTCCTCCTGGATATGTTTGTTCTTTTCTTCAAGGTTGAGTATCTTTTCAAGCATTTTTTGAAGGCCTGGTTCCATAGACATGTAACCCTCAAGTTGTCTTTGTGCTGGAAAACTTTTCTTTCCCCCTCAATCATGACCAATGGTTTTGTCAGGTATATAAGCCTTGGTTGACATTTATGCTCATTCAATACTTGAAGTATGTCTCTCAAAGCTCTTCTTGCTTTTACTGTTTCCATTGAGAAGTCATTTGTTATTTTAATAGGTTTACCTTTAAGAGTGACTTGTTTTTTTTTTCCTTTGAAGCTCTCAGCACCTTTTCTTGGTCTTGAATATGGAGTGTTTTGACTATTATTTGCCATGATGAGTTCTATTTTACTCATATCTGTTTATGGTGTGGAATGCCTCTTGTATTTGTATGGGCCCCTCTTTCTTTATATGAGGAAAGTTCTCTTTCATGATAATTTGAAAAATTTCCTCAGGAGTGGTATTTTGGGATTCTGTTCTGATATTCCATGAATGTGCATGTCAGGCTTCTTCAAGATGTCCCATAACTCTTGAATCTTCCTCTCAACTATCTTTGAGCTGGTTATTTCTTCCACTTTGTCTTCAAGATCTGAAATTCTGTTTTCTGCTTCATTATTTCTGCTGAAAAGACTCTCTGTAGAGTTCTGGGTTGAAGATAACTTGTCTTTTATTCAGTTTTAAACTCTGCTTCAGGCTGTTTTAACTGCTCTATGCCTATTTTTTGTTTCTCGAACTGTTTTTCTCATCTCCTCCAAGCATTTGTTGTGTTCCTGTTCAAAGTGGTTGATGCGGTTATTTAACTCCTCTTGAATTTCCTCTTTCATAGAATTGATCATGGTAATGATCATGCTTTGAAAGTCATTATCTTGGGCCTGGCTTTCTTGGCTATTTTCTGTGAATTTGTTCTGGTTGAATCTATCATTATGGGGTTAATTCTTTTGGTGGGAGATTTGTTTTCTTGGTTTTTGTTTCTCTTGGATTTGCACTCTGACCTGGGCATTGTTATTTATCTCTTAAGACCTTCTTTCAGTTTCTGTGTGTTTTTGATTGAACTAAATTAGTTGGTATTACTATTCTTGAGCAGTTATTACTGGTGTTTGCCTTGGAGTTGGTTATGCTTGTCTGTTGTTATTATTATTTCCTAAATGAAGCTGTTAGACTATTACTACATCAACTAAGTCAGGTTTAGTGGACAGGGAGTGAAGATTAGTATGGTAGGTCACTTTTATGGTTTAGTACTTTGGTGATATGAGGGTGAATCGTATAGTCCCTAAAATTGTATACATTTTGGGGGTGGCTACATGGAAAAGTTAAACTACAGTGACTAAAAGTTAAAAGGGACAGGATGGTAAAGAGGGTTTTATTTATCTTTGAACTGGATGTGAAGAATCTCTTCTATGTGACAGGATGATTTTAGAGGACTTCAGCTGTATAGCCTTTGTCTCCTAGAGCTTTCCTTGGGTTTTCTTTGGATTCTGTTGAATTCTGAGAAGCAGTGTGTCCTCCTGTGTACACCTCCTGGGCATGAAGGACAGAGCTTCTAGTTGTGGTGCAGTTCACATGGGACGTGGGGTGTGGCTTAGGTCCTTCCCTAGTCCAGTGCAGACTGGGTGCTGCTCTGGCTGGCTGATGGGAAGACCTGGGACAACTGGTGACCTGGGGCCGGAGGGTGCACTAGGGGGGTTATCTAAGGAGCAATGTGTCATCCCTCGACCAGCGTGCTCCCCAGGCAGAAAAAAAGCTACATTAAAAATTCTTAATAATTTTTTAAAGTGTGAGTTTTTATAATTTGATAAAAAAGACTGCTAATGGGTCAGTGCATCAGACATGTGTACATGTGTTGCATTGATCAAAAAAATCCACATATTTCTTAACAAAGGAACTGGTGGGCTATGATAGACTTATTTGAATGAAAAGACTTAAAGTCTCACAACCATTAATGATCATGTTTATCAGAATCAGGAATGGACCAGAAGAGACTAAGACAACCTGAATAGAAGTGTCTTGGAGAATCTAGATCTTTTGACTTCTGAGATCAGAGCAGGAAATATGGATAGGAATGAAAGGAAATGCCCATTCAGAAGGTATTTCCCCCACCTAAGGAAGTCCATGATGGCCAAACATTGTGCCAAAAGGAGGAAGTTAAATGAGAGAGGAAGGGAGGAAAGGAGAGATCTAATCGTGCATCGCATCTGTTGAAGGAAGGAGACTGTAGGGTTTTGATGGAAAGCAGCCAGAGGAAAGGACTGAGAAGGTGATTCTCTAGGGAAGGAGAGGTGGAACAGTATAAGATTGGACAAAAGGAAACATTACAAATTTATTATTTAATTTATTTATTTAAAAGCAATGCATCAACAGTCTTTACATTACTTACTTTGTGTGCATGCGTGTGTGTGTGTGTGTGTGTGTGTGTGTGTGTGTGTACGCGTGTGCACATGTGCACCATGGTATGCATATAACAGTCATGGAACAACTTGTGGAAATTGTTTCTCTCCTTCTCTCATGTTGGTTCTATGGATTAAACTCAGTCATCAGGCTTGACAACAAATGCCTTTAGCCACTGAACCATCTCACTAGCCTCAGAAGGTAGTTGTACTAGTTCACCTGCATTGTTGCTGGTAAATTACCACCAAATAGCTTAAGGGAACAAGGAATGTATTCTCTTATATTAGTCCAGTTACAATTCTTAGTCCAGTTGTCAAGAGAGCATGCTTCATCACCAAAGCCTGAGAGAAGTAGACACTCCAAATCCACATAACAGCTGTGAGAGGAACAATTCTTACTTGTCAGTCCAGTAAGTCTGGCCCAGTATACAGAAAGATGCCAACTTTCTCAACCAGCTCTCTCTATTTTACTCACCTGTCTAAAGTCTAGGTTCAACCACTGTGGGCTGGGTCTGCCCATCACTAATCAATCTCCTGAAGGATCACGTTGTGCTTAACTCAACTACCAATTATCTTCAAATTTGCCCATAGCTTGATCCCCCAACCATCAAGTTGACACCTGCACATAACTATTACAGTAGCTTTTAAGATACAAAAGTTTTGATTTAGGAAGTTTCAAACCATTTGCCACTACACTGAAGGAAGTCATCTAAGTCTGTAAACATACTTAGATGTGATATGTAACCTTTAGGGAGTTAATTGGATGTGGTAGAGAGGGGTAAGCAAGACAAGTATCTTTGGAATTCTTTAACTCCCTCTAGGAGTATAAACAGTGTCACAGACCATAAACCATGATAAGAATAAGTGTCCGTAGACTCTGGTTAGGGCAAAAGTATTTGAACTAACCTTAGCAGTCCACTGTGTCATATCACTGGGGTTCTTGGAGTAGTTCACTGACAGAACAGGCCCTGCAGAGAAACTGAAAAAAATTTACCAGCACATATACTAGGCCTAGGGAAAGCTGTGATATTAATGGAGGATAGTCTCCAAAGACCAATCCATTTGAGTTCAGCCATACCCGAGTCATAGCATCAGCATGTAGTCTCTGAGATTTAGAGGATCAGGAGGGGCACTGAACCAAATCATGCTATATGGTGCTTTTTCCTGGACATAATTTAATACAATCTTAGATTTTGCTCCCAGTCCATCCTGTATCAAACTGGATGAAGATTCAGGAAATAAATAATTCTTCATGCTCAGGAGGTCCCTGAAATTATCAAGATTCAAGAAGTGGAGAACTCTCCCTAAGCAGAGAAAAAACAATAAAAAAAATTCTGAGAGAGGAAACTCTCCTGCCATCCAAGCAGTCTAAAGAGACACTGAGCAGTCCAAAAACCTGGAGGAGACTCTCTTAGGAGCAAGTCATATGGCAGACAGCTCCAGGGGTGCACTTTCCATGAGTCTTACCCATGCTGTGGTGCACTTTATAGTGATATAGCTATTTTTGAATTGTCCCTGCTCCTGTAAGCAACCCACGCCCCTACTTCTGTAAGTAAACATAACCACTCCTCCTCTCAGTTGACCCAATTCCAATTCCTAAATGTATCCCAAGAAACTTGTTGATTCATCAAGATGGATGCTGGTATAGGCATTACTTTTGTCTGTCGTCAAATTCTTAGCTGGTATGGGTATATGGTTGTGTGGTCTTCCCAGGAAAAGTGTCACATAACAATATAAGAGATTCAATGGAGGATTTTTTTTAACATCAAAGGAAGATAGTCCATAGGTTCTGAGGAGTATTCAGGCTTGCAAGATATATCTTCTTTAGGTATATTGTGAATGTTTAAATAATTGTGAAAAAATTCAAAACATAATATGAAAGAATTTTTGGGTGTTTATGACTGCCCAGTGTAGACATGTGGTATGTGATAGATCTCAAGGGAAGGATATTTTGCAAAATGCCTGCTGGGGATTCCTCAAAACTCTCAAGGTTACAAAAAGGATCTACCATGTGCCATAGCCCAGAAGAATTTGAAGAAATCTGATGACTTATGTGGTATCCAGGATGGAGACATTACAGAGAAGCAAGAAGTATAAATAAAGAGTGTTCTGTGAGACATACACAACTTCTACAGGGAAACACCAAGAGAGAGAAAGACAGGATATAAGGGAAAACACTATAATGCTTCTACTGGAATCCATAGACAATTAAACAAAATTCCAAGTAACACGTATGCAATGCATCCTAATATATTGTTAATCAGAGAAGGCTCAAAGGCCCCTGAAATATATAGGCTTTTGCCATAGTTCCAGAGACTGACACAAAGACTATATTTCTAAAGATACAACACATATTCATCATAGGAAATGGAAAAAAAAACAGCATCTGGAAATGGTCTTGAAGATTCCTCATCGCTGGCCAGCTTTGACAGTACCAGAAAGTACTATACAAGCTTTGGAGAAGAAAAGCAATCAAAAGCTTTATCAGTCTGTGAAAGATGTAAGTTACAAGAACAATTACCCTACCAAGAGGAAACCATCAGTGTAACAGTGGCATGAATGTCAATGGGGTGACCAATAACTTTCTGATTGGACATAAGTCCTGCTTTCCATCAAGAATCATATTCTTTGTTCTATAAACCAGAACAAGAACCAGTTATGCAAACTATTAGGGCAGACTATTAAGGCTTAGCTTTAAATGCAGTATATCAGATTGCCTTTAAACATTTTCATTGTACTCATAGATAAAAGCAACACTCAGCGCTCAACCTAGAACCTTCTTCAATGGAAAATGTTTATTCCAACTCGCCAAAGTACAGAAAATAAATGTTTGACCATAAACAGGCATCTAACTCTCTATACCAAGGCTGAGATAACATTGCAGAAGAGGGAGAGTAATATTGTAAGAGCATAAAGAAAATCACGAGTCCTACCATACATTATCTGACAGGACTATTGCATCCATGAACTCACGGACTTCTTTCTACAAAACCTGCAACATTTCACCATGGAAGGGGAAAGATCTCAAGAGGTCCCATGCCTCCCTGAGATACTGTTGAGTTAATGCTGATGGGGATGGAAGGACAGTGCTTTCCTCAACCCACTAACATACAATTTGTTTTTCAGCAAGTGATCAGCATATGCCATCAAAAGCAACCCAGATGAAACTCAGTGGACCCTACATACAAAAAGACATGAACACATGAGGGAGACAGATAGGGAACAAGATGGGCTTTAATGGGAAGAAAAGGGGCATGGGATTGTGTATTAAATGTGAAAATATCATAAATTTACTATATTCATGCATGAAAGTCTAAAAGAATAAAAATTAAAGAAAAAATGATCTGTGGGAGAGCTCCGTATCTTGTATAGCTTTCTACACATTAAAAAACATCCTCAAAGTTACACGGTATTAAATTTCATCACAATTCCATGTCCTAATATTGTTGTTGAGTTTATGGTTCTTGATCTTGAACTTAAGTTCTCACACAATTTACAATTGCTTAGTGCAATGGCATTTGAAAATCAGTTGCAGTATCTAATAATTTTCCTTCTCAGCTGGGTAATTTAATAACAAAAATGTCAAGTTAATGATGCTGTTGTGCATATTATAAATTTTAACAGCCAGTTTATTAGAACATCTACAGGGGTATACAGCTTTGACTTTAACACCACACAGGAAAAGAACTTGTAGGCATGTGAGAGTGCATATGGTTTGAAGGGATACCTTTCTCTTCTATGAATCATAATAGATCTCCTGAGAGAAATTTGTGATAAGTTTCGGATGAAGGATGAAGATACACTCAGTCTGACTTACCCCAAATCAGATAAGAACTGTCAATGAGAAAGGCTATAGCTGAGGTACTCATTCACTCAGCTAAATAGAACAAATGGTTTATGTTCATAACCAGGAGCACTGTTTTGGGTGACAGACAGTTGCACCTTATATCATTTATTATTTTATGTGTTCTGCACTTCCTCATCTTTTTAATGATGTATGCATGAATACAGTGACTTTATAATATTTCTAATCCTTAGTCCCAAATCCTACCCCCTTCATTTTCTTCTTCACCCCTCATCTACTCATCAAACTCCCTCTTTTTTTTTCAATCTTTTCAGTTCTATGGTCCACTGTTTTTCATGTAGTGCGATGAACTATGCCTGACCTGACTCATGCTCCAGCAAGTATTCTAGATCAGTGGCTATACCATAGAACAAAACATCCTCCCTTACCTCTGAATCAGGATTAGTCCTCACCAGTCTCTCAGAGAAGTGTGGGGCTTCTTGAGATGTGTCTGATGTTCATAAAATTGTTCTTACAACCTTGTTGGCCCCTCTTTTGTGAAGTTCCCTGGGACTTGGGGTGGATGTGGGCAAAGATTATATGTCCTGTTAAGGGACAAGCAGTCTGTGAACCCTTATTTTCTGCATTTTGGCAAATGGTGTTGTTCAGTAATAAACATCTGCTGCAGAAGGCTTTTAGGTTGAGTGCTGATTGTTCTTCCAATCTATGAGTATAATAACTGGTATTTGCAGAGCAGTTTGATATACTGTCTTCTTAGCTAAAGGTTCATAGTCTGTTCTTCCATAGTGACATATTATATTCCCTTCTATAAGTTCTTGTTCTAGTTAACAGTAACAGGAATGTGTTCCATTCTGACAACCAGGCCTTAAATTCAATATAAAACCTAAGCTTGTTGGATGGAACCCAATAGGAACCTCATATATTAATAAGTCAAAAACATTTATTTGGAAAAAGTAACAAAAATGAGCAGTTCTCATGCAGAGAAGCACAGAGAGAAGAAAACAGCACACACACACACACACACACACACACACACACACACACACACAAACTGTGCTGACAATGAAACTCATGAACTCACTGACAATGAAAACTGTTCTAAAAATATCAGGATTGTGATACTTCCTGATAAGTTCCTGGTCAGAGAGATCTCAAAGGCGCCCCTCCCCAATTATAGGCTTTAGACATTGCTCTTGGTTGTCCTCTAAAAAACTGACAATAAAACCTTATTACTAAAGATACAACATATATAGATTACAAGACATGGGCAAAATACATTAACTGGAACTGTTTTGAGAGTTTCCTCCTTGATGGATAGCTTACACAATACTAAGGAATACTGTAGAAGCTACTTAGGGAGAAAAATAATCAAAGATCTCATCAACCTGTGAGATCTGCAGTTATAATTAAAATCACAACAGATGATCACAGTGTAATAGTGACCCTGGTTGGAGTTTGAGATTGGATTTCCATTAGTAAAGAATCAGGAAGGCTCAAGCCTCATCACCTCCAACTTCTTCAAGTTTCTCTTCAGTTCCAAGGTCAAGGTCAGTGGGAAAGAGAATAATAATCTCTCTTAGAAATGTCACAATTGCACAGTCCTGTAATGTAACCCCACTAAGCTTATTTGCATGTGTCTTGTTTGTGTTTGATAAGGTCTTGACTGAGTGGAAGGAAGATATGATCTGCTCCCCAGAAAGCTTTCCTTTCACTCTCTAAGCAAGTCACACATCAAAGCAAACACTCTCCTTATTTACCAGCAATTTACTCTTCCCTATTCTTGAATTTTGTAAAAAAAAATATCCGCGCTATAAGAATTTGGATATATGACTTCTTCCACTACAAAGAATATCTCTGACATCCATGCATGTGTGTGGTATACAAGTGTTAGTTACTATTTACGTTACTGTTAGGAATACAACTCTCCTTATGGAAACAGAAGTTTCATTCTTGCTTATGATTCTTAGTTACTAGAGCTGCAATGGGATAAATTTTCTCTCTTGCCAGCATACTTCTATTGCCAAAATACTGAACCATCTCTCTCTATCTTATCTGCCACTTAGGGAATGGTCCCATTTACCATGGACTAGGTCTTCCCATATCAGTCTCACACAGGTTTGCTCAGGGTTGGCCTTAACTACCAATTCTTCACAGATGTGTCTGAAAGTTCAGCAATCAATGATGAGGTTGGCAAGATTGTATATTCTATGAACTCTTAATGTAACCGGGATTCTCTAATTCACTTGTTTCCTACTTTGAAGGCTTGGATTACAAGTATTGAAACAGCGGGTGATAGGTCTTGAGAATGACAAAGATATCCTCATCACCATTTTTCTTAACTCAGGGATTAAGGCAATCACCAAAACCTGCATTGAGTCAATGGCTCTGTGACCTTTGTCTCTCAGACTCAAAGAATGTATTTCTTTCCTTTTTTTCTTTCTCTTTCTCTTCCTTTTCTTTCTTTTTTAACAATTGGTTTTTTAAAATTTTTTTATTATAATTTATTCAATTGTGCGCGTGTATGTGTGTGTGTCTGTGTGTGTGTGTGTGTGTGTGTGTGTGTATGTATAACCACGGACGAATTCAGGAACCACCATGGACGCCTCCACTTCCTCCTTGTTTACTCTGCCCCGGGATTCACAGGCTCCGCCCTACCAGGACCAGAAACGCAGGCCGCCCCTGCTTCCGCCCGGCGTCTATACGTGGGGTCTAGGATCCAAACTCAGGACCTTACGCCTGCAAGGCAGAGGCTTAACCCCTGAGCCACCTCTCCAGCCCCTTCTTTTCTTTTTTTTAAGAATGAATTTCACAGAATGCGGACCTTAAGAAAGACTTTTATTATAGGCATAAAGCTTAAAGAAGAACTATTGAAGAAAAATAGGAAGTAGAGCTCATGCATAAAAGGAGGTCAGGAGAGGGTTGTTGGAAAGGTGAAGACTCCCAGTTACTATGTCCAAAGGTATCTGCTCATGAGTTGTTTATCTATAGGCTGTTTCTAGGGCTTATTGTAGAAGATGGGAAAATGGTGAGGTGATTTCTATTGAGATTGCTTAAGTTTCTGAGCATATAAGGGATCACGACTAATAGGGGAAATCCACTCTGTATATATTTCCCTGAACCAATTACAGACATAATCACACACTATTCATGCTATTTTCTGGCTGAGTAGAATGGCCATGCATCAAAGCCCAGAATCTTTAACCTGCTTCTTAGCTCTTGGTTTGGCTCCCTGATTGGCTACCAGCTTTGTCCACCGTTGGTAACTTTGCAACATTGGCTTTGCAAGTGTTGCTGGTTCCTGATGTTGGCAAGGTCGGCTAGTCACTAATTATGTCTACTCTTCTCATTTTTAAGTAGTGCAACTAGTCCTTTCCCCTTCCTGCCAATGGAAAGCTAACTTTTTTTAAGTTAGCTTAAAATTTAACTGTATATTATGTACAAACGACAAACATTTAAGATGTAAAATTTAAATATGTTCTTTGCAATAATTTCAAGGAGGAAACAGAAATATTTAAAACTAGGGCTATTGTTTCAAGAATTACCCGCAATTATTGAAATTAAAGAAGGTGATTTTTTTTTAACTAAGTATTTTTCCTTTTTGTCTTGAGAGACTTACACTTCTAAGGAGACCAATGTTTCCCAAACATATCTTTAGATTTACTGAAATTTCTTATCAAACTAATAGCATCTTTTCAGTGTAAATTTAGATGCTTTTACCAACATCACCGGCAAGTAGAAAAAGTCTGAAATAGCTAAAGAAAATTTTTAAAAAGGAAGACTAAATCTGGTGGACTCAAAGTATATGATTCTAAGATACTATAAAGTTATGATATAGTGGAATGATATTGAGAAATAAATACTTACAGAAGTCAAAACCATGAGAATTATGAAATAAACTAGCATGTTTAATGTTAGTTATTTTTATTATATATGCCCATGAAATTAAACACAAGAAAGTCTCATCTTATAAAAAAAAAGATTGTATAAACCACTGTAGCAGTTACTCTTTCTGCTGCTGTGAGACAAGTTTCGTCAGATTCAAGCAATTTAAGGGGAAAAAAGGGAGATTTATTTGATTTACATTTCCAGAGGGGAGAAATAGTTCATTATGCTGAGAAAGGCATGACATGTAGCAGAAACTGGAAGCAACTTAGGTCACCAGAGATATCATAGGAGATAAGAGAGTTTGCAGCAGACTTCAAGAGCAGACTATAGTAAGCAGGGTGAAGCCAACCAACCTCCAGGTCCACCCCCTGTGATGTGCCTTTCTCCAGAAAAGTTTCACTTCCTAAAGAAACTATGACCTTCCCAAACACTAACAACTAAGGATTTAAATACAGTAGCCTGTGGTAGATAACTCACATTTCAAACCATGACAACCATATATTCATACATTAAAAGAATTGTTATAGGGTTTGTGAGATAGTTCAATGGGCAAGGCTCCTATTAGAAAATCTGGTGACCTGAATTGCATCCCTGGAAACACACGTAGTAGAAAGAGAGAACTCACTTCCGAAAATCTCCTGACCTCCAGCTGTGTGCCATGGCATGCATGTATGGGCTTTCCTTACCCCTTGCTCTCTCCCTTTTCTCTGTTTTCTTCATTTTCTGTCTTTCTTCTATGTCTTTTCCTTACTTCTCAAAAAAGAAAACAAAGTAAAACAAAACAAAAGACATATACTTCCTATCATACACAACCATTAAAATGTTTATCATATATAACTAAAACTACAGTTAACTTTAATTTTTGTTAATACAATGACATAGAAAAAAATGAAAGAAATCTACAACTCTAAGCAGTATGTTGATTCTTTTATTCTTTGACATTTTTGTAAATTTTCCTCCCACTTTTACTTGTGTGTGTGTGTGTATGTGTGTGTGTGTGTGTGTGTGTGTGTGTGTGTGTGTGTGTGTGTGTGTCCCACTGAGTTTAATTCAAGTCATCTGCATTAGCACATGCCCAGGGAACTGAAGCATAGGGAATATCCTTGAAGCAATTTCCTTCTTCCAACCAATGCTAATTATCAGAATTCACTCAGAAATGAGAGAGGCCACTAGAGCTTAAGGACAGTTAGATTTATCACTGCTACCAAGATGCACTATGGAGATTAAGAATTAAGAACAAAGCACAATATGTATTTTTGTGTGGGAGGTAATAGGAGTCAGATGGAGTATGCAGAGAACAATTCTGTTGTTTTCCTCAGAGGCTTCATTTCTCTGACCATCTTGACTGTCTCACACAAGTTGCAAGTCTTTGTTTCTCACCCCTTGAATTCAGAATCTCACATACCTAACTATTGCTTCCTATCAGACACTGTAGCAGGGAACATCCTCTCACCCAACTATACAAACTCATCTTTCAAAATCTCCAATAGCATCACACATGGAGGCTAAATGAGATAAGGAAGAGATAACACCTTTTTGGCATTGTTTTATTCCTAGCTTGGTGGCCAATTCATAGAGATGTACTGGGTTAATAAACATCATAACTAAAACATCCGATATACTGACACTTATCAATATTTAATGTAAATTGATCAAATGGAGATGAGGGAAGAGTATATTGATTTTTAATTTATTTAAGGTGATCTGTAACATAAGAGATCCCAGAGATGTTCTTGTGTCTGCTTATTTTTTTCTGGGGCAATACAAACTTTACTAAGAATCCACAGTCACTGAAAAATCATGTCCAATGGTTCCTTGACGGAAATAAGTATTCTGTAAAACATGGATACAGGGAAATACTCAGAGTATAATACATATCCGTATCAATAATATATATTATTAATATCTACACCACTTACTGCCATGTTACATGCATGTTATTTGCTCTGTTGGGGTAATGCAAGAATGAGAAAAAGACAAGACACATACAGAAAAGCTGGAATCAGGTAGGCCACTGATTTAAATGGAAACGCAGAATTCCAGACCAACCCAAGGATGTTTATTACATAAATAAATCAGATAGTAGTCCTGTATCAGCAGGTATCACAACAGGACATAAAGAATAAGAATTGTGTAGTTTTCTTGCAGTTTATCGGGTACTCTTCACAAACAACTTTATCTGAAAAATTAGGCACTAAAGGTCATGCCTTTAGCCAAATTCTAACTCTGAACTTGCTGGTCTAGATATATTATTACATGGCCTTGCTCATGTCAGTTTTCCTCTGTGGTTCTGCTAATGCTAAGTATTCCTCCTACAATTCTACTCCATTATAGCTGCTCTCTGCATTTACATCCATCCATCTATCCATCCATTATCTATCTATCTATCTATCTATCATCTATCTATCTATCATCTATCTTTCTATCTATCTGTCTGTCTGTCGTCTCTGTCTGTCTGTCTGTCTGTCTGTCTGTCTGTCTGTCTGTCTGTCTGCCTGTCTGTCTGTCTGTCTGTCTATCTATTATTTGGGAATAATCACAAAAATATATCATTTCACTCTAATGACATGAGTACATCCATGTTCATTGCACAGTATTTATAATAGCAGAGTCATGGAATCAAACCAAATACCCATCATTTGATGAATAGATAATAAAAATATGGCACATTATACAATGGAATGCTATTCAGCCATCAAAAAATGAATTAATGAAATTTACTGGTAAATGGATGGAATTAAAAGAATTATAATGAGTGAAGTATCCCAGGCACAGAAAGTTAGATTCCACCTGTTCTCCCTTATAAGTGGATCCTAATTCCAAACCCTCTTAATAATATACGTAAAGGAAAATCTCTTTAATATCCAATATAACTGCAAAGTATTACAATTAGGAGGAAAAGGAAAAGAAGACCTCAAGAGAAAGGAGACAAAGAGCATAATTCAATACAGAAAATAGACCACAGTCATGAATGGCCAGTAAGAAGAGAGACATCTAACACCTCACTCTCACTTCCCTTCCTGTTCACTTTGGATTGGACAGATTTGAAGTGCTGAGCATATCTCCCCAGTGGTGGAGGGCACAGGGGCTGGCAGCTAAATGGAGGCCAATTGGCAACTAGGAGACTGACCACACCCACAACTGTGTCCTACTCCTATTCTTCCCCCTACTTTTAAGCCTCTTTGTTTATATTAAGACCTTCTTTTAAACTGTCTTTTATCTTTGGTTAGGGGATGACCTCAACACCCAAATAAGATGCAGCTTACCTCAGTGCAGGAACTGCAAAACTAAAAACAACAACCAACCATAATTTAGAATGTCAGTGACCCTACAATGTTCACCTGGAACCAGATCAGCCAAATGTCTCACATCCTAAAGCTTAGGGAACCTTGTGGAAGAGGGGGTGGCAAGACTCTAAGAGCCTAAAGATGGGAAAATCAATTGAAGAGCAAAATACTCCACTCAAGACTGGGCTTTAGCAGCCAGGATCTCATTGCAGTGTGATTTTCCTTACCTGACCTGCACAATGGCTGACATATCAACCTGCACAAAACTCAGGGGAGATGGCTTCAGGTAGTAGGACCCTTAGAGGTTAGGGGTTAGACAGACATAATGGAGATCCCAAATTAGTGGGCAGCCCAAAAGAGGCCCCAAGGTATGCCACAGAAGACTGAGCACTAGTGAGTAGGACTACTAGGGTAGAGGACTCAGAGGGAACTTCAGGGCCCATATAAGCTGATGGTCTGGAGAGTAGAGGGAACAGGTAGAAAATACCAAAAGAAAGGAAGGAAGGTGGAAAGGGAGAAGAGAGGGAATGATGTGACAAGATGGGGTGACAGAAGGGAGGAAAGAAGGAAGGAGGGAAAGGGGGAAGGAGAGGAGCGAGGATACTTACTCATTGAGTTTGTATAACTAGGTAAAAATAAAATAAATAAAAATTTTTAAAAGGGTGGCGATTAAACAAATGTGTTCAGAAAATGCAGGGGCAGCTCTTCCAATAAATGAAAATACTAATGTTTAAAAAAAAGAATAGAGGCAGGAAGATCAGTGTTCAAGATCATCCTTGCCCAAGAAGTGAGTTCAAGACCAGCATTAGCTATCTGAATCCCAGTCTCAAATATAGATTAATGCAGATAGATAGATAGATAGATAGATAGATAGATAGATAGATAGATGCAAATGCAGAGAACAGCTGTAATGGAATAGGATTATAAGAGGAATATTTAGCATCAGCAGGACCACACAGGAGAACTATCATGAGCAAGGCCATGTAATAATATATCTAGATGATCAAGGTATAGCAGGGTAATATGGCATTTCAATCCTTAACTTTTTTAGAAACCACATACTGATCTCCACAGTGGTTGTACAAGCCTTCATTCATGTCAGCAATGTATGAGAGTTCCCTTCTCCCCATATCCTCTTTAGCATTTGCTGTTCTATGTACTTTGGAGTTTTGCCAACCTTACTAGAATGAGATGTATCTCAAAGTAGTTTTGATTTGCATTTCCCTGATGGCTAGGAGGTGGGACATTTTTTAACATATTTGTTTGAAATTTCAATTTCATCCCTGCAGAAGTTTCTTTTAAGATCTGTGGTTCTTTTTCTAATTGAACTATTTATCTCCTTCGTGTTTAATTTTTTGAGTTCTTTGTGCACTCTGAATATTAAATCTCCATCAGATGGATGGTTAGTGAAGATTTTCCCCCACTTTGTGATTTGTTTTTTTGCTGGGTTTATAATCTCTTTAGCCAAACAGAAACATGTTAATTTCATAAGATTCCATTTGTTGAGTGTTGGTACAATTTCCTTTGCTATTAGGTTTCTGTTTAGGAAATATTGGCCTAGCCCAATCAGCTCGAGGTATGTTCCTTCTCTTTCTACTAATGTTTTTATAATCTCTGGTCTAAGATTAATGTCGCTGATCCATTTGGATATCCAGTTTTGCCAGCACCATTTGTTGAAGATGCTGTTTTTTTTTTCTTGAGTTTTCTGAAGTCCTATGTCAAAAATCAGATGACTGTAAGTACATGAGCTTATTTCTGGGTCTTCAAACCTTATCCATTTATCTATGTGTTTATTTTGGAGCCAGTATCATGCTGGTTTTTTGTTTGTTTGTTTATTTTCCCAATCATACAAACTTAATAATTACTCCGGTCCCCTCCCTCCCTCCACCCCTCCCCAGTCCCCCTTGCTCCCTCCCCCCTTTTTCCCTTTCTTTTCATCCCCTTCCATCCCTTTCTCCCGGTGTCCCCTTCTTCCCCCCCAAATCCTGGAGCATCCTTTAGTGTGAATGACAAACTTCCCTCTTCATCCTACACTCTAATAAGGTGTAAGGACTCAGTAGCATGCCTAGAGCCCTTTCTTGGGCTCCCCTTTAGTATGGGAACACTATTGTGACTGTTAATCCCTTGCCTCTAAGGATCCTAGGGCCTGTGATCCATGCTAGACTTTGGGGGGGGGGGTCATTGACATGTCAGTCATTGCATAGGTCATGCAAAGTCCTATTATGGTTACTTTGGCCCTAACTTGTGTGGATTATCTTGCATATCGTTGCTCCTCCCCATCTTTAGACTTTTATAATCTTACTGCCCCCTCTTCCTCAAATTTCAGTGAGCTTTAGGATGGGGAGAGATTTGGCTGGTCTGGTTCCAGGTGATTAATATAGGGTCTCTGATGTTCTGAATTATGGTTTGTTGTTCTTTTTAGTTTTGTTGTTCCTGCAAGGCCCTTGGCTCCATCCTGATTGGCATTGGAGGTCCTGCTGAGGTGCAGTGGATCCTCCCTGGATTATGCGTCCAAGGTGGAAAAGTGTTATTTATTTATTTATTTATTTATTTGGAGTAGGCAAGCTATTGTGTTTTATTTTTTTATTTATAACATTTTTTATTATTATTTCTGCTCATACAAACTTAGTAAGTACACCGGTTCCCTCCCTCCCTCCTCCTTCCCCCGAACCCCCTGCTCTCCCTTCCCTCACCCCTCCCTTCCCATCCCCCAGTGCCTCCCCCTCCAATCCCTGGAGAATCCTTTAATGTGCAGGCCAGACTCTCCTCTGCGCCCTCCTCTCTGATGACATACAAGGACCCAGTGGCATTTCTCTGAACACTTTCCTGTGTTCCCCTTAAGCATAGGAACACTACCGTGGCTGTCAATCCCTTGCCTCCAAGGATCTTGGTGCCTTCAGCAAATGCTAGACTTTGTGGAGTCAACAGTGTGTTGGACATTGCACAGGGCATGCAAAGTCCAATTATGATTGCTTCGGCCCTAACTTGTGTGGAGAATCTTGCAAATCATTGCTCCTCCCATCCTTGTGCTCATACAATCTTACAGCCCCCTCTTCTGCAAATTTCCCTGAGCTTCTAGATGGTTGATATAGAATCTCTGAAGTTCTGGATTGTGGTTTGTTGATTTTCTTTTGCAGTCTTGCTGCTCCTGCAATGCCCTTCACTCCATCCTGATGGGCACTGTATGCCACCCCCTGGTCAGAGACAAAAAGCTGTTAAACTGGAGTCTTGTTATAAGAGCACATTCAAGAGTAAATGTAATAATACAAGTAGGAAACCTCAGTGAAGGAGGGGTCAATCACTCATTTGCAAAATGGTTACTTTTTATCTGCCAGACTATATGCCCTCCCCTTCTGGTGAGATCATACCCCCTCAGTTGTAAATGATCAGGAAGGAAAGTCTGTGAACTCTCGTTGCTTACTTGCAGTCTTTGATGGAGGCCTATTTTCTCAAGCTTGAAGAAAAGAACAAGCGTATCCAGGAGGACAGAAGGAAAGTATAATACCACTGAAACATAAATATCAAACAATGCGCTTACAAAATCCACTAAACATAAAAATGTCCAGAATTAAAAATAATTTCTCTATTATAACATTAAATGTCAATGGTATTAACTCACCTATTAAGAGACACAGATTATAAACTTGGATTAAAAACCACAATCCAACAATCTGCTGCCTTCAGGAAACTCATCTCACCACAAAAGATAGGCACATCCTAAGAATGAAAGGCTGGTCCAAAATCTTGCAAGCTAATGGAACCAGGAAACAGGCAGGGGTAGAAATTATGCATTCGGACTAAGTGGACTTCAAACCAAAGAAAATCATAAGAGACACAAATGGATACTACATTTTAGTCACAGGTACAATTCACCAGGAAGATTTCACAATACTGAACATATAGGCACCCAATACGGGCCCCTCCACATTCATTAAGAAAACCCTACAGCATCTAAAGCAAGAAATCAACCCCCAAATGATAATTCTTGGGGACTTCAACACTGTCCTCTCAACATGGGATAGATCAACAGGTCAAAAGCTTAACAGAGACACTTTGGACCTTAATCAAACCCTTAAAGAAGTGGACCTTACAGATCTTTATCAAACTTTTCAGCCACGCACCAAAGAATACACATTTTTCTCAGCAGGACAAGGAACGTTCTCCAAAACAGATCACATATTGGGCCACAAAATGAATCTACACATATACAGAAAAGTTGAAAAATGTTATTTTTAATACTATAGATTTGTAGTATAGATTAAAGTTTCGTATGATGATACTTTCAGCAGTTTTTTTATTACTCAGGATTATTTTTCAGATATCCTAGTCCTTTTATGCTTCCATATGAATTCTGAGATTATTTGATCAATTACTATGAAAAAATTTACTATGCAACTTTGGTTGGTACAGCATTCAATCTTTATATTGCTTTTGGTAGGATGGTCATTTTGATGATATGATTTCTATCTATCCAGGAGAATGGGAGGTTTTTCCACCTTCTGTAATCTTATACTTTTGATACATGAATAAAAAGCTTTTGACAAGAGCCAACATCCTTTTGTTATCAAAGCCCTAGAGACAATTTGAATGGAAGGAAATTACATCAACATAATAAAAGTTGTATACAACAAGCCTATAGCAAGGATTATTCTAAATGGGCAAAAACTTGAGCATTCACACTTTGATCAGGAACTACACAAGGTTGCTCATGCTCACCATTCTATTCAATGTTGTACTTGAAAGCTAGAGTCATAAGACAACAGAGGGAACTAAAAGAGATTCACATCAGAAAAGAAGAAGTCATAATATACCATTTTGGAGAAGACATCATCCTATATCCGAGAGATCCTAAAAACTCCACCAGAAAATTCCTGGAACTAACACATAAGTTCAGCAGAGTGGCAGGTCACAAAATTAATGTTCAAAAATCAGTGGCTTTCCCATACAGCAAAGATGAAAAAAGTGAAAAAGTACTAAGAGAAACAATCCCATTTACCATAACCCCTAAATCTAACCAAGACCTTTACAATGAAAACTTTAAAACCCTGCCTCTGCCTTTCCAGTGTTGGGATTATAGATATTCACCACTACAGATGGTTGTTTTTTTCTTTTTCAGGTTTGGGGATCAAACTTACCTCTCCATTGATACTAGCCACTCTGCCTCACACCTGAAATGTCATTTTAGTCTTCACTTGGCCCCATCTCATCCCTCTATATCCAACCAACCCATGGGTACAAAGCTCAGTTACCATTGGAACCAAGATCTCCCAAGTCTTCATGTGGAAGATGGAAGCCCAGCCTTGACTTGCCCCATGACATGATCCTGGCTGTAATCAGGACCTCTAGCATTTCCACTACTAACAAGATGATCATATTTACTTCCCATGCTCCTCATTTTGTTCTTTTAAGTTTCCTTTTCATTGACTGTTCAGCCAAAAGTCCTTCTAACATTTTGTTAAGATATGTTTTTCAAAAATGTTTCTGAATCTTCTTTTAAAAGTCTATCTCAAAAATATTTATGTAGATTCACATATATAATATATATTCTATATATAGAACATACAGAATTTATATTTTATTATAGAATTTATATTTTATTGCTTAGATTTTATAAACATGTATCAGCAGATAATTTGTGATTGTGGATGGCTTGGACCCTAAACAGAACATCTAAATTACTATTTACTCCAAAACTCATAGAACTTCAGGGAAGACGGAGCAATAATATTGTGAGACACTGAGAATAGGTAGAGGTACACTACTCTAAATACTAAAATACTCTAAGACAGTATTTTAAACAAAGGACTTCTGCACTCAAAAAATCACTGCAGCAGTGTCTACTTCCATAAGACTCATTTCCCCATAGAAGGGGAAATGAATTTAAGTCATTTTCACCCTATATTCCTTTATTTTATTTCCCCTTCTTGCTCTACTATAAACCTTCTTTCCAACCTCTACTACCTGCTTTTGTCATGTCTTTTTGTTTATGTGTGAATCACTAAGTTTTTTTTCAAGTACTTTTATTATTATTTCCGCTCGCTTATACAAACTTAACAGGTACACCGGTCCCCTCCCTCCATCCACCTCCCCCAGACCCCCCTATTCCCCCTTCCCCTCTCCCCTCTCTCCCCATCCCTCAATGACCCCCCAATACCCAGAGCATCCTTTACTGTGCATGCCAAACTCTCCTCTGGGTCCTTCTTTCAGATGAGGTGCAAGGACCCAGGGGCATTTCCCAGAACCCTTTCCTGTGTTCCCCTTAAATTTAGGAACACTACTATGACTGTCAGTCCCTAGCCTCCAAGGATCTTAGTGCCTTTAGCCCATGCTAGACTTTGTGGGGTCAGTAATGTGTTGGACATAGTGCAGGTCATGCAAAGTCCTATTATGATTGCTTCGGCCCTAACTTGTGTGGAGTATCTTGCATATCATTACTCCTCCCATCCTTGTGCTCTTACAATCTTACCACCCCCTCTTCCGCAAATTTCCCTGAGCTTCAGGATGGGGAGAGATTAGGTTGGCCCAGTTCCAGATGGTTGATATAGAGTTTCTGATTTTCTGAATTATGGTTGTTGATTTTTTTTTTTCGGTTTTGCTGCTCCTGCAATGCCCTTGGCTCCATCCTGATGGATATTGGAAGTCACTCCTTGCAATCCACGATGGTGGCCTATTTTCTCTCCTGTAACATGGTCCCTTGTTTCTGGTGGGGCCCTCCTTCCCTATCCCTCCTGTTTATAATCTTTACACTTACTGTAGGTATTACAGAGATTTGTCTTTGAGTGTCTTTAAGTGGGTTTGGTACTAGGATCCACCTATTAGGAGTACATATAGTGCTTAATTTTCCATGTCTGGGATACTTCACTCAATATAATTGTTTCTAATTCCATCCATTTCCCTGCAAATTGCATAAATTCATCATTTTTGATGGCTGAGTAGTATTCCATTGTATAAATGTACCACATTTTCCTTATCCACTTGTCAACTGTTGGACATTTGGGCTGATTCAATGACTTTGCTATTGTAAACAGTGCTGTTATGAACATGGTTGTGTTTGTGCTATCAAGGTGAATTTTTGCTGTATGGGGGGGTTATTCCCAAAAGTGGAATAGCAGGGTCATATGGCATTTCAATCTTTAATTTCTTTAAGAATCACCAGACAGCTCGCCAGAGTTGTTGTATGAGCCTGCATTCCCACCAGCAAAGTAGGAGAGTTCCCCTCTCTCCACATCCTCTTCAGCACTTGCTGATGTTTGTATTGTGGATTTTTGCTATCCTGACCGGGGTGAGATGATATCTCAGGGAGATTTTGATTTGCATTTCTCTGATGGCTAAGGATGTGGATCATTTTTTAAGATATTTGTTAGACATTTTAGTTTCATCCCTGGTAAAGTTTCTTTTAAGTTTGAAGGCCCATTTTTTAATTGGCCCATTTGTTTTCTTGGTGTTTAGTTTTTTAAGTTCTTTGTGCACTCTAGATAATAGAGCTATCAGATATGTGGTTTGTGAAGATTTTTTCCCATTCTGTGTGTTGCCTTTGTGCTCAGAGTTACAATCCGTTTATCTGAATAGAAGCTCTTTAATTTCACAAGATCCTATCTGTTGAGTGTTGGTTGCAGTGACTGTGCTATTGGATGTCCATTTAGGAAATGTTGGCCTAGCCCAATCAGCTCCAGGGAGTTACCTACCCTTTCAACTATGGTTTTTATAGTCTCTGCCCTTAAATTGAGGTCCTTGATCCATTTGGAATTAATTCTTGTACATGGTGTCAAGTACGGGTCCAGTTTTTAACCTTCTGCGTATGGATATCCAGTTTTGCAAGCACCATTTGTTAAAGATGCTGTTCTTTTTCCATTGGATTTTTTGGACCCCTTTGTCAAAGATAATGGCTATAGTTGTGTGGGCTTATATCTGGGACTTCAATCCTTATCCATTGATCTGTGTGTCTATTTTGGAGCCAATACCAGGCTGTTTTTCCAACTACGAATTTGTAGTATAGACTAAGGTTTGGTATGGTGATACGTCCAGCTGTGTTTTTGTTACTCAGGATTGTTTTTGCTATCCTGGGTCTTTTGTGCCAACATATGAACTTTGAGATTGTTTGGTCAACTTCTTTAAAGAATTGCTTTGGGATTTTAATTGGTATAGCATTGAATTTGTATATTGCCTTTGGTAGGATGGTCATTTTTATGATGTTGATTCTGCCAATCCAGGAACATGGGAGGTCTTTCTACCTTCTGGTGTCTTCTGCAATTTCTTTCTTTAGGGATTTAAAGTTTTCATTATAAAGGTCTCTTATTGGTGGTTAGGTTTATACCAAGGTATTTCATTTTATTAGGGTTTATAGTAAATGGGATTGTTTCTATCAGGGCTTTTTTCATTTCTTTCATTCTGGGCATATAGGAAGGCCTCTGATTTTTGCACATTTACTTTCTATCCTGCCACTTTGCTGAACTTCTGTATTAGTTCCAGGAACTTCCTGGTGGAGTTTTTGGGATCATTCAGGTATAAGATCATGTCACCTGCAAACAGAGATAACTTGACTTCTTCCTTGCTGGTCTGAATCCTTTTTATGTCCCTTTCTTGTCTTATGGCTTCAGCTAAGACTTCAAGTACAATATTGAATAGAAGTGGTGAGAGTGGACAGCCTTGTCTAGTTCCTGATTGAAGTGGGAGTGCTTCAAGTTTTTCTCCATTGAGTAGAATCCTTGATGTGGGCTTGTTGTATACAGCTTTTATTGTATTGATAAAGGTTCCTTCCTTTCCAACCTTCTCTAGGGTTTTGATCATAAAGGGCTGTTGGATCTTGTCAAAAGCTTTTTCTGCATCTATCAAAAGTATCATGTGGTCTTAAACTTTGGACTGGTTTATATGGTGAATTACATTTATTGATTTGCATATGTTGAATCAACCTTGTGTGCCTGGGATAAAGTCTACTTGATCCCCGTGGATGATCTTTTTGATATGTTTTTGAATCTGATTTGCTAAGACTTTGTTGAGAATCTTTACATCTGTGTTCATCAGAAAGATTGGCCTATAGTTTTCTTTTTTAAGTGAATCTTTATTAGGTTTTGGGATTAAGACGATATTAGCTTCATAGAAGGAATTTGGTAGTGTTCCTTTCTTTGCTATTTGATGGAACAGTTTAAGGAGTATTGGTGTTATTAGCTCCTTAAATGTCTGGTAGAAATCTGTGCTGAATGCATCTGGTCCAGGACATTTTTTGGTGGGAATATTTGAGATTACTTCCTTGATTTTCTCATATGTTATAGGACTATTTAAATAATTCAAAACTTCCTGATCCAATTTAGGTAAGTTGTGTTTACTTAGGAATTCATCCATCTCTTTTGTGTTGTCAAGTTACACAGAGTATAAGTGTTTGAAATATGATGTTATAATTCTCTGGATTTCTTGGGTATCAGTAGTGATAACTCCATTTTCATTTCTAATTTTGTTAATTTCGCTAGGGGTGTATCAATCTTATTGATTTTTTTTCAAAGAAACAGCTTTTTGACTGGTTTATTTTCTGTATCGTTTTCCTAATCTCGATTTCGGATATTTCTCCCCTTATTTTGCTAATCTCCTCCCTTTTACTGCTTTTGGGATCAGATTGCTCTAGTGTCTCTAAATCTTTAAGCTGCATTGTTAAGTTATTTATTCTGATGTTTTCATTTTTTTGATGTAGGCATTAAGATCTATGAACTTACTTCTTTGGACAGCTTTCATTGTGTCCCAGAGATTTTGGTAAGTTTTATTTTCATTATCGTTCACTTTCAGGAAATCTTGAATTTCCTTTTTAATTTCTTCCTGAATCCAATTCCCATTTAGCATCATAGTGTTAAGTTTCCAGGAGTTAGTGTATTTTGTGTTGCTTGTTGTGTCGTGGATGTCAAGCTTTAGGCCGTGGTGTTCTGATAAGATACAGGCTAGAATTTCAACTTTCCTATATATGTGTAGATTCATTTTGTGGCCCAATATGTGATCTCTTTTGGAGAAAGTTCCATGTGCTCCTGAGAAAAATGTGTATTCTTTGGTGCGTGGATGAAAAGTTCAATAGAGATCTGTAAGGTCCACTTCTTTAAGGGTTTGATTAAGCTCCAAAGTGTTAAGTTTTTTAACCTGTTGATCTATCCATGTTGAGAGGGTGGTGTTGAAATCCCCAAGAATTATCGTTTTGGTATTGATTTCTTGCTTTATACATTGTTGGGTTTTCTTAATGAATGTGGAGGGGCCTGTATTGGGTGCATATATGTTCAGTATTGTGAAGTCTTCCTGGCGAATTGTACCTGTGACTAAAATGTAGTATTCATCTGTGTCTCTCATGATTTTCTTTGGTTTGAAGTCCACTTTGTCCGATAGCATAATGGCTACCCCTGCCTGTTTTCTGGTTCCATTAGCTTGCAGAATTGTTGACCAGCCTTTTATTTTTAGGATGTGCCTATCTTTTGTGGTGAGATGGGTTTCCTGAAGGCAGCAGTTTAATGGACTATGATTTTTAATCCAAATTTGTAATCTGTGTCTTTTGATTGGTTAGTTAATTCCATTAACATTTGAAGTTTTAATGGAGAAAATATTTTTAATTCAGGACATGAATTATGTTTAGTGGCTTTTGTAAGTGTATTGTTTCACTTTTATGTTTTGGTAGTATTATACTTCCCTTATGTTCTCCTGGATATACCTGTTTTTTTCTTCAAGCTTGAATATCATTTCTAAAGTTTTTTGAAGGCTTGGTTTGGTAGACATGTATCCCTTCAAGTTGTCTTTGGGCTGGACAACTTTACTTTCTCCCTCGATCATGACGGATAGTTTTGCGGGGTATATCAGCCTGGGTTGACATTTTTGCTCACTCAATACTTGAAGTACGTCTCTCCAAGCTCTTCTTTCTTTTACTGTTTCCATTGAGAAATCATTTGTTATTTGAATAGGTTTACCTTTAAAAGTGACTTGTTTTTCTTTTCCCTCGAAGCTCTCAGCACCTTTTCTTTATCTTGAATGTGGAGTGTTTTAACTATTATTTGCAGTGGCAAGTTTCTATTTTGTCATATCTGTTTGGGGTGCAGAATGCGTCTTGTATATGGATGGGCTTCTCTTTTTTTAGATGAGGAAAGTTTTCCTTGATAATAGTTTGAAAAATTTCCTCAAGTGTGGTATTTTGGGATTCTTGTTCTGGTATTCCATGAATACACATGTTAGGCTTCTTCAGGGTGTCCCATAACTCTTGAATATTTCTCTCAAGTATCTTTTTGGCTTTAACAACCTCTTCCATTGAGCTGGTTAATACTCCCACTTTGTCTTCAAGGTCTGAAATTCTATTTTCTGCTTTGTTAGTTCTGCTGATAAGACTCTCTGTTGAGTTCTGGGTTGAAAATAACTTGTCTTTTAGCTCAGTTTTAAACTCTGCTTGAATCTGTTTTAACTGCTCTATGCCTGTTTTTGTTTCTTGCACTGTTTTTCTCAACTCCTCCAAGTGTCTGTTGTGTTCCTCTTCAAAGTGATTGATGTGGTTATTTAATTCCTCCCAGATTTCCTCTTTCATAGTATTGAATATGGTAATGATTATGTTTTGAAAGTCGTTATCCTGGGTCAGGCTTTCTTGGCCATTTTCCGTGGGTTTGCTCTGGTTGGAGTCTATCATTATGGGATTAATTCCTTCAGTGGGAGATTTGTTTTTTTGGGTGTTGTTTCTCATGGCTTTGCACTTTGACTTAGACATTGTCATTTTAACTCTTGAGACCTTCTTTCAATATCTGTGCATTTTTCACTGAACTAAGTTATTTAGCCTGGGGTTTGGGGTTGAGCGGGGGTAGGGAGGGTGGGGGATGCTTACCTAGGTCGGCATGAGTCTCCGCTGGACTGTGTGCTTCCTGTGCAGGTGGGGAAAGGCACCACTAAGGGTACTGGGGTTGCCTGCGTAAACCTGTTTCTGGGCACTTGTATGAATATATGTATGTATGAACTTATATAAGTGTCTATTCCACTGAAGAAAGTGGTTTTCCTTCCCACAGCAACATTAACTCCCAACAGACCTTAAGGAAGTGTGGTGCCTTGGTGTTGCTCTCCTTCCATGGGGAAATGAAAGTGACTTAAATTTATTACACCTAGGTATGAAACTGTCTAAAAATACAAATACATTCAATATGAATGATGATTTCATTATAACTCTTTTGTACATTTTAACAATGATTTTGATCATATTTACCTACTATCATTCCTTCTTATTCCCTGTCACTTCCAATGCTCACCTCCTCCTGAGCCAATCTTTTTTTTTTTTTTTTTTTTGGTGGTTGTGGATGAGATTGTTTCTTTGATTTTTTTTCCATTTATATTTAGTGAAAGCTTATAATTCCGTGTGTTGATTTTCTGTCCTGAAACTTTTCCAAAGCTGTTTGTTTATTCTAAGACACCCTAAGAATCTTTACTGTCTCTTTTGTATAGCGCCATGCTATCTGAAAATATGGATACTTTGATTTCTTATCCTATTTATGTCCATTTTTTAAAATGTATTTATTTACAAACAAACTGGGTTTATGTCCTTGCTCTAACCCCCTCCCTATCCCAGTTCCCTCCTCTCCATCCACATGCCCTTCTCCCACTCTTCTTTCCCTTCACCCATCCTGCTCTGTCTATCCCCCACCCCACTCCCAGTTCCTCTACTTGTATGTATCACAAGATTCCCTTTGGGGTGCCTGTGTTAGTGTAGGGGTCAGATTTCTATTGACATTATATAGCTCTTCAGTGAGTAAAAGTCATAAGTGAGGAAGTTCCTAATTCTTTGTCCAGAACCTGCCCCCCAAACTATTTCTGACACCAGTCATTACTTCTAAGATCCTATATTAGTCCTTGAGGGAATGCTGATAAGTCAGCCATTGTGTAGATCTGATGGTAGAGTTTTACACTGGAGTGTTTTGGGTATAGCAGCCTGTCTTAGCTGGAGTGTATTGGACAGAGAACTTCATACTGGCTTTAGACTCTTCAATCTTACTGCCTTCTCTTCCACAAGATTATATGTGCCTTGATGTGGGATAATATTTTGATGGACTGATTAGGGCTGAGTATTCCAGGTTTGCTGATATTCAGTAGTCTGGCCTAATAGGTTTTTTGCCTCATTAGTCTTCCATTGTAATAGGGCTAAACTAGGTTGAGTTTTAAGAGCTTAAGGGGTTAAAAAATGAGTGTTTAGATGGTGTTTTGTTATCAATATATTAACACTAGGATAACAGTTCCTGTCCGTTTATTCCCTTCTACTGTTATTTGGATAGATTTATAGCACCAGATATGACTTCCCTGACAAGTTGATTGGTACCCATTCAGAGAGTAATTGTTTTCTTATAGGTCTTCCATACTTCTGTTTCTTCTATAGATTCTTTTTACCAGAGTCGTAATGGTTTACAGCATATACTACTGGGTTAGGTCCTTGATCTGTCTTTTTCCCCTGAACCACTTGTCTCTTTTTTTCTTCTCTTACTCCTTGTAACAGTCAGCTTGCATGCTTGCTAATAAAATCACCATCAAATGGCTTAAGGGAACAAGGGGTTTATTTTCTCTTACAGTTGTCTGGTTACAGTTCTTAGTTTAGGAGAGCTCACATCAACACCAGGGCAAAGGGAACTGGTCACCATCTTTATATAGCAGTTGAGAGAGGAATGATCCTTACTTGCAAGACCAACCTGTCTGGCCAAGTGTACACAAGGATGCCAACTTTCTCAATCAGTTCTCTGTATTTTAATCCAGGGCCTAGTCCTACCCATTATGGGCTGGGCCTTCCCCATCAGCTATATAATTTCCTGCCAGTTAATTCTGGGCTAAACTCAACAACTAAATATCTACAAATAAATGTGCCCAGAGCTCAAACCTTCAGCTGTCAAGTTGATATCTGTGTCTAACTGTGACACCCCTTATTAAGATTTATTTATCTATTTACACGTGTTCCTTTGTCTTAACTCTGCTGGGGTCTTATTTCCCTTAATCTCAAGTTGTGTTCTTTTGCTTTATAGTGAATATTATAGAATTTTTCCCCTGAGTCCATCATACATTGATGATAAATGCAAATTTATACAACCCCTCTGGTGATCAGTATGGTGGTTCCTAAAAAAAAAGATAAAAATTAAAATGCTATGTGACCCACTTATACCACTCCTGCGAATATTCCTAAAGCTATGCCATTCCTGGGAATATTCCCAAAGAATGTTTCATTATACTCTACATACATGTATAAATCCATGTTCATTGCAGTTCTATGCACAATAGCAAACTCATAGAATCAGCCTAAATGCCCAATGCTATTCAGCTATCAAGGAAAATGAATGACTGAAAGTTGCTGATAAATGGAGGGAGTTGCAAGAAGTTGTACTGAGCAAAGTATCAAAGATACAGAAAAACAAATGTCACTCATTTTCCTTTATAAGTGAAACCTAATACTAAGCCCTCAAGATGATATATTGAAGGGGAAATTTCTATAATATCCATTATATCCCTTTAATTTCTTTCTTTTCTCTTATTATTTGTTGTAATTGTTTTTCCTTTCTTAGGGAATACTCATATACAAACAACTTAAGGGTTAAAAGTGCATTTTCTTGTTTTATGGTTCCAGAGGAGTTGTAGCCCTATTATGGTTCCAGAGGAGTTGTAGCTCACATTGTAGAAGGCATGGTTGGAAGCAGAAGCAAGGAGCTGATTTAGGTCACTGCAGCCATAAGGAGGAAGAGAGTGCAAAACTAGAAATAGTTGCCCAGAGCAAACCTGCAAGAGATTGTCTAGCTAATGGGGAAGACCCAACCTATGGTGGGTTGGACTAAGCCCTGAACAGATGAATAAAATACAGAGAGCTGATTGAGAGAGTTGGCATCCTCGTGTACACTTGGCCAGACACACTGGTCTGGCAAGTAAGGATCGTCCCTCTCTCAGCTGTTGTGTAGAGGTGGTGTGGCCAGTTTCCTTTCCCTGGTGGTGCATACTCTCCCATCAAGCTGAAATGAGAACTGTAACCAGTAACCATTAGAGAAAATAAGGCCCTTGTTCCCTTAAGACATTTGATGGTGATTTATCTACAATTATGCAGATGAACTGCAACAAATATGTTATTGAATAGGTTTGGAATTAGGATACACTATATGAGGGAGTACATATGATGTTTAACTTTCTGTGTCTGGATATATCACTCAATATAATTTTTTCTAATTCCATCCATTTCTTGGCAAATTTCATTAATTCATCTTTTTTGATGGCTGAGTTGTAGTCCTATTATATAAATGTACTACATTTTCATTATTTATTTGTCAACTGTTGTGCATTTGGGTTGATTCCATGACTTTACTATTGTAAATAGAACATGGTTATGCTTGTATCACTGCAGTGAATTTCTACATTATGGGGGATGATTCCTAGTAGTGGTATAGCAGGATCATATGGCATTTCAGTTTTTAACTTTTTTAGAAATAGCCATACTGATCACCAGAGTGGTTGTATAAGCCTGCATTCCCACTAGCAATATATGAAAGTTCCTTTCCTTCCTTATCCTCTCCAGTATTTGGTTTGTATTGTGGATTTTTGCCATCCTGACTGGGGTGAGATAATATCTCAGGGTAGTTTTGATTTGCATTTCCCTCATGGCAAGGAATGTAAAGCATTTTTTAAAGGTATTTCTTAGACATTTCAATTTCATCCTTGGAAAAGTTTCTTTTGAGATCCAAGGCCCATTTTTCAATTGGGCCATTTATCTCCTTGGTGTATAGTTTTTTAAGTTCTTTGTGCACTCTGGATAATAGAGTTCTATCAGATATATGGTTAATGAAGGTTTGTCTCCCATTCTGTGTGTTGCCTTTTTGCTCAGTTTACAATCTCTTTATCTCAACAGAAGCTCTTTAATTTCATAAGGTCCCTTTTGTTGAGTGTTGGTTCTACTGTCTGTGCTATTAGATTTTTGTTTCAGAACGTTGGCCTAGCCCAGTCACCTCGAAGATGTTCCTTACCCTTTTCACTATGGTTTTTATAGTCTCTGGCCTAATATTAAGGTCCTTGATTCATTTGGAATTAACTTTTGTGTCTGGTGACAAGTACAGGTCCAGTTTTAATCTTCTCCATGTGGATATCCAGTTTTGCCAGCACCAATGTATTTGTAGTATAGATTAAGGTTTGAAATGGTGATACCTCCAGCAGTGCTTTTGTTACTCAGGATTGTTTTTGCTATCCTGGGTCTTTTGTGCCTCCATATGAATTTTGAGATTGTTTGGTCAATTTCTTTAAAGAATTGCTTGGGGATTTTGATTGGAATAGCATTGAATCTGCATTATTGCTTTTGGTTAGGATGGTTATTTTTATGATGTTGATTCTGCCAATCCAGGAACATGGGAGGTTTTTCCATCTTCTGGTGTCTTCTGTAATTTCTTCCTTTAGGGTTTTAAAGTTTTCATTATAAAGGTAGCTCTCACTTCTTTGGTTAGATGGGATTGTTCCTCTTAGGACTTTTTCACTTTTTCTGTCCTTGCTGTATGACAGATCACTGATTTTTGCACATTTATTTTCTAACCTGCCACTCTGCTGAACTTCTGTGTTACTTCCAGGAGTTTCCTGGTGGAGTTTTTAGGATGTCTCAGGTATAAGATCATGTCATCCACAAATAGAGATATCTTGACTTCTTCCTTTCTGATTTGAATCCCTTTTATCTCCCTCTCTTGTCTTATGGCTCTCGGTTCTCGCTAAGACTTCAAGTACAATATTACATTTCGAAGTAGTGATGGTGGACAGCCTTGCCTAATTCCTGATTGAAGTGAGAATGCTTCAACTTTTCCTCCATTGAGTATAATCCTTGCTCTTGGCTTGTTGCATACAGCTTTTGTTATGTTGATATAAGTTCCTTCCTTGCCAACTCTCTTTAGGGTTTTTATCATAAAAGGATATTGGATCTTTTCAAAAGCATTTTTTGCATCTATGGTGAGTTTCATGTGGTCTTGGACTTTGGGTTCATTTATATGAAGGATTACACTTACTGATGTGCATATGTTAATCCAAACTTGTGTGCTTGGGATAAAGCCTGTTTTTGAATCTGATTTGCTAAGATTTTGTTGAGAATCTTTGCAACTGTGTTCATCAGGGAGATTGGCCAATATGTTTTCTTTTTTAAGTATATCTTTATTAGGTCTGGGGGTTAGTAAGATATTGACTTCATAGAATGAATTGGTGAATGTTCCTTTGCTATTTTATAGAATAGTTTAAGGAGTAGTGGTGTTAGTTATTCTTTAAATGTCTGGAAGAATTCTGTGCTGAGTCCATCTGGGCCAGGATTGTGGCATTATCAATTCAGGAAGGCCCTAGCCTGGACTCCCGAATACAGGAACTACAGATGGGCCTGAGAGGAAACCATAAAGGCAGTGGGATGGACGACCAAATGGCGGGCAGATGAACAACCAATGGGAAGCGGCCATCTAACCTGGACACCCAGTAACCAGCTGAATGATTGGTGGCTACTCCCCCCCTCCCTTGAGTAGAGGAGTGGCTATACCTGATTGGACTCCGACCCTATGTAAGCCCAAACACTTCCTGAGTAAAGTTGAGTCTGCGGCCAACTCGTCGTCTGCGTGCTGCTTCTCACCTGACTCCCAGGGTCTGGGTGGTAACCTCATCGCCGGCTCGCCCATTCGCCTTGTGCCCATGAGGCCCCGCTGTTTCCCCTCTTCCCTCCGGCTGGCTCAGCGATGGATTCGGCGACATATGGTGCACCAATGTGGGGCGGTGCTGCCTTCCGGTAAGGTTCGGTGAGCGGCCCCTTTAGTTTAGTGTTCCTGTGCTTACGGTACCTGAAGGTGAGCGGTGGCCCCCTCCTCTTCCCCTTTCCCTGTTTGTCCTTAGGACCACAGACACTCGCTTGCTTGATTTAGTAATGATCAAGGAGCCCCTCTAAATTAAGGCTTTTCCCAGCAAGTTCATATGAGAAATTGGTCCCCTCAGAACTTGAAGCCCAGGTTTGATTATATTGAATCGGCCTGACCAGGGGCATAGGGCCCGGGGGAATAGCAAACCCAGGAAGTCCCCCACTAAGTACAGAATGCTTGGATCCAAAGCACTCCTGTGTATCTGCAGCACTAGGTCTCCTCTTAGACATTGGTTACCCTTTTAGGAATTGTTTTCAATTTCACCTCAATTCTAGTTGCTGCTTTTCATTTTTTGCTTGCATCACCTTGCCCACTTACCCCCTAGACACCTCTGCTCCATTAGGGAACCTTTCCTCTCCACAATGGGTAATTTACCATCCCATCAGAAGGCATCCCAACTGACTGCCCTTAAGGCTCTACTAGACTCACGTAGGATCAAAGTGACACTGAAGGACTTAGAAGATTTTTGGGAGGAAGCTTTAATCTTAGCTCCTTGTATTTCACCAGAAAATGTCTGGGACACACAGATTTGGATGGGAGTGCTCTTCCTGGCCCGTAAGAGGGAAGTCCAGGAAGGCCATATGCTTCCTGCCCCCTTTGTTCCCATCCTCCTTGGCATTGTTGCAAGCCTTAAAGGATCCCCTGTTGAGGAAGTGATTAATTGCCACAATGAAACGTGTGGGGAAGACCCAGAATTAGCCCTTTGTTCTTCCTCTGGATACCTCCCCTCCCCAATCAAGGACTCTGCAGTGGACTCACAGGCTCATGCCAGGGGTGATGCCACCCCCCTGTCAGAACAGACCTCTATCGCCGACCTCCCCCTCATACATACCCATGGCAGGACCTTAGTTTCCTTTCCCAGACACATTCTACACAAGACCCTCCACTTGGACTGAGATCCTCCTTCACTGGTAATCATGTTGCACCAGGGGCACCCGGGGATGCTCTAGAGTGACCCACTTACAGACAGTCCCATAATCCTATGGCTGCCTTCCCTGTAAATGTGGAACCTAGCATTCAAATGAAGTCATGGGTTTCTACCCCCTTAGGGGACTTGGCATTAATTAAAAAAGCTGTAAAGGAAGGTAGGGTCAACTCCCCTTATTTTGAACAGGTCCTTTTACAATGGGCTGTCCAATTACAGACCCATTATAATTGGTATTCTCTCCTCAAGGCCATTCTCTCTCCCTCAGATTTTCTGCAGTGGAGAGCAGCCTATGATGACATGGCTGAAAGCCAAGCCTGTACTAATCTACAATATGATATACAAATCACAATAGATATGCTTACAGGTAGAGGTCAATATAGTGATCCTGTTTCACAATCTACCATTACAACTTCCATGTACTTTGACCAGGTTAGACACATGGCCTTACAAAGCCTAAAGGCTTGCCGGCCTCAAAAACCAGAGTCCTTCTTTTGCAACCTTATCCAAGGACCTGATGAAAGATTTGTTGACTTTTTAACACGTGTGACTGAAGTGGTAGAGAGACGCACCCCAGATGGACCAACAAGAGACACATTGATTAAAGATCTGATCTGGGAAGGAGCAAATACACCTACCCGTAATGCAATTGCTCCTTTCCGTAATGAACATATTCACAAATGGATAGTAGCTACCAAAGATATCAATCCCTCCACTACCCCATTCGAGGCTTTGGCTACTTCTGTTAATGCTCTGGCCATTCAGAGACAGACAAAGGACCCCCCTGTTGGGCCTCATCAAGACCCGGGACAAGGCCTGTTGGAACTTCCTGAGCTGGCTAGAGTTTCATGATCTGTTTAAGCTGCCTCACCAGCATAATGCAGCACAGGCTTGTGGCTGATACAATATAGCCTTAGGTAGCAACAGCAACTGGCCCATAGTGATGCCCCACTAGCCCATAATAATCTCATGAGACTACAAATCTTGCGAGACTATGTCTTCTACAGTTGGTACTGTTAAACTGCTTAGCTGAGAGGGCCAATCAGCAAAGACTCATGCTAAGACTTATGGGATGTTGGGTGGGGCATATAAGGACCTGACTGTTGGAATAAAGGAGCTTTCCTGCTTTGACAGAGCTCCCGGCCTGGAGTGTTTTTCCCCAGTAGTGAGAGAGGTCAGGGCCGGCAACACTCATCTTCCTGCTCAGCCCCGGGTTGTGCCTGGCTAGATCAGCACTCCCTTCTGCACTCGCTGCTGAGAGCCCGGCACCCCCCCCCCCTTATGTTGGGGCTGTGGAGAGCCTGGACATTTTAAATATTCATGCCCTAAATTCATGACAAAGCCAAAAACACCCTGCCCCAAATGTGGAAGAAGTTTACATTGGGCTAAAGAATGTAGGTCCAACTATAGAAAGGCTCCTTTAAACTCAAGGAGTGGCAACCCTCAGCCTCACTAAAAAGAGGGTCACTAGCATCCAATGGATGCTCCCTGTGTATGACCATGTACCTCGAATGACGGTCTCCCTGGATGGGACACCAATCAAAGGCATATTAGATATGGGAGCTGATGTCACCATAATCGCAGAGAATGATGCTAGACGAATGTCTCATTGGGAATACAAATAAGGTCTCCAATATTTCATTGGAGAGTTCTACCCCAGGGAATGAAAAACAGTCCAACGATATGTCAACATTACGTTGCTACAGCAACACAATATATTAAGACTCGATGCTTGCTTATCCATTATATGGATGGTTTACTCTTAGCCCGCAAATCACAGGAAACATTGAAATCTCTCCTTTCAGAACTCCTTCAGAATCTTAACAGCATTGGCCTTTACATTGCTGATGATAAAGTACAATTGGTCCCTCCCTATGGATTTCTAGGTTATAGAATTACCTCAAACATTAGGCCATTGTCCTCACAATTACTAATAAAAAAGGAATACTCATTAAATAAGTTACAAAAACTATGCAGTCAAATTAATTGGCTTTAACCCTTCCTATCTCTTTCCCCTGAGGATCTATTACTCCTCTTTAATCTATTAAGACTTTCAAATCACCCCCACAAAAATATTACTTTGCCCCGTGATGCTACAAAGGCCCTTTATTCTATATCAGCCTCTTTAGACACTCTAAACATCCATAGGATAAATACACAGGAACTCTTATGGGGAATTGTCCTCTCTACAAGGGAGGCCCCGTTAGGACTCATCTGGCAAAAACAAGGACCCCGTTTTTGGATCCATCCTTTGTTTCATAAAATAACTCCCAGACTTGAAGTTTTCCTCCTTATGGCACATATTGTAACAGAATTTTCAACAGGGAGCCTGATAAAATGATCTTGCCTATTTCCCTAACAGAAATTCAATTTTTAATGAGAGGTAATTTCCTTTTCTAAGCTATATTTGTAGGCTTTACAGGTGATTTAGATAATCACCTTCCTCCTGATAAGTTCCTTCAGACTTTGCAATACCTCACGATACAGTCCCATTCTCATGCCTTCCCCTCTTCCTCACCCATCCTGATGCTCCATGTGCTTTTACTGATGCCAACACCCATCAAATAGGGGTGATAATCAAAGCCCCTAATAAACCAGACAAAATTTTTTGTATGGCCCAATAAAGGATCTGTACAAATTGGTGAACTATATGCCATTATCAAAGCCTTAGAGGAAACCCAAACTGGGCGCATTAACATTTTCTCTGACAGTTGATATGCAGTACAGTCTACTAAGGTGATTTCCTTCTCCAGCTTTAGGGGCTCATCATCCCCTGTTGATATTGCCTTACAGACTCTTAAAATGCTCCTAGAGAATAGACAACATCCCTTTTTTATTGAACATGTAAGATCTCATTCAAGATTATCAGGGTTCATAGCGCAAGGCAATGATGAGGTAGACAAACTTATCATGACAGTCTCTGTTCCATTGTTGGAACAAGCTAGGCTCCTTCACCAAAAATTTTACATGTCCCCTTCCAACCTCCACAAACTATATCCTGAACTAACTCTTACTCAATGTGAACACTTATGCAGGACCTGTGCTGCTTGTGCCCCTTTTGCACCTCTGGGTCTCTTACAACCTCAGGGAGTTAACCCTAGGGGACTTTCACCTAATTCTTTATGGCAGATGGATGTGACCCACTTCCCTTCATTTGGAACACTCAAGTATATGCATGTCATCACAGATACGTATTCCAAATTTATTTATGCCACTGTTTAACAGGAGAAAAGGCTAGCCATGCCATAAAGGCTGTAAAAATGGCTATACTGGTTATGGGAGTGCCTTGGACTATAAAAACAGACAATGGCCCTGCTTACACATCTACTCAACTTTGCTCCTTTCTCTCATCTTGGTGTATAAAACATGTTACTGTTATCCCTTATAACCCTCAGGAACAAGGCATAATTGAACGTACAAACAAGACCTTAAAGGACTGTTTACAAAGAATTAACACCCCTTCCCCAGATCCTCACCTGTGGCTCACTAAGGCTCTCTTCACCCTTAATTTCCTCACTTTTGATAACCATGGTTTATCTCCAGCTTACAAACATTGGAAATCTCAACACACTACCACGCCCTTGCCCCTTGTCCGTTGGAAGGATCCCCTAATGGATACGTGGAAGGGACCCCACCCTCTATTAACACAGGGCCCAGGACATGCTTGTGTTCTTCCAGATCCCACCTCAAACCCTATTTGGGTACCCTCCTGTCTCGTCCGCCCTGCAATTGATGCACCTGACATCAGGAACGACTGAAAAATGACAAGCATCAGCCTGGATTCCCCTGGCAGCTCTGATCACTGCTGACAATCTTTGGGCCCTAGTCCCTTTCCCTCTTCTTCTTCCTGTAGCTCTTGACTCCCCCTCTTTCCTGGCTATATTTTCTACTTCAGATGATACTGATCTCCCAATAGGTGTCTTAAAATCTCTCCTAGAGACTAGAGGAGTCAAGGTTAAGGCTGCTAACCTGGAATAATTTTGGAATGAGGTTATGGTTTAAACACCTTGGATCCCCCCAGAGAAAATGTGGGAATGGGCTATGGATGAGGATACTTTTCCTTGCTAGGTGTTTTTCATAATTAAGTTAAGCTGCCAGATTTAACTAATATGAGGTCTTGTTTTAAATAAGGTTTTCTTAAATATTAATCCACCTTTGATAAAGCTTTCAAGGGTAATTTTAAGACGGTTGCTAGTAAATCATACAATTGCCTGTAAAATGTTGTTCATGTGCTTATATGTTTATGTGTTCTGTGTTTACATGTTGAATGTCTTGTGTCTGTGACCACTTCTATTTTTTATTTCTATCGCGCACTAATATAAAAATTTTGGCCCCTTCCCCTCCACTCTGCCGCCCGGGACGCGCGCGCGCAGTCCAGCCAGGCCTCACCGCGCCGCGACCCAGGTAAGCTCAGTCCCCGCCCACCCCCTCCATACGCCCCCCCCAGCCCCAGGCCGCCCGAGTGGACCCAGTTCCTCCCACCATCCAGCCGGAGCCGCGCGCACAGGGCCTGGGAGGAGGAGAGGGCACCCATTCTGTGCCCGGCCCCGCCCACAGGTCCCGCAGGTTTAAATAGCGCCCCGCTGATGCCCCATCCTCCCTTCCCCCACTCCGCTGCCCGGGACGTGCGAGGGTCCAGCCTGGACTCACCTCGACCTAGGTAAGCTCTGTCGCTGCCCACCCCCAAAACCCCAGGCCAAATAATTCAGTTTAGTGAAAAACGTACAGAAATTAAAAGAAGATCTTAAGAGTTAAAATGACAATGCCAAAGTCAAAGTGCAAATCCATGAGAAACAACACTCAAGTAAACAAATTTCCCACTGAAGGAATTAATCCCATAATGTTAGACTCCAACCAGAACAAACCCATGGAAAATGGCCAAGAAAGCCTCACCCAGGATAACGACTTTCAAAATATGATCATTACCATGTTCAATACTATGAAAGAGGAAATCTGGGAGGAATTAAATAATCGAATCAATCACTTTGAGGAGGAACACAACAGACACATGGAGGAGTTGAGAAAAACAGTGCAAGAATCAAAAACTGGCATAGAGCAGTTAAAGCAGACTCAAGCAGAGTTTAAAACTGAGCTACAAGACAAGTTATCTTCAACCCAGAACTCCACAGAGAGTCTTATCAGCAGAACTAATGAAGCAGAAAACAGAATTTCAGATCTTGAAGATAAAGTGGGAGTATTAACCAGCTCAATGGAAGAGATTGTTAAAGCCAAAAAGATACTTGAGAGAAATATTCAGGAGATATGGGAAGAAGCCCAACATGCGTATTCATGGAATACCAGAGCAAGAATCTCAAAATACCACCCCTGAGGAAATTTTTCAAACGATCATCAAGGAGAACTTTCCTCATCTAAAAAAAGACAGGCCATCCATATACAAGAGGCATTCTGCACCCCAAACAGATATGACCAAAACAGAAGCTCGCCACGGCAAATAATAGTCAAAACACTCCACATTCAAGATAAAGAACTGGTGCTGAGAGCTTCAAGGGAGAAAAAACAAGTCACTTTAAAGGGTAAACCTATTAAAATAACAAATGACTTCTCAATGGAAACACTAAAAGCAAGAAGAACTTGGAGAGAAATACTTCAAGTATTGAATGAACCAAAATGTCAACCTAGGCTGATTTACCCTGCAAAACTATCAGTCATGATCAAGGGAGAAAGAAAAATCTTCCAGCACAAAGACAACTTGAAGGGATACATGTCCACCAAACCAGGCCTTCAAAAAAATGCTAGAAATGATACACAAGCATGAAGAAACAAACAGGCATATCCAGGAGAGCAGAAGGCAAGTATAACACCATTAAAAGTGAAGCAATATACTTATAAAAACTACTGAACATAATAAATGTCTGGAATCAAAAATAGTTTCACCATTATAACACTAAATGTTAATGGAATTAACTCACCGATCAAGAGACACAGATTACAAACTTGGATTAAAAATCACAATCCATCAATCTGCTGCCTGCAGGAAACCCATCTCACCACAAAAGATAGGCACATCCTAAAAATAAAAGGCTGGTCAACAATTCTACAAGCAAATGGAAGCAGAAAACAGGCAGGGGTAGCCATTATGATATCAGACAAAGTGGACTTCGAACCAAAGAAAATTATAAGAGACACGGATGGATACTACATTTTAGTCGCAGGTACAATTCACCAGGAATACTTCACAATAGTGAACATATATGCACCCAATACGGGCCCCTCCACATTCATTAAGAAAACCCTACAAAGTCTAAAGCAAGAAATCAACCCCCAAACAATAATTCTTGGGGACTTCAACACCTCCCTCTCAACATGGGATAGATCAACAGGTCAAAAGCTTAACAGAGACACTTTGGACCTTAATCAAACCCTGAAAGAAGTGGACCTTACAGATCTCTATCAAACTTTTCACCCACGCACCAAAGAATACATATTTTTCTCAGCAGCACACAGAACTTTCTCCAAAATAGATCACATACTGGGCCACAAAACGAATCTACACATACACAAAAAAGTTGAAATATTAACCTGTGCCCTATCAGACTACCATGGCCTAAAGCTGGACATCCACAACACAACAAACAAGAGAAAATACACTAACTCCTGGAAACTTAACAACATGATGCTGATTGAGAACTGGATTCAGGAAGAAATTAAAAAGGAAATTCAAGATTTCCTGAAAGCAAATGATAACGAAAATACAACTTACCAAAATCTCTGGGACACAATGAAAGCTGTTCTAAGAGGTAAGTTCATAGCTCTTAATGCCTACGTCAAAAAAATGGAAACATCAGAAATAAACAACTTAACAATGGAGCTTAAAGCTTTAGAGAAACTAGAGCAATCTGATCCCAAAAGCAGTAGAAGAGAGGAGATTAGCAAAATAAGGGGAGAAATATCTGAAATCGAGATTAAGAAAATGATAGAAAAAATCAACCAGTCAAAAAGCTGGTTCTTTGAAAAAATCAATAAGATTGATACACCCCTAGCTAAATTAACCGAAAGCAAGAGAGAGAAAACCCAAATTAACAAAATTAGAAATGAACATGGAGTTATCACTACTGATACCCAAGAAATCCAGAGAATTATAACATCATATTTCAAAAACTTATATTCTGTGAAGTTTGACAACACAAAAGAGATGGATGAATTCCTAAGTAAACACAACTTACCTAAATTGAATCAGGAAGTTGTGAATTATTTAAATAGTCCTATAACACATAAGGAAATTGAAGAAGTAATCTCAAATCTTCCCACCAAAAAATGTCCTGGACCAGATGGATTCAGCACAGAGTTCTACCAGACATTTAAGGAGTTAATAACACCAATACTCCATAAACTGTTCCATCAAATAGCAGAGGAAGGAACACTACCGAATTCCTTCTATGAAGCTAATATTGTTTTAATCCCAAAACCTAATAAAGATTCACTTAAAAAAGAAAACTATAGGCCGATCTCTCTGATGAACACAGACGCAAAGATTCTCAACAAAGTCTTAGCAAAAAGGATTCAAAAACACATTACAAAGATCATTCACGGGGACCAAGTAGGCTTCATCCCTGGCACACAAGGTTGGTTCAACATACGCAAATCAATAAATGTAATTCATCATGTAAACCAGTCCAAAGTCCAAGACCACATGATACTCTCGATAGATGCAGAAAAGGCTTTTGACAAGATCCAACAGCCCTTTATGATCAAAATGCTAGAGACAGTAGGAATGGAAGGAATCTTTATCAATATAATAAAAGCAGAATACAACAAGCCCACAGCAAGGATTATGCTCAATGGGGAACAATTGGAAGCATTCCCACTTCGATCAGGAACTAGACAAGGCTGTCCACTCTCACCACTTCTATTCAATATTGTACTTGAAGTCTTAGCTGAAGCCATAAGACAAGAAAGGGACATAAGAGGGATTCAAAGCGGCAAGGAAGAAGTCAAGCTATCCCTACTTGCAGATGACATGATCTTATACCTGAGTGATCCCAAAAACTCCACCAGGAAGCTCCTGGAACTAATTGAGAAGTTCAGCAGGGTGGCAGGATACAAAATAAATGTGCAAAAATCAGAGGCCTTCCTATATGCCCAGAATGAAAGAAGTGAAAAAGCCTTGAGAGAAACAATCCCATTTACTATAGCCCCTAAAAAAATGAAATACCTTGGTATAAATCTAACCAAGGAGGTAAAAGACCTTTACAATGAAAACTTTAAAACCCTAAAGAAAGAAATTGCAGAAGACACCAGAAGGTGGAAAGACCTCCCTTGTTCCTGGATTGGCAGAATCAACATCGTAAAAATGACCATCCTACCAAAGGCAATATACAGATTCAATGCTATACCAATCAAAATCCCAAAGCAATTCTTCAAAGAAGTTGACCAAAGAATCTCAAAGTTCATATGGAGGCACAAAAGACCCAGGATAGCAAAGACAATCCTGAGTAACAAAAACACTGCTGGAGGTGTTACCATACCAAACCTTAGTCTATAGTACAAATCCATAGTTATAAAGACAGCCTGGTACTGGCTCCTAAATAGACACGCAGATCAATGGATAAGGATTGAAGACCCAGATATAAGCCCACAAAATTCAGCCATTTGGTCTTTGACAAATGGGCCCAAAAAATCCAATGTAAAAAGAACAGCATCTTCAACAAATGGTGCTGGCAAAACTGGATCTCCACATGCAGAAGATTAAAGCTGGATCCGTACTTGTCACCATGTACAAGACTTCATTCCAAATGAATCAAGGACATTGATATCAGGCCAGAGACTATAAAAACCGTAGTTGAAAGGGTAGGGAATTCCCTCGAGCTGATTGGCTAGGCCAACATTTCCTAAACACACATCCAATGGCACAGTCACTGCTACCAACTCTCAACAGTTGGGACCTTGTGAAATTAAACAGATTCTGTTCAGATAAAGAGATTGTAACACGAGCTCAAAGGCAACCCACAGAATGGGAGAAAATCTTCACTAACCACACATCTGATAGAACTCTGCTGCCCAGAGTGCACAAAGAACTTAGAAAACTAAACACCAAGGAAACCAATGGCCCAATTTAAAAATGGGCCCTGGAACTTAAAAGAAATTTTACCAGGGATGAAATTAAAATGTCTAACAAATATCTTAAAAAATGCTCCACTTCAATAGCCATCAGGGAAATGCAAATCAAAACTTCCCTGAGATATCATCTCACCCCGTTCAGGATGGCAAAAATCCACAATACCAACAACAACAAATGCTGGAGAGGATGTGGAGAGAGGGGAACTCTCCTACATTGCTGGTGGGAGTGCAGGCTCATACAGCCACTCTGGCGAGCCATCTGGAGATTCCTAAAGAAACTAAAGATAGAAATGCCATATGACCCTGCTATCCCAATTTTGGGAATAACCCCCCATACAGCAGAGGTTCACCTCGATAGCACAAGCACGATCATGTTCTTAGCAGCACTGTTTACAATAGCAAAGACATGGAATCAACCCAAATGTCCAACAGCTGACGAGTGGATAAGGAAACTGTGGTACATCTATACAATGGAGTACTACTCAGCCATCAAAAATGATGAATTCCTGGAATTTGCCGGGAAATGGATGTCATTAGAAACAATTATATTAAGTGAAGTATCCCAGACCCAGAAAATTAAGCATCGTATGTACTCCCTAATAGGTGGCTCCTAATACCAAACCCATCCAACACATCTTGAGACACTCATAGGTAAATCTATGTATTACCTACAGTAATTGCAAGGATTATGAACAGGAGGAATGGGGTTGGAGGGCCACAACAGAAACAAGGAGAGAAGTGACCATGTTACAGTAGAGAAAATAGACCTCCATCAAGGACTGCAAGAAAGTAATGTGACACCTAGTTAAGTTCACAGACATTTGTTCCTGATCATTTACAACTAAGGGGGTATGAACTCACCAAAAGAGGAGGGCATATAGTCCGGCAGATTAACAAGTAACCATTTTGCAAATGGGTGTTTGACCCCTCCCATTGCCTAATGCCATATGACCCTGCGATTCCACTTTTGGGTATAAGTATTACATCTACCCTTGAATGTGCTCTTACAATAAGACTCCAGTTTAACAGCTTTCTGTCTCTGGCCAGGGGGTGACATACAGTGCCCATCACGATGGAGTGAAGGGCATTGCAGAAGCAACAAAACTGCAAAAGAAAATCAACGAACCACTATCCAGAACTTCAGAGACTCTATATCAACCACCTAGAACTAGGCCAGATTAATCTCTCCCCATCCTGAAGCTCAGGGTCATTTGAGGAAGAGGGGGCAGTAAGAGTGTAATAGCAAAAGCATGGGAGGAGCAATGATTTGCAAGATACTCCACACAAGTTAGGGCCGAAGCAATCATAATTGGACATTGCATGCCCGGCGCAATGTCCAACACACTATTTACCTCACAAAGTCTAGCATCTGCTAAAGGCACCAAGATCCTTGGAGGCAAGGGATTGACAGCCACAGTAGTGTTCCTATGCTTAAGGGGAACACAGGAAAGGGTTCAGGGAAATGCTACTGGGTCCTTGTACGTCATCAGAGAGGAGGGCCCAGAGGAGAGTCAGGCATGCACAAGAAAGGACTCTGGGAATTGGGACGGGAGGCACGGGGGGATGGAGAGAGAGGGGTGAGGGGAGGGAGAGCAGGGGGTTCGGGGAGAGGAGGAGGTAGGGAGGGAACTGGTGTACTTATTAAGTTTGTATGAGCTGAAATAATAATAAAAATGTATTATTAAAAAAAAAAGCTTCTTATTGTACCACTCCTAAAAAAAAAAAAAAATTTGGCATGCCATTTTTAAATACACGTATGCATACTTAAAGATAAGAACAAATAATGTTTGTGACATATAAGGCCTTAACTACTTATGTTTTATATCTACTACTATTGTTTTACTAATAGATCTTAAGTTTTCTTTCATACAAGTTTTCTTAAAGGTTATTTTCATATATTCCTGAAATAATAAAGCTTGTTTTCCAGGTCCTCAGATCATCTATTCAGGCCTCAGATATTCCTAAGATCACCAAAAGCCCTTAGTAAGCCTGGCTGTCCTCTATTGAAGCTATGACTTACTAACTTACAATTGTTAGTTTTTGATTTATGTCTCCCCAGCTCTTTTTTGATCATTTCTCCACCTGTCCTGCCTACAACCTCTCTGCCTGCTCCTGCCCTGACAAAACCTCCTTTTCTCTGCCACTGCTTGAGTTCCCTCTTTGGGACCATGATTCCTTCTCTACGATGGTCTCATGACTGGTAGTCAATAATGGGTAAGGCTCCACACGAGGGTGGTGACCAACCTAAGACAGACACAGTCACCTATATTCTATGCAGCTGAAGAGGCTTGGAGTCACCCCAGCTATCATGGTCCCCACTGAAAAAAATTTATAAATAAAAGCGTGAAATTGTGGCATTATCAATTCAGGAAGGCCCTAGCCCAGGCTCCCGAATACAGGAGGTCTAGCTACAGATGGGCCTGAGAGGAAACCATAAAGGCAGTGGGATGGACGACCAAATGGCGGGCAGATGAACAACCAATAATAAGCAGCCATCTAACCTGGACACCCAGTAAACAGCTGAATGATTGGTGGCTGCTTCCCCCCCTCCCCTGAGTAGAGGAGTGGCTACATCTGATTGGACCCCGACCCTATGTAAGCCCAAACACTTCCTGAGTAAAGTTGAGTCTATGGCCAACTGGTTGTCTGCATGCTGCTTCTCGCCTGACTCCCGGGGTCTGGGTGGTGACCCCATCGCCGGCTCACCCATTTGCCTTGTGCCCACGAGGCCCCGCTCTTTCCCCTCTTCCCTCCGCTGGCCCAGCGACGGATTCGGCGACAAGGATGATTTTTGGTGGGAAGAGTCAAGATTACTTCATCAATTTCCTCATTTGTTATAGGACTATTTATGTAATTCAAAGTTTCCCGATTCAATGTAGGTAAGTTGTGCTTACTCACAAATTCATCCATTTCTTTTGGGTTATCAAATTTCATGGAATATAAGTTTTTGAAATATGACCTTATAATTTTCTGAATTTCTTGGGTATCCATTGTGATAACTCCATTTTCATTTCTAATTTTGCTAATTTGGGTTTTCTCTCTCTCTTGCTTTTTGTTAATTTAGCTAGGGGTGTATTAATCTTATTGATTTTTTCAAAGAAACAGCTTTTCGTCTGGTTGATTCTTTGTATCATTTTTCTTATCTCAATTTCAGATATTTTCCCCTGATTTTGCTAATCTCCTCTTTTCTGCCTTTGGGATTGGTTTGCTGTTGTGTCTCTAAAGCTTTACGCTGCATTGTTATTTACTTATGATTTTTCCATTTTTTTGATATAGGCATTAAGAGCTGTAAATTTTTCTCTTAGGAGTTAAGTTTAGCTTTCATTATTTCCCAGTGAAACAATGTGTTGCATTTTCATTATTGTTCACTTCTAAGAAATCTTTAATTACCTTTCTGATTTCCTTCTGAATCCATTTCTCATTCAGCATCACAGTGTTTAGTTTCCAAGAGTTAGTGTATTTTCTGCTATTTGTTGTGTTGTGGATGTCAAGCTTTAGACCATGGTGGTCTGACAGGGTACAGGGTATAATTTCAACTTTGCTGCATATGTGGAAATTCTTTTTGTGACCCAATACGCACTATATTTTAGAGAAAGTTCCATGGGCAATGTGTATTCCTTGGTTCTTGGATGGAAAGTTCAGTAGAAATCCTTGGTGCATGGATGGAAAGTTCAATAGATATCAGTAAGGGTTTGATTTAGTTCCAAAATGTCTCTGTTGAGTTTTTAGCCAATTGATCTATCCCATGTTGGGAGTCTGGTATGGAAATCCATAAGTATTATTGTTTTGAGATTGATTTGTTGTTTTAGATGTTGTAGTTTTTGCTTAATGAATGTGGAGGAGCCTATATTAGGTATATATATGTTCAGTATTGTGAATTCTTCCTGGTGAATTGTTTCTGTGACTAAAATATAGTATCCTTCTGTACCTCTTATCATTTTCTTTGGTTTGAAGCCCACTTTGTCAGATAGCATAATTGCTACCCATGCTTGTTTCCTTGTTCCATTAACTTGAAGAATTTTTGACTAGCCTTTTACTTTTAGAATGTGCTTATCTCTTGTGGTGAAATGTGTTTCCTGAAGTCAGCAGATGGATGGATTTTGATTTCTAATCCATGTTTGCAACGTATTTCTTTAGATTGATGAGTTAGTTCCATCAACATTTAGTGTTATAATGGAGAAATTAGTTTTAATTCCTGAATTTTTGTGTTTAATAACTTTCATAAGTGTATTATTTAGCTTATAGGTTGTGGTAGTGTAATACTTCCTTTCTATCCTCTTGGATATTCTTGTTTTTTTCCTCAACTTTGAATATCTTTTGTAGCATTTTTGAAGGCCTGGTTTGTTGGTCATGTAAACCTCCAGCTTGTCTTTATGGTGGAAAATTTTTCTTTTACCCTTGATCATGACTGATAGTTTTGATGAGTATATCACCCTGCGTTGACATTTGTGCTCATTCAATACTTGAAGAACCTTTCTGCATGCTCTTCTGGCTTTTACTGCTTCCATTGAAAAATTATTTATTATTTTAATAGGTTAATTTTTTAAATGACTTTTTTCTCTTGAAGCTCCCATCACATTCTATTTGTCTTGTATGTGTAGTGTTTTAATTATTATATGCTATGGCAAGTTTCTATTTTGGTCATATCTATTTTGGGTGTGTAATTCCTTCTGTATTTGGATGGGCCTCTCTTTCTTTAGATGTGCAAAGTTTTCCTTTATGATAATTTTAAAATTTTCTTCATATATTGTAATTTGGGATTCTTGTTGTGGTATTCCATGAATGCACATGTTAGCCTTGTTCAAGGTGTCCCAAAACTCTTGAATATTTCTTTTAAGTATATTTTTCTTTAACGATCTCTTCAATTGAACTGGTTAGTTCTTCCACTTTGTCTTCAAGATCTGATATTCTGTTTTCAAGACTACATTGCCTTGAAATTTCCTCCACCAAGCAATCCAGTTAAACTTCAGACAAGTTTTCAGGATGAAGGAAAAACTTCAGTGAAGTCTTCACTAACACATGGCTCCATTGTCACACATCCAGTCCCAAACACAGTTTCTGTTCCCCTCTGGACCGTCACAACCTGGGATTCCATTGCCCGCATCTCTCATAACATCCCCTTTTCTGAACTCTCAAGAGAAAGAGCAGTTCGGCTGAAGCCGAAGCTGAAGATAGGCTGCATCACACCCATCTGAAAGGCTGAGAGCTACTAGACTACTTGCTGCAAAGACAGACTCCTCCTGGAGGTAGGATAGGACTAATCCACCTCCAGGCCCATACTTTGTGACTGCTGTCCATCTCTTAAAGGTGTCATGATCTTCCCAAACACATGGGACTGTGGGGGACACATTTCAAACCATGATGCCTACTATCAAAGCTTCTTTAAAAAATCTGGAACATTTCTTATACTTCTGACTTCAGTCTTATGCTCTGTGACTGAAGATTCTATGGTAGTCACTACAGTTTTTTTTTTTTTTTTCCTACCCTGATGCTGCAAGTCAAGATGGTTGCTAAAAGATAAAGCAAACAAGCATTTTAAAAAAGGAAGAATCTTGGAGTTGGTTACCAAGTTCTGGCAACTTCAGAGGTATATGGTAGAAAATCAGAAGATTTCTGTGGTCTAATTTTCTTAACTAGGAATTTCTAAAGTTACTACTGTTGCAACATCTTACCTAAAAGTTTTCCACCCATTATTAATGTGGGTCTCTCTACATCAATTTAACTTAAGGCAATTTTCACAGGTATATCTAAAACATATCTTAATCTACAGAATCCCTCTCAGATCTCCTAATGACCTACTTGTCATGGAGATCTCAAGGACCCTTAATAATACAGGCTATATTATCTTTGCTCCTGGTTGTTATTGGAACCCAATGATAAAACTCTATTGTTGAAGACACCAAATATTTTGATAACAGAATATGGAGAAAACAAGCTGGAATTGATCTGGTAGCTTTCTCTATGCTTGCCAGTTTTCATATTACCACAAGGTACTATGCCAGCTGCTGAGTGAGAGAAGCCATCGACAAATTCACCAAGCTGTGAATTCTGTGAGCTACAATAAAAACTAACCTGGTAAGAAGTATCTGAGGTGATATATGAAAAAATGCCCTGGTAAACAAGAAGGAAGTTAGCCCAGACTAGAATCTATAACATGGGAACAAACTGAATTTCACAATGAAACTATTGCCTAGTCACGACCCAGATTAGAATGGCCTGGTATCAACTGTTTCCTGCTACATTTTAACAGGGAGTTCTTCTCCCAAATCATGGTCTGTTAAACTGGTAAAAACAACCTATTAATCATTATCCAGGAGTTCTGGGTCAACTTTTATGCTTTGATGTAAGGTCTGTGCTTTTCATGAATATTTTTTACCACTTCATTAAGCACTGCTCTCTAAGATCTCAGACTTGGAGGGTGCTCCTGGTACACCATACTACTTCTAATAATGACTTTTAAACTTCACCAGAATTGAGTCTGTGATCTAAATTGTGTGAGTACCTTTTGCAGTTTGCCTGCATGGTTATTGATAAATGACCATCAAATGGCTTAAGGGAACAAGGGGTTTATTTTCTTAGGATAGTCTGTCCAACTTGATGGGAAAGCATGCACCAACACCAAGGAAAGGGAACTGGACACACCATCTCTATGTAATGGTAAGAGAGGGATGATCCTTACTTGCCAGACCAACATGGCTGGCCAAATATACACAAGGATGCTAACTTCCTTAACAGACTCTCAGTAGTTTATTCATCTGTTCAGGGGCTAGTCCCACCCATCATAGGTTAGGCCTTCCCCATCAGCTAGACAATCTCCTGCAAGTTTGTTTTGTGCTCAACCCAACCACCAACTCTCCACAAATGTGCCCAGAGCTCAAAACCCTCAACTGTCAAATTGACACCTGTGTCTAACTATGACAGTATGAGACCCCTCAACATTCTGGGGGCTCAGTTAAGATCCACATTTCAAGACATGCCTTTTCTGTGTCTCCTTATGGAGGCAATCTGTGGAAATCCTGCCTTTCTCTGGAAAGACATCAAGCCACTGTCTGAGTGAGTTTTTGTGAAGAAGGCATTTTATGAAGAAGACTTCTGTTCATGCACCTGTTTAGACTCTTGGAAAGCTGGACACAACATTATTTCCAGAGTCAGAAGATTCTCAGGGATGCATATGATGTTCTCTGGCTCTGTTAGGCCTTGTCAATGGGGAGTCTGTTTCAGTTTCTGGTTTTGAATATTTCCCCTGTGCCCACCTCACCTCCACCCACGTTCTGTTATTTGTCCGTGCCTGTTTCTCTTTACCTTTGGTTTCATCTTGTCTTCATCTTTGTGACTCCAATCATGGGACAGAATAATTCTAAGGACTTAACTCTTCTTGAATTAATCAAAATTCATTTTAAGGACTTCAAGAAAAAAGGCAGCCAAATCTGGAGACAAGGTCTATCCTGGAAAACTCACTTTCTGTTCTCTCAATTGGCCAAGTTATGGTACTGATTGGCTGCAGGAGGGCTTCTTTGCCCTGCCCCTCATTTATTCCCTCCAGACTGAGAGCTTGGGCAAACTGGCTTCTGGCCACCAAGACCAGATTCTTTACATTGTTGCTTGGAGATTCCTTATAGAGGAACCTCCTTTCTAGCTCAAGACATTCTCCCTCTGTCCTCCACCACCTTTCTTCTCCCCATGGCTTCTTCATCTCCAAAGGGGTCCTCTCCTATCCTCTTCCAGCCTGAGGAGGAAATACTCCACCCTACCACCTCTCTCCTAGACTTTATTTCACTTTTCCTTGTCCCTCAAATCCTTTCCTTAGTCCCCCTCATACCTGCTCAAGCAGGTATGGCCAGTCAATCCCTCTCCAGATTCCACCTGACTTCTTTCTCTCCACCAGAGGGCCTTCCTTCTTTTCCCAGAGGGCCAGCTGCCTTAACCTTTCATGGTTTACAGCCCATTCTTCACTTCTGATCTTTATAACTGGAAATACCATAATCCTTCCTTTTCAGACAAACCCCAGGCTCTTATTTCCCTTCTTGAGACCACTTTCACATTTATCAACACACTTGTCGTAAGTGCCAGCAACTCCTTCCAACTTTTCACTTCTGAGGAAAGGGAACACATTCACAGAGAGGCTGGAAAGTTGGTTTTGGGAACTGACCAGCAGCCCACAGACCATCCTAGACATATTGAGGAAGTTCTCCCCTCCATTTCACCAGATTGGGACCCAAACTCTCCACAAGGGTGGGAGAGGCTCCAAACCTTTTGCCACATTTTATGGGTGTTCTCTGTACTGCTTCCATGTGCCCCACAAATTTGTCTAAAGTAACTGAGGTGATCTAGGGACTAATTGAGTCTCCCTTAGCCTTCTTAAGGGAAGTAGAGGAAGCCTATAGAAACTACACCCCCAAAGACCCTGAGGCTACTGAAAACCTCAGAACCATTAATATAGCCTTTGTTTCCCAGTCAGCACCAGACATCAGAAAAAAAGCTTCGAAGTTTAGGAGGTTTTGAAGGCAAGAATCTGTCAGAATTAATAGATTGCAAGCAATGTTTTTAATAATTGAGATACCCCCTAAGGATAGAAAGGCTAAGAAGATGGCATGGCGGCATCCTTCCAGCAAAATCAGTGAGCTGCCAAAGTAAAAGGGACTCAAAATACTCAACAAAAGGGGATAAGAAAAGGACCCTTAGAGAAGGACCAATGTGTCTATTGCAAAGAAAGAGGACATTGAAAAAAAAATGAATTCCCTAAGAAAGGATAGAAGAAGCAGGGCCAAGACTTTAACCTGGAAGATGAGGATTGAAGATGTCAGGGCTCTCAGTCTCACCTGGAGCCCTCTTCAAGTGGGATGGAAATTGATCTCATTTCTGGTAGATACAAGGGCCTAACCAAAGACTCAGGCCCCCTCAAGAAAATTACTGCCCCAGATTTGTCGCCACTTCCTCTCCTAGTGATAACAGTGCCTTTAGTGGAAGAATATCTTCTAAACAACTCTCCTTTGGAGAAAGAAGAGTCTTCTCTTTTACTAAACCTTCAACAGAAGTTCCCCAAAGTCTGGGCTGAGACAAACCCACCTGATCTAGCAGGACACCAACTGCCAATTATTACTGAATTAAAAAGCATGGCACTGCCCATCCATGTAAAACAATACTCCTGCCTAAGAGGCCAGACGGGATAAAGGTCCATATTGACAGACTTTTGGAAGCTGGGATCTTAGTCCCTTGTAAGTCTCCTTGGAACACCCCACTTCTGCAAGTTAAGTCACTAACGGAGGACTACAGGCAGATATAAGACCTAAGAGAAGCTGATAAATGGATCCAGGACATACATCCCATGGTCTCAAATCCTTACACTCTGCTCAGTCTACTTATTCCTGAAAAACAATATATATTGTTCTGGACTTAAAATGCTTTTTCTTAGTGTTCTTTTAGTAAAAGTCAGCAAGTGCATCTTTGCATTTGAATGGATGGACTGGGATAAGGGATTTAGTGGGCAACTGACTAGGATCAGGCTTTCAAAGGGATTAAAGAATTCTCCAGCTCTGTTTGATGAGACCCTCCACCAGGATCTTTAGGAGTTCCACACCCAGAATCCCCAGGTAACTCTCCTCCAATATCTAGATGATTTCCTTCTTGCTGCTAAAATTGAAGCAGATTGCTACAAAACAAGAGAAGCACTGCTGGAGACTTTAGAACGTCTTGGGTATTGCATTTCTACTAAAAAACAATGCTACAGGAGGAAAGCTATATACCTGGGTTACATCCTACAGAAAGGTAAACAGATCCTGTCTCCTTCAAGAATAGAGGCCATTACACAGGATCCCAAAACCCATTTCTAAAAAACAAGCACAAGAATTTCTTGGAAATGTGGGATACTTGCAGGTTGTGGATATCTAATCTTGCAATCATAGCTAAGCCTCTATATGAGACCACTGAAAAGGGAGATCACGAATTCAAATGGGAAACTGAAAAACAAAAGTCTTTTGACTCTTTTAAGACTGCCCTAATATTAGTCCTGGCCTTGGCCTTTCCAAATATAAATGAGCCTTTCAATTGTTTATAGATAAAAGAGAGACATAGCCAAAGGAGTCCTAACTCAGAGACTGTGGCCATGGCAAAGATCTGTGGCCTATTTGTGTGAGGCATTAGTCCCAGTGACAGCTGGATAGCCTACCTGCCTCAGGACCATTGCAGCCACTACCCTTTTAACTAACAACTCTGACAAATTAACTCTGGGTCAGAACCTATTGATCATAGCAAACACACATAGTAGAAACTCTACTGCAGAGCCCCCCGACAGATTGTTGTCTAACAGTCAAATTACTCAATGTCCGGCTTTGTTGTTGGACCTGCCCCACATAAGATTTCATCAGATCACAGCCTTCAACCCCATCCTGGTACCTGAGGGAAGTAAGATCCTTCATGACTGCCCTGAGGTCATTGCTACAATTCATGGCTGGCCCCCTGACCAGACCTCACTGATGTTCCATGGAATCAGCCAGACTTGACACTCTTCTGTGGCACTACCAATTCAGGGAGGCCTTAGCCTGGCTCCCAGCTACAGACAAGTCTGGGCACACACAGACATGCCCCAGACATGTCCCAACAGACCACCATGCACATGCAGGTAGAGGGATGAACAACCATTGGGAAGTGGCCATCTAATCTGCCCCTGCAAAGGACACCTAGTAAACAGTTAAATGACTGGTGACTATCCCCAAGAGGAGAGATGGCAACACCTGATTCAACCCTGAATCTATATAAACCCAAACACCCTTAATGACTTTGAATCAGCGGCATCTCATCCACTGCTGCTTCACACCTGATTCCCAGGGTCTGGTGGTGACCCCGTTGCCGTCGCAGGCTCACCCATTCACCTCAAGGCCCTCTCTTCATCCTGGCTAGCCCAGGGGATATAGCAACAATTGGCACTCCAACGTGGGACTGCCTTTGGTGTAGACGAGACACCCACTCCGGTAAAGCTCAGTGAGCGGCCCTCTGTTTTTTTGTTCCTGTGCTTATGGCGTCTGAAGGTGAGCAGGTGGCCCCCTCCTCTTCCCCTTTCCCTGTTTGTCCATCGGAACACAGACACTCGCTCACTTGATTTGCTGATGATCAAGAAGCCCCTCTTAAAGTTAGGAAAACAATCACCTGCTTAATTTGCCGATAATCAAGGAACCCCAATCGCTCATTTGATTTCCTCACGATCAAAGAGCCCCTTTAAAACAAGGCTTTTCTCCAGCAAGTTCACATGAAAAATTGGTCGCCTCAGAACTTGGAGCCCAGACTCAATTACATTGAATCAACCTGACCCAGAGGCACCATATGCGCATACGGGTGGGGGTAGTAAGGAACTCTGGAAGTCCCCCACCAAGCATAAGACATTTGGGCCTCTTTTGGTCTCATCTCTGTTCTTTAGAAAAATGGGCAACTTCCCCTCACACTGTAAGGAGCCCCAGATACGTGTCTTAAAATCTCTCCTAGAGACTAGAGGCCTGGAGGTTAAGTCTGCTGGCCCAGAGGAATTCTGAAATGAGAGTGCAGTTTTAGCACCTTGGATCCCCCCCAGAGAAAATGTGGGAACCAGACTATGGATAAAAATGTTTTCTTTGTGAGATGTTTTTCATAATTAAGCTAAGCTGCCGGACTTAATTAATGTGAGGTCTTATTTTAAATATGGTTTTCCTAAATGTTACTGCACCTTTGATAAAGCTTTCAAGGATAATTTTAAGATAGTTGCTGATAAATTGTACAGTTGCCAGTAAAATGTTGTTCATGTGCTTGTTCATGTTGTATGGTCTGTGTTTACATGTGTGTCTTGTGTCTGTGGCCACTTCAATTTTTTTTTCATTTCTGTTGTGCGCTGATATAAAAATTTTGACATGCCATTTTTAAATACATGTATGCATACTTAAAAATAAGAACAAATAATTTTGGTAACATCTAAGGCCTTAACTAGCTATGTTTTTATATTGACCATAATTGTTTTTCTGATAAATTGTAAGTTTTCTTTCATGAAAAATTTTCTCACTTGGTTTTGATCTTTAATGGGGCTACAAGTGAAAATACCATTGTGTTCTTAAAGGTTTTTCCATGTGTTCCCAAAATAACAAAGTCACTATGATATTGCTTGATCAAACTTGCTCATTCCTCTGACTTCTTTTATAGAATTTTATCCCATCAAATCTAGCAGCCAGAAAAATATAATTTCATCTAAAAAGTTCATTGGAATTCATTCCTTCTCCTGGTATGTATGAGCTCCCTTTCTTGGGGACAAATCTGCTTTCGAATTACATGCCTGTATTATATGTATATAATATGTATATGCCTGCTAAGGTGGAACAGGGCTTCAAGCCTGCACTTTAGTCAGAACCCCCATTCCTTTGAAACAAAAAAAAGATAAATGCTGGACCCAGCATAATCTTTTCAGGAGATTCTAAGTGCATTTGGGTCAACTAAGTTTTTCCTTGCAAGATTTTGGCCTAAGTTACTTAAGGAGTTTCTCTGAGGATCGATCCATCTGCCTAAGGAGATAAACTACTAGCAGTAACCCAAGCTGACTGTGAAATTCCCTTCACAGTAGGGAAAGAAAGAAAAAAAAATGCTTTAAATGTGTCCTGAGCTCTATATCAACCACCTAGAACTAGGCCAGACTAATCTCTCCCCATCCTGAAGCTCAGGGACATTTGCAGAAGAGGGGGCGGTAAGAGTGTAAGAGCAAAAGGATGGGAGGAGCAATGATTTGCAAGATACTCCACACAAGTTAGGGCCGAAGCAATCATAATTGGACATTGCATGCCCTGCGCAATGTCAAACACACTATTGACCTCACAAAGTCTAGCATCTGCTAAAGGCACCAAGATCCTTGGAGGCAACGGATTGACAGCCACAGTAGTGTTCTTATGCTTAAGGGGAACACAGGAAAGGGTTCAGGGAAATGCCACTGGGTCCTTGTACGTCATCGGAGAGGAGGGCCCAGAGGAGAGTCAGGCATGCACAAGAAAGGACTCTGGGAATTGGGAGGGGAGGCACTGGGGGATGGGAAGGGAGGGGTGAGGGGAGGGAGAGCAGGGAGTTCGGGGGGGGGAGGAGGGAGGGAGGGAACTGGTGTACCTATTAAGTTTGTATGAGCTGAAATAATAATTAAAAATGTATTAAAAAAAAATGTGTCCTGAGCATTGCTCTTCCTGGCCACTAAGAGGGAAGTCCAGGACGGCTTATGCCTCCTGTCCCAAATATTAAGGGCAACTGGAATGTTTCAAACTATCCTTAACATATCAAAAATTAATGGCACTAAAGTTCAAATTATTACCATTGCTTCCCTTGGAAAACAATTATGGGACAGGATGCCTGCCTTCTTTTCACCCATAAATTTGATAACTTGGTTAACTTTTGGAGTTGCCCTTTTTTTTAATATATAATACATTTTTTATTATTATTTCAGCTCATACAAACTTAATAGGTACACCAGTTTCCTCCCTCCCTCCTCCCCCCCAACCCCCTGCTCCCCCTCCCCTCACCCCTCCCATCCCATTCCCCCCCCCCGTGCCTCCCGCCCCGATTCCCAGAGTCCTTTCTTGTGCATGCCTGACTCTCCTCTGGGCCCTCCTCTCCGATGACGTACAAGGACCCAGTGGCATTTCCCTGAACCCTTTCCTGTGTTCCCCTTAAGCATAAGAACACTACTGTGGCTGTCAATCCGTTGCCTCCAAGGATCTTGGTGCCTTTAGCAGATGGTAGACTTTGTGAGGTCAATAGTGTGTTGGACATTGCGCAGGGCATGCAATGTCCAATTATGATTGCTTCGGCCCTAACTTGTGTGGGGTATCTTGCAAATCATTGCTCCTCCCATCCTTTTCCTCTTACACTCCTACCGCCCCCTCTTCCCCAAATGTTCCTGAGCTTCAGGATGGGGAGAGATTAGTCTGGCCTAGTTCTAGGTGGTTGATATAGAGTCTCTGAAGTTCTGGATTGTGGTTCGTTGATTTTCTTTTGCAGTTTTGTTGCTCCTGTAATGCCCTTCACTCCATCGTGATGGGCACTGTATGTCACCCCCTGGCCAGAGACAGAAAGCTGTTAAACTGGAGTCTTATTATAAGAGCACATTCAAGGGTAGATGTAATACTTATACCCAAAAGTGGAATCACAGGGTCATATGGCATTAGGCAATGGGAGGGGTCAATCACCCATTTGCAAAATGGTTACTTGTTAATCTGCCAGACTATATGCCCTCCCCTTTTGGTGAGTTCATATCCCCTTAGTTGTAAATGATCAGGAACGAATTGTGAACTTAACTAGGTGTCACATTACTTTCTTGCAGTCCTTGATGGAGGCCTATTTTCTCTACTGTAACATGGTCACTTCTCTCCTTGTTTCTGGTGTGGCCCTCCAACCCCATCCCTCCTGTTCATAGTATTACCTACAGTAATTGCAAGGATTATGAACAGGTGGAGTTGCCCTTTTAATGTTAATTGTCCTATTTGGATGCAAGGGGAAAGCAGTAAGGGCTCAGCCTTTATTGCAGGTCCTAAGGGCATCCATTCAGGCTCTGGACATTCCAAAGGCCAACAAAAGCCAATTGGAAGCCTGGCTATCCTCCATTGAAGCTATGCCTTACTAATTCACAATTGTTAGGTTTTGATTTATGAAATTCCCTTCCCTGCAGGAAAAATGAACGCTGGCTTTTTACTTAGATCTGAGGAGTGGTCCTAAGGAGGACTAATTGAGATTGTTCTGTACAAAGAATCAGACAGTTCACATGGTTTTGGACAGGTTTTAGAATGAGATCTTGGAGATTTACAATAGCCAGAGGAGAGAGGTCTCCAATATATAGATTACTAACAGCTCTTGGCTTTTATACCTTGCAAGCACATGTTCTTTACTAACTCTTGCTTGTAGCCACAGTAAGAAAGTTAAGGGGTACAATAGGCAGGTCTAGAACAGTCTATGCTGGAACACTCTCTAAGGTCTTTGAAGGTCTTTGACATCCTTGAAGGTCATCCCCCACTTCAGAAATGCCCTGAGGGAACACTCTTGCTGAGGAACTAACTTGAATCATCCCAGAGATAAAATAGCCACCTTCCCTATAGAGGAATTATAGAGCTCTCCATATTCAACAAACAACTTGATCTCTAGCTTCACCTGAGTCTAAGGGCAACTGGGTTGGGCCCAATGAGAGTTAACCAAAGAGAAAAAGCTAGTTTCCCTGGACTTGCTTAGGTGTACAGATATACCTTGCCCTGGCAGCCATCTTTGGTGCCCTAGCCCCTCATGGCCCTCTAGTGCTATGAGTCCATTTTTAGTTCCATGCCTGTTTCTCATGGATTCCACGAGTTTTTTCTAGCTGCCTGCTTCTCATAAGTTAGTTAATGATTTTTTTGAGGTGGTACAAAAATTCTTAAAAGACAAATTTTTGAAGATAACCTACAGACGGGGACTTTCTGTTTTTTTTTTCTTTTTTTTATTAATACATTTTTTATTAATATTTCAGCTCATACGAACTTAATAGGTACACCAGTTCCCTCCCTCCCTCCTCCTCCCCCTGAAGCCCCTGTTCCTCCTCCCCCCCCTCTTCCCATCCCCCAGTGCCTCCCGCCCCAATTCCCAGAGAGTCCTTTTTTGTGCATGCCTGATTTTCCTCTGGGCCCTCCTCTCCAATGATGTACAAGGACCCAGTGGCCTTTCCCTGAACACTTTCCTGTGTTCCTCTTAGGTATAGGAACACTGCTGTGGCTGCCAATCCCTTGCCTCCAAAGATCTTGGTGCCTTTAGCAGATGCTAGACTTTGTGGGGTCAATAGTGTGTTGGTCAATGCACAGGGCATGTAAAGTCCAATTATGATTGCTTCAGCCCTAACTTGTATGGAGTAACTTACATATCATTGCTCCTCCAGACGGGGACTTTCTTGTGACAAGAAGTTAGGTTAAAAACATTAATGGACTAGTAAAGGCTCTACTAGGTATTGGTAACTGCACAGGTTTGATTTTTTTAAAGATCGTTTATCTAAACAGACATACAAGTATTCTCCTATGACCATGTGCTGCATGCTTATTCCATATTTAATAATGTCCTGGTTTCTACAAAATTTAAAAAGCTTCTACTTGTGTTATACTTAAACTATACATTTGGCTCTAAAAGATTGTAAAATACTAAAATTAACTGAAATTTTTATAAATCATTTAATATTTTCATTTCAAAATGAGCTTTAAGGCTCTTTATCTTAAATCAAAAGTTTTCTTTTATGTTTATAAGTTCCATGTATTTTAAGATACAAAACTTGTGGTTGCTTAATGCTAAAGTAGTTTAAAGAATTTTTTTTTTTATTTATACAATTGTGTGTGTGTGCGTATGTATGTGCGCGCGTGTGTGTCTGTGTGTGTGTAGAACCACGGACGAATTCGGGAACCACCATGGACGCCTCCACCTCCTTCTGCCCCGGGATTCACAGGCTCCGCCCTACCAGGACCAGAAGCGCAGGCCGCCCCCGCTTCCGCCTGGCGTCTATACGTGGGATCTGGGATCCGAACTCAGGACCTTCCGCCTGCAAGGCAGAGGCTTAACCCCTGAGCCACCTCTCCAGCCCTAAAGTAGTTTAATAAATTGAGAGCTACAATATCTTAGATTTCAAAGTACACATTTATAAATGATTTTATATAAATGTATATTGTCTAAAAAAGTCTTACAAGTAGTTGATACTTTAAAAAAATTTAGTCTTAATGACTGTTATGGAGGAGGAAAACTGCTTTTCAATTGTTTAAAGTGAATAAATTTGTGTTTTTACGAAAAAAAACAAAGGTGATTAATTGTAGCTTGAGCCCTGTTGTGTACTGCTTAATTATATTGGGGGAAAATTCTACCATAGATGTTAGTTAATACTGATACAATGCTAATTGATATATATAATTTATTTCTTGCAAGTTTAAAATATGTACAATTTTTGTTTTTTGAGTTTATTCTATGATTTATAAATAGCATTTTATAGAATTGTTATTACCACATATAAAATAGTATAGTAGAAATTGTACAGACCTTAAAAATTAGACTCTTATAACTAGTAGTGTAAATAATGAATAATTTAAGATACTACAATGGGGACAAATGAAATGGGAAAAGCTTTGAGTGAGCTGTCATCATTAATGAGTATTTCTAGTTCTTTTCCAAAGAGAAGTGTGGGCTCTGTCATCTTTAACATTTTGATTTACTAGTTTTTGCTCGTGCGGCTTTAATGTTTTCAAGTCATTCCCAGCTTAAATCAAGTTACAATATTGGTTCACAGAAGTGCCATACATTTATCCTTCTGGGTGTGATGTACTGAAAAGTTAGTTTTTGTCCTTTTTCTTGTCTATTGGGTCTCCAACATCTCCAAGTCTCATGAACAACTTTATCAGTGCCTCAAGGGGCCTTGGTCTCAGGCCTTCCTTAATTACTCATTGACTTTGAATCAACAGATAGAACATATTAACATGATGCATGTGGTTCCCCTCCTTATAGATACTGGGTTTGTAACAAGAATCTGGAACAACTTTTTTTTTAATTTCCACTCATACAGACTCCCTCTCTCCCTATGACCCCCCACCGCCCTGTGCCCCCCTCCTTTCCCCTCCCTCCCCATCCCCTAGTACTTCCACCTCCCATCACCTGAGCATCCTTAAAAGTGCATGCCCAACTCTCCTCTGGGTCCTACTCTCCAATGAGGTGCAAGGACCCAATGGTATTTCCCAGAACCCTTTTTCTGTGTCCCACTTAAGCATAGGAACACTACTGTAGCTGTAAATCCCTTGCCTCCAAGGACTCTGGTGCCTTTATTCCATGCTAGACTTTCTGGGGTCAATAGTGTGTTGGACGTTGCTCAGGGCATGCAAAGTCCAATTATGATTGCTTCGGCCCTAACTTGTATGGAGTATCTTGCATATCATTGCTCCTCCCATCCTTGTGCTCTTACACTTTTACCACCCTCTCTTCTGCAAATTTCCCTGAGCTTCAGGATGGGGAGAGATTAGGCTGGCCTAGTTCTAGGTGGTTGATATAGAGTCTCTGAAGTTCTGGATTATGGTTTGTTGATTTTTTTTTCAGCTTTGCTCCTCCTGCAATGCCCTTCACTCCATCCTTATGGGTATTGGATGTCACCCCCTGGCTAAAGATAAAAAGCTGTTAAACTAGAGTCTTGTAAAAAGAATATATTCACCCAGGCTGCCTCGGGCTTTGGCCTGGGCCATGCCCCATGACCCCGGGAACCCTTCTCCCTCCCGTGCCACCCAGCCGCACAGCCTGCTCCCCGCTCCGCCAGGCCCCCAGGTGAGTCCCTGCCCCGCCCCGCCCAGGTCGCCCCATGTCCGGTTTTGGCCTGGGCCACGCCCCAGGCCCCAGACCCCTTTCTTCCTCCCGACTGCCTGTCCGCCCAAGTGGACAGGATGTGCTTCCTTTCCTCCATCCCTGGAGCTTGGAAGGGGCACTAAGCCAAGTCCCAGGTCCAGGGTGAAGAATTCTGCCATCAACATCAGCCCCTCTGCCTCTCTGGCCCACCGGGGACCCATGCATGTGGTCTACAGAAGACACACTGCTACTCAGAATTCAATAGAGGCCAAAGAAAACTCAAGAAAAGTTCTAAGGGTCAAAGGACATACATCTGTAAACCTCTACAATCATCCTATCACATGGGAGAGGTTCTTCACATCCAGCCCAAAGATAAGTAAACCTCCTTTTTTCACCTTACAGTTCCTTTCTAATATTAATCACTATAGATTAACTTTTCCATAAAGCCACCCCAAAAACAAAACTCCAGGGATCATACCACTCACCCTCACATATCACCAAGACACTACATCGTGAAAGTGCACTATCATACTAATATTCACTCCTTGTCTACTTAACCTGACTTAATTGATGTACTAACAACCTAACAGCCTCAACTAGGAAATAACAATAACAAAAGACAAACATACCCAACCCCAAGGCAAGCACTAGTAATAACTGCCCAAGTGTAGGAATACCAACTAAATCAGTCAAAAACACAAAAACTGAAAAGCCCTAGAAGACAAAACAACAATGCCCAAGTCAAAGTGCAGATCCATGAGAAACAAAACCCAAGAAGACCAATCTCCCACTGAAAGAATTAACCCCTTAATGATGGATTCCAACCAGAACAAATTCACAGAAAACAGATAAGAAAGCCAGACCCAAGACAACAACTTTCAAAGTATGATCATTACCATGATTAATACTATGAAAGAGGAAATCCAAGAGGAGTTAAACAACCAAATCAACCACTTTGAACAGGAACACAACAGGCATTTGAAGGAGTTGAGAAAAACAGTTCAAGAAACAAAAACAGGCATAGAGCAGTTAAAACAGACTCAAGCAGAGTTTAAAACTGAACTAAAAGACAAGCTATCTTCAACCCAAAGCTCAACAGAGAATCTTATTAGCAGAACTAATGAAGCAAAAAATAGAATTTCAGATCTTGAAGACAAAGTGGGAGAATTAACCAGCTCAATGGAAGAGATTGTTAAAGCCAAAAAGATACTTGAGAGGAACATTCAAGATATAGGGGACATCCTGAAGAAGCCTAACATGCGCATTCATGGAATACCAGAGCAAGAATTTCAAAATACCACACCTGAGGAAATTTTTCAAATTATCATAAATGAAAACTTCCCTCAACTGAAGAATGAGAGGCCCATCCAAATAAAAGAGGCATTTCGCACTCCAAACAGAAGTGACCAAAATAGAAATCGCCACAGCAAATAGTCAAAACACTCCACATTCAAGACAAAGAAAAGGTGCTGAGAGCTTCAAGAGAAAAAAAGCAATTCACTTTTAAAGGTAAACCTATTAAAATAACAAATGGCTTCTCAATGGAAACAGTAAAAGCAAGAAGAGCTTGGAGAGATGTACTTCAAGTATTAAATGAGCAAAAATGCCAACCCAGACTGATATACCCGGCAAAACTATCTGTCATGATTGAGGGAGAAAGAAAAATTTTCCAGGACAAAGACAACTTGAAGGGATACATGTCTACCAAACCAGGCCTTCAAAAAAATGCTAGAAATGGCCTTCCGCACCCCGCTCCTCTGGCCAGGATCCCCGCGCGGGGTCCAGCCAGGCCTCATCCTGCGACCTAGGTAAGCTCCGGCCGCGCCCGCCCACCAGAACGCCAGGTCAGCCAGAGGGACCCAGCTACTACCCCACCATTCAAGCCGGGAGCCGCGTGCAGGGCCGAGGGACGAGGAGGACCCCCCCCTGCGACCGGCCTGCCCCAGCTCCCCTTGGATTAAATAGATCCACGCTGACGCCCCCATCCTCCCTTCCGCACTCCGCTCCTCCAGCCAGGACGCGCGGGTGGTCCAGCCGGGCCTCATCCTGCGACCTAGGTAACCTCCGCCCGCATCCGCCCACCAGAACCCCAGGTCAGCCTAAGGGACCCAGCTCCTAACCGCACCATCCAGCCGGGAGCTCGCACAGGGCCGAGGGATGAGGAGGACCTCCCCCTGCGACCGGGCCACCCCAGCTCCCCTCGGGTTAAATAGCTCCACCCTGACGCCCCCATCCTCCCTTCCCCACCCCACTCCTCCAGCGGGACGCGTGGGGTCCAGTCAGGCCTCATCCCCGACCTAGGTAAGCTCCGTCCCTGCCCACACCCAGAACCCCAGGCCTAATAATTCAGTTTAGTGAAATTGAAAGATCCTAAGAGTTAAAACGACAATGCCAAAGTCAAAGTGCAAATCCATGAGAAGCAACACTCAAGTAAACAAATTTCCCACTGAAGGAATTAATCCCATAATGTTAGACTCCAACAAGAACAAACCCACGGAAAATGGCCAAGAAAGCCTCACCCAGGATAACACGACTTTCAAAATATGATCATTACCATGTTCAATACTATGAAAGAGGAAATCCGGGAGGAATTACATAATCGAATCAATCGCTTTGAAGAGGAACACAACAGACACTTGGAGGAGTTGAGAAAAACAGTGCAAGAAACAAAAAGTGGATAGAACAGTTAAAACAGACTCAAGCAGAGTTTAAAACTGAGCTAAAAGACAAGTTATCTTCAACCCAGTACTCCACAGAGAGTCTTATCAACAGAACTAACGAAACAGAAAACAGAATTTCAGATCTTGAAGATAAAGTGGGAGTACTAACCAGCTCAATGGAAGAGGTTGTTAAAGCCAAAAAGATACTTGAGAGAAATATCCAAGAGGTATGGGACACGATGAAGAAGCCCAACATGTGTATTCATGGAATACCAGAGCAAGAATCTCAAAATACCACCCCTGAGGAAATTTTTCAAACGATCATCAAGGAGAACTTTCCTCATCTAAAAAAAGACAGGCCATCCATATACAACAGGCATTCTGCATCCCAAACAGATACGACCAAAACAGAAGCACGCCACGGCAAATAATAGTTAAAACACTCCACATTCAAGATAAAGAACTGGTGCTGAGAGCTTCAAGGGAGAAAAAACAAGTCACTTTTAAAGGTAAACCTATTAAAATAACAAATGACTTCTCAGTCGAAACAGTAAAAGCAAGAAGAGCTTGGAGAGACATACTTCAAGTATTGAATGAGCAAAAATGTCAACCCAGGCTGATTTACCCTGCAAAACTATCCGTCATGATCGAGGGAGAAAGAAAAATCTTCGAACACAAAGACAACTTGAAGGGATACATGTCCACCAAACCAGGCCTTCAAAAAATGCTAGAAATGATACTCAAGTGTGAAGAAAAAAACAGGCATATCCAGGAGAACAGAAGGCAAATATAACACCATTAAAAGCGAAGCAATATACTTATAAAAGCTACTAAACATAATAAATGTCTGGAATTAACAATAGTTTCTCCATTATAACACTAAATGTTAATGGAATTAACTCACCGATCAAGAGACACAGATTACAAACTTGGAATAAAAATCACAATCCATCAATCTGCTGCCTGCAGGAAACCCATCTCACCACAAAAGATAGGCACGCTCTAAAAATAAAAGGCTGGGCATCAATTCTACAAGCAAATGGAAGCAGAAAACAGGCAGGGGTAGCCATTATGATATCAGACAAAGTGGACTTCAAACCAAAGAAAATTATAAGAGACACAGATGGATACTACATTTTAGTCACAGGTACAATTCACCAGGCAGACTTCACAATACTGAACATATATGCACCCAATACGGGCCCCTCCACATCATTAAGAAAACCCTACAGTGTCTAAAGCAAGAAACCAACCCGCAAACGATGATTCTTGGAGACTTCAAAACTGCCCTCTCAACATGGGATAGATCAACAGGTCAAAAGCTTAACAGAGACACTTTGGAACTTAATCAAACCCTGAAAGAAATGGACCTTACAGATTTTTATCGAACTTTTCACCCACGTACCAAAGAATACACATTTTTCTCAGCAGCACATGGAACTTTCTCTAAAATAGATCACATATTGGGCCACAAAACGAATCTACACATATACAAAAAAGTTGAAATTCTAACCTGTGCTCTATCAGACCATCACGGCCTAAAGCTGGACATACACAACATAACAAAAGACAGAAAATACACTAACTCCTGGAAACTTAACACTATGATGCTGAATGAGAACTGGATTCAGGAAGAAATTAAAAAGGAAATTCAAAATTTCCTGAAAATGAATGATAATGAAAATACAACTTACCAAAATTTCTGGGACACAATGAAAGCTGTTCTAAGAGGTAAGTATCACCATGTACAAGACTTAATTTCAAATGGATCAAGGACCTTGATATCAGGCCAGAGACTATAAAAACCATAGTTGAAAGGATAGGGAACTCCCTCGAGCTGATTGGCCTAGGCCAACATTTCCTAAACACATATCCAATGGCACAGTCACTGCTACCAACTCTCAACAGTTGGGATCTTGTGAAATTAAAGAGCTTCTGTTCAGATAAAGAGATCGTAACACGAGCTCAAAGGCAACTCACAGAATGGGAGAAAATCTCCACTAACCACATATCTGATAGAGCTCTACTGTCCAGAGTGCACAAAGAACTTAGATAACTAAACACCAAGGAAACCAATGGCCCAAATAAAAAATGGTCCTGGAACTTAAAAGAAATTTTACCAGGGATGAAATTAAAATGTCTAACAAATATCTTAAAAAATGCTCCACTTCTTTAGCCATCAGGGAAATGCAAATCAAAACTTCCATGAGATATCATCTCATCCTGGTCAGGATGGCAAAAATCCACAATACAAACAACAACAAATGCTGGAGAGGATGTGGAGAGAGGGGAACTCTCCTACGTTGCTGGTGGGAGTGGAGGCTCATATAGCCACTCTGGCGAGCCATCTGGAGAGTCTTAAAGAAATTAAAGATTGAAATGCCATATGACCCTGCGATTCCACTTTTGGTTATAACCCCCCATACAGCAGAGGTTCACCTCGATAGCAGAAGCACGACCATGTTCATAGCAGCACTGTTTACAATAGCAAAGACATGGAATAAACCCAAATGTCCAACAGTTGACGAGTGGATAAGGAAACTGTGGTACATCTATATAATGGAGTACTACTCAGCCATCAAAAATGATGAATTCCTGGAATTTGCTGGGAAATGGATGTCATTAGAAACAATTATATTAAGTGAAGTATCCCAGACCCAGAAAACTAAGTGACGTATGTACTCCCTAATAGGTGGCTCCTAATACCAAACCCACCTAGCCCATCTTGAGACACTAATAGATAAATCTATGTATTACCTACAGTAATTGCAAGGATTATGAACAGGAGGAATGGGGTTGGAGGCCCACACCAGAAACAAGGAGAGAAGTGACCAGGTTACAGTAGAGAAAATAGGCCTCCATCAAGGACTGCAAGAAAGTAATGTGACACCTAGTTAAGTTCACAGACATTTGTTCCTGATCATTTACAACTAAGGGGGTATGAACTCACCAGAAGGGGAGGGCATATAGTCCGGCAGATTAAAAAGTAACCATTTTGCAAATGGGTGATTGATCCCTCTCACTGCCAAATGCCATATGACCCTGTGATTCCACTTTTGGTATAAGTATTACATCTACCCTTGAATGTGCTTTTATAGTAAGACTCCAGTTTAACAGCTTTCTGTCTCTGGCCAGGGGGTGACATACAGTGCATCACGATGGGCATCACGATGGAGTGAAGGGCATTGCAGGACCAACAAAACTGCAAAAGAAAATCAACAAACCACTATCCAGAACTTCAGAGACTCTATATCAACCACCTAGAACTAGGCCAGACTAATCGCTCCCCATCCTGAAGCTCAGGAACATTTGGGGAAAAGGGGGCGGTAAGAGTGTAAGAGGAAAAGGATGGGAGGAGCAATGATTTGTAAGATATTCCACACAAGTTAGGGCTGAAGCAATCATAATTGGACATTGCATGCCCAGCGCAATGTCCAACACACTATTGACCTCACAAAGTCTAGCATCTGCTAAAGGCACCAAGATCCTTGGAGGCAAGGGATTGACAGCCACAGTAGTGTTCCTATGCTTAAGGGGAACACAGGAAAGGGTTCAGGGAAATGCCACTGGGTCCTTGTACGTCATCAGAGAGGAGGGCCCAGAGGAGAGTCAGGCATGCACAAGAAAGGACTCTGGGAATTGGGGCAGGAGGCACGGGGGGAACGGGGCGGGAGGGGTGAGGGGAGGGGGAGCAGGGGTTCCAGTGGGGGAGGAGGAGGGAGGGAGGGAACTGGTGTACCTATTAAGTTTGTATGAGCTGAAATAATAATAAAAAATATATTTAAAAAAAAAGAAGTACTCTTAAAAAAAATGCTAGAAATGATAAGTAAACATGAAGAAAAGAACAAGCATACCCAGGAGGACAGAAGGGAAGTATAATACCACAAAAATATAAATGTAAAACAATAAGCTTACAAAATCCACTAAATATAAAAAATGTCCAGAATTAAAAAGAATTTCTCCATTATAGCACTAAATGTCAATGGGCTTAACTCACCGATTAAGAGATTCTGATTACAAACTTGGATTAAAAATCACAACCCATCAATCTGCAGCCTTCAGGAAACTCATCTCACCACAAAAGATAGGCACATCTTAAAAATGAAAGGCTGGTCCAAAATTCTGCAAGCTAATGGAACTAGGAAACAGGCAGGGGTAGCCATTATGCTGTCGGACAATGTGGATTTCAAACCCCCAAAAAACATAAGAGACATAGATGGATACTACATTTTAATCACAGGTACAATTCACCAGGAAGACTTCACAATACTAAACATATATGCACCCAATACGGGCCCCTCCACATTCATTAAGAAAATCCTACAGCATCTAAAGGGAGAAATCAACACCCAAAGGATAATTCTTGGGGACTTCAACACCACTCTCTCAACATGGGATAGATCAACAGGTCAAAAGCTTAACAGGGACACTTTGGAACTTAATTAAACCCTTAACGTAATGGACCTTCCAGATCTCTATCGTACTTTTCATCCACGTACCAAAGAATACACATTTTTCTCAGCAGCACACGGACTTTCTCCAAAATAGATCACATATTGGGCCACAAAATGAATCTCCACATATACAGGAAAGTTGAAATTCTAGCCTGTGCCCTATCAGACCACCACGGCCAAAAGCTGGATATGCACAACATAACAAAAGACAGAAAATACACTAACTCCTGGAAACTTAACACTATGATGCTGAATGAGAACTGGATTCAGGAAGAAATTAAAAAGGAAATTCAAGATTTCCTGAAAGTGAACGATAATGAAAATACAACTTACCAAAATCTCTGGGACACAATGAAAGCTGTCCTAAGAGGTAAGTTCATAGTTCTTAATGCCTACATCAAAAGAAATGGAAACATCAGAAATAAACAACTTAACAATGCAGATTAAAACTTTAGACAAACTCGAGCAATCTGATCCCAAAAGTAATAGAAGAGAGGAGATTAGCAAAATAAGGGGAGAAATATCTGAAATCGAGATAAAGAAAATGATAGAAAAAATCAACCAGTCAAAAAGCTGGTTCTTTGAAAAAATTAATAAGATTGATATATCCCTAGCTAAATTAACCAAAAGTAAGAGAGAGAAAACCCAAATTAACAAAATTAGAAATGAACATGGAGTTATCACTACTGATACCCAAGAAATCCAGAGAATTATAACATCATATTTCAAGAACTTGTACTCTGTGAAATTTGACAACACAAAAGAGATGTATGAATTCCTAAGTAAAGACAACTTACCTAAATTGAATCAGGAAGTTGTGACTTATTTAAGTAGTCCTATAACATATAAGGAAATTGAGGAAGTAATCTTGAATCTTCCCACCAAAAAATGTCCTGGACCAGATGGATTCAGCACAGAGTACTACCAGACATTTAAGGAGTTAATAACACCAATACTTCTTAAACTGTTCCACCAAATAGCAAAGGAAGGAACACTACAAATTCCTTCTATGAAGCTAATATTGTTTTAATTCCAAAACTTAATAAAGATACACTTGAAAAAGAAAACTATAGGCCAATCTTTCTGATGAACACAGATGCAAAGATTCTCAACAAATTCTTAGCAAATCAGATTCAAAAACATATCAAAAAGGTCATTCACAGGGACCAAGTAGGCTTTATCCTGGGCACACAAGGTTGGTTCAACATATGCAAATCAATAAATGTAATTCATCATATAAACCATTGCAAAGCCCAAGACCACATGATACTCTCAATAGATGCAGAAAAAGCTTTTGACAAGATCCAACAGCCTTTTATAATCAAAATGCTAGAGACAGTAGGAATGGAAGGAAGCTTTATCAATATAATAAAAGCAGTATACAACAAGCCTACAGCAAGGATTATACTCGATAGGGAACAATTGGAAGCATTCCCACTTCGATTAGGAACTAGACAAGGCTGTCCACTCTCACCACTTCTACTCAATATTGTACTTGAAGTGTTAGCTGAAGCCATAAGACAAGAAAGGGACATAAAAGGGATTAGAATTGGCAAGGAAGTCAAGTTATCTCTATTTGCAGATGACATAATCTTATACCTGAGTGATGCCAAAAACTCCATGAGGAAGCTCCTGGAACTAATTAATAAGTTCAGCAGGGTAGCAGGATACAAAATAAATGTACAAAAATCAGTGGCCTTCCTATATGCCCAGAATGAAAGAAGTGAAACAGCCTTGAGAGAAACAATCCCATTTACTATAGCCCCTAAAAAAATGAAATACCTTGGTATAAACCTAACCAAGGAGGTAAAAGACCTTTACGATGAAAACTTTAAAACCCTAAAGAGAGAAATTGCAGAAGACACCAGAAGGAGGAAAGACCTCCAGTGTTCCTGGATTGGTATAATCAACATCGTAAAAATGACCATCCTACCAAAGGCAACATAGAAATTCAATGCTATACCAATTAAAATCCCAAAGCAATTCTTTAAAGAAGTTGACCAAACTATCTCAAAATTCATATGGCGGCACAAAAGACCCAGGATAGCAAAGACAATCCTGAGGAACAAAAACACTGCTGGAGGTATCACTATACCAAATCTTAGTCTATACTACAAATCCATAGTTGTAAAAATGGTCTGGTACTGGCTGCAAAGTAGGCACACAGATCAATGGATAAGGGTTGAAGACCCAGATATAAGCCCACAAAATTACAGCCATTTGGTCTTTGACAAAGGGGCCCAAAGAACCCAATGTAAAAAGAATAGCATCTTCAACAAATGGTGCTGGCAAAACTGGATCTCCACATGTAGAAGATTAAAACTGGACACGTACTTGTCACCTTGTTCAAGACTTAATTTCAAATGGATCAAGGGCCTTGATTTAAGGCCAGAGTCTATAAAAACCATAGTTGAAAGGGTAGGGAATTCCCTCGAGCTGATTGGCTAGGCCAACAGTTCCTAACAGACATCCAATGGTACGGTCACTGCTACCAACTCTCAACATTTGGGATCTTGTGAAATTAAAGACCTTCTGTTCAGATAAAGAGATTGTAACACAAGCTCAAAGGCAACCCACAGAATGGGAGAAAATCTTCACTAACCACATATCTGATAGAGCTTTATTATCCAGAGTGCACAAAGAATGTAGAAAACTAAACACCAAGGAAACTAATGGCCCAATTAAAAAACGGGCCCTGGAACTTAAAAGAAATTTTACCAGAGATGAAATTAAAATGTCAAACAAATATCTTTAAAAATGCTCCACATTCTTAGCCATCAGGGAAATGCAAATCATTAGTATAGACTTAGGTTTGGTATGGTAATACCTCCAGCAGTGTTTTTGTTCCTCAGGATTGTCATTGCTATCCTGGGTCTTTTGTGCCGCCATATGAATTTTGAGATTGTTTGGTCAACTTCTTTAAAGAATTGCTTTGGGATTTTAATTGGTATAGCATTGAATTTGTATATTGCCTCTGGTAGGATGGTCATTTTTACGATGTTGATTCTGCCAATCCAGGAACCTGGGAGATCGTTCCACCTTCTTGTGTCTTCTACAGTTACTCTCTTTAGGGTTTTAAAGTTTTCATCATAAAGGTCACTTACTTCTTTGGTTAGGTTTATACCAAGGTATTTTATTATTTTTTTTTTATTAAAAATTTAATTATACATTTTAAAATTTTTTACCAGTTCCCTCCCTCCCCCCTCCCCTTCCCCCAGTGTCTCCCCCCCAATTCCCAGAGAGTCCTTTATTGTGTGCGCCTAACTCTCCACTGGGTCCTCCTCTCCGATGACATATAAGGACCCAGTGGCATTTCCATAAGCCCTTTCTCTTGTTCCCCTTAAGCATAAGATTACTACTATGGTTGTCAATCCCTTGCCTCCAGGGGTCTCGGTGCCCTTAACAGATGCTAGACTTTATGAGGGCAACAGTGTGCTGGACATTGCGCAGGGCATGCTAAGTTCCATTATGATTGCTTTGGCCCCAACTATTGTTGAGAATCTTGCAAATCGTTGCTCCTCCCATCCTTTTGCTCTTACAATCTTACCGCCCCCTCTTCCGCAAATGTCCCTGAGCTCCAGGATGGGGAGAGATTAGGCTGTCCTAGTTCTATGTGATTGATATAGAGTCTCTGAAGTTCTGGATTGTGGTTTGTTGATTTTCTTTTGCAGTTTTGCTGCTCCTGCAATTCCCTTCACTCCATTCTGCTGGGCACTGTATGTCACCCCCTGGCCAGAGACAAAAAGCTGTTAAACTGGAGTCTTGTTGTAATAGCACATTCAAGGGTAGATGTAATAAGAGTAGGAAACCTCACTGAGGGAGGGGTCCATCACCCATTTGCAAAATGATTACTTTTTATCTGCTAGACTATATGCCCTCCCCTTCTGGTGAGATCAGGAAAGAACGTCTGTGAACTTAACCAGGTTTCTCATTACTTACTTGCAGACCTTGATGGAGACCTATTTTCTCTGCTGTAACATGGTCTCCTCTCTCCTTGCCTCTGGTGTGGCCCTCCTAACCCATCTCTCTTGTTCATAATCCTTGCAATTACTGTGTTATATAGGTTTACTTTTGAGTGTCCCAATGTGGGCTGGGCGAGTTTGGTACTAGGAGCCACCTATTAGGGAGTACATACGGCGCTTAATTTTCTGGGTTTGGGATACTTCACTTAATATAATTCTTTCTAATGACATCCATTTCCCAGCAAATTCCAGTAATTCATCATTTTTGATGGCTGAGTAGTACTCCATTGTATAGATGTACCACAGTTTCCTTATCCACTCGTCAACTGTTGGACATTTAGGTTGATTCCATGACTTTGCTATTGTAAACAGTGCTGCTATGAACATGGTCGAGCTTGTGCTATCGAGGCGAACCTCTGCTGCTTGGGGGGTTATTCCCAAAAGTGGGATAGCAGGGTCATATGGCATTTCAATCTTTAATTTCTTTAAGAATCTCCAGACGGCTCGCCAGAGTGGCTGTATGAGCCTGCATTCCCACCAACAATGTAGGAGAGTTCCCCTCTCCCCACATCCTCTCCAGCATTTGTCGTTGTTTGTACTGTGGATTTTTGCCATCCTGACCGGGATGAGATGATATCTCAGGGAAGTTTTGATTTGCATTTCCCTGATGGCAAAGGAAGTGGAGCATTTTTTAAGATAATTGTTAGACATTTTAATTTCATCCCTGGTAAAGTTTCTTTGAAGTTCCAGGGCCCATTTTTTAATTGGGCCAGTGTTTTCCTTGGAGTTTAATTTTCTAAGTTCTTTGTGCACTCTGGACAGTAGAGCTCTGTCAGATATGTGGTTAGTGAAGATTTTCTCCCATTCTGTGGGTTGCCCTTGAGCTCGTGTGACAATCTCTTTATCTGAACAGAAGCTCTTTAATTTCACAAGATCCCAACTGTTGAGAGTTGGTAGCAGTGACTGTGCCATTGGATGTCTGTTTAGGAAGTGTTGGCCTAGCCCAATCAGCTCGAGGGAGTTCCCTATCCTTTCAACTATGGCTTTTATAGTCTCTGGCCTGATATCAAGGTCCTTGATCCATTTGGAATTAAGTCTTGTACATGGTGACAAGTACGGGTCCAGCTTTAATCTTCTGCATGTGGAGATCCAGTTTTGCCAGCACCATTTGTTGAAGATGCTGTTCTTTTTCCATTGGATTCTTTGGGCCCCTTTGTCAAAGACCAAATGGCTGTAACTTTGTGGGCTTATATCTGGGTCTTCAATCCTTATCCATTGATCTGTGTGTCTATTTTGGAGCCAGTACCAGGCTGTCTTTATAACTATGGATTTGTAGTATAGACTTAGGTTTGGTATGGTAATACCTCCAGCTGTGTTTTTGTTACTCAGGATTGTTTTTGCTATCCTGGGTCTTTTGTGCCTCCATATGAACTTTGAGATTGTTTGGTCAACTTCTTTGAAGAATTGCTTTGGGATTTTGATTGGTATAGCATTGAATCTGTATATTGCCTTTGGTAGGATGGTCATTTTTACAATGTTGATTCTGCCAATCCAGGAACAAGGGAGGTCTTTCCACCTTCTGGTGTCTTCTGCAATTTCTTTCTTTAGGGTTTTAAAGTTTTCATTGTAAAGGTCTTTTACCTCCTTAGTTAGATTTATACCAAGGTATTTCATTTTTTTAGGGGTTATAGTAAATGGCATGGTTTCTCTCAAGGTTTTTTCACTTCTTTCATTCTGGGCATATAGGAAGGCCTCTGATTTTTGCACATTTATTTTGTATCCTGCCACCCTGCTGAACTTCTCAATTAGTTCCAGGAGCTTCCTGGTGGAGTTTTTGGGATCACTCAGGTATAAGATCATGTCATCTGCAAATAGAGATAGCTTGACTTCTTCCTTGCCAATTTGAATCCCTCTTATGTCCCTTTCTTGTCTTATGGCTTCGGCTAAGACTTCAAGTACAATATTGAATAGAAGTGGTGAGAGTGGACAGCCTTGTCTTGTTCCTGATCGAAGTGGGAATGCTTCCAATTGTTCCCCATTGAGCATAATCCTTGCTGTGGGCTTGTTGTATACAGCTTTTATTATATTGATAAAGGTTCCTTCCATTCCTACTGTCTCTAGCGTTTTGATCATAAAAGGCTGTTGGATCTTGTCAAAAGCTTTTTCTGCATCTATCGAGAGTATCATGTGGTCTTGGACTTTGGACTGGTTTACATGATGAATTACATTTATTGATTTGCGTATGTTGAACCAACCTTGTGTGCCGGGGATGAAGCCTACTTGGTCCCCATGAATGATCTTTTTAATATGTTTTTGAATCCGATTTGCTAAGACTTTGTTGAGAATCTTTGCATCTGTGTTCATCAGGGAGATCGGCCTATAGTTTTCTTTTTTAAGTGAATCTTTATTAGGTTTTGGGATAAGAACGATATTAGCTTCATAGAAGGAATTTGGTAGTGTTCCTTCCTTTGCTATTTGATGGAACAGTTTAAGGAGTATTGGTGTTATTAACTCCTTAAATGTCTTGTAGAACTCTGTGCTGAATCCATCTGGTCCAGGACATTTTTTGGTGGGAAGAATCGAGATTACTTCCTCAATTTCCTTATATGTTATAGGACTATTTAAGTAATTCACAACTTCCTGATTCAATTTAGGTAAGTTGTATTTACTTAGAAATTCATCCATCTCTTTTGTGTTGTCAAACTTCACAGAGTATAAGTTTTTGAAATATGATGTTATAATTCTCTGGATTTCTTGGGTATCCGTAGTGATAACTCCATGTTCATTTCTAATTTTGTTAATTTGGGTTTTCTCTCTCTTGCTTTTGGTTAGTTTAGCTAGGGGTGTATCAATCTTGTTGATTTTTTCAAAGAACCAGCTTTTTGATTGGTCGATTTTTTCTATCGTTTTCTTAGTCTCGATTTCAGATATTTCTCCCCTTATTTTGCTAATCTCTTCTCTTCTACTGCTTTTGGGATCAGATTGCTCTAGTTTCTCTAAAGCTTTAAGCTGCATTGTTAAGTTGTTTATTTCTGATGTTTCCATTTTTTTGACGTGGGCATTAAGAGCTATGAACTTACCTCTTAGAACAGCTTTCATTGTGTCCCAGAGATTTTGGTAAGTTGTATTTTCGTTATCATTCACTTTCAGGAAATCTTGAATTTCCTTTTTAATTTCTTCCTGAATCCAGTTCTCATTCAGCATCATAGTGTTAAGTTTCCAGGAGTTAGTGTATTTTCTCTTGTTTGATGTGTTGTGGATGTCCAGCTTTAGGCCGTGGTGGTCTGATAGGGCACAGGTTAGAATTTCAACTTTCTTGTACATGTGTAGATTCATTTTGTGGCCCAATATGTGATCTATTTTGGAGAAAGTTCCGTGTGCTGCTGAGAAAAATGTGTATTCTTTGGTGCGTGGGTGAAAAGTTCGATAGAGATCTGTGAGGTCCATTTCTTTCAGGGTTTGATTAAGTTCCAAAGTGTCTCTGTTAAGCTTTTGACCTGTTGATCTATCCCATGTATTGAGGGCGGTGTTGAAGTCCCCAAGAATTATCGTTTGGGGGTTGATTTCTTGCTTTAGACGCTGTAGGGTTTTCTTAATGAATGTGGAGGGGCCCGTATTGGGTGCATATATGTTCAGTATTGTGAAATCTTCCTGGTGAATTGTACCTCTGACTAAAATGTAGTATCCATCCTGTGTCTCTTATAATTTTTTTTGGTTTGAAATCCACTTTGTCTGATAGCATAATGGCTACCCCTGCCTGTTTTCTGCTTCCATTTGCTTGTAGAATTGTTGACCAGCCTTTTATTTTTAGAGCGTGCCTATCTTTTGTGGTGAGATGGGTTTCCTGCAGGCAACAGATTGATGGATTGTGATTTTTAATCCAAGTTTGTAATCTGTGTCTCTTGATCGGTGAATTAAGTCCATTAACATTTAGTGTTATAATGGAGAAACTATTGTTAATTCCAGACATTTATTATGTTTAGTAGCTTTTATAAGTATATTGCTTCGCTTTTAATGGTGTTATATTTGCCTTCTGTTCTCCTGGATATGCCTGTTTTTTTCTTCACGCTTGAGTATCATTTCTAGCAGTTTTTGAAGGCCTGGTTTGGTGGCCATGTATCCCTTAAAGTTGTCTTTGTGCTGGAAAATTTTTCCTTTCTCCCTCGATCATGACTGATAGTTTTGCAGGGTAAATCAGCCTGGGTTGACATTTTTGCTCATTCAATACTTGAAGTATGTCTCTCCAAGCTCTTCTTGCTTTTACTGTTTCGACTGAGAAGTCATTTGTTATTTTAATAGGTTTGCCTTTAAAAGTGACTTGTTTTTTCTCCCTTGAAGCTCTCAGCACCAGTTCTTTATCTTGAATGTGGAGTGTTTTAACTATTATTTGCCGCGGTGTGCTTCTAGTTTGGTCGTATCTGTTTGGGGTGCGGAATGCCTCTTGTATATGAATGGGCCTCTCTTTTTTTAGATGAGGAAAGTTTTCCTTGATGATCGTTTGAAAAATTTCCTCAGGGGTGGTATTTTGAGATTCTTGCTCCGGTATTCCATGAATACGCATGTTAGGCTTCTTCAGGGTGTCCCATATCTCTTGGATATTTCTCTCAAGTATCTTTTTGGCTTTAACAACCTCTTCCATTGAGCTGGTTAGTACTCCCACTTTATCTTCAAGGTCTGAAATTCTGTTTTCTGCTTCATTAGTTCTGTTGATAAGACTCTCTGTGGCGTTCTGGGTTGAAGATAACTTGTCTTTTAGCTCAGTTTTAAACTCTGCTTGAGTTTGTTTTAACTGTTCTATGCCACTTTTTGTTTCTTGCACTGTTTTTCTCAACTCCTCCAGATGTCTGTTGTGTTCCTCTTCAAAGAGATTGATTCGATTATGTAATTCCTCCCGGATTTCCTCTTTCATAGTATTGAACATGGTAATGATCATATTTTGAAAGTCGTTATCCTGGGTCAGGCTTTCTTGGCCTTTTTCCGCGGGTTTGTTCTTGTTGGAGTCTAACATTATGGGATTAATTTCTTCAGTGGGAGATTTGTTTACTTGAGTGTTGCTTCTCATGGATCTGCACTTTGACTTTGGCATTGTCATTTTAACTCTTAAGATCTCTCAATTTCACTAAACTGAATTATTTGGCCTGGGGTACTGGTGGGCGGGGCCTGAACGGGGACTTACCTAGGGAGCGGGGTGAGGCCCGGGTGGACCGCGTGCGTGTCCCGACTGGCGGAGCGGGGTGGGGCGAAAAGGGAGGATGGGCGCGTCGGAGTGGAGCTATTTAACCCGAGGGCAGCTGGGGCGGGGCCCGGGCGCAGGGGGAGGTCCTCCTCGTCCCTCGGCCCCCGCGCGGCTCCGGCTGGATGGCGGGAGTCGGAGCCGGGTCCCCGTGGGCTGACCTGGGGTCCTAGAGCGTGCTTTGAGGCCCGGCTGGATCTCGCCTACGCGTCCCGACCGGCGGAGCGGGGGTGGGGCGAAAGAGGGAGGATGGGCGCGTCGGAGTGGAGCTATTTAACCCGAGGGCAGCTGGGGCGGGGCCCGGGCGCAGGGGGAGGTCCTCCTCGTCCCTCGGCCCCCGCGCGGCTCCGGCTGGATGGCGGGAGTCGGAGCCGGGTCCCCGTGGGCTGACCTGGGGTCCTAGAGCTTGCGTTGAGGCCCGGCTGGATCTCGCCTACGCGTCCCTACTGGCGGAGCGGGGGTGGGGCGAAACGGTATTTTATTTTTTTAGGGGCTATAGTAAATGGGATTGTTTCTCTCAAGGCTTTTTCACTTCTTTCATTCTGGGCATATAGGAAGGCCACTGATTTTTGTACTTATTTTGTATCCTGCTACCCTGCTGAACTTCTTAATTAGTTCCAGGAGCTTCCTGGTGGAGTTTTTGGGATCCCGCAGGTATAAGATTTCTCCCCTTATATTGCTAATCTCCTTTCTTCTGCAGCTTTTGGGATCGGATTGCCATAGTTTCTCTAAAGCTTTAAGCTGCATTTTTAAATTATTTATTTCTGACCCTTCCATTTTTTTGATGTAGGCATCAAAGCTATGAACTTATCTCTTAGAACAGCTTTCATTGTGTCCCAGAGATTTTGGTAAGTTGTATTTTCATTATCATTCACTTTCAGGAAATCTTGAATTTCCTTTTTTAGGAAATCTTGAATTTCCTTTTTTAATTTCTTCCTGAATCCAGTTCTCATTCAGCATCATATTGTTAAGTTTCCAGGAGTTAGTGTATTTTCTCTTGTTTGATATGTTGTGGATGTCCAGCTTTAGGCCGTGTTGGTCTGATAGGGCACAGGCTAGAATTTCAACTTTCCTGTATATGTGTAGATTCGTTTTGTGGCCCAATATGTGATGTATTTTGGAGAAATTTCCGTGTGCTGCTGAGAAAAATGTGTATTCTTTGGTGTGTGGATGAAAAGTTCGATAAAGATCTGTAAGGTCCATTTCTTTAAGGGTTTGATTAAATTCCAAAGTGTCCCTTTTATGTTTTTGACCTGTTGATCTATCCCATGTTGAAAGGGCAGTGTTGAAATTCCCACGAATTATCATTTGGGGGTTGATTTCTTGCTTTAGATGCTATAGGGTTTTCTTAATGAATGTGGAGGTGCCCGTATTGGGTGTATATATGTTCAGTATTGTGAAGTCTTCCTGGTGAACTGTACCTGTGACTAAAATGTAGTATACATCTGTGTCTCTCATGATTTTCTTTGGTTTGAAGTCCACTTTGTCCAAGTGCATAATTGCTACCCCTGCCTGTTTCCTGGTTCCATTAGCTTGCAAGATTTTGGACCAGCCTTTCATTCTTAGGATGTGCCTATCTTTTGTGGTGAGATGAGTTTCCTGAAGGCAGCAGATTGTTGGATTGTGGTTTTTAATCCAAGTTTATAATCTGTGTCTCTTAATCAGTGAGTTAATACCATTGACATTTAATGTTATAATGGAGAAATTATTTTTAATTCTGGACATTTTTTATGTTTAGTGGATTTTGAAAGCGTATTGTTTGATATTTATGTTTAGGTGGTATTATACTTCCCTTCTGTCCTCCTGGATACATTTGTTCTTTTCTTCAAGTTTACTTATCATTTCTAGCATTTTTTGAAGGCCCGGCTTGGTAGACATGTATCCCTTCAAGTTGTCTTTGTGCTGGGAAATTTTTCTTTCTCTCTCAACCATAACAAATAGTTTTGCCGGGTATATCAGTCTCAGTTGGCATTTTTGCTCATTTAATACTTGAAGTAAGTCTCTCCAAGCCCTTCTTGCTTTTGCTGCTTCCATTGAGTAGTCATTTATTATTCTAATTGGTTTACCTTTAAAAGTGAGTTGCTTTTTTTCTCTTGAAGCTCTCAGCACCTTTTCTTTGTCTTGAATGTGGAGTGTTTTGACAGGTATTTGCCGTGGTGATTTTCTATTTTGGTCATATCTACTTGGAGTGTGAGATGCCTCTCGTATTTGGATAGGCTTCTCATTCTTTAGTTGTGGGAAGTTTTCATTTATGATTATTTGAAATATTTCCTCAGCTGTGTTATTTTGGGATTCTTATTCTGGTATTCCATGAATGCGCATGTTAGGCTTCTTCAGGATGTCCCATATCTCTTGAATGTTCCTCTCAAGTATCTTTGTGGCTTTAGCAATCTCTTCCATTGAGCTGGTTAATTCTCCCACTCTGTCTTCAAGATCTGAAATTCTATTTTCTGCTTCATTTGTTCCGCTGATAAGACTCTGTTGAGCTTTGGGTTGAAGATATCTTGTCTTTTAGTTCAATTTTAAACTTGCCTGAGACTATTTTAACTGCTCTATGGCTATTTTTGTTTCTTGAACTGTTTTCTCAACTCCTCCAAGTGCCTGTTGTGTTCCTGTTCAAAGTGGTTGATGCGGTTGTTTAACTCTTCTCAGATTTCGTCTTTCATAGTATTAATCATGGTAATCATCATACTCTGAAAGTCATTATGTTGGATCTGGATTTCTTGGCTATTTTCTGTGAATTTGTTCTGGTCGGAATCCATCATTATGGGGTTAATTCTTTCAGTGGGAGATTGGTCCTCTTGGGTTTTCTTTCTCGTAGATCTACACTTTGACTTGGGCATTGTTGTTTTGTTTCTTAGGACCTTTCAGTTTCTGTGTGTTTTTGACTGAACTGATTTAGTTGGTATTTTTACACTTGCTAGTTATTACTAGTGCTTGCCTTCGATTGGGAACATTTGTCTTTTGTTATTGTAATTTCCTAGATGAGGCTATTAGGCTGTTAGTACATCACTTAAGTCAGGTTACGTAGACAGGGGGTGAATATCAATATGGTAGTGCACTTTTACGTTTTAGTATCTTGGTGACATGTGAGGGTGAGTGGTGTACTCCCTGGAGTTGTATATGTTTTTGGGGTGGCTGTATGGAGAATTTGATCTACAGCAATTGATACTATAAACGATCAGTAAGGTGAAAAAAAGGAAGTTTACTTATCTTTGGGCTGGATATGAAGCATCTCTCCCACGTGATAGGTTGATTGTAGAGGACTCCAGATGTATGACATTTGTCCTTTAGAGTTTTGCTTGAGTTTCCTTTGGATGCTATTGAATTCTGAGTAGCAGTGTATCTTCCGTGAACCATGTGCGTGGGTTCCCGGTGGGTCAGAGAGGCAGAGGGTCTGATGCTGATGGCAGAATTCTTCATCTGGGACATGGGACTTGGCTTTGTGGCCCACCCAAGCTCCAGGGATGGAGGAATGTGAGCAAGTCCTGTCTGGTCAGGTGGACCAACAGGCGGGAGGAAGCAAGGGGCTGGAGTCCGGGGCGGGGCCCAGGAAAAACCAGAGGCCGCCTGGTTGCCAGTGGGACACAGGAGCACCTGGGGCGGGGCTAATCGGACTCACCTGGGATGTGGAGGACTGGGGGCGGTGGCGGGGCAGACTGGAACAACTTTTAAAAGGCTTTTTGATCCCTCTTGGATTGTAATTTCCGCTATCATAGGAAGAATTGTTCTTTTATTAATTATATTGCTTAAGTGTTTCCTTCAGCACATCTCTCAGCAGTGGTCCATCAACAAGACCACATTACAAGCACTTGTGGCCCTTGAACATCCAAGCCATGGCCCTCCTAGAGACGTGGTTTGAACTTGGATTGCAGAGATTTGTGAGGCCTTGGTCTAATCTACTATCCACATATCATGACATGCCTTCCAGAGATCTTCTGGACAGCCTCTCCACTTATTCCATCTAAAGCCTTTCAGCCTGCCCCACCTACAGCCTCTCTGCCTGGCCTGCCTACAGCTTCTCAGCTGGCCCTGCAATGAAGAAAACCTGTTTTTCTCTGCCACCTTGAGTTCCCCTTTGGGACCATGATTCCTTCACTGTGATGGTATCATGACTGGTTAGTCAATGATGGGTAAGGCTCCATACGAGGGTGGTGACCAGCCTAAGACAGGCACAGTCAGCTGTATTCCATGCAGCTGAAGAGGCTCGGGGTCACCCCAGCTATCATGGTTCCCATTGAAAAAATTTATAAATAAAAGGGTGAAATGTGGTACTACCAATGCAGGGAGGCCCTAGCCCGGCTCCCAGCTACGGACAAGTCTGGGCACACACAGACATGCCCCAGACTTGTCCCAACAGACCACCATGCAGGTGGAGGGATGAATAACCAATGGGAAGTGGCCATCTAACCTGCCCCTGCAAAGGACACCTAGTAAGCAGTTAAATGACTGGTGGCTGTCCCCCAGAGGAGAAATGGCAACACCTGATTTGACCCTGACCCTATATAAACCCAAACGCCCTTAATGACTTTGAATCAGCAGCATCTCTTCCACTGCTGCTCTTCACCTGATTCCCGGGGTCTGGCAGTGATCCCGTCGCCGGCTCACCCATTTGCCTCAAGGCCCTCTCTTCAACCCAGCTAGCCCAGGGGATACAGCAACACTCTTCTCCAATGGGAGCTTTGTTGTGTGTGATGGAACCAGGTATGGAGAGGTAGCCATGACAACCAACAACCAGGTACTATGGACTGAAGCCCTACCACCAGGGACCTTGAGCCAGTAGACAAAACTGAAAGTACTCACTAGGGCCTTGGAACTAAGACAAGACCTGCCAATTGATATATACACGGACTTCATGTATGCTTTTTCTACAACACATGTACATGGGGCTATTCATAAGGAAAGAGGATTGCTTATCACGGAAGGAAAAACTATTAAGAACAAAGAGGAGATCTTAGATCTCCTCATTGACAAAGATGTCCTGTTTAAGGCTGAGCACTCAACAGTCACTTATTCTCAGCATTTTGACTATTTTATGAGTCCCTGTATTAACTTCTACCCAATACAGAAAGCAGTTTCTCTGACCAAGATTTAAAGCAGCACTCATCTAAACACTAAATAGTAAACTAAGCTCTGAATATTCATGTAGAGTGAGAGTTTTCCTACTCGGTCTTTTCTCATTTCCTGGTGATTATCAGCATTGTGTATCCAGAACATTTTGCAACCACGAAAGTCAACACTAAACATTGTACTTTGCTTTGGTACATAGAGAGGCACTTTAGATATTATAAGACGAAATAAAGGTAAAAAAAGAAAACAACAAAACTTGGAAAGAATCATCAGCTTAGACCACATTTAAATCACAATCTTGGGAAACGTGGAACCCGAATTATGGAATTAGATGCTGAAACCTGGCTAGAAGAATATCAGAAACATTGAATCAGTTCATACAATTCAATGAGCTGAAATTCTGGAGAAACTAAAATCTACAAGGGACACGTAATTCACTCCAATCAAAGTACAGGACAGTAGAAATAGCTGCATGGGGTGAGGCCAGAATCAACAACCAGATTCTCAAAGGAATTCACATAAACATGACCACCATCTGTGACTCTACCTACTGCAATTATGAGAAACTCCTAGATATAAAACTGGCCTCTAGGGAGAAGGATCATTATGACACGAGACTAAATCCAACAATCAGTATTCACTATTGAGGGGGTCATGGAAGCTTGCATGGTGGTTTCAGGGAGTTTCTGAAGGCAGGCAATGTATGTCAGGATCAAGGTTCCTTCAAGGAGGCCCTAATAAATCACAGCATATAGTGGAGTCTAAGTTGAAAAGGAGAGCACAGGGTCTTAGAGATCTAGACTGCTCTCATTCACAAAATTGGGAAATAAATACCAGGAAATTGTATGCAAAGTGACTTACCCCATCAGAACTAGAATACAGGGACTTCTCTAACTCATTACTCAGAAGACTGTAACGGTTGTTACTGTTGAGCCTGTGGTACCTTACTATATGCTGTACATACTTTTCTTTGTGTTGCATGATCAAAGGGTGAGTTCACTCACTTCCTGTCAATCGCTTCCTATCAGTATACCATAATTTTTCAGAATGTCCTCTCCAGTGCCTATATATTGAAGTGTTTTCCTCTAATAACTTCTGTTGAAGATCTTTCAATAACATTTTTGATCCAAGTTAGACTGGTCTTAGTGCAGTGTAACAAAAATTCAAAGATCACAAATGGAAGGGCACTATGATATTCCTAATGTTTTCTTTAAAAGCATCATGGTTGTTTTAAGAAACCTATGAACATATCACATCTAAGAGGAGTCTGAATACTACTGAAGATTCTTTGAGGTATCTTGAATGGGGTCCTACAGGAAAAGAGATGCCATCATGGGGAAACTAGGAAACCTAAAGAAAGAATGGCCTGTGGGAGCTTGCTGTCTGTTTTTTGTTTGTTTGTTTGTTTGGGGTTTTTTTGCAATTTCTTATACTTTTAAAACCATTCTTAAACTTAAACAAGATGTTTACTTATTTCAAATTTTGCCACATTTCTATATCTTAGTCATTATTTTTGAGCTTCTGGTTTCTGCCCATCAACTCAAATTGACAAATTCCTTAGAAAGAGCTCTGAACGAGTTCATAATTGCTCCATACAACAACCTTTGACTCTGAGTACAATAATTATCTCTCCTTGTCAGCAGGTATGCTCATAGTAAACAAGAGCAGATTAATTATTGTCTTTTCTTAACTACAAATTTTACCTCTTATCTATCATTCATTAGAACCTTCACAGGTGGTAACAGCTGGAATCTAATCCTACATACAGAGTGCTTTTTAAGCATGTCAGGCTGCAAATGGTTTGAAGGAATACCTTTTCCTGATGTGGGTTTTGACTTAGAAATCTTGAAAGAAATTTCTGATAACTTTGTGATGAAAGATGAAGACATTGTCATACTGACTTACCCCAAATCAGGTAAGAACTGTGTGTGACAGTTATCTTAAACTAACTGTGGCTTTGGTTTTCATTCACTCAGCTTTTAGCTAGAATGCTTTAAGTTCACACTGCTTCACATGGCAAAGAGCATCGAGTAATGCCACTCCCATCCAGAGAAAGTGGTTTAACCAAACCTATGTGTTCAGAGATCATCTCAGGGATTTGAAGAACTAGCAACAGTAAATCTTAAATAGATACAGACATTGGTCTGTTTCAGGGGGGAGGGAGAGAAATGAGTGGCAAGGAGTGAGCAGTGAGATTATTATAGAAAACAGAGAAGAGGGAGAATCATCATGGACAAAGACTAGGAACTTGAAAAGAAAATTCAAGGAATTTGACAGATGTGTCATGGTGGGTCTTTGGGAGTAGGTTTGGCTAGTAAAAGGTTTGAAAACTGGACAAGTATTTGTCAATGATATTTCAAATAGAGCAACACTAAGAAGCCAAGGGCAATGGAAATTCAGTGAAAGGATTTAGAAAACATCTCAGAAATAGAAGCTACAGAAATATAGGCTGATAGATGAGTTGCATAGACATGGATGAAAATATATACGATAAAGATAGAGTAGATTTATCTAACCTACAATGAAAGTCATTAAAGGGCAAATGGTTGTTGATTTTAGTAAATTATGTGTCATAGTCAATTTCATTAAAATAGTGATAAAACAACAGGAGAGGAGTTAAGTAGGAATGTATTTAATGAGTGTCATATTTCCTTTTCACATGACAAAATAGTCCTAGATATTGACTGGGAAACAATGTCAGCATACTACACACTACAATAGTGTCTGGGCGACAGTTACAGTACTGAGTTTTATGGCATGTCTAATTTATATAATATAGCTTTCACAAATAATGAATGAGTGACAATTACTTTCTTTCTTGCCTAGGAACCAACTGGTTGATTGAGATCATCTGCTTGATATTAACCAAGGGAGATTCCAAGTGGATTCAATCTGTGCCTATCTGGAAGCGCTCACCATGGATAGAGAGTGATATAGGAAATCCCTTAGCAAATAAACAGAAGGATCCACGTCTTTTCACCTCCCATCTCCCCATCCATCTCTTCCCCAAGTCTCTTTTCACTTCTAAAGCAAAGGTCAGTGCATCAAAACTTAGAAATTCTTGATCAAATGTTTGAACTTTACTGTGCAAGATCTTTCTGAATGTATTCTATTGTACACCTCTTTGTGGGACCTGAGGTGATCATGCACTGAGTGATACTATTTTGGCTCCCTTCCAGATCACATTAGAGAACACAGAATATCGAACAGATAATCCCAGCAAGATTTTAGGGCAAAAGTGAAAGGTCAATATCTGAACTTTAGGAAACCGCATACCAAGGTCAGAATTCAAAACTCTGTTTATACATTTGCCTTATGTCAAACAAAGGAATCATTTGAAATTAAATTTGTTTGATGATGATTTTTATATGGATATGATGTACTCTGATTATTTTTATCCCCCTCGCCCTGCCCTCCATGAGCTTTCCCTCCACCTTGCAAGTCTCTTCACTACATTCAGGTCTACTCTTGTTCTGTTTTGGGACCCACTGAATGTAACCAAGATTGTCTGTGTGTCCATGGGTTTGAAACTATTCTTTGGAACCTGTTGGGCTCACTGGTAGGTACACAACTAAAGACAGGACTCCCTCTGTCCCAGAATTTACCAATAGCCAATAATTCAAGCAGTTAAGGCTACATTCTCATAAACTCTTATCCCATAGTATACCTGACATTTGTGAGCCTAGACTTGTGAAGATCCAGTACAAGCATTGTGAAGATGTTGTGGGTTCATTTTTGTAATATCTGGTCATGAACAGAAGGTTGCATTTTACAGCCATTTCCCTACCTTCCAGATTTTACATTCATTCCACACTTTCTTCTGCAATAGTCTTGAACATCAGAGGCGATTGTATAAATGTCCTGTTTAAGACTGAGCATTTAGCCATAATGTATTCTTAGCACCTTGAATAGCCATCAGTATCTGAATTGTTGCTGTATCCCCTGCTGGGCCAGTTGGGGGGAAGAGAGAGCCTCGAGGCAAATGGGTGAGCCAGTGACAGGGTCACCACTAGACCCCCGGAATCAGATGAGAAGTAGCAGTGGACGAGATGCCACTGATTCAAAGTCATTAAGGCTATTTGGGCTTATATAGGATCAGGATCCAATCAGGTGTTGTCATCCCTTCTCCGGTGGGACAGCCCCAGTCATTTAACTGTTTACTAAGTGTCCATTGCAGGTGCAGTTTAGATGGCTGCTTCCCATTGGTTGTTCATCCCTCCACCTGCATGGTAGTCTGTTGGGACATGTCTAGGGCATGTCTATGTGTGCCCAGACTTGTCCATAGCTGGAAGCCTGGCTAAGGCCTCCCTGAATCGGTAGTGCCACATTTCACCCTTTTATTTATAAATTTTTTCAATGGGAACCATGATAGCTGGGGTGACCCCGAGCCTCTTCAACTGCATGGAATACAGCTGACTGTGCCTGTCTTAGGCTGGTCACCACCCTCGTGTGGAGCCTTACCCATCATTGACTAACCAGTCATGATACCATCACAGTGAAGGAATCATGGTCCCAAAGGGGAACTCAAGGTGGCAGAGAAAAACAGGTTTTCTTTATTGCAGGGGCCAGCTGAGAAGCTGTAGGCAGGTCAGGTGGAGAGGCTGTAGGTGGGGCAGGCTGAGAGGCTGTAGATGGGATAGGCAGAGAAGCTGTCCAGAAGACCTCTGGCAGGCATGTCATGATATGTGGATAATAGATTAGACCAAGGCCTCACAAATCTCTGCAATCCAAGTTCAAACCATATCTCTAGGAGGGCCATGGCTTGGATGTTCAAGGGCCACAAGTGCCTGTAATGTGGTCTTGTTGATGGACCACTGCTGAGAGATGTGCTGAAGGAAACACTTAAGCAATATAAGTACCAAAGAACAATTCCTCCTATGATAGCATAAATTACAATCCAAGAGGAATCAAAGAGCCTTTTAAAAGTTGTTCCAGATTCTGGTTACAAACCCAGTATCTATAAGGAGGGGAACCACATGCATCATGTTAATATGTTCTATCTGTTGACTCAAAGTCAATGAGTAATTAAGGAAGGCCTCTTGATGCACTGAGAAAGTTGTTCATGAGACTTGGAAATGTTGGAGACCCAATAGACAAGAAAAAGGACAAAAACTAACTTTTCAGTACATCACACCCAGAAGGATAAATGTATGGCACTTCTGCGAACCAATATTGTAACTTGATTTAAGCTGGGAATGACTTGAAAACATTAAAGCCGCACGAGCAAAAACTAGTAAATCAAAATGTTAAAAAGGACAGAGACCACACTTCTTCTCTTTGGAAAAGAACTAGAAATACTCATTAATGATGACAACTCACTCAAAGCTTTTTCCATTCCATTTGTCCCCATTGTAGTATCTTAAATTATTCTTTAATTACACTACTAGTTATAACAGTCTAATTTTTAAGTATGCATACATGTATTTAAAAATGGCATGTCAAAATTTTTCAGCATGCAACAGAAATGAAAAAAAAATTGAAGTGGCCACAGACACAAGACACACATGTAAACACAGAACATTCAAACATACAAGCACATGAACAACATTTTACCGGCAAGTGTACAATTTACCAGCAACTGCCTTAAAATTAACCTTGAAAGCTTTATCAAAGGCATAGTAACATTTAGGAAAACCTTATTTAAAACAAGACCTCACATTAGTTGAGTCCAGCAGCTTAGCTTAATTATGAAAAACATCTCGCAAAGAAAACATTCTTATCCATAGTCTGGTTCCCACATTTTCTCTGGGGGGATCCAAGGTGCTAAAACCATAGCCTCATTCCAGAATCCTCTGGGCCTGCAGACTTAACCTTCAGGCCTTAGTCTCTAGGAGAGATTTTAAGACACGTATCTGGGGCTCCTTGTAGTGTGAGGGAAGGTTGCCCATTTTTCTAAAGAACAAAGATGAGACCAAAAGAGGCACAGATGAGACAAGGAATGTATCAGGCCCAAATGTCTTATGCTTGGTGGGGGACTTCCAGAGTTCCTTACTACCCCCACCCGGCCGTATGCGCATATGGTGCCTCTGGGTCAGGCTGATTCAATGTAATTGAGTCTGGGTTCCAAGTTCTGAGAGGACCAATCTCTCATGTGAATTTGCTGGAGAAAAGCCTTGTTTTAAAGGGGCTCTTTGATCATGGAGAATCAAATGAGCAATTGTGGCTCCTCGATCATCAGCAAATCAAGAGAGTGATTGTTTTCCTAACCTAAAGTGGAGCTCCTTGATCATCAGCAAATCAAGTGAGTGACTGTGTTCCTAAGGACAAAACAGGGAAAGGGGAAGAGGAGGGGGCCACCTGCTCACCTTCAGGTGCACAAAACCAGAGGGTGCCTCACCAAATTACCGGAATGGGTGTCTCATCTGCACTGAAGGCGGCCCCAAGTTGGAGTGCCACCAATTCATTAAAAGAGATTGTCATAAACAGAGATACTTCTCTGATTAATGCTGGAAGTCATTTTTTTTCTTATATAATATAGAGAAAGCAGTTTGAAGCTGTGCTGTTATAGTTAGATACAGGCGTCAACCTTGCAGTTGAGGGCTTGAGCTTGGGCACATTTGCAAAAAATTGGTAGTTGTGTTGAGCCCTGTGCAATCCTGCAGGGGATTGTCTAATTGATGGAGAAGGTCTAGCCCCTGGTAAATGGGAGTAGGCCAGACATGTTGGTCTGGTGTTGCTGAATCCCCACTGGGCCAGCCAGGGAAAGGAGGGGGAATTCAGCAGGGACCTCAGGGCTTGAAGTGAGGGGGTGAGACAGCGCGGGGTCAGCACAGACCCCAGGAGTCAGGTGAGAAGTAGCAGCAGTGGACAAGTTTGCTACAGACTCATTTATTTCAGGAAGCGCTTGAGCTTACATAGGGTCAGGAGTCCATTCAGGTGTTGCCACCTCTCTGCTTGGGGAGAGGGGAAGCAGACACCAATCATTTAGCTGTTTACTAGGTGTCCATTGCAGAGGAAGGTTAGATGGCCACTTCCCATTGGTTATTCATCTCTCCTTCCCATTGGTTATTCATCCCTCCTTCCCATTGGTTGTTCATCCCTTCACCTGTATAGTTCCTCTATTGGGATATGTCTGGGGCATGTCTGTAACTGAACCTCCTGGATTCTGGAGCCCAGGCTAGGGCCTCCTTGAATCAACGGTGCCACATTTTTCACCCTTTTATTTATTTATAAACTTTTTTCAATGGGGACCATGATAGCTGGGGCAACCCTGAGCCTCTTCATCTGCAGGGAATAAAGGTGACTGTGACTGTCTTGGGTTGGACACCACCCTCGTGTGGAGCCTTACCCATCATTGACTACCAGTCATGAGACCATCATGGTCCCAAGGGGAACTCAAGTATGGGAGAGAAAAGAAGGTTTTCGTCAGGGCAGGGGCAGGTGGACAGGTGCAGAAATTATCCAGAAGAGCTGGGAAGACATAAATCAGACATAAACAGCCAGGTTTCTAATGGGCCTTTGGTGGCCTTAGGAATGTCCAGAGCCTGAATGGATGCCTTCAGGACCTGTAAAGCAAGCTTTTGTTGTAAACACTGAGGATGGAGCACTGTTACAAGATGTGCTAAAGGAGACATTTAAGCAATATAATTAATAAAAGAACAATTCCTTCTATGATATTGTAGGTTACCATCCAAGAGGGATCAAACAGGCTTTCAAAGTTGTTCCACATTCTGGTTATAAATCCAGTATCTATAGGCAGGAGAGCCACATGCATCATGTTAATATGTTCTATCTGTAGGCTCAAAGTCAATGAGTAATTAAGGAAGGCCTGAGACCAAGGCCCCTTGATGTACTGAGAAAGTTGCTCATGAGCCTTGGAAATGTTGGAGACCAAATTAAAGTGTTAAGCATGTAGAGGCATATCAAAGGTCACATGAGGCAAAAGCGAGCCTCCAAGCAGGTGTGTTCTCCTCAGCTAATAGATCTACTTGTTGCTGTAAGGTCATGATGGCATTATATCTGGTTAAAGAGTTAATTAAGCAAAGATCTCTATTTAGATGAGTCCAGGGTGAAATGGCTTTTCCTAAGCAAAGGGTTGGCTCACCTTGGGGCCCAACCCAGTTGATCTTGGGCCCAGATGGGGTTAGAGATCAAGCTGTTTGTTTGCTATGGAGAGCTCATCTCCATAATCTCTTCATAGGGAAGCTGGCCATCTTATCTCTGAGAAGATTCGAGAAGTCAGTTCCTCAGCAGGAGTGTTCCCTCAGGGTGATTCTAGCAGTGGGGAATGACTTTCAGGGATGTCAAAGACCTTCAAAAACCTTAGAGACTGTCCCAGCATGGATTGTTGTAGACTTGCCTACTGTACTCCTTAACCTTCTGAGGATTCAGACTGCTCAAGAGATGAGAGGTGATGAACTTCTGGCTATTTCCTGCTGAGTTGGGGCAAAGAAAGTATGAGCAGTCAATGATCCTCATGCTGGGATGGTTTGGAGGTCTTTGATGGATGACTTTACTACTTTGAGGTCTATCTAAAGGAGACAAAACAGATAAATTAAGCCTAAAAGATCTACCTATTATCTTGCCTGAAATAGGCACTATCTTTGTCTGGTGTAAAAGCCAAGAGCTGCAAGTAAGTAATTTACATATTGGAGACCTTTCTCCTTGGATCTAAATGAAAAGCCAGCATTGATTTGTTAATAGAGCCACTACTCTGTTTAACACCTGGAGTTTTGCTGTTTTTCCTGATTTAACTTCTTAAGTTTTTCCTCTGTCAAGCACTGAGCTTAACTTTTGGCAAGCTTTTAAGACAAGGGCAAAACTGTCCATCAATACATGTCTGATTTTAACTCTACAGCACAAACTTTGTTAAGGCCTTTAAACTGCAGGTTTTTGTTACATGCTATCTGGATTCCACCATTTTCTGGAATCTATGATTTCCTCTCTCTAGCATCTTTGGTGCATCTAAAACAAGAACCACAGAGATGACTTTATAACAGCATTAGAATATTACCTAAAAAGCATCACTATTAAGCATGTAGGGAATTTCAGTAATTATTTTGCTAAATTTGTCATTTTCCTGATCTTAACAATTCTAGTTAAATTGGAGGTTGACAAAAGCCTAAGGGGGAGGTTGAACACTAAAATTTCGTGCTCCCTAGTCTATTAACATAGAAACAAAGAGGCTTCTCATTTGCCTGTTAAACCCAAGATTTTCATGAGATGCTATTACCAGCTTGGCCTTTTTCGGGCTTTCATCAGATATCAGCCGAAAACTCCTTTTTCCATCAGTGGGAAGCTAAGAACCTCAGGCCTCATTATTGGTCCCCAGCAGAGGGGTTTGACCCTCCAGAAGATTCCCATAGTCAGAACATGGGCCATATGGAGGCTGTTTGTGCTCAGGACACATTTAAAACATTTTTTTTTCTTTCCCTGTGGGGAAGGGAATTTCAGGTTTGTCAGGTTGGGCATGCCTGCTAGTATTTTATCTATCCCCTTAGGCAGAGGGATCTTCAGAGAAACTCCTTAAGTAACTTAGGCCAAAATCTTGCAAGGTAAAAGGGAAACATGAACCTGAGTTGACCCAAATGCACTTAGAATTTCCTGAAAACAGACTATGCTGGGTCCGGCATTTTGTCTTATTTCAAGGGAATGGGGTCTGGTTAAGGTGGATGCTTGAAATTACTGTTCCACCTTAGTAGGAGTACACATGGGAGCATGGAATTAGAAAGCAGATTTGTCCCCAAGAAAGGGAACTCCAGGGAAATTTGCGGAAGAGGAGGAGGTAAGATTGTAAGAGCAAAAGGATGGGAGGAGCAATGATATGCAAGATACTCCACACAAGTTAGGGCCGAAGCAATCATAATTGGACACTGCATGCCCGTAGCAATGTCCAACACACTATTGACCCCACAAAGTCTAGCATTTGCTAAAGGCACCAAGATCCTTGGAGGCAAGGGATTGACAGCCACAGTAGTGTTCCTATGCTTAAGGGGAACACAGGAAAGGGTTCAGGGAAATGCCACTGGGTCCTTGTACGTCTTCGGAGAGGAGGGCCCAGAGGAGAGTCAGGCATGCACAAGAAAGGACTCTGGGAATTGGGAGGGGAGGCACTGGGGGATGGGGAGGGAGGGGTGAGGGGAGGGGGAGCAGGGGGTTCGGGGGGGAGGAGGAGGGAGGGAGGGAACCGATGTACCTATTAAGTTTGTATGAGTGGAAATAATAATTAAAAAAGTTAAAATAAAAAGAAAGGGAGCTCATACATACCAGAAGAAGGAAGAAATTCCAATGAAATTTTTAGAAGACAATTATATTTTCCTGGTTGCTAGATTTGATGGGATAAAATTCTATAAAAGAAGTCAGAGGAATGAGCAAGTTCGATCAAGCTATATCATAGTGGCTTTGTTATTTTGGGAACACATGGAAAAACCTTTAAGAACACAATGACATTTTCATTTGTAGTCCTATTAAAGATTGAAAGCAACTGAGATAATTTTTCATGAAAGAAAACTTATAATTTATCAGAAAAGCAATTGTGATTGATATAAAACATAACTAGTTAAGGCCTTAGATGTTATTAAAATTATTTGTTCTCATATTTAAGTATCTATAAATGTATTTAAAAATGGCATGCCAAAATTTTTATATTAGCGTGCAACAGAAATGAAAAAACTTGAAATGGCCACAGATTTTTTATGTTGAAACACAAGACACACAACATGCAAACACAGAACATATAAACATACAAAAACATGAACAATATACCAGCAACTGTACAATTTACTGGCAACTGTCTTAAAATTACCCTTGAAAGCTTTATCAAAGGTGGATTAACATTTAGGAAAACCTTATTTAAAACAATACCTCATATTAGTTAAGTCCAGCAGTTTAACTTACGTATGAAAAACATCTCGCAAGGAAAAGCACCCTCATCCATAGGTCTGGTTCCAAAATATTCTCTGGAGAGATTCAAAGTGCTAAAACCACAGCCTCATTCCAAAACTCCTCTAAGCCAGCAGTCTTAACCTTGAGGCCTCTAGTCTCAGGAGAGATTTTAAGACACATATTTGGGGCTCCTTACAGTGTGAGGGGAGGTTGCCCATTTTTCTAAAGAACAGACAATTTTGAGACCAAAAGAGGAACAGACAAGAAAAGGAATGTATTGGACCCAAATGTCTTGTGCTTTGTGGGGGACTTCCACGGTTCATTACTCCCCCCGGGCCATATGCCCATATGGTGCCTCTGGGTCAGGCAATTCAATGTAATCAAATCTGGGCTCCGAGTTCTGAGGGATCGATCTCTCTTGTGAACTCGCTGGGACAAGCCTCAGTTTAGAGGGGCTCATGATTGTCAGGAAATTGACCAAGTGATTGCATTCCTAATCACAAGAGGGACTCGCTGAACGAGTGATTGTGTTCTTAATCTTAAAGGGGCTCACTGGACGAGTGATTTCATTCCTAATCTTAAGGAGAGGGACTCACTGAATGAGTGATTGCATTCCTAATCACAAGAGGGGCTCACTGAATGAGCAATTGCATTCTTAATCTTAAAGGGGGCTCACTGAATGAGCAATTGCATTCCTAATCTTAAGGGGAGGGCTCACTGAATGAGCAATTGCATTCCTAACCTTAAGTGGAGCTCTTTGATCGATGGCAAATCAAACGAGCAACTGTGTTCCTAACCTTCTGAGCACAACGATGGACAAACAGGAAAAGGGGAAGAGGAGAGGGCCACCTGCTCACCCTCAGGTGCCATAAGCACATGGAACACAAAACCAGAGGAAGGGGTCAAACTCACCGAACTTTATTTTTTTTTTTTATTCAAGTGTGTGTGTGTGCATGTGTGCGCATGTGTATGTATGTATGTATGTATGTATATGTGTGTATGTGTGCAGAACCATGGACAAACTCGGGAACCACCATGGACACCTCCACCTACATTTAATCTGCCCTGGGATTCACAGGCTCTGCCCTACCAGGACCAGAACGCAGGCCGCCCCTGCTTCCGCCTGGCGTCTATATGTGGGGTCTAGGATCCGAACTCAGGACCTTCTGCCTGAAAGGCAGAGGCTTAACCCCTGAGCCACCTCTCCAGCCCAAACTCACCGAACTTTACCAGAGAGGGTGTCTCATCTACACCAAAGGCAGCCACATGTTTGGGCACCAGATGTTGCTGAATCCCCGCCAGGCCAGCCAAGGAAAGGAGCCTCGGGGCTCTAGGCGAGGGGGCAAGCCAGTGTGGAATCACTACAGACCCCAGGAGTCAGGTGAGAAGCAGCAGGCAGAGGACAAGTTTGCTGCAGACTCATTTATTTCAGGAAGTGCTTGAGCTTATATAGGGTCAGGGGTCCAATCAGGTGTTTCCACCTCTCTGCTAGGGGGAAGGGCGGAGCAGCCACCAATCATTTAGCTGTTTACAAGGTGTCCATTGCAGAGGCAGGTTAAATGGCCACTTCCCATTAGTTGTTCATCCCTCCTTCCCATTGGTTATTCATCCCTCCTTCCCATTTGTTGTTCATCCCTCCACCTGTATGGTTCCTCTTTTGTGACATGTCCATATTTGTTTGAGCTTTTCTGTAACCAAACCTCCTGGATTCCGGAGCCCAGGCTAGGGCCTCCCTGAATCAATGGTGCTATAGTCTGGGACATGATGATCATTCCTCTCTGTGTGGTCTTGTGAATATAGTGTGGCCAGTTCCCTCAGCTGCTAATATTGGTATGAGTGTCCTTGACAAGCTGTACAGGGAACTATAACTAAGAATTGCAAACCAAATAAATACTGCATTCTCTGCTACACTAATGAATATAACAGAATAATAAGTTGGAACAAGCTTATTTCTTCCCAGTGTTGTTTGGGTCCTGTATTTATTCACCAATGGAAAGATGAAACTAATATACTTGTGGAGTGAGCCTCAAATTCAATCAGGGAGTGGTTGTTTACTGTCATAGCATCATGCCACTATTGCCTAAATGGGGTCACAATCTGATCTGGATGGTTGAAGTTGTAGCTTCTGACATCAGAATTGAGTATGGTCATTGATTTTTTTTCTCTTCTAGCAACATACATGGCATCTTGTACTATGAAAGCAAGTCAGTAGAGAGGAAGCTTAGATCCAGAATTAATTCTGTACCTATCTTACAATTAAGGTGTGTGATGTCTTCAGCCATAGAGACTTATCATCTACTTCTGGTGGGAAACCAAAAGGGATAGCAGGAATTTGTGTTTGGTCAAAGTTCCCTGGGGCCTCCTGTCCTTGGAGGAAAAATGCCACTCTTGGCATTTTTCATTATTGCTATGTAATTCCTGATGATTGTGCATATATGTGTGTGTGTGTGTGTGTGTGTGTGTGTGTGTGTGTGTGTGTATGTGATGTGGCAGGCATGTGTACAAGAGTGTACTTGAGTCTCTGTGTGAAAGCACAAGAGTGACAAGAGCAATCATCCTGAATTGCTCTTTGAGCTTATTGTTTTGCTCTGAGTTTTCCCAGGCTCTGATTTCCAAGGCCAGAATTACATGACAATGGCCTATCCACCTGACATTTTTTTCTGTGGAATCCAAGGAGCCAACACAGGTCCTGTTGCTTTGGAAGCAAAGACTTTAACCACTGAACCATATCCCCAGCCCCATAACTCAATTTTTAGTTAATAACATTTTAAAGAAAAGAATAGAGGCTAAGGTGGTACACAGGGACATGGCTGAGGTGCTGCTGGTCTGGGTGCTAGTCTGGTGTTGCTGAAGTTTCTGTGGAATTAAAAAAGAATTTTCCAAGAACATAATGGATGGAGAGTAGAAAATGTATAGTGGCTGTGAAGGCCCTGAAGGCATCTATGTCACATTAATATCTTCTGATGGCCATGAATTTATTGTAAAAAGAGAACATGCCCTAACATCAGAAACAATAAAAGCCATATTAAACTTATGGATCACAGAACATCAGCAAAATACATCAACTGGAACTTGTCTGAGGACTTCCTCCATGCTGGTTGGTTATACAGTACCAAAGAATACTGTAGACATTGCTGGGGGAGGGGAATAATTACAGGTCCAACTAATGCATAAAATCTGTAAGTTGTAATAAAAATCATCATGGCAAAGATTACCACCAGTGTAATACTGACTTGGGTATCAAGGAGACAATCAACACCTTTCTGGCTGAATTTGAGACCCTCTTCTCAGAATTGTACACAATCCTGTTACTGTAAACTGGAACAAGAATCTAAAAAAGGGAAGGAAATAGATCAATAGGGAAAACAGCCAATGAACCTTTAGGTAGAAAGACAGTACATCAAACTGCTCTGTAAATAGTTGCTATTATACCTATAGATTGGAAGAACATTGAACATTCAGTCTAAAAGTCTTCTACAATGCAGGTAGAGGATCTCAGCACCCAGACAGGATGCAGCCTAGGGCAACAGAAGAGAAGAGAAGTGGACAGTAATGGCCAACCATAGTGCAGAGTACCAGCAACTCATCTAGGCTTACCCAAAATCAGGTCAATCTAATCTCTCCCCATTCTAAGGCTTTGGGAACCTCAAAAAAGAAGGGACAGTGAGACTATAAGATCCTAAAGATGGGAAGGTTCACCACTGGAAAAGACATTCCACTCAAGGCAGGACTCTGGCATCTAGGAACTCACTATAGTGAGACTTGTCCTTCCCATACCTGCAAAATGACTGACATACCAACATGTTCCCATAGATTACCTAGGAACTTAAGAAAGATAAAAACATACAATGTGAAACATGGGAACTAAAACTGGATAAGTTTTTCAGCATTTGAGGAAATGACCCTGTCAGGGGGTGGCCCAAAGAGGGGCAACTTCATATGCAACAGAAGCATGAACCCCCACAAGCGTAGGCAAACCAGAGTGAATCAAGTCCATAGAAGTATACAGGCAGGAAGGTGGGAGGAAGTGGGAGGAATTGATGAAGAGAAGGGAGAAGATGGTAAGGACAGGCTATGAAGGGAAGCAGGAATGAGTACTCAATATGCTTGTAAAAGTAGAAAAATAAAAGAATTAATAAAAAAAATTGTGCCTATAAGACCTGCATTGGTTCTTCTTCATGTATACCATTTCCATTTGATAATAAATTGCTGTTGTGCCCATCCAAAAACAAAAGGTCATGTTGAGAGGACCATGTCAGTTTTCTGAAAATGAAACTAATGAAGTCAATTTAAGAAAAATCCCTTCACATGTGCTATCAAACGTATGCATGTATTTCACTTACAAGATTTGCTATACAAACAGCTCCACCAAAATACCTGAATTCTCTGAAATTTCACTGGAACTGCTGATGGCTGCTAACTTCTTAGGTTAAATAAGATAAATATTGTGACAAACTGTTGATTTTTTCAGATTTAATACCTGTAGTTCAGTTACTAATTTTTTATATATACCATGTTGCCTATACGCAACTGAACTATAAAATTAATTACAAAACAGATTATCTTCTGTTCTTTGTATAGCAATTCAATTTGAAATTTTTCTGCTACATCAGCAAATTAGGGACAGTTTCAAAAACTTAGAAATAAACAAGTATGCCAGTTCATAGATGGTTTTGCTTTATCCTTTGAATGTGACTTTTAAAACTATAACATTGATACAGAAAAAGCTGAAATACAAACATAAATGAATCATGTTGTACAGATAAATACTGGGGGTATGTTTTTATGTTTTTTAGTATTTTTAAGAACCAGTTCTGATCTTATAGCCATTGATAGTATTATTAGAGTTATACAAATAATTATGTGAAACAAATAAACTATGTTGATAATTTAAAAATATAATATTTTAAGGCCTTAAAAATGACTTCATATCATTTTCACCACCTCTTACCTAATCACGATCCCCTACTTTCTTCATTTACATACTTTTTTCTTCCACACCAATCTGCCTTCTGCTTTCATATAGCTTTGTGCATGTGTACCTTTTTCAGTTCCATTTGGGACTTAATGATAATGACATGTATGTATCTGGGCATTTACCAGAGCAAGGAAACCATTCCAGTGGACATACCATTGGGGAAAGTAACTCCCCTTCTCTCTCGTCTAGCATTAACCTTCACAACTCATCTTTTTAGTCAGCACATTTCTATCCACTAAATTTGTTCTTTTACAATTTCACATATGTATCTAATGTATACAGATGAAACACTCCATCCTCACCTCTTCTACTGTTTTTGTTTATCTTTCCTCTTTTCTGTAAAATCTTGTTCACATTTCTCTTTTTGTTTGTGAGGCAGCACCTTGTGTATCCTACAGCATCCTTTAACTTTTATGTAGCCACCAATGACCTTGAACTCTTGATTCTCCTGCATCTGTCTCCTGCTGGGAGTTCAGATATACACTACCATGTACAACTCGCCATATCCCCTTTTAAAACCTCCTAGGAGAACACAAAAAAGAGCTCTAGGCAGTGCTACCGAGTCCCTACACTCCATCAGAAAGGAGGACCCAGAGGGGGGCACCCACTGGCACCCACTGGCACCCACTGGGAGAAAGGGAGGGAGGGGGAAATGAAGGGGAATAGGAGGGAAGGGTGGAGGGAGGGAGTATAAAAATTATCAATTAAAAAAAACCCTCCTAGCAGCTTCATACATTGGGAACAATAAAATAAGAAAACAGAGAGACAAAGTATTTTTCTTCCACTGTTATATTTCTAACTCAATGACTGATATAAACTTCAAATGTGCAATTAAACATTGAATCCTGCAACCAATGCATTTAATATTCATTGATAATTAATTATCATTGTATATAAATTGATGAGGAAGTTTAGAGATGACTTTATTGCTTTTTAATTTGCTTGTTTTTCCATTGAAGGTGATCTATACCATAAGAAATCCCAGAGATATTCTTGTGTCTGGTTATTTTTTCTGGAATAATACATACCTTATGAAGAAATCAAAGTCTTTTGAAGAATATTTTGAATGGTTCTTCAAAGGAAATCGTGAGTGTGCTGTTTAATATAAGTGCTGGGGAGTGCTCACAGATTTTTTTATTTTGTTTTTTTTTTTTAAACATGTTCAATGTAGACCATGACAACCTTGAAGTCTTTCTGTAGTTAAGGATAATCTTGAGTTTCTGATATTGCTGCCTCTAGCTCTTAAGGGCTATGATGGCAGATGCACAGTACCATGCCCAGGTTTTGTGATGTTAGGGATTGAATTTACATGTTCATGCATGCTATTCAAACACTGTCAATTTAACCACACTTCCATCCACACCTTCAATGTCTTTTAAAGATTTCAGTTGACTCCATGTTTTCTCTCTACAATCTGTCATTCTGTGTGTCCAAGTCTCCTTTACCCTGGAAACCAAACCTGACATCTTCCTAATTTCCTGCACAGACACACAGTTCCAGCCTATAATCTATGTTCTATAATCCATGATCTTGACTCTATTTAAAATGTCTAAGACTTGTATCCTTGACGTGTCCCTCAATCCACAATCTTGGCTATATTCAAAGTCTCTAGAATTTCCAGGCGAATCAAGATGTTTATATTTTATTTCCTCTTTATTAGTGGCTTTTTTGAAAGTCTCCTTTTTGTTGTCTGTTCATAGAAAAGCCTGTCTATCACTATGCTGAAAATATGTCTTTCAAAAAAACTCTGCTGGTAGGAGAAATGACTCAGGGGTTAAGCCTCTGCTTCACAAACAGAAAGACCTGAGTTGAGATCTCAGATCTCATGTAAAACTCTGGGCAGAAATAGCAACAGCCTACACTTCCAGTCCTAGAAAGTGGGGCCTGGGAAATACCAGAGCAGCACAAATAGGATGTAGAAGCCATTCAGGATGATTTCCAGAGTCATCCTTTAGCCTCTATGGGAGCACAGAGTGACCTCTGATTATATATACACACACATAAACACATATAAAGTTTTTAATTAGCATATTATTTATCCATAATGGTGACTTTAATTATGACATTATATATTTTAATTTTATGTGATAATTAAGTTATTTTAAAAAATCATTTCATGGGCTGAAGAGAGTGGTTCAGGGGTTAAAACTCTGCCTTGCATGCAGAAGTTTCTAAGTTCAGATCTTAGATCCCATGTAAAAACACCATGAAGAAATTGTGGTGGTATTTTCCATTCTGGAGGACAAAGCCTGAGAAATCATAGAGCAAACAAAAAGGAAGTAGAAGCAATCTTGGATGATTCCCAAAGTCACTCTTGACAGTCTACAAGACACAGGACACACACATACTCAGACACTCAGATACACACACACACATACATACACACACATACAAACACACACACACTAAAGTTTTTTTTTAAAAAATTAAAAATCATGTCATAAAAACTCCATCATAGCTAATACTCATTGAATTTCATCCTGGTGACTGCTTAATAGTTCACATTTCCTATCAATGAAAATATTCCATTAAGCATAGGATGACAAATGTGTTTTGCTACATACACATAGTGTAAGTACTTATATATATAAGCCGATAGCAGTACTTATCTATATAATCAGAAAACTCATAGAAGTCCTTTCTTTTTTGCTTTCATTCCTGATTTATTAAGTATTGTGCCAAGCAAATGCATGCAATCCTCTCTTGTACTATGGGTTTGTCCCATAATTACCATGGTATCTTTGAGTGAATTCCAGTATTCATTACTTAGAATCCCATATTTCTCTGACATTTCTCAGTGGGTTTCCTGTTTTATGGCTGGTTCCCATTTCAGATGCCAGTTGTCAAGATCTGCATGATATGGATGCCCTCCCATTATGGAGAGCAAGAAATTGAGGTGGAAATCAAAATCTTGCCAACCAGGAACTCTGTGCTCAATCCGGCTCCAGAGTGATATCTCTACATTCCAAGAGTTCTTTTTAATAGAACAATTCAGCACACAGAGTTAATTGAATATATAAAGCAAAAGCTTATGGGAAAATCTTTATCATGGCAGTCCGAGAACAGCTAGGATTGCTCAAGGTTAAGAACAGCCTAACAAACTGTCCAAGTTGGCACTATGAAGTGTCCAAAGGTAGATAGGAAGGTATCTATCTGCTCTTTCCCATGATTCTGGGATAGGGAAAACATTCCTCCCCTCAAGGCTCTGTTCCCAGCATCGTGGTACTAGAATACTAGCATACACTCCTTCAATCCTCTGCATTGAAGGGATATTAGAGAAGATATTAGAGAAGTCTGTTAAAACTTAATTGTCTTTATAAGATGGAGAAATTACAGTGAAGGTTCATTGATAAAGATAAGCTAACACAAGGGAAAAAATTTAATATGAGTTTTATAGAGCTGAGGCTGGTGGCCAAAGGAAACATAATTTAGCATGAAGCTGGGAGAGCATTAGAACAGAGAAGATAGCTTAAAGTCAGAGAAGAGGGAGAAACATAGCTAGGACAACATGGCAGGAGAAATCTGCAGAAAGCACCTGGGGCAAAGGAGAAATCTGCAGAAAGTCCCTAGAGTAGGGAGAAATCTGCAGTTTCTAGAACAAAGGAAGGTTCTGAATTTCACAGGCAGATCAGGAGTTGCTAAGAGTTGCCAGGGACATAGGGCATTAAGGGAGAGTAAAAGAATGTTAAGTACAAAGTAGTGTTCTCTCAAGGCCATCATGGTGAGGAAGTTGGATATTTAGGATATGTAGTTGAGTCTAGGAATTTCCACATTACAGGGTGGAGAAGGCTTTACAAAATGGGTTAGCTATGACTAATACTTATCAAGCTTAAGGTCAGCCTGGCTCCATGAAACCTTGTCCCTGCAAAATTTTTCCCAGAAAAAGAATATACTTACTATCACTTCTATAAGCAGTTCATGAACTTATTATTAGTATTCTTGTTTGCATACTTTGGATTCTTTTATTTTGTATGAGAGGAGGAAACAAGTATTTCATATATCCTGGGATGTTCATAAACTTACAATGCACCCAAGGATGTCTTCAAACTCCTGATCTGCCTGTTTCCTATCTTCTGAATGTTGGCATATAGATCTGTGCTGTTACATGTGATGTAACCTTTCACTCTTCTAAACCACTTACAACTTTCTATCATACATTGTACAATCTACTTTCTCTTTGCAACATTTCTGTAGATCACTTACCTTTAGCAGGCTGAATCTAGCTGAAATCTCCATCTCTCTCTCCTTACTTACCTTAGGCTAGTGTTTCATTAAACAAGTGACAATAGTAAACTGGTGACATAGGCCAACCTATCAAAATTGAGCCCCACTGAGCACTGGAATATGAGGACTATTAGGGATGGAACAAACCATAGTTGGCATGAGGAAATGGACACAGAGCTTTGGGATCAATGGGAGGGGGAGGCACTGGGGGATGAAGAGGGAGGGGGAAGGGAGGGGGGCACAGGGCAGTGGGAGGTTGGAGGGAGGGAGGGGAATGGTGTACCTGTTAAGTTTGTATGAGTGGAAATTTAAAAAAAAGCGAGAGAGAAAAAAAGTGTTACATGTTGGCAACTTCTAATTGTCATGTGTCAGAGGAATTGTTACCCAGGTGATGATTTCAAAAGTAGTAGAACTTTTAAGAGATGGGTTCCAGTGTAAGCCATCCTCTCAGAGGATTAAGGTAGCTCTCCAGAAGAATTATGATAATCTCTGGACATGCCCAAGCTCTCTGTCTTTATGTATTGTTAGTGCTTCTACCAGTTCACTTTCCTCTTAGGCTGGGGACAAAGAGATCCAATAACTCTGACAATATGTGAGAGCCTACATGGAGATTAATTAACGAAAAAAAAAACTAACATGAGGGAGAGGCTTAAGAAACACAAGTTAACATAATTCATCATACCAAAGACCTTACATTATTTACCTGGAACCAGACCAGCTAGATCTTTCCCCATCCTAAAGCTCAGGGAACCTTGTGGAAGAGGGGGTGGCAAGATTGTAAGAGCCTAAAGATGGGGAGGGACCAATGGTATGCAAGATACTCTACACAATTAAGGCTGCAGCAGCCAGAATTAGACTTTGCCTGACCTGCACAATGACTTTGCCTGACCTGCACATGAAGGCACCAGGCAATAGGATCTTTAGAGGCAAGGGATTAAACAGTCATAATAGAGTTCCCATACTATCGGGCAGTCCAATAAGGGGCTCTGGGCTATGCCACTGCGTCCTGAACCTTTGTCTGGGTGGAGGACTCAGAGGAAGGTTTGGAGTTCACATAAAAGGTTACTCCAGAGGATGGGAGTGAGGAAAGGGGAGGCACAGGGAGAGAGGGAGGAAAGAAGGGGGTGAAAAGAAGGGGGAAAGGAGGGAGAGTACAATGGGGGACAACTGGGAAGGGAAAGCATTAGAGAGAGAATGGGGATACCTATTGAGCTTTTATGATTAGGAAGAAAATAAAATGTGGGAGAAAAATAAAATTTTAAAAAAGCACAGGTTTATTAGAGCTGAGGACCTAGTGCCAGGAGAACCACAGTTTATCTTTAAGATGGGAAAGCATTGGGACAGAAGAGAGAATTAAAGTTGGAAAAGAGCTGTCATGGATAAGGTGGTGGGAGAAAGTCTGAGAGAGAGGGAGAGAGAAGGAATGTGGTGCTATGCTTCAGAGGTTTTCAAAGAATTACTGTGGAGTTGCTAGGACAATAGGACAGCTGGGATGGGGAGTGAAAAACTATCAGGGATTTAGAAGTTGTGGTTTTCTTAGTGATTCTGTTTAACCTAGTGTGAAATAGGCATTACAAAATGAGGAGGCTGTGGCTGCCATTATAATCTGCTATAAAAGTGTATCTTCGGGAATGATGATGTGAAATGATGAGTATGCTAATAAACTTCATTTCTATGAACTTGAGATAAATACACACATACACATATATATGTATATATTTTATGCTGAACAAATGTAAAAATACTTATTTGTTGATCATACTTAGTAAAGGTGGCTAGAAATACCGGAAAACTGAAAATTTTGGAGAAGACCCTTCCTTTTCTTTGCAATCTACATACTTTCCACCACTCTTTCTTCCCACAGTGCCATATGGATCATGGTTTGAGCACACCCGTGGCTGGATGTCCATGAGGAACAGGGAGAACTTCCACTTGCTGAGTTATGAAGAGCTGAAAAATGTAACTGTAATCCTTGCAGTCATCACCTTATTTGCTCCATCTAATGTCTCCCCTTTCCACTATTCCACCTTCTTGGACACTGTTTAGTATCATAAAAGTCACAACTAGTAACATGATCCCCTTTGGGCTTCATCAACAAAATCTTGGTTACCTTTTTAAATTTTTATATTCAAGAGAGAAAACAGAGAGATAAAGAGAGAAAGAGAAAGAGAGAGAGAGAGAGAGAGATGCATGCCGTAGCACATGGATAGAAGTCAGAGGACAACTTTCAGAAGTCAGTTCTTTACTTCTACCATGTGGGTTTCTGGGTGGGAGGACTCAGGTTATTAAGTTTATGAGCAGACAATTTCTCCTTGAGCTATCTCACCAGCCTCTGAATTACCTCATGGTCAAAGTTTTTTCTTATCTTTCATGACTTTTTAATTCAGAGTATAATGATACAGAGTATAATAGCTTTTGATTGCACAGGACTTTTTAAAATTACTTATGTAATAATACCAAGGAATATTGTAGAAGCTCTGGGGGAAGAATAATAATCACAGGGCCATCAATGCATGAGATCTGTAAGTTGCAATAAAAATCATCATGACAGCTGGTGAACATCAGTGTAATAGTGGCATAAGTATCAGGGAGACAATCAACAACTTTCTGATTGAGTTCAAGACTCTGCTTGTCATAATGGAACACATTCCTGTTACTGTAAACTAGAACAAGAACCTAAAAAAGGAAGTAAATAGATCAATAGGAAAAACCGGCCATTGAACCTATAGATAGGAAGCAAGTACACCAAACTGCTCTGTAAATGGCTCTTATTATACCCATAGATTGGAAGAACATTCAACATTCAGCCTAGAAGTCTTCTACAGCAGAGGTAGAGGATCTTAACACCCAGACAGGATGTAGCCTAGAGCAATAGAAGAGCAGCGAAGTGCACAGCAATGGCCAGCCAGCCATAATGCAGAGTATTAGAAACTCAGCCAGGATTACCCAGAATCAGGCCAACCTAATGTCTCCCCATCATAAGACTTTGGGAACCTCACAGAAGAGGAGGCGGAGACATTGGAAAAAACATAGGATGGGAAGGTTCACCATTGGATAAAGCATTCCACTCAAGACAGGACTGCTGTATCTAGGAACTCACTACAGTGAGACATATCCTTCCCGGACCTGCAAAATGACTGATATACCAATATACTCCCACAAACTACCTAGAAGCTCTAGAAAGATAAGAACATACAATGGAAACCTTGGAGACTAAAGCTAGATGAGTGAAAGGAAATGCCCCAATGAGTGTGGTGGCCTGAAGAGAGGCAACTGGTATTACACTGAGGCTTGAACCCCCACAAGAGTAAATAAACCAGAGGGAACTGTGTGGTCAATAGAAGCATACAGGCAGAAGGGTGGGAGGAAGTGGAAAGTATGGGAGGGAGGGACCATGTAGGGAAACAGGGATAAGTACTCAATATGCTTGTAAAACTAGAAAAATAAAAAATTCTCTGTGTATAAGAAACACAATGTAGTGCTGGAGAGATAGCTCAGGGCTTAACCCTCTGTTTCATAAGCAGAAAATCCTGAGTTTGGATCCTGGATCACACATAAAGAATCCCAGGAGAAAATGGTGACAACCTGAAATTCTGGTCCTGGAATTTCTGAGAAACTCCAGGGCAAAGGAAACAGGAAGCAGTACATTCTAGTATGATTCCTCAAGTTTTCCTTGGGCCTCTACAGGCACACATGGTTGGACAAGGGGGCCCAGGATGGTCTTGGACACATCATCTAGTATTCATTGACAAGTACAATGAACATGATTAAGTTGAATTAGTTGTATAGTTGAAAAGATTTAATAGGTAATATTTCAAATGTTCCCAACATGAAGTATGTCATATGGCTGTGATGACAGACTTGTTGATATCCTGATCCTTGCATCTTTTATGTTTATGGACACACTATATTGAATTTCATAGGCTGAGTGGAAAGAAGAAACTATGATGTGGAACAGGAAGGGGCATGGCATTGGGTAAAAAATGGGTGAAAGTCACAAAATCACTCACCTGTAATCCTTGCACTCTGAAGTTGGGGACAGGAGAATCAGAAGTTAAGGAAATCCTCAACTACATTGTAGTTTCTATGTCAGCCTAAAGTATATGAGACCCTGTCTCAGCTAGTGCCTCTGTACACTTCTCTCCACTCTGAATCCCAACTGTGTCGTTTATGTCCAAAGCTCAGTAGCACTTCAGAGCCACAGCGGGTGTGTAGCTCCCACTTTCTCTTCTCTGCCTGCTTCCTTTTCTTCCCTACAAATTGATTCTTTCTTTCTCTTCCATTGTGCTGTTCCTCTCTTCAAACTGCCCCATTCTTTCATCCTCCTTCCTCAGTTCCCCCTTCTCAAAGTTCCTTTATTGCTTTCTTCTTCCCATTCTCATTAATGTTTCTTCATATTTTAGGACACACGAGGGACTATAGAAAAGATCTGTCAGTTCCTGGGAAAGAAACTAGAACCCGAAGAACTAGATTTAGTTCTCAAGAACAGCACCTTCCAAGCCATGAGAGAAAATGAGATATCCAATTATGGCAGCCTCCCTGAAGAAATTTCTGATGGTATTTTACCAATCATGCGGAAAGGTAAAAAGAAATATTCTATTTTTAAGCCATGTCAGTACTCATGGAGATTTTCCTGATGCTGATAAAACTCAAAGAATTAAGGTATTTGGATGTGCCAGCACTAATTTGTCATCATTCAAAGAGCTTCACATACAAGGGTGATAGGTTCATTATATAGATATGGAATTCAGGTGCCTCAGGATGGCTGATAGGTCCTGGGAATGGTGCATAGGATTGGAGATATTTGTTAGGGTTGCCTGAATGATGAAAGGGAAAGGAGAAATACCAGGTATACATGGATACATGAAGAAATCACAGAAATAGGAGAAAGAAGAGATTTTCTTCCTAACTTGTGGTGAAAGATTGAACTTGGCTATGCTTTAAGGCTCAACTCATATGAAAATAACTGATGGGTGAAGGTTAAGACATATCAGGGATGAGAAATTATAGAAGAAATACATTAAACACCTCCATAGTCAAGAAGGCAAGGCATTAGGACTAAGATAAGTATTCTGTGGTCTTCAGGAATGGAATGTGCCTACTTACATTTTCAAATGCTTTGGGCAGTGACCACTCTTCTCTGAACTCAGCATTCTTCCCAGTTTAACCATAGCCACGGGTATTGCGATCAGTGGTGACACCTTTGCTAATAATTAAATTAATAATGAACATGAGGTTGTCTATAGGGTACCATTTATGAATGTGACATTCTGTTATGCCAGTCATATTAAATGAATAGTATACTTTTTAATGTAGGCCATGAAACACTTAGTTGGAGATGGTAGTTTGACCTGAGCTTCAACTAGAACATTTGGACAATTCTATAAAAAACCTCTAAGGCAACCTCTGAGCCAGTTGGTAGAAGATTACCTAATTGATGAGGGAGGAACCAGTCCATGGTGGATGGAACTATTACTTGGACAGGTGGAAAAGATGGAGAGAACTGTTTTTGGTGTTTTATCAGGCTTACTGGAAGCCAGAAATCATGCTTCTCTCTCAGATCTTTCTGTGGTTATGTGACAGCCAGTTCCCTTAGTTGCTGATATTTGTATAAACTCTCCTGCCACGCTTTTGAATATAACAGAATGTCAAAAACTCAAATAACACCCTGTATGCTCAAGTTGTTTTGGCTATGTATTTGTATCAGCAATAGAAGAGAAACTGAGACATGGTGTAATAGTGATACACAAAGAGTTATGCAATCATTGTCTTTTCTATAATTTATTCAAGAAGTTAAAATTAATTTGTGTGACACATAAAACAACATCATAATGTAAATAATAATTTGATTTCTGTTGTAAATATTATTGGCTTCAAATCTACATCAATTGCTACTGTGCAGTCCTCCCCAGGACTACTTTTCCCTCCTTCTGTTAGTATCTTATTTTTTTTCTCAGTGATTCTTTCAGCAATTCATATTGAATACATCTTTGTATTGTATGACAATCTTTAAGACACTAGTAGTTTCACAATTTAAGAATATATTTTAATTTTCTGATATATTAAAAATATATTCCATGCCTTTGTACAAAAGGGAATGATGTGGAGCACATGAAATAATATTGCCATGAAGTAAATAACAAGGATAAGATTGTATATTCTAAGTGGTGTGGTGAAAGAGAACTTCACTTAGTGTTTAAGTAAAGACAAGAAGGAGATAAATAAATAACACCTGGTCATATGGCAGATGTCAATGTTATCGGGCAAAGATTCATGGGATGTGTGAATCAAACAGAGTAATGATTGTGAAAACCTTGTGCTTCTGAGCCCCAAACTGTAGACCTTTTGCAATGGAGACGTGTCCCAAACTGCAGACCTCCTGTAATGGAGAAAAAGCAATGCACTTTCATAAGGGGTGCTACCAGAAAAGATATAGCACAAACCCAACTGAGCACATAAAACACATAAGCACTGTGGTTAAGGAAAAACAGCAGTCCCTGGAGTTCAAAGGTGAAAGTTCAAATGTCCCACCTCTGATGTAAAGATCAATATGGTTGCCACATTGTGAAAAACTTTTATAGATAGATTGGTGAGAAAAGGAGAGAGAGAGGAATTAAAATCTATTATGACTATGGATGTAAGAAATGTTGTTGATTTATACCATGTGATAGAAATAGAGGTAGTAAAAAGTAGCTAGGATCCAGATGCATCTGAAGATAGAATGATTGTCTACTGTTAGATTGTGTACCTAATGGGAAAGAGGACAAGTTAAGGGATCATTTTTTTCCAAGTAGATAAAAGTGCATATAGGCATGATTTCAAGGTGAAAAAAATGATTCTCCAAGGATGTAGCTGCATTATGCACCCTGTCCATGTACCTGACAAGAACATATGCTGGAGGAAAGGAGAGATGTGAGGATCCATTGATCAATCCAGTGTGTGCTTCATGTTCTCCAGGCACCACAGGAGACTGGAAAAATCACTTTACTGCCACTCAAGCTGAAGCCTTCGATAAAGTATTCCAAGAGAAGATGGCAGGTTTCCCTCCTGAGCTATTCCCCTGGGAATAAGATCTCCGCAGGCATGAATCCTGAGTGGGTACTCCCATTTGTTTTTCTTTCTCTAAATGTATGTAATACTGGTAGAATAAAACTCACTGTTTAATTTTGCATTCCTGCTTTCTTTTAATACTGAAATGTTATGCATCATCAGCATACACCTATTTACCCCATGGATTCCATCTTTAAAAAAATAACTTCTTGCAGTATTTTAAATATATACAAGTATATATATAATATATATATATGGAATAATACAAGTATTACTTAAAGTTTTGCCAACATTTTAAACATGGACAAAATCTAGAAGTAGTTATGGCTCCTTTCCATGACATCACATGTATGCTTTTTTTTAGATTATTGAACAACTTAAGGGTTGGCTCAGAGGTTAAGACTCTTGTCCCACAAGCAGAAGGACCTGAGTTCGGATCCTGATCCCACATAAAAATGTCAGGCAGAAATGGCAGTGGCCTGAAATTCCACCCTTAGCAAGTAAAGTCTGGCAAATTCCAGAGGGAAGCATAAAGGAGGTTAGCAATCCAGAATAGTTCCAGATATCACTCTTCACTCTCTGCAGTTACACAAAGTACCCACCCCCCCCACACACACACACTCACAAACCTGCAGAACAAAACTTAAGGAAATAAGGTATTTTATCCCAGTTTACATTACTGGTTACAATCCATCATAGCAGGAAACTGGCCACGGAATATTCAAATTCAAAAGTAGAGAGAACCAATGCAGGTCAGTCAACTTTAACAGCTTTCTTTTTAATATGCACCATCTGATCAGGAAATGATTCCATCCAGCATGGACTAGGCTATTCCACATCAATTATGTATTCAAAACAATCTCCTACAGGCTTTCTTAGAGGGCTGCTTTAATTCAATAGTTTCTCATTGGGTTTAGTCAAAGCCCATCTTAAAGGTCTCTAGTTGACATTTAAGAGAGTCACATCTAGACATCAAAGAAATGCAAATTTAAGTTTCTTTGGAATTCCATATCACCCTAGGCAGAATGAGTAGCATTAAGAAAACAAATAAGGGCTAGAGAGATGATCTAGGGTTTAATCCATTGCCTCATAAGTAAAAGAACCCAAGTTTAGATCTTGGACCTCAAATAAAGACATGGGGCAGAAATGATGGCAGCCTTCATTTCCAGCTCTGGAAGATGAAGCCTGGGAAATATTAGAACATAAAAATAAGGAGGTAGAACAATCCAAGGTGATTTCCAATCACACAGGTTACAGTATCATTCAGGTTTCAGTTCTTCCACAGAGCAGGAGAATTCCTGCCAACATCAGGAACAGAGAGAACTGGCCACTCCATGTACGTAGTAAGAGTTAGAGAGGGTCCTGCAATTCTGGTCAGTCTACCAAATTCCAGCCAGCTCTCTCCATCTTATCCACATGCCCATGGAATGGACCCACCTTTCTAAGTGGTCTATGGTCTGAGTCTTCTCACATCAACTAGATCATCCCCTTGAGATGTGCTCAGATCCTTGCCTTAACTAAGTATTTCTTTATAAGTGTACCTAAAGACTCGGTTCTTATTGTCAATCTGGCATCTAAAACCAATAGTCACACAAGCTGCATCACCCTTGAGTATTTGCATGGAATCTAAGTCAATAAATCACAGAAATACCTGCACATCTATGTTTATTTCAGTAGGATTCATATAGTTAAGGCATATGTGGTAGATAGCTACCAGTGTCAACTTATCAATTGAAGGCTGGAGGTCTAAGCACATTTAGAAAGAATGAGCAATTGAGTTAAGCCCAAGGAAGCCTGCAGGAGGCTGTATAATTATTTAGGGGGGAGAGTGGAGACCCACCCAATGATGGGTAGAAACATTCCTTTGGGAAAATGCATAAAATGATTTGGTTCTCTTTGACATACTTGGATAGACGTTTTCTGCTAAGAAAGGTATGCCTCTCTCTCAGCCAACCTATGGATATAGTGTGGCTACTTCTTAAAGCTTTGGTACTGGAGTGAACAAGTATTGTAACAAGACAATTGCAAGACAGAACAAAATCACCCTGTTTCCCTAAGCTCTTTGATCATGAATTCATCAGCAACATGCAGAACAACTGCTATAGTATGGAAGCAGACCAGTTGTCTGATGACAGATGTAAGGATGACAAAAAATGTAGCACAAACATGTATAGTTTCATTCATCCAGAAACAATAACAAAATTAGAGAATTTGTAGAAAAATGAATGCTAATGGAAGTGATCACATTAAGCAAAATAGGCTGTCAGAAAGACAAATGCCATGTTTGTTTTCCCTCATTAGTGATTCTTAAATTTTATATAGATGTACAAACTCACCTATTTATTTATATATGACATGAAAACAGGCAGCAGACTTTCTGAGATAATAGTGGCAGTTGAGGGGAAGAAAGTAGAGAGAATGGGAAGTGAATATGTTAATGCTACTTGTAGGAGAATGTTCTTATGAAACTCCTTGATGGGCTGGAAGCATGGCTCAGTGATAAGGTACATGCCCAGCATGTACAAGGCCCTGGTTCCATTCATCAGCATCCCCAAACAAACAAAGATTTTCCTATCTACAATAATTTTATCCCAGCCCTGAAGCTTCTGCCCAGGATCAAAGTCGTAGATCAGCACTATCTTTGTACATGGCAAAAATGGAAACTCCCTGCACACTCACTCACACTGATTTCTTCAGCCTGTCCACTGGCCAATCTAGACTGCCCTCATTCAAAATGTTGGGAGACGGCACAGAAGGTAACTCAAACTAATACAACAGGTATTATACAGAACAGAGATACTTCTGAGGGCCATAACATTATTCAACAGCTGCATTCTTGTTACTGTTCACCATACTGTCCCTTACAATGTACTACTTCAAATTTTCTTTATGTCACATGCTGAAAAGGGTGAATCTACTCTCTGCCTGACATTCTTCCTGCACTACTTATGGTAGCCAGTATATTATAGTTTTCAGAAGGTCCTTATCTATGCCTATAGTATGGAATTTTTCTCTGGGAACAAGTTGATATCATCTTTGACTTTGCCCCAGTGTAACCTAAGGAAGATGCTGTATAACAAACTCAAATATCCCATCAGGAAGGAAGTTTCAGCAAGGTAACAGCCCTTTAAGGCTCAGGAAGTTTCTGTAACAAACATACTTCTGGGTATGGAGGTATGGGTGGGTCTTCCTCCAAGAGCTGGTGGGAGGAGGAGTGGTAAACAGTGAGTAAGGGAGGAGATTCAGCAATTAAAATTCAAACAATTAAAAGGAGACTGCCAAGTTGGTGAGTCAGTATGGAAGGAAACCCATGGTGGATGGGATTAGGCTCTGGACAGGTTAATAAGGTGTACGGAACTGGTTAAGGAACTTGTCATTCTTCAATATACTTGGCCAGACATGCTGCTCTGACAAGTAAGGATTGTCCCTTGCTGGGAACATGGGGGACCTGTCCTGGTTTTCTTGAGATGACCTTGAAAGGAACTGATCAGCCAGCATTTTTAGGTCCCCAATTTCCTGTTATAAATATCAACACTCTACTGTTTACCAGGAAGGAGCTGAGTGTGATCTTTGGGGCTAACCATGATCATGGGAACTAACCATGTTCTCTACGCATTCCTCCTCCCTTCTCTACCTCTTTCATGATGTAATCTTAGACACTCAGACTGAGGAATATATATATAGCAGTTCAGCACCTATTCTTTTCTGCTTGCACAATGATTGCTCTTTGCCTTTTTACTTCCTTGTACTCTGCAATATAAACTTAGTTCTCCTTGAATAAAATGTCTTCACATGTCTGAAGAACCCTCCAAGCTTGCCTGGTATTTCATTCCTATTAATCCTACTTCAGATCTACATGAGAAACTAAAGCAACTGATGGTGGTTACATCTGCTGTCTGAACAAGGAGTGAAGTAGGGAGAATTTGACTGTAAAGTAAGAAACTCCTGAAGGGGACTGTGGTTTATAAATAAGATTTTACTTTTGTTTTCGGGAGATTAATGGGAGGTAAAATGAGACAGGCAAATAACAAAGAAAGTAATCTCTTTCTGGAAGAATTAAGCAAATGCTTAAAGCTGAAAAAAAATAAGGCAAAAAAGAAACAGCTAATATGTTTTTTAGATCTCATAACTGAATTACAGCCTTTTTTCCTGAAGAAGGCAAACTAGATCCTCAATTTGGTCATGAATTGGGTAATGACTTCAGACTGATCTGGACCTTCACAGACCAGAAAAGATTCACCAGAGACATATATACTGTGGAGGTGATTAAACCAGTACTAGATAAAGGAGAGAAATCTGAATTTGTTGTTGTTGATACTGAATGTTCAAAGTGAGAACCAGCTTCAGCTACTGCACTTGAAACTAAAAATATGTCAGAATTGCATTTTCATAATGAAATATAATGATCTGCATTGCCATTGAAACCTTCCTTGCCTTCAGCTATTCCTTTGCCTACTTATCCTCCTCATTCTGCCCTTTATGGAGATAAGGATATTAAAATAGAAAAGTTTTTTGAAAATTTGCCAATTCACTAGCTGGAGTATTGAGCAATGTGTGTCATGCTCCTATAAAAATTTCCTCAACTCCCTTTAGTCCTTTAGAAGCTGTTTTTCATAATGCTAGAGAATGGTGAGAGGACATAAGAGGATTTAAGATGTTTCTAGTAAATAAGGTGCTTGATCCAAATAATCTTGGACAAAATATGCAGGCTTTCTCTCCTCTGCCCTTTAAGACCTTAAGAGATTTGAAATGATGTTGGACACAATATGGAGACACTGTACCATTCACAGTTTCAATTCTTGATTCACTGGCACTCTAGGCTATGACTCCTAATGGTGGTTCACTGTGGCCAAGTGTTGCCTGGCAGGTGGAGAATATCTTCTTTGGAATACTGAGTATGCAGAAAAATGTAAGACACAAGCAGCAAAAATCATCATAATCAGGAAGCAGTATGCTAATGAGATATGCTAATAAAAGAAGGAGCCTATGCTGACAATGAAGCACAAATTCAACATACAGCTGAAATATATGTTCAGATAAATGCCATCGCTGTACAGGCTTGCTGTAAATAACCTGATTCAGCAAAAAGACAAAAGAACTTTCACAAATTAGACAAGGCCCAGAGGAGCCATATCAGTACTTCATTTCTCTCTAATCACATGAAATGAAACTGTCCTACCTTAGAAGAAGAGAAAAAAATTGATCTCAGAAAGTATAAAGGGCCTTCCCCCACTCCCCCACCCGGGACGTGGGCGCGGTCCAGCCAGGCCTCACCACGACCTAGGTAAGCCCCGCCCACCCCCAGAACCCCAGGCAGCCCAAGGGACCCAGCTCCTCCCACCATCCAGCCGGAGCCGCGCAGGGCCTGGGAGGAGGACACCCCCTGCGCCCGGCCCGCACCAGCTCCCCAAGGTTAAATAGCGCCCCGCCAACGCTCCATCCTCCCTTCCCCCACTCCACCAGCCGGGATGCGTGTAGTCCAGCCTGGACTCACCTCGCCCTAGGTAAGCTCCGTCCCTGCCCACCCCCAGAACCCCAGATCAAATAACTCAGTTTAGTGAAAAACGCACAGAAATTGAAAGATCTTAAGAGTTAAAACAACAATGCCAAAGTCAAAGTGCAAATCCATGAGAAACAACACTCAAGTAAACAAATCTCCCACTGAAGGAATTAATCCCATAATGTTAGATTCCAACCAGAACAAACCCACGGAAAATGGCCAAGAAAGCCTGACCCAGGATAACGACTTTCAAAATATGATCATTACCATGTTCAATACTATGAAAGAGGAAATCAGGGAGGAATTACATAATTGAATCAATCGCTTTGAAGAGGAACACAACAGACACGTGGAGGAGTTGAGAAAAACAGTGCAAGAATCAAAAACTGGCATAGAGCAGTTAAAGCAGACTCAAGCAGAGTTTAAAACTGAGCTAAAAGACAAGTTATCTTCAACCCAGAACTTCACAGAGAGTCTTATCAACAGAACTAAGGAAGCAGAAAACAGAATTTCAGATCTTGAAGATAAACTGGGAGTATTAACCAGCTCAATGGAAGAGGTTGCTAAAAACAAAAAGATACTTGGAATATCCAGGAGATATGGGACACCCTGAAGAAGTCTAACATGTGTATTCATGGAATACCAGAGCAAGAATCTCAAAATACTACCCCTGAGGAAATTTTTCAAACGATCATCAAGGAAAACTTTCCTCATCTAAAAAAAGAGAGGCCCATCCATATACAAGAGGCATTCTGCACCCCAAACAGATATGACCAAAACAGAAGCACCCCACGGCAAATAATAGTTAAAACATTCCACATTCAAGATAAAGAACTGGTGCTGAGAGCTTCAAGGGAGAAAAAACAAGTCACTTTTAAAGGTAAACCTATTAAAATAACAAATGACTTCTCAGTCGAAACAGTAAAAGCAAGAAGAGCTTGGAGAGACATACTTCAAGTATTGAATGAGCAAAAATGTCAACCCAGGCTGATTTACCCTGCAAAACTATCCGTCATGATCGAGGGAGAGAGAAAAATCTTCCAGCACAAAGACAACTTGAAGGGATACACGTCCACCAAACCAGGTCTTCAAAAAATACTAGAAATGATACTCAAGCGTGAAGAAAAAAATAGGCATATCCAGGAGAACAGAAGGCAAGTATAACACCATTAAAAGCGAAGCAATATACTTATAAAAACTACTAAACATAATAAATGTCTGGAATTAACAATAGTTTCTCCATTATAACACTAAATGTTAATGGAATTAACTCACCAATCAAGAGACACAGATTACAAATCACAGTCCATCAATCTGCTGCCTGCAGGAAACCCATCTCACCACAAAAGATACGCATGCCCTAAAAATAAAAGGCTGGTCAACAATTCTACAAGCTAATGGAAGCAGAAAACAGGCAGGGGTAGCCATTATGATATCAGACAAAGTGGACTTCAAACCAAAGAAAATTATAAGAGACACGGATGGAAACTACATTTTAGTCACAGGTACAATTCACCAGGAAGACTTCACAATAGTGAACATATATGCACCCAATACGGGCCCCTCCACATTCATTAAGAAAATCCTACAGCGTCTAAAGCAAGAAATCAACCCTCAAACAATAATTCTTGGGGACTTCAACACCGCCCTCTCAACATGGGATAGATCAAAAGGTCAAAAGCTTAACAGAGACACTTTAGAACTTAATCAAACCCTTAAAGAAATGGATGTTACAGATCTCTATCGAACTTTTCACCCACGCACCAAAGAATACACATTTATCTCAGCAGCACATGGAACTTGCTCCAAAATAGATCACATATTGGGCCACAAAACGAATCTACACATATACAAAAAAGTTGAAATTCTAACCTGTGCCCTATCAGACCACCAGAGCCTAAAGCTGGATGTCCACAACACAACAAACAAGAGAAAATACACTAACTCCGGGAAACTTAACAATATGATGCTGAATGAGAACTGGATTCAGGAAGAAATTAAAAAAGAAATTCAAAATTTCCTGAAAGCGAATGATAATGAAAATACAACTTACCAAAATCTCTGGGACACAATAAAAGCTGTTCTAAGAGGTAAGTTCATAGCTCTTAATGCCTACATCAAAAAAATAGAAACATCAGAAATAAACAACTTAACAATGCAGCTTAAAGCTTTAGAGAAACTAGAGCAATCTGATCCCAAAAGTAAGAGAAGAGAGGAGATTAGCAAAATAAGGGAAGAAATATCTGAAATCGAGATAAAGAAAATGATAGAAAAAGTCAACTAGTCAAAAAACTGGTTCTTTGAAAAAATCAATAAGATTGATACGCCCCTAGCTAAATTAACCAAAAGCAAGAGAGAGAAAACCCAAATTAACAAAATTAGAAATGAACATGGAGTTATCACTACTGATACCCAAGAAATCCAGAGAATTATAGCATCATATTTCAAAAACTTATACTCTGTGAAATTTGACAATACAAAAGAGATGGATGAATTCCTGAGTAAACACAACTTACCTAAATTGAATCAGGAAGTTGTGATTTATTTAAATAGTCCTATAACATATAAGAAAATTGAGGAAGTAATCTCGAATCTTCCCACCAAAAAATGTCCTGGACCAGATGGATTCAGCACAGAGTTCTACCAGACATTTAAGCAGTTAATAACACCAATATTCCTTAAACTGTTCCATCACATAGCAAAGGAAGGAACACTACCAAATTCCTTCTATGAAGCTAATATCGTTTTAATCCCAAAACCTAATAAAGATTCACTTAAAAAAGAAAACTATAGGCAGATCTCTCTGAGGAACACAGATGCAAAGATTCTCAACAAAGTCTTAGCAAATCGGATTCAAAATCATATCAAAAAGATCATTCACGGTGACCAAGTAGGCTTCATCCCCGGCACACAAGGTTGGTTCAACATTCGCAAATCAATAAATGTAATTCATCATGTAAACCACTCCAAAGTCCAAGACCACATGATACTCTCGATAGATGCAGAAAAAGCTTTTGACAAGATCCAAGAGACTTTTATGATCAAAATGCTAGAGACAGTAGGAATGGAAGGAACCTTTATCAATATAATAAAAGCTGTATACAACAAGCCCTCAGCAAGGATTATGCTCAATGGGGAACAATTGGAAGCATTCCCACTTCGATCAGAAACTAGACAAGGCTGTCCACTCTCACCACTTCTATTCAATATTGTACTTGAAGTCTTAGCTGAAGCCATAAGACAAGAAAGGGACATAAGAGGGATTCAAGACGTCAAGGAAGAAGTTAAGTTATCCCTACTTGCAGATGACATGATCTTATACCTGAGTGATCCCAAAAACTCCACCAGGAAGCTCCTGGAACTAATTGAGAAGTTCAGCAGGGTGGCAGGATACAAAATAAATGTGCAAAAATCAGAGGCCTTCCTATATGCCCAGAATGAAAGAAGTAAAAAAGCCTTGAGAGAAACAATCCCATCTACTATAGCCCCTAAAAAAATGAAATTCCTTGATATAAACCTAAGAAAGGAGGTAAAAGACCTTTACAACGAAAACTTTAAAAACCTAAAGAAAGAAATTACAGAAGACACCAGAAGGTGGAAAGACCTCCCACGTTCCTGGATTGGCAGAATCGACATTGTAAAAATGACCATCCTACCAAAGGCAATATACAAATTCAATGTTATACCAATTAAAATCCCAAAGCAATTCTTCAAAGAAGTTGACCAAACAATCTCAAAATTCATATGGAGGCACAAAAGACCCAGGACAGCAAAGAAATCCTGAGTAACTGCTGGAGGTATTACCATACCAAACCTAAGTCTATATTACAAATCTATAGTTATAAAGACAGCCTGGTACTGGCTCCAAAATAGACACACAGATCAATGGATAAGGATTGAAGACCCAGATATAAGCCCACAAAATTACAGCCATTTGGTCTTTGACAAAAGGGCCCAAAGAATCCAGTGGAAAAAGAACAGCATCTTCAACAAATGGTCCTGGCAAAACTGGATCTCCACATGCAGAAGATTAAAGCTGGACCCGTACTTGTCACCATGTACAAGACTTAATTCCAAATGGATCAAGGACCTTGATATCAGGCCAGAGACTTTAAAAACCATAGTTGAAAGGATAGGGAACTCCCTCGAGCTGATTGGGCTAGGCCAACAGTTCTTAAACAGACATCCAATGGCACAGTCATTGCTACCAACTCTCAACCGTTTGGATCTTGTGAAATTAAAGAGCTTCTGTTCAGATAAAGAGATCGTAACACGAGCTCAAAGGCAACCCACAGAATGGGAAAAAAATCTTCACTAACCACATATCTGATAGAGGTCTATTATCCAGAGTGCACAAAGAACTTAGAAAAGTAAACACCAAGGAAAACAATGGCCCAATTAAAAAATGGGCCCTGGAACTTCAAAGAAATTTTACCAGGGATGAAATTAAAATGTCTAACAAATATCTTAAAAAATGCTCCACTTCTTTAGCCATCAGGGAAATGCAAATCAAAACTTCCCTGAGATATAATCTCACCCTGGTCAGGATGGCAAAAATCCACAATACAAACAACGACAAATGCTGGAGAGGATGTGGAGAGAGGGGAACTCTCCTATATTGCTAGTGGGAATGCAAGCTCATACAGCCACTCTGGCGAGCCATCTGGAGATTCTTAAAGAAATTAAAGATTGAAATGCCATATGACCCTGCTATTCCACTTTTGGTAATAAATCCCCATACAGCAGAGGTTCACCTCAATAGCACAAGGACGACCATGTTCATAGCAGCACTGTTTACAATAGCAAAGTCATGGAATCAACCCAAATGTCGAACAGTTGATGAGTGGATAAGGAAACTGTGGTACAGCTACACAATGGAGTACTACTCAGTCATCAAAAATCATGAATTACTGGAATTTGCCGGGAAATGGATGTCATTAGAAACAATTATATTAAGTGAAGTATCCCAAACCCAGAAAATTAAGCGCCGTATGTACTCCCTAATAGGTGGCTCCTAGTACCAAACCCACCCAGCCCTCCTTGAGGCACTCATAGGTAAATCTATGTATTAACTACAGTAATTGCAAGGATTATGAACAGGAGAGATGGGGTTGGAGGGCCACACCAGAAACAAGGAGATTAGTGACCATGTTACAGTAGAGAAAATAGGCCTCCATCAAGGACTGCAAGTAAGTAATGTGACACCTAGTTAAGTTCACAATTCATTCCTGATCATTTACAACTAAGGGGGTATGATCTCACCAGAAGGGGAGGGCATATAGTCTGGCAGATAAAAAGTAACCATTTTGCAAATGGGTGATTGACCCCTCCCTCACTGAGGTTTCCTACTTTTATTACATCTACCCTTGAATGTGCTTTTATAATAAGACTCCAGTTTAACAGCTTTTTGTCTCTGGCCAGAGGGTGACATACAATGCCCATCAGGATGGAGTGAAGGGCATTGCAGGAGGAGCAAAACTGCAAAAGAAAATCAACAAACCACAATCCAGAACTTCAGAGACTCTATATCAACCACCTAGAACTAGGCCAGACTAATCTCTCCCCATCCTGAAGCTCAGGGACATTTGCGGAAGAGGGGGCGGTAAGAGTGTAAGAGCAAAAGGATGGGAGGAGCAATGATTTGCAAGATACTCCACACAAGTTAGGGCCGAAGCAATCATAATTGGACATTGTATGCCCGGCGCAATGTCCAACACACTATTGACCTCACAAAGTCTAGCATCTGCTAAAGGCACCAAGATCCTTGGAGGCAAGAGATTGGAAGCCACAGTAGTGTTCGTATGCTTAAGGGGAACACGGGAAAGGGTTCAGGGAAATGCCACTGGGTCCTTGTACATCATCGGAGAGGAGGGCCCAGAGGAGAGTCAGGCATGCACAAGAAAGGACTCTCTGGGAATTGGGGCGGGAGGCACTGGAGGATGGGGAGGAAGGGGTGAGGGGAGGGGGAGCAGTGAGTTTGGGGGGAGGAGGAGGGAAGGAGGGAACTAGTGTACCTATTAAGTTTGTATGAGCTGAAATAATAATAAAAAATGTATAAAAAAAGAAAAAGAAAGTATAAAGGGAAAGCAATCGGCTCCTAAATAACCTAAGTTATGTCCACAATGCCATAGGGGCTATCATTGATCTAATGAATGTAAATGTAAGCAAGATACTCCTGAATGCCTTCTCTAAGGAAAACTGGATGAAGGGACCAGCCCCAGGTCCCAGTCAAATTTAGGGTACATCCTGTGAACTAAGGTACCCCACTGCCTCTAATCCAACTTTAGCTAATTCCAATGGAGTCCCTCTCTCAGCCATTATTTAGAGATTTTGTGACCAACTCTTTAACAGCCTACAGGGAGCCACAGCAGGAAGTGCCAGACATGACCTCAGTGCTGCCTCCAGAATCATACTAACACCTACAGGAGTATGAGGCCCATACTTAAGGACTGTGTAGGACTTAAGTTGGGAAGAAGGTCTCATGATTTACCATGGAGTTATAGATTGTTAGGGTTAGGCACAGGTGTCAACTTGACAGTTGAGGATTTGAGCTCTGGGTGCATTTGTAGAGAATTAATGGTTGAGTTAGGTTCAGAGCAAACATGCTAGGGATTGTCTAGCTGATGGGGAAGGCCCAGCCCATGGTGGTTGGGATTAGGTCCTGGAATAAAATAGAGAGAGCCGGTTGAGAATTAGCATCCTTATGTATACTTGTCCCTCTCTTAGCCACTACATAGAGATGGTGTGGCCAGTTCCCTTGGTCCTGGTGTTGACACATGCTCTCCCATCAAGCTGGACTACAGACTGTAACAGGACTATCAGTAAGAAACTAAACCCCTTGTTCCCTTAAGCCATTTGATAGTTATTTATCAGCAACCATGCAGGTGAACTGCAACATAGATGCTGATTATACTGAAAAATATTAATTATGGCCTCTTCCCCTTTTGGCATTTTTACACTAGACTCCGATCAAAGAATTGCACAGTTACTGTTGTTACTGAAAAAGACTGTTGGTCGCCACCTTTTTCCTCAGTCGTGAGGAGAACGTGAATTTGCATCCTCAGATATTTATTACATGGAGTCTATTACTAAGGAATGTCCAATTATGCCATTAATGATCAATGGAAAGCATTTTATAAGATTAATGCATACAAGGGCCAAAGTTTCTGTTATTGCTAAGGAATAGTGGCCTAGTGCCTGGCCATCATACTACACAATACTGAGCCTCAGCAAAGTACTATTATGTTAGATTGGGAAACTGCTGATGGCCAAAGGGAATTTTTCAGTCTTGCATTTTGCCAAATTTGTCCACAAATCTGTGGGAAACAGACATCTTATAAAAATTAGGGGTGTATTTGCATGTTCCCATACTGACTGAAAAAATGCTTTCGTAGGGATGGACTCTTAGAAAACGTTTAGGAAAAGATGAACAAAGCATAATAGAGCCACTTGAACCTATTCAGAGGAAGGCTTACACATGATTCAGGTATTTTTAATGGGGGCCACTGAAATGATTTATTCTAATCCAATTATAAAGCTTTCTGATAAGACAGTATGAGTGGATCAGAGGTCCTAACATCTGAAAAAATAAATGTTGTCCATACTTTAACATATGAACAGTTCATTTTAGAACATAGCCCTTTAGCAGCCCATGGATTATCCAGTTTTTATTTTAAAAAAGAACTCAGGGAAATGGAGACTTCTCCAAGACTTAAGACAAGTCAATTGCACTATGGAGGTTATGGGGGTACTGCAACCAGAAATCCCATTTCTTCTGACTGTCCCTGATAACTGGCCTCTTATAATTTTAGATCTTAAGGATTGTTTTTTCACTTCCTTCTAGCCCCCAAGATTGTAAATGATTGCTTTTAGTCTTCTTGGGAATGGCAAACAGCCCCGCCTAGTGTCAAAAATTTGTTCATTCCAGCATTACTTATGTTAGAGAACTATTCTCAGAAGCTTATATTTTACAATACATGGATGACATATTAATAACTACTGGTACTCAAGAATCATTCGATGTGATGTCTGCTGAATTGCAGACAGCCCTACATAAAGCAGAATTTGTAGTTGTTTCTGAGAAAATTCAAGGAAATTTACCTGCTCATTATCTGGGAAAAACTATTACTACATAAAATTGTACCACAAAAGGTAACTATACAAACTGATAATTTTTTTACATTGAATGATTTTCAATAATTGTTTAGTGATATAAACTGGATTTTTCCTGTGCTGTCCATCTCTACTAAAGAATTACAACCAATTTTTGATATATTAAAAGGAGATTCTAATACCAAGTCTCCACCATCTAACGCCAGCAATTAACTCCAAAAGCACCAAAAGCCTTGGAGAAAGTCCAAGAGGCTATTTTTCAAGCACACCTTAAGAGAATTTTGGACATCCGGTCAATTCCAACATTGCTTATATTATGGTCAACTGATTTACCTACAGGAGTTTAATGGGATAATGGACCTATAGAATGGAAACATTTGTCTATTTCTCCTAAAAGAGTTTTTTATCCTTATTGACTTATTGTTGCTGATCTAATTATATTAGGACAAAGAAGGACCAAACAACTGTTATTAATGAATTCACCACTATAATTCTTCCATATGATACCACACAAGTTAATTTTTCACTCCAGACTTCTGATCAATTGCTTTGTGTTTAGCAAATTATCCATTTGCAGTAGATAATCATTATTCTGTTGATAAACTTTTATAATTTGCAGCTAAACAAACCTTTATTTTTAAAAATATAATTCAAACATACTTCTTCTCCCTCCAGCTCCTTCCATCTTTATAAATTCCATCTAAAGTGCATGTGGGGCCTTGGGATATCATGATCTTCATGACATTTTCCTTAACAGATGCTTCTGTATCAGCTCAACAAATGGAATTGTATATGATTTATGTTGCTTTAACTTGCTTTCCAGGACAGTTAATATTTATTCTGATTCTAGAAATGTAGTTTAGCTATCACTAATTTGTAAAACAGCTGGGTTTTGATCACAATCATCATCCAGTTCATGATATTTTTCCTTCAGATTCATCCATTTTTGTATAGCACATCTGCTCTCACACTGGCCTGCCTGGACCTTTATCTCTTGGCAATAAGAAAACTGATTCCCTTCTTTAGGAATTACAACACTTGGCAACATATCTGCTGCACATAATTTTAATACACTCTACCATCAAAATGCTGCTGCATTGCTATGTAAAAGGTTTAATTTTACTAAATAGCAAGCTCATGTTATAATTAAACAATGTCCCTGTCAGAAACTGTGGTGGTATTTGCATGTTTTTCCAGCTGCAGGGTCTCCTTTGTGTTTACCTAAGCATCTGGTTTGGCCCCTAGAAAACCATGAAAGCCCTGTGATAGTGGCATTATTAAAACTGAAGGGAAAAAAAATCAACCCAGAAGGAAAAGGATCCACAACCTATTGCTGACATGGATGCAGATGTGGAATCTTGTGAGAGAAAATGCCTCATTAATCGACAGCAGAAGGCACTTACTCCTGGTCATCTGTTCTTGGCTATGGTGGCTTTTCTCTCTGTTCCCTCCAAAGTGGAAACATGTTGGACATATATTCCTGACCCTTTAGTTGTTCATGCTGCTCGATGGGAAAAAGGAGATGTGCCAGTATTCACCAATGCCATTCATTTCTGGGGTGAATTGTACACTGATGAAAATCAAGCCTCAAATTGTTCCTTTTAAGTTCACCAGACAGGGCTGGAGAGGTGGCTCAGGGGTTAAGCCTCCGCCTTGCAGGCGGAAGGTCCTGAGTTCGGATCCCAGATCCCACGTATAGACGCCAGGCAGAAGCGGGGGCGGCCTGCGCTTCTGGTCCTGGTAGGGCGGAGCCTGTGAATCCCGGGGCAGAAGGAGGTGGAGGCGTCCATGGTGGTTCGCGAATTCGTCCGTGGTTCTACACAGACACAGACACACACACACACATGCGCGCGCACACATACACACACACATGCACACAGTTGAATAAATAATAATAATAATAATAATAAATTTAAGTTCACCAGACAGATAGTAGATAGTCCTATATGTGTATCACTCAATCAATCTGTTAACAGTTGTTTAACCCTGTCATCTTGATTACGGTCATTCAAGTAAGATTAAGTGCTACTGTTCATAAAGTGCCATCTTTACCACGTTAGGATTAACTGGTAGACAATACCAGGAATAATACCACATAAAAAACCTCTTCAGGCAATGGATTAATAGCCACAATAGTATTCCCTGTACTAAAGGGAAACACAAAAAAACAGCTCTAGGCAATGCTACTGAGTCCTTACACCTCATCAGAGAGGAGGACCCAGAGGGAAGTTTGACATGCACACTAAAGGATGCTCCAGGAATGGAGGGAGGGAAAGGTGCACTGGGAGAAAGGGAGGGAGGGGGAAAGGAAATGAAAAGGGGGAAGGGAGCAAGGGGATCCAGGGAGAGGTGGAGGGAAGGAGGGGAATGGGGTATCTATCAAGTTTGTATGAGTAGAAAAAATAAATTTAATTAAAAAATAAAAAATCTCTTCACATTCATGCTTCATCTCTATTAATCAGAGATTGACCTTTGTGGAGAACCTGTGTGTTAATCAAACATATAAATATAATACTGGAGGACATGTCTTCATGGACTGGTCATATATGGAATGAATATTATATTGACTTGTACTTACAAAATATGACACCTCCTGATGGTTTTAGTGCTGGTATTTGGCCTGACCAGAAAGGAAAGGCACAAACCAGACTTTGGAAAACTGCAGTCATATGAGACTTAGCATTATTACTTTAAATGCAAACTTATATACTACATATTACTTTAATACAACATCACTTGGATTTCTTGCTTGTGTCACCCTGTTTTTTGTTTTATTGCTTACCAAACATAGTAGTAGATTTGAGATCAGCATGTCAGCTAATGTTAGTCATATTTCTTTTAAAAAAATGTCTTTTAGCAAACTGCATTTCTCCTAATATTGAAGCACTCATAATAGGAACTGCTCAGCCTGGTGTCATATGTCACTAGTGGGTCTCCTTTTGTAAATACCATCACTTGAGGTTAATGACCTCCTGCTATTTACTCAAAAGGGTCTGAGTGTGGTCCATGAGACATTTTGAAACTGGACCAGAAACTAAACATATTTCTCTACACATTCCTCCTCTCTTTACAGCCTCCTTCGTGATGTTATCTTGGGCACTCAGGATGATGAATATATGGCTTAATGTATATAGAGAAGCTCAGCAACTATTTTTTTCTGCTTGTACAATGATTGTTCTTTGTCTTCTTACTTCCTTGTTCTATGCTATATAAACTGAGGTATCCTTGAATAAAAAGCCTTCATATGTTTGAAGAACTTTGTAATTCAGCCTGGTGTTTTATTCCTGCCAGTCCCACTTTCCACCTACAGCAGTCCTGTGGATATATAGATATAGTGCCAGTTCCCTCGGCATTTGTGTTGATGAGCTCACCTACTGAGCTACAGTAAGAACTGTAACTGGACAATTATAAGAAAGTAAACGCTTTGTTCCCTTATAAGCCCTTTAATAGTGAACTTATGTGCAACATGCAGAGTAACTGCCACATTATCTAAGCAGCTCTGGTATCTTCCCCTTCACTGGTAACCCGCAGCTGGGCAAGCTATATTGTAGAAGCAGAAACCAGGCAGAAGCCATCATCAAAGGCAAAAAGAAATTTATTTTACATTTAGGTTCATCCTTTATTACATGGATTCTGGGGATCCAAATTCTATTCTTTACAGTTGGGAGGTAGACAATAGCCATATACAGAGAGCCATCTCCCAAGCCAAATTTTTTTAATTTCTGAAGTTATCATTGTTGAAAATTTGTTGCTGAATCAAATGAGAATATTAAGTGGTTTAGAAGTTCATTTGATGGGGTACGAGTTGACAAGGCAAAGGTCTACATGACAAGGATGCAGGAGATTGGGAGGGGAAGAAAGGAAAACAGAGGAGGAGAAAGCAGAGAGAAAGATGAGGAGGAGTTGATGAAGAAGAAGGAGGTGGAGGATGAAGAAGAAGAAAGAAAATGAAGAAGAAAGAAGAGAAGAAGAAAGAAGAGGAAGGAGGAAGAGAGGGTGTTAATAAAATGTTGATGTCCTTATCTCAATGCTCAGAGATAGTATTTGCCCAGCTTCTCTAATGTAAGTTTAACTTTCTTCTGTCGTCTGCCTATATGGCATATTTTACAAGTAAATATAAGCCTAAATGTTTTTATATGAACACATAATATTAACTGTGATCAAAGTACATTTCATTGGGTAATTGAACTGTGTAGCTTCAATTGTCTAATTCTTATTTATCAAAAAAACTAAGGTTATGTTCACAAGTTAAAGATTTATTTAGATATAAGGAACAAATTTATGTGACTTTCAGGAAAACATATGCAACTAGAAAGCACCATGTTAACGCAAATAAGACAAACTCAAAGGCAAATATTACATGTTTCTCTCATATACAAAATCTTTATTTCAAAAATATATATGATTAAAAGCAGTGAAATCTTATGGGCTATACGAGACAGGTGAAGGGGAAGGCCCTTATCAATGGCTCTGCCCAAGGAAGGGCCACTTGGTCTGTCACAGAGACCTGAAACCTCTTGGTGAAACCCCATCTAGAGCAGATGATCTAGAGGGAACTCTAGAACCCATAGAAGTAGACAGACAGGAAGGTGGGAGGGAATAGGATAAACTGATGAAAGAGGGGGAGAGAAGAGGTAAGTAGTGAAGGGGGAAAAAAGGGAATAGGAAAAAATACTCAATATAATTGGAAGCTAAGAAAGAAATAAAAATTAAAAAATATGACAGGTGAGTGCAGGGAATATCTGGGAAAAGAAAGGAGGAATGCAAAATGGGATGGGAACACTGAGGGATGAGTATGATGAAAATTCATGATATGCAAATATAAAATGCATAAAGCAAATTCACATCTTGCACAATAAGTGCATGGTAGATAACCCAATGGGAAGCAGAAGCAGACAGACAGACAGAGGGTGGAAGGGAGTTCGTTGAATTTATGAAGGGAGGAGAAGGTAGGAGAGTAAAAGAGGAGAGGGAAGAAAGAAGAAAGAGAGGGACAGGGACAACTACTCATTATGTGTATAAAGGTAGGAAAAAATAAAATAAAATAAACATATGCTAATGAGAAGAGAAAACTTAGACCAACACATGAATCATCAAATTTACTATTAGAATACAGGATATTAATCACTCTTCTTTGTTTATATCATATTCACCAAAGTAGCATTTTAAACAGTGGAAAAACTGGTGATGGACAAGTTTGTCCACCCCTCCTCAAAAAAAAATAAATTAAGCCCAGAACAGCACTATGACCCAGGTGTCTTATTTCAATCTTCAGTCTATGTGACAAATACAGGAACTAAATGGTTTAGAAAAACGAGAACATTGCTATTGGCTTACATTTACATTCTGTTGGCAGCATGCAGCCAGAGTTCAGACATGACCTCATGTGATCTCTGTTGCTCTCTCTATACATGGAGTCTTAGGAGGAGAAGAGCCCTTCACACAGACCTGTTCTCATAATTACCTCTTACCAAGAGCAAAGAAATGCTTACATGCCACAAACATGTTCTCCCAAGATTTATTACTCTTAATAACTTGTTTTTACAAATAAGTTACAGGAGCAAAAAATACTTACATGTCAAAAACGTGTTTTACTGAAACTCATTATTCTTTTTTTTATTAAGAATTCTTCCTTTATACAACCATAATGAGTGGATGAGTGGTTGTCCTTCCTCCAAGTCTCTCTCCTCTGCTTTCCTTTGTCTCCCTCCCTTCCCTTTTCTTTTACCTCCCTCCCATCTTTCACTAATCCATCTCACTTTCTCTCCTTTCTTCCTGCTTGTCTGCCTGTGGGGGCATGAGGTTCCCTTTGGATTGTCTGCTGCAGTAGAGACCAGGCCTCTGTGGCAGTTTAAGTGGCTATTCCTTGAGTAGATAACCAACCTGGATGATCCCTTTCACCTGTCAAATCCTTATGCCTAAGGTTCCCATAGAGTATAGCTATTTCTCCTGAGTCACTCCCTGGTCCATAAGGGAGTGTTTAAATGTCAGCCATTGTGCAGGTCTGATGAAGATAGGTTTCACTGCAATGACATCCTAAATGCAGCTACCCTCTCATGACTGCCATGGCCTGGCAGGCAGCGAACTTCCTAATTTTCAGGCTCTTACAATCTTACCACACCCTCTTCTGCAAAATTCCCTTAATTTTAGGAAAGAAAGGTGTTTGGTTGGCCTGATTTCGATGGAGTATTTTAGGGTCATGAGTACTCTGCACTTCAGTTGGTTGTTGATGTTTATTTTACTGCTCTTCCATTATAATAGACTGCACCTTGTTTGAGTGTTAAGATCTTTTCTTATCTAGAGATATAATAGGAGGTATTTATATAATGGTTTACTCTCAGGTGTTTGTGGTTAGAATCCAAACATCTGATCCTGTCTACTGTCAATTTTCTCTCTATCCACTATTGTTTAGTCTGGTTTACATTGCTGGCCATATGTTCCCTGTAATTGAGGGGGGAGATTAAGGGCTAGCAAGCAGTTGGCTGGTTATCTGGAGGCTAACCAACCTTACTGCTAACATGTCCTGTTCTTATTCTTCTTCCCCTTTAAGACTTTTCATCCATAAAAGCCTTTTTTAAATTCTTGGCTCATGTTATTTGGTTTCCATTATTTAGGGATCTTCTTCCATCTGCATGCCTTGCATTTCTTTGCATTTATGAGTGCTATAATATTTTTGTTTGATTATATCAAACTGAACATTTAATGTTAGGATCTACTTAAAAAGGAGAACATACAATGTCTGTCTTACTGAATATGACATATTTCATTCAGTATAATTTCTTCTGGCTCCATCCATTTCCTGGCAAATTTCATTAGTTCATTTTTCCTGACAGCTGAATAGTTATATATGCCACATTTTTCATTAACTGTTGGATATGTAGGTTGGTTCCTTTTCTTTGTTATTGTGAACAGAGCTGCTATGAACATGACTGTATACATGACTATGTACACAGTCCAATGTTCTTTTGGCATATTTCTGAGATTGATATAGCTGGGTCATATGGTATTTCAATATTTGCCTTTTTTAGAAACTATGAACTGATATCCAAAAGGATTTTATGAGCTTACATTCCCATAAATGATGTATAAGCGTTCCTTTCTCCCTACATCCATACCAGCAATTGCTATTATTTATGTTTTGGATCTTAGCCATTCTGACTGGATGGAGTGAGATGCTATCAGAGAAATGAAGATTGAGACTGATTAGTCTTGTGAATTTGTTTTCACCAATAAATGACTAAGAATAAGAAATGTTTACATACAAAAATAAACATGCTTTCCTGAAACTTAATACATTGAAGAATTCATTTGTACCTATAAAGACCTATTAGGAAAATAGAATTGTATTAATAGTATTCTATAAGCATTTGCATTTTAAACCCAAGTACACTGTTAGTTTCTATTTCTTTTACACCATGCAATAACTACTATGGTTGATGGAGCAAATCAGAGTTAACTCAGCATTGTGGCCTCTCTCCCTAGTCTCTCTGTAGCAAATTCAGACTGGATTCTGAGACTTTTGTTCATGAATACTGGAACAGTCTTCTAAGAAGAAATATTTCTGGCAACATTATAGGAGGACAGATAATTACATCTCAATAGAATTCACAACTAAATTAAGACACATGTATCAGCAAGAACAAAACCCAGATACATACAATCCTGAGCAAAAATGGTAAGTTGGTGATACATGGCAATCTATGCCATCTCATAAGTTTAAACTACCTTTTTTAATAACGTTAAAAATAATTCCAGGGGGATAAATTCATTGTATATAGGAATGTTTTGTTTGAGAAATGGAACCCAGGGCTGTGTACATACTAAACATGTACTCTATCAATAGAGCCGTACCTTCAAGGAATGAACAGTAAGGACATTCTCACACAAGTATATCATGACCATATTCACTTCCCATCCCCTCCTTTTTTCCTCCTTTGTCACTATTCTCTTCAATTCCTCCAGAAAACCTGCTGTTTGTTTTCATGTAATATATAAATGATTTTATGCATCTATGTAAAATACAACATCCATGATACAACTGGGAAAAAACATAGTATTTGTCATTCTGAGTTGGACAATTTTGCTTAATATGATCATGTTCATTATCACTCATTTTCCACGAATTATCTAATTTTGTTCTTGCTTCTCGATAATAAAACTGGATGCGTGTCATGGTTTGAAATGTGTCTGACACAGTCTCTTATGTTTGAGAAGGTTATGATACCTTTGACAGGTGGAGTCTTGCTGGAGGAAGGCAGTCACAATGGTTGAGCCTTGAGATAAATTAGTCCCACCCTAATTCCAGGAGAGCTTTTCCAGTCCTCGGCCTCATGGATGGGTATGAGGCAACCTGTCTCCAACTTCTGCCAGTCAGCCATGCCACATATGCCATGAAAGACTATATCTCCCCTCTGGAACCATAAGCTTAACAAATTTCCCTTAAATCCCTTGGCTTTGACTGTTCTCCCATAGCAACACTAGAGTAACTAGTACAGAAATTGGTCAGAAAAGTGGGTATCACTGTGTGAGACTAAGAGAATCCAGTACCAAAAAGAGAACTTGTTTATGAAGCTGAGAGAAGTTGGTAGCAAGTAGTATGTCCAATGCAGTGTTGTGTGTAGTATGCCTTTGGAACTGTTTGTTGGAAGAAATACGGACTTTGGGATGTTGCACTGGGAAAACATTTTGTGTCTTGGACAAAATGCTAAATGTGCCTTTTTTTGTGAGAGTATGGAAGACAATAAGGCTATTAGAAACACAAATAGTGTAAGGCCAGCTTGTGATGGTCTATAGGGAAGCAAAGACTGTGTTTGGAAATGAGTGAATAGCACGTGGATCAAGACAGGAGAGAGTTTAGTGTAGTGTTGTCCTCATCTTAAGAGCTTGCCATCAGTTGAACTTGAGTGCAGAGGAAATTTCAAGGTAAGTCTTGATAATATGATATGGCTGCTTTTTAATGCTCTTCTTCAGAGTTATGAAAAAGAGGAAGGAATTGGGTAGAAAGAAGCAAAAACTCCCCCACCCCGGAGCCAAGCCGCCTGGCCAGCAGCACCCGCGCGCGCGGCCGCCGGCTTTGCCCCCAGCCCCCCTCCGCGCCGAACCCCGACCAGCGCCCAGGTGAGAGCGAGCCCCTCCCAGCCCCGCCCCCCCACCCCGGAGCCCAGCCGCCCTGGCCAGCAGCACCGGCCGCGCGGCCGCCGGCTTTGTCCCCAGCCCCCCCCTCTGCGCCGAACCCCGACCAGCGCCCAGGTGAGAGCGAGCCCCTCCCAGCCCCGCCCCCCACCCTGGAGCCCAGCCGCCCGGCCAGCAGCACCCACGCGTGGCCGCCAGCTTAGCCTCCGGGGCCCCGCCCCGGACACCAGCCCCTTGTGCCCTCCCGCCCCCGCGCCCCTCTGCCCCCCCTCAGGTCGCAGGTGAAGAATTCTGCCATCAACATCAGACCCTCTGCCTCTCTGGCCCACCGGGGACCTACACATGTGGTCCACGGAAGTCACACTGCTACTCAGAATTCAATAGAGTACAAAAGAAACCCAAGCAAAACTCTAAGGAACAAAGAGAACACAGGCCATACATCTGGACTTCACTACAACCATTGTATCACATGCGAGACTCTTCACATCCAGCCTAAAGATAAGGAAACCTTTTTTTTTTTTTTTTCCTTACTCTTTTTCTTTTCTTTCACCTTACTGATCCTTTCTAGTATCAATGTTGTAGGTCAGCTTCCTCATACAGCCACCCCAAAAACATACAACTCCAGGGAGTACACGACCCACCCTCACATTTCACCAAGACACTAGATCATGAAAGTGCACTACCATACTTATATTCATCCCCTGGTTATGTAACTGACGTACTAACATCCTAGTAGTCTCATCTAGGATATAACAATACCAATACACAAACATACCCAATCCAAGGCAAGCACTAGTAACAACTGGCAGGTGTAACAATACCAACTACATCGGTTCAGTGAAAAACACACAGAAACTGAAAGGTTCTAAAAAACAAAACAACAATGTACAAGTCAAAGTGCAGATCCACGAGAAACAAACCCCAAGAACAATCTCCCACCAAAAGAATCAATCCCATAACGATGGATTGCGACCAGAACAAATCCATAGAAAATAGCCATGAAAGCCAGACCCAACATAACGACTTTCAGAGTATGATCATTATCATGATTAATAATATGAAAGAGGAAATCCGAGAAGAGTTAAATAACCGTGTCAACCACTTTGAACAGGAACACAACAGGAACCTGGAGGAGTTGAGAAAAACAGTTCAAGAAACAAAAATAGGTATAGAGCAGGTAAAACAGTCTCAGGCAGAGTTTAAAATTGAACTAAGAGATAAGTTATCTTCAACCCAAAACTCTACAGAGAGTCTTATCAGCAGAACAAATGAGGCAGAAAATAGAATCTCAGATCTTGAAGACAAAGTAGGAGAATTAACCAGCTCAATGGAAGAGATTGTTAAAGCCAAAAAGATACTGGAGAGGAACATTCAAGAAATATGGGACACCCTGAAGAAACCTAACATGCGCATTCATGGAATACCAGAACAAGAATCCCAAAATACCACACCTGAGGAAATATTTCAATTCATCATAAATGAAAACTTCCCACGATTAAAGAATGAGAGGCCTATCCAAATACAAGAGGCATTTCGCACTCCAAACAGATATGACCAAAATAGAAAATCGCCACGGCAAATAATAGTCAAAACACTCCACATTCAAGACAAAGAAAAGGTGCTTAGAGCTTCAAGAGAAAAAAAGCAACTCACTTTTAAAGGTAAACCTATTAGAATAACAAATGACTACTCAATGGAAACAGTAAAAGCAAGAAGAGCTTGGAGAGACATACTTCAAGTATTAAATGAGCAAAAATGCCAACCCAGACTGATGTACCCAGCAAAACTATCTGTCATGATTGAGGGAGAAAGAAAAGTTTTTCAGCACAAAGACAACTTGAAGGGATACATGTCTACCAAACCAGGCCTTCAAAAAATGCTAGAAATGATACTCAAGCTTGAAAAAAAGAACAAGCGTATCCAGGAGGACAGAATGGAAGTATAATACCAACAAAATATAAATATCAAACAACATGCTTACAAAATCTACTAAACATAAAAAATGTCCAGAATTAAAAATAATTTCTCCATTATAACATTAAATGTCAACGGCATTAACTCACCGATTAAGAGACACAGATTACAAACTTGGATTAGAAACCACAATCCAACAATCTGCTGCCTTCAGGAAACTCATCTCACCAAAAAAGATAGGCACGTCCTAAGAATGAAAGGCTGGTCCAAAATCTTGCAAGCTAATGGAACCAGGAAACAGGCAGGGGTAGCAATTATGCTTTCAGACAAAGTGGACTTCAAACCAAAGAAAATCATAAGAGACACAGATGGATACTACATTTTAGTCACAGGTACAATTCACCAGGAAGACTTCACAATACTGAACATATATGCACCCAATATGGGCCCCTCCACATTCATTAAGAAAACCCTACAGCGTCTAAAGCAAGAAATCAACCCCCAAACAATAATTCTCGGGGATTTCAACACCGCCCTCTCAACATGGGATAGATCAACAGGTCAAAAGCTTAACAGAGACACTTTGGAGCTTAACCAAACCCTTACTGAAATGGACCTTACAGATCTCTATCGAACTTTTCACCCACGTACCAAAGAATACACATTTTTCTCAGCAGCACACGGAACTTTCTCCAAAATAGATCACATATTGGGCCACAAAATGAATCTACATAAATACAAAAAAGTCGAAATTCTAGCCTGTGCCCTATCAGACCACCACGGCCTAAAGCTGGACATCCACAACAACACAACAAACAAGAGAAAATACACTAACTCCTGGAAACTTAACAATATGATGCTGAATGAGAACTGGATTCAGGAAAAAATTAAACGGGAAATTCAAGATTTTCTGAAAGTGAACGAAAATGAGAATACAACTTACCAAAATCTCTGGGACACAATGAAAGCTGTTCTAAGAGGTAAGTTCATAGCTCTTAATTCCTACATCAGAAAATTGGAAACATCAGAAATAAATAATTTAACGATGCAGCTTAAGGCTTTGGAGAAACTTGAGCAATCTGATCCCAAAAGTAATAGAAGAGAGGAGATTAGCAAAATAAGGGGAGAAATATCTGAAATCGAGATTAAGAAAACGATAGAAAAAATCAACCAGTCAAAAAGCCGGTTCTTTGAAAAAATCAATAAGATTGATACACCCCTAGCTAAATTAACCAAAAGCAAGAGAGAGAAAACACAAATTAACAAAATTAGAAATGAACATGGAGTTATCACTACGGATACCCAAGAAATCCAGAGAATTATAACATCATATTTCAAAAACTTATACTCTGTGAAGTTTGACAACACAAAAGAGATGGATGAATTTCTAAGTAAACACAACTTACCTAAATTGAATCAGGAAGTTGTGAATTATTTAAATAGTCCTATAACATACAAGGAAATTGAAGAAGTAATCTCGAATCTTCCCACCAAAAAATGTCCTGGGCCAGATGGATTCAGCACAGAATTCTACCAGACATTTAAGGAGTTAATAACACCAATACTCCTTAAACTGTTCCATCAAATAGCAAAGGAAGGAACACTGCCAAATTCCTTCTATGAAGCTAATATCGTCTTAATCCCAAAACCTAATAAAGATGCACTTAAAAAAGAAAACTATAGGCCGATCTCTCTGATGAACACAGATGCAAAGATTCTCAACAAAGTCTTAGCAAATCGGATTCAAAAACATATCAAAAAGATCATTCACGGGGACCAAGTAGGCTTCATCCCCGGCACACAAAGTTGGTTCAACATACGCAAATCAATAAATGTAATTGATCATGTAAACCAGTCCAAAGTCCAAGACCACATGATACTCTCCATAGATGCAGAAAAAGCCTTTGACAAAATCCAACAGCCTTTTATGATCAAAACGCTAGAGACTGTAGGAATGGAAGGAACCTTTATCAATATAATAAAAGCTGTATACAACAAGCCTACAGCAAGGATTATGCTCAATGGGGAACAATTGGAAGCATTCCCACTTCGATCAGGAACTAGACAAGGCTGTCCACTCTCACCACTTCTATTCAATATTGTACTTGAAGTCTTAGCTGAAGCCATAAGACAAGAAAGGGACATAAGAGGGATTCAAATCGGCAAGGAAGAAGTCAAACTATCCCTATTTGCAGATGACATGATCTTATACCTGAGGGATCCCAAAAACTCCACCAGGAAGCTACTGGAATTAATTGAGAAGTTCAGCAGGGTGGCAGGATACAAAATAAATGTGCAAAAATCAGAGGCCTTCCTATATGCCCAAAATGAAAGAAGTGAAAAAGCCTTGAGAGAAACAATCCCATTTACTATAGCCCCTAAAAAAATGAAATACCTTGGTATAAACCTAACCAAGGAGGTAAAAGACCTTTACAATGAAAACTTTAAAACCCTAAAGAAAGAAATAGCAGAAGACACCAGAAGGTGGAAAGACCTCCCATGTTCCTGGATTGGTAGAATCAACATCGTAAAAATGACCATCCTACCAAAGGCAATATACAAATTCAATGCTATACCAATTAAAATCCCAAAGCAATTCTTTAAAGAAGTTGACCAAATAATCTCAAAATTCATATGGAGGCACAAAAGACCCAGGATAGCAAAGACAATCCTGAGTAACAAAAACACTGCTGGAGGTATTACCATACCAAACCTTAGTTTATACTACAAATCCATAGTTATAAAGACAGCCTGGTACTGGCTCCAAAATAGACACACAGATCAATGGATAAGGATTGAAGACCCAGATATAAGCCCACAAAAATACAGCCATTTGGTCTTTGACAAAGGGGCCCAAAGAATCCAATGGAAAAAAAACAGCATCTTCAACAAATGGTGCTGGCAAAACTGGATCTCCACATGCAGAAGATTAAAGCTGGACCCATACTTGTCACCATGTACAAGACTTAATTCCAAATGGATCAAGGACCTTGATTTAAGGCCAGAGACTTTAAAAACCATAGTTGAAAGGATAGGGAACTCCCTCGAGCTGATTGGGCTAGGCCAACATTTCCTAAACAGACATCCAATGGCACAGTCACTGCTACCAACTCTCAACAGTTGGGATCTTGTGAAATTAAAGAGCTTCTGTTCAGATAAAGAGATTGTAACACGAGCTCAAAGGCAACCCACAGAATGGGAGAAAATCTTCACTAACCACACATCTGATAGAGCTCTACTGTCCAGAGTGCACAAAGAACTTAGAAAACTAAACACCAAGGAAACCAATGGCCCAATTAAAAAATGGGCCCTGGAACTGAAAAGAAATTTTACCAGGGATGAAATTAAAATGTCTAACAAATATCTGAAAAAATGCTCCACTTCCTTAGCCATCAGGGAAATGCAAATCAAAACTTCCCTGAGATATCATCTCACCCTGGTCAGGATGGCAAAAATCCACCATACAAACAACAACAAAAGTTGGAGAGGATGTGGAGAGAGGGGAACTCTCCTACATTGCTGGTGGGAATGCAGGCTCATACAGCCACTCTGGCGAGCCTGTCTGGAGATTCTTAAAGAAATTAAAGATTGAAATGCCATATGACCCTGCTATCCCACTTTTGGGAATAACCCCCCATGCAGCAGAGGTTCGCCTCGATAGCACAAGCTCGACCATGTTCATAGCAGCACTGTTTACAATAGCAAAGTCATGGAATCAACCTAAATGTCCAACAGTTGACGAGTGGATAAGGAAACTGTGGTACATCTATACAATGGAGTACTACTCAGCCATCAAAAATGATGAATTACTGGAATTTGCTGGGAAATGGATGTCATTAGAAAGAATTATATTAAGTGAAGTATCCCAAACCCAGAAAATTAAGCGCCGTATGTACTCCTTAATAGGTGGCTCCTAGTACCAAACTCATCCAGCCCACATTGAGACACTTAAAAGTAAACCTATGTAACACAGTAATTGCAAGGATTATGAACAAGAGAGATGGGGTAGGAGGGCCAAACCAGAAACAAGGAGAAAGGGGACCATGTTACAGCAGAGAAAATAGGCCTCCATCAAGGGCTGCAAGTAAGTAATGAGAAACCAGGTTAAGTTCACAGACGTTCTTTCCTGATTTCACCAGAAGGGGGGGCATATAGTCTAACAGATAAAAAGTAATCATTTCGCAAATGGGTCATTGACCCCTCCCTCACTGAGGTTTCCTACTCTTATTACATATACCCTTGAATGTGCTATTATAACAAGACTCCAGTTTAACAGCTTTTGTCTCTGGCCAGGGGGTGACATACAGTGCCCAGCAGAATGGAGTGAAGGGCATTGCAGGAGCAGCAAAACTGCAAAAGAAAATCAACCAACCACAATCCAGAACTTCAGAGACTCTATATCAATCACCTAGAACTAGGCTAGCCTAATCTCTCCCCATCCTGGAGCTCAGGGACATTTGCGGAAGAGGGGGCGGTAAGATTGTAAGAGCAAAAGGATGGGAGGAGCAACGATTTGCAAGATTCTCAACAATAGTTGGGGCCAAAGCAATCATAATGGGACTTTGCATGCCCTGCGCAATGTCCAATGCACTGTTGCCCTCATAAAGTCTAGCATCTGTTAAGGGCACCGAGACCCCTGAGGCAAGGTGATTGACAGCCATAGTAGTGATCCTATGCTTAAGGGGAACAAGAGAAAGGGCTTATGGAAATGCCACTGGGTCCTTTTATGTCATTGGAGAGGAAGACCCAGTGGAGAGTTAGGCGTACACAATAAAGGACTCTCTGGGAATTGGGGGGGAGGCACTGGGGGATGGGGAGGGAGAGGAGAGAGAGGAGGGGGTTCGGGGGGAGGAGGGGAGAGGGAGGGAACTGGTAAAAAATTTTTAAAATGTATAATTAAATTTTTAATAAAAAAAAAAAGAAAAAAAAAAGAAGCAAAAACTGTGAGGTCTCATGAGGAAGAATACAATGGGAAACTTAAACAGTTGAATCAAGAAAAGGCAGAGAACAAAGTGCTGAAAAGATTAGCTCCATTAGCAAATCAAACCCTGTTCTTCCTTTGGATCAGAGGAGAGGCCTGTCCTGAAAGTAAGATTTTTCAGAGAAGGCTTCCACCCATAAGAATGAAAACCCTTCTGGAAGGAATAATTAAAAGGTGGAGTTCCAAAGCAAGGGCCTGTTTCTTCCCTACTGAAATTCCCCAAGAGAGAAAGAGATTTTTGCTACAGTCAACATGGAGAAGCTGCATCACTTGTGATTCCAAGAGGCTAATCTCCAACCCAAGGCTCCAGCAGAATTTGCCAATATTGTCTATGTAGTGCTGGTTTCAGAGGCATCAAAGAGGCAAGAGGAAAGCTCTTTCCTTTTTGTTGCAGTGGTCTCAGCCATGAATATGCTCAGGCTTCAAAGGAGACTAAAGAGGGGGAGAGTCTCTGTATTCTACATTTTACCAACTGGTGGGACAATTGCACCTTAACAGGTGCCCAAACACTATTTTAGGCATCATACAGATAATCCAGTTGTACATGTAGGGAGATGTGGGACAGGGAAGAAAAAGGATAAAAGGAGAGAAGAGTAAAGGTTGAAAGGGATCTGGTATGGGGCAATGGGTGATGAAAACACATAAATTTGTGGTTAATACAATTTGAAATAATTGAAGCTAACATCAAAAAGAAGACTGTAATGATTCTCTCTGATCTTGACTTTGGATAAGATACGACCAGTTCCCCAAGCTACTGTTGGTAACTTTCCTGCTATAACACATTGTAACCAGGAATTGAAAACTAGAATAAAAATCCCTTGTTCCCTAAAGTTGTTAAAAATTTTAAAAACATATATGGCTTGGTATGGAAAGAGCTACAGCTACTTCTGGACTTTGATTACATTTAAAACTTTGATATAACTTTGAGTAATATTTACATTATTCCTGAAAAAAATTAAATTGGAATAAAGTTGATACTCCTTGGGACTCAGAAGTGCAAAGTTTTCACATCAATTACACTGTTTTGGTCACACATCCCATGCATGATCCTTTGTCCACAGTGCTGACATCTACCACATGAACAGTTGGGTTTCCTTTATCTCCTTCTTATCTATATGCCAACACTAAGTAAAATTCTCTGTCACCATAGCACTTTAAAATTCTATCCTTGCTGTTATTAGCCTCATGGCCATATCATTTCATATGCTTCGTATTATTCTATTTTGCATAAACCCATGGAATGTATTTTTAATATATTAGAAAATCAAACCATATTCTTAAATTACTTAAATGAGTAAGATACTTACAGAACTGGAGAAAAGTTGTCCTGTGTATGTTGCTCAGACAGTGGCAATGGATGTGGATCTGAAATCAATAATATTTCCAATAGAAGTTAAATTATCACTTATAGTGTCACACAAGTTAATTTTAACTCCCTGAATAAGTAAACAAAGATAAGATAAAGATGTTTCTCTTCTGTTCCTGATACAAGCACATGGCCAAAGCAACTTAGCAGACAAGGTGTTTATTTGAGTTTTTGATATTCTATTATGTTCAACAGTATGGCAGGAGAGTTCATACCAATATCAGAAACTAAGGGAAGTAGCAGCTACATACCATAGAAAGATCTGAGAAAGAAGCTGGATTTCTTGCCTGCCAGTAGGCCTGCATGCTAAAATACTAAAACATTTCTCTCCATCTTACCCACTTGTCCAGAGAATAGTCCCATCCATCATGGCCTGGTTCCTCCATCATCAGTTAGATAATCTCCAACCCAGCTGGCTCAGGGTTTGCATTCATTCCTAATTTCTCATAGAATTGCCCAAAGGTTTTAATCAACATTCAGATCAAACTGGCATCTCCAACTAAATGTTGCATGGCCTACATAACAAATATACTATTCATTCATATAAGTAGCATAACAGAATGACACATTTGTAAATAATACCCTGTAGATAACCAAGGTCAATTTCATGTTCATAACTTAATTATTAGCAAAGGCGTCATCTCTGATCTCAACACACCTGGCTATGGTTAAATTAGGAAGAATGCTTAGTTCAATGAAGAGAGTCACTGCCCAAAGCATTTCAAAATGTAGATAGGTACATTCTATTCATCCTGAAGACCACGGAATGCTCATTTTAGTCCTACCTAGTGCTTTGTCTTCTTGTCTGCTGCAGTCAAGTCCGTCTTTGGAGTCTCTTAATATATTTCTTCCATAATTACCCATCCATGATATGTCTTAACCTCAATACATTAGATAATTTCATCTGTGTTGAGCCTTAAAGAATAGCCATGTGTTGCAGTCTGTCTGCATGGTTGCTGATAAATGACCATTACACAGCTTAAGGGAGCAAGGAGTTTACTTTCTTATGACAGTCCAGTTACAGTTCTCAGTCCAGCTTGATGGGAGAGCATGCACCAACACCAAGGTCGAGGGAACTGGCCACACTCTCACTGCAACAGCTGAGAGATGGACAATCCTTACTTGCCAGACCAGCATGTCTAACCAAGTGAACAAAAGGATGCCAAACTCTCTCAACCAGCTCTCTGTGATTTATCCAGGGCCTAGTCCCCCCCACCATGGGCTGGGTGTTCCCCATCAGCTAGACAATTTCCTTCAGGTTTGCTCTGGGCTTAAGTCAACCATCAACTCTCTACACCTGTACCCAGAGCCCAAACCCTCAACAGTCAAGTTGACACCTGTGCTTAACTATGACACTCCACCCCTTGTCAACTTGACACAAAAACAATAGCACTTTTAAACTGTAACCTTTCCTTGTCCCCACAGAGGTTAAAATATAAATACATTCCATAGACAAATTTAAAATGTTCTCATTAAAACTTCAGTTCCAACATTTTAAAAATTCAGTTTTTTTCAGAATAAGTTAAATACTTTAAAACAAATAAAACATTAAAACAGAAGGATCTTGATAGAATAAGAAACATTTAAATTAAGATCAAAGTCCAGCAAATTATTGCATCCTATACTTCAATGTCCAGCTTCTGTTGCTCGTCATGTAATCACAGTGCCTCAAAGATTTCAGGAGTTCTCAGTCCCTGTTTGCAGCTCAAAATTGTAAAAGCAGAGTTCCTTTGAACCAGGCTGAATCTCCACTTGCACCCGTCCTCAGCACACATCCTATGGTTCTGGCTTCTTCAACACTCTGGGTTCCCTTCTGCAGCTATAAGCTTCACCTTCTCTTACAGGAACTCTATGCCTGCCACTTGGTGCCAAGCTTTTGCTGCTTTCCATGAATCCCTCAAACTGTTCACCAAAACCAGTATGACCTGGGGGACGCTGCCAGACTCTGAAGCGAGCCCAAAATGTAGCTTAGTCCCCCGCGCACCACCCACCAGGACCCCAGGTCAGCCCACAGGGACCCGGCTCCGACTCCCACCATCCAGCGAGGGACTAGGAGGACCTCCCCCTGCGCCCGGGCCCCGCCCCACCTGCCCTCGGGTTAAATAGCTCCACGCCAACGCCCTCATCCTCCCTTTACACCCCACCCTGCTCCGCTGGTCCGGACGCGAGCGCCCGGTCCAGCCGGGCCTCACCCTGCGCCCTAGGTAAGTCTCCGCCCCGTGCACCGCCCACCAGGACCCCAGGTCAGCCCACAGGGACCCGGCTCCAACTCCCACCATCCAGCCGGGGCCTTGCGCGGGGGCCTAGGGACGAGGAGGACCTCCCCCTGCGCCCGGGCACCGCCCCAGCTGCCCTCAGGTTAAATAGCTCCACGCCAACGCCCCCATCCTCCCTTTACCCCACACCGCTCCGCCAGTCGGGACCCGCGGTCCAGCCGGGCCTCACCCCGCAACCTAGGTGATTCTCCGCCCGCGCCTGCCCACCAGTACCCCAGGCCAAATAATGCAGTTTAGTGAAATTGAGAGATCTTAAGAGTTAAAATGACAATGCCAAAGTCAAAGTGCAAATCCATGAGAAGCAACAATCAAGTAAACAAATTTCCCACTGAAGAAATTAATCCCATAATGTTAGACTCCAACCAGAACAAACCCGCGGAAAAAGGCCAAGAAAGCCTTACCCAGGATAAAGACTTTCAAAATATGATCATTACCATGTTCAATACTATGAAAGACGAAATCCGGGAGGAATTACATAATCGAATCAATCGCTTTGAAGAGGAACACAACAGACATCTGGAGGAGTTGAGAAAAACAGTGCAAGAAACAAAAAGTGGCATACAGCAGTTAAAACAAACTCAAGCAGAGTTTAAAACTGAGCTAAAAGACAAGTAATCTTCAACCCAGAACGCCACAGAGAGTCTTATCAACAGAACTAACGAAGCAGAAAACAGAATTTCAGACCTTGAAGATAAAGTGGGAGTACTAACCAGCTCAATGGAAGAGGTTGTTAAAGCCAAAAAGATACTTGAAAGAAATATCCAAGAGATATGGGACACCCTGAAAAAGCCTAACATGCGTATTCATGGAATACTGGAGCAAGAATCTCAAAATACCACCCCTGAGGAAATTTTTCAAACGATCATCAAGGAAAACTTTCCTCATCTAAAAAAGAGAGGCCCATCCATATACAAGAGGCATTCCGCACCCCAAACAGATATGACCAAAATAGAAGCACGCCACAGCAAATAATAGTTAAAACACCCCACATTCGAGGATAAAGAACTGGTGCTGAGAGCTTCAAGGGAGAAAAAACAAGTCACTTTTAAAGGTAAACCTATTAAAATAACAAATGACTTCTCAGTCGAAACAGTAAAACCAAGAAGAGCTTGGAGAGACATACTTCAAGTATTGAATGAGCAAAAATGTCAACCCAGGCTGATTTACCCTGCAAAACTATCCGTCATGATCGAGGGAGAGGGAAAAAATCTTCCAGCACAAAGAAAACTTGAAGGGATACATGGCCACCAAACCAGGCCTGCAAAAAATGCTAGAAATGATACTCAAGCATGAAGAAAAAAACAGGCATATCCAGGAGAACAGAAGGCAAATATAACACCATTAAAAGCGAAGCAATATACTTATAAAAGCTACTAAACATAATAAATGTCTGGAATTAACAATAGTTTCTCCATTATAACACTAAATGTTAATGGAATTAATTCACCGATCAAGAGACACAGATTACAAACTTGGATTAAAAATCACAATCCATTAATCTGCTGCCTGCAGGAAACCCATCTCACCACAAAAGATAGGCACGCTCTAAAAATAATAGGCTGGTCAACAATTCTACAAGCAAATGGAAGCAGAAAACAGGCAGGGGTAGCCATTATGCTATCAGACAAAGTGGACTTCAAACCAAAGAAAATTATAAGAGACACAGATGGATACTACATTTTAGTCACAGGTACAATTCACCAGGAAGACTTCACAATACTGAACATATATGCATCCAATACGGGCCCCTCCACATTCATTAAGAAAACCCTACAGCATCTTAAGCAAGAAATCAACCCCCAAACGATAATTCTTGGGGACTTCAACACCGCCATCTCAACATGGGATAGATCAACAAGTCAAAGCTTAACAGAGACACTTTGGAACTTAATTAAACCCTGAAAGAAATGGACCTTACAGATCTCTATCGAACTTTTCACCCACGTACCAAAGAATACACATTTTTCTCAGCAGCACACGGAACTTTCTCCAAAATAGATCACATATTGGGCCACAAAATGAATCTACACATATACAAGAAAGTTGAAATTCTAACCTGTGCCCTATCAGACAACCACGGCCTAAAGCTGGACATCCACAACACATCAAACAAGAGAAAATACACTAACTCCTGGAAATTTAACACTATGATGCTGAATGAGAACTGGATTCAGGAAGAAATTAAAAAGGAAATTCAAGATTTCCTGAAAGTGAATGATAACGAAAATAAAACTTACCAAAATCTCTGGGACACAATGAAAGCTGTTCTAAGAGGTAAGTTCATAGCTCTTAATGCCTACATCAAAAAAATGGAAACATCAGAAATAAACAACTTAACAATGGAGCTTAAAGCTTTAGAGAAACTAGAGCAATCTGATCCCAAAAGCAGTAGAAGAGAGGAGATTAGCAAAATAAGGGGAGAAATATCTGAAATCGAGATTAAGAAAACGATAGAAAAAATCAACCAGTCAAAAAGCTGGTTCTTTGAAAAAATCAATAAGATTGATATGCCCCTAGCTAAATTAACCAAAAGCAAGAGAGAGAAAACCCAAATTAAAAAAATTAGAAATGAACATGGAGTTATCACTACTGATACCCAAGAAATCCAGAGAATTATAACATCATATTTCAAAAACTTATACTCTGTGAAGTTTGACAACACAAAAGAGATGGATGAATTTCTAAGTAAACACAACTTACCTAAATTGAATCAGGAAGTTGTGAATTATTTAAATAGTCCTATAACATATAAGGAAATTGAAGAAGTAATCTAGAATCTTCCCACCAAAAAATGTCCTGGACCAGATGGATTCAGCACAGAATTCTACCAGACATTTAAGCAGTTAATAACACCAATACTCCTTAAACTGTTCCACCAAATAGCAAAGGAAGGAACACTACCAAATTCCTTCTATGAAGCTAATATCATCTTAATCCCAAAACCTAATAAAGATTCACTTAAAAAAGAAAACTATAGGCAGATCTCCCTGATGAACACAGACGCAAAGATTCTCAACAAAGTCTTAGCAAATCGGATTCAAAAACATATTAAAAAGATCATTCACGGGGACCAAGTAGGCTTCATCCCCGGCACACAAGGTTGGTTCAACATACACAAATCAATAAATGTAATTTATCATGTAAACCACTCCAAAGTCCAAGACCACATGATACTCTCGATAGATGCAGAAAAAGCTTTTGACAAGATCCAACAGCCTTTTATGATCAAAACGCTAGAGACAGTAGGAATGGAAGGAACCTTTATCAATATAATAAAAGCTATATACAACAAGCCCACAGCAAGGATTATGCTCAATGGGGAACAATTGGAAGCATTCCCACTTCGATCAGAAAGTAGACAAGGCTGTCCACTCTCACCACTTCTATTCAATATTGTACTTAAAGTCTTAGCTGAAGCCATAAGACAAGAAAGGGACATAAGAGGGATTCAAATCGGCAAGGAAGAAGTCAAGCTATCCCTACTTGCAGATGACATGATCTTATACCTGAGTGATCCCAAAAACTCCACCAGAAAGCTCCTGGAACTAATTGAGAAGTTCAGCAGGGTGGCAGGATACAAAATAAATGTGCAAATATCAGAGGCCTTCCTATATGCCCAGAATGAAAGAAGTGAAAAAGCCTTGAGAGAAACCATCCCATTTACTATAGCCCCTAAAAAAATGAAATACCTTGGTATAAACCTAACTAAGGAGGTAAAAGACCTTTACAATGAAAACTTTAAAACCCTAAAGAAAGAAATAGCAAAAGACACCAGAAGGTGGAAAGACCTCCCTTGTTCCTGGATTGGCAGAATCAACATCGTAAAAATGACTATCCTACCAAAGGCAATATACAGATTCAATGCTATACCAATCAAAATCCCAAAGCAATTCTTCAAAGAAGTTGACCAAACAATCTCAAAATTCATATGGAGGCACAAAAGACCCAGGACAGCAAAGAAATCCTGAGTAACTGCTGGAGGTATTACCATACCAAACCTAAGTCTATATTACAAATCTATAGTTATAAAGACAGCCTGGTACTGGCTCCAAAATAGACACACAGATCAATGGATAAGGATTGAAGACCCAGATATAAGCCCACAAAGTTACAGCCATTTGGTCTCTGACAAAGGGGCCCAAAGAATCCAATGGAAAAAGAACAGCATCTTCAACAAATGGTGCTGGCAAAACTGGATCTCCACATGCAGAAGATTAAAGCCGGACCCGTACTTGTCACCATGTACAAGACTTAATTCCAAATGGATCGAGGACCTTGATATAAGGCCAGAGACTATAAAAACCATAGTTGAAAGGATAGGGAACTCCCTCGAGCTGATTGGGCTAGGCCAACATTTCCTAAAGAGACATCCAATGGCACAGTCACTGCTACCAACTCTCAACAGTTGGGATCTTGTGAAATTAAAGAGCTTCTGTTCAGATAAAGAGATTATAACGCGAGCTCAAAGGCAACCCACAGAATGGGAGAAAATCTTCACTAACCACACATCTGATAGACCTCTGCTGTCCAGAGTGCACAAAGAACTTAGAAAAGTAAACACCAAGGAAACCAATGGCCCAATTAAAAAATGGGCCCTGGAACTTAAAAGAAACTTTACCAGGGATGAAATTAAAATGTCTAACAAATATCTTAAAAAATGCTCCACTTCCTTAGCCATCAGGGAAATGCAAATCAGGATGGCAAAAATTCACAATACAAACAACAACAAATGTTGGAGAGGATGTGGAAAGAGGGGAACTCTCCTACATTGCTGGTGGGAATGCAGGCTCATACAGCCACTCTGGCGAGCTGTCTGGAGATTCTTAAAGAAATTAAGGATTGAAATGCCATATGACTCTGCGATGCCACTTTTGGGTATAACCCCCCATACAGCAGAGGTTCACCTTGATAGCACAAGCATGACCATGTTCATAGCAGCACTGTTTACAATAGCAAAGTCATGGAATCAGCCCAAATGTCCAACAGTTGACGAGTGGATAAGGAAACTGTGGTACATCTATACAATGGAGTACTACTCAGCCATCAAAAATGATGAATTCCTGGAATTTGCCGGGAAATGGATGTCATTAGAAACAATTATCTTAAGTGAAGTATCCCAGACCCAGAAAATTAAGCACTGTATGTACTCCCTAATAGGTGGCTCCTAGTGCCAAACCCACCCAGCCCACCTAGAGACAGTAATTCCAAGGATTATGAACAGGAGGGATGGGGTAGGAGGGCCACACCAGAAACAAGGAGAGAAGGTACCATGTTACAGCAGAGAAAATAGGCCTCCACCAAGGACCCAAATAAGTAATGAGAGATCTGATTAAGTTCACAGACTTTTGTTCCTGATCATTTACTACTAAGGGGGTGTGATCTCACCAGAAGAGGAGGGCATATAGTCTGGCAGATAAAAAGTAACCATTTTGCAAATGGGTGATAGACCCCTCCCTTACTGTGGTTTCCCACTTTTATTACATCTACCTTTGAATGAGCTTTTATCACAAGACTCTAACAGCTTTTTGTCTCTGGCCAGGGGGTAACAGGATGGAGTGAAGGGCATTGCAGGAGCAGCAAAACTGCAAAAGAAAATCAACAAACCACAATCCAGAACTTCAGAGACTCTATATCAACCACCTAGAACTAGGCCAGCTTAGTCTCTCCCCATCTTGAAGCTCAGGGAAATTTGTGGAAGAGGGGGCGGTAAGAGTGTAAGAGCAAAAGGATGGGAGGAGCAATGATATGTAAGATACTCTATACTAGTTAGGGCTGAAGCAATCATAATTGGACTTTGCATGTCCTGCGCATTGTCCAACACACTGTTGACCTAGCATCTGCTAAAGGCACCAAGATCCTTGGAGGCAAAGGATTGGCAGCCACAGCAGTGTTCCTATACCTAAGGGGAACACGAGAAAGGGTTCAGGGAAAGGCCACTGGGTCCTTGTACGTCATCGGAGAGGAGGGCCCAGAGGAAAATCAGACATGCACAAGAAAGGACTCTCTGGGAATTGGGGTGGGAGGCACTGGGGTATGGGGAGGGAGAGGGGTGGGGAGGGGGAGCAGGGGGTACGGGGGGAGGAGGAGGGAGGGAGGGAACTGGTGTACCTAATAAGTTTGTATGAGCTGAAATAAAAAAAAAAAGAAAGAAATATCAAACCTCATAAGGTTAGTTTGCCCGAAAAAAAAAAAAATGTAGCTTAGTCCACTCGAGCCACAGCTGTACCAAGTTTTATGGGCTGATGCTGGAAAAACCTCTTTTAGGCAGCCAAACAAGGATAAGAAACAGCTTTAATTTGGGCTTTCGGCCCCTGAAGGAATTTGAGTTTCCAAACCACAAACTTGCCATACGGTGGTTTTCATGTCTTCCACCATCCCAGTGCACGTCACTGGGTTTTCCTTCACTGATACTCATTTCTCCAGCAGCAGCTGATATTCTGCTGCCTGCCCTTTGCACATCCAAAACTTCAAGGCTGCCAACACAGCTCTCCTCTGTCAAGCAAACCAATCCATCGTCTTTAAATTCAGCTTTACCAAAGTCCTTGTTTCCCTCATCACAAATTGGGCCCAATCTCTTGAGCAATTGGCCCACTAAACTCTGAAGAATGGTATTTGTAAATCCACAAAGTGAAAATACTTAAGCATCTCCAACTTTGTCCAGCAGAACTGTTCAAAACCCACAAAATCCACATAGTCAGATTTATCAGCAACACCCACTTCTTGGGTACCAAATTCTGTTGCAGTCTGCCTGCATGGCTGCTGATAAATGACCATCACACAGCTTAAAGAGTTTACTTTCTTACGACAGTCCAGTTACAGTTCTCAGTCCAGCCTGATGGGAGAGCACACACCAATACCAGGGCCAAGGGAACTGGCCACACCATCACTGCAACGGCTGAGAGATGGACAATCCTTACTTGCCAGACCAGCATGTCTAACCAAGTGAACAAAAGGATGCCAAACTCAACCAGCTCTCTGTGATTTATCCAGGGCCTAGTCCCCCCCACCATGGGCTGGGTGTTCCCCATCAGCTAGACAATCTCCTTAAGGTTTGCTCTGGGCTTAAGTCAACCATCAACTCTCTACAACTGTGCCCAGAGCCCAAACCCTCAACAGTCAAGTTGACACCTGTGCTTAACTATGATACCATGATTAATCTTTCATGACAAACTAGGAAGAAAATCTCTTCTCTCTTCTTCTACTTTGGTGATTCCTTCATGTATCCATGTACCCATGGTATTTCTCTTTTTCACACTGCAGTTCCCCCTGTATATGCTTCACCCTCAGACTGTCCACCTTCAGATACATGTCTTGCTTCCCACAGTCATTACCATGCTGAGTATTATGCGACACTTTTCCTGGGGATGCCACTATATAAACATCTATTCACCATCAATAAGAATTCAACAACAAACCAAAGTAGCAATCACACCAAAGTCCAACTTGGAGGACCAATTAGTTCATTGTGATTACTTAAGAGTACAGATGAGGGTTATTTACAAAAATAGGTATGACTCCAAAACAGCTACATCCTCAGAAAGTCTACCTCAGCCTGAGTGATACTCATGGAAGCTGGAACCCTGGAGTTCTCTGTAAAACTTTCAGCCAGCTCAACTTATCTGATGACATAAAGAGCTCATGCAATGAAAAATAAAATTAAAAATGAGAAAAGCATTATATCTTAAGGACAAGGACTGGAATTCAAAGCAAAATCTTTGTTGTTCTAAGATTCTTTGTTATTCTCTCTCTCTCTCTCTTTCTCTGTGTATATGTATTTATTAGATATTCATGTGTACAATCATACCTATATATATGTGCACATGAATGTGGAGGTCAGAGATCAACATCAAGTGTCACTTTAGAACACTGTCTATGGAATTCATTTATTTATTGACTTTTGGAGACAGGGTCTCCTTGTTCAACCTGGAGATCACTAATTAGCTAGAATGGCTGACCAACAAGTTCCCAAGAATATCTCTGCTTCCCCCAGCTCTGGTGCATCACAGGTCCATGCCACCACACTTGACTTTCTATGGGTTCTAAGGAGCCTGTTCAGATCCTCACACTTGTGTGGCAACACTTTACAAACTAGATCATCTCTCCAGACCTGACACTTCTACTTTCATAATTTATTTCCTAGGATTCAGTTAGGCATGAAGTTGCAGGCCTAGAATTCCAGCATTTGGGAGACAAACACAGTATGACTATGAATTTGATGATAATCTGAGCTACAGAGTAAGATCCAGTCTTGATAAATAAAATAAAATCCCACAGAACTACATGCCAAAGTAATATTCACTGAGGCCCTACATAGGAAAATATTATAGGAATAGGGAAATAGCTTAAATCATTTGCCTCATAAGCAAAAGAACCTAAGTTCAGATCCCCAGATCCCATGTAAAATATGCTGGTGGCATATGGCAATTGCCTGCAATTAAGGTCCTAGAGGGCTGGTTGATTCAGAGAAGCCTAGAGCAAACCAACAAGAAGGTAGATCAATGCAGGATGTTTCCTGATTTCACCTTTGGGCCTCCACAGGTATACACAATTAAGTGATCTTGTGCATGCACACATGCACACACACACACACACACACACACACACACACACACACACAAACACATATGCCCACCCACTTGCAAAATTCTTACAGAAAAAAGAAAATATTTTAAACTCCATGTGAATGCAAATGTTAGTCATAGGAAATAATTACCTGTTGTAAATTTTAATCTTTGTCACATCCTTCCTGCACATTGCCTTCATTTAGCCTTGATCACCATCTAAAAGTATTCCTACCAGTCTTTAGAAACCTAGGGCATTTATCCAGGTATGGTGGCACATACCTGTAATTGCAGCAGTCCAGAGATGGGAGCAAGGTCATCCTCAGCTACTTAACAATTCTAAGTACAACCTGGAATATGTAAGATTCTGTCTCAAACAAAGCATCACAGCTACCAAAATAATTTTTTAAAGTCTATATAATTTTTTAATTTATATTTCTTTTTGCACTTGGCCTGCATGCTGCTAATAAATTCACAGCCAAACAAGTAAAGGGAACAAAGACATTTTATTCTTGCTTATGATATCCCATTACAGTTGATAGCAGAATGTGGAAGGAGAGTTCATATCAACACCAGGAGCCATAAGAACAGATTATATCATATCCATAGGAATTGCTGAGTGAGAGACAAACCTTGCTTGCCACATTGCAAGTCCACAAAAGTGTTCCAAAGTATATCAAAATGCTGAACCATCTCCACCCATCTTAACCACCAGCTTGGGGAATGGTTCCACCCACTGTGGGTTGGGTTTTTCCTCATCAGTAAGGCAATCTACCTTAGGCTTGTGCAGAGTTTACCTTAGTTACTAATTCTTTATGGATGTGCCCAGAACACAGCCTTCAATTGTCAACATGACATCTATATCTAACTAGTACACAATCACTCTGGGGATAGGAGGCTGGAAGTGTGTTTCCTTGCTGCAGTGCATGGTGTGGAGGTAGAGGACAGCTAGCTGGAGTTAGTTCTTCCCTTTCACCATGTAGGTTCCAGGGATTGAACTCAGGTCATCAGGCTTCACTGCAAACACCTTTACCCACTGAGTCATATCCCCAGACCCAGGCTCAGATCTTAGTTCCATAGCTCAGCCATAGGGCAAAGGCATACCACATGCATAATTCCTACCCTCTCTTTGTCTCTTTTTCTTTCTTCCACCTTCATGCATCAAATTTAGGTCTTCTTCATTTCACCACATCACTTTTATCTTTGTACTCCCCTTGTTTTCATCTTCCCTCCACAATTTCTCCTTCTCATCTGTTCCCATCATTGCCTTTCTCCTTCCCATACTCATTTTCATTTCTTCTTCTTTAAGACATGAAAGGGGGGCTGGAGAAGTGGCTCAGGGGTTAAGCCTCTGCCTTGTGGGTGGAAGGTCCTGAGTTTGGATCCTACACCCCACGTATAGATGTCAGGCGGAAGCGGAGCAGCTTGCATTTCTGATCCTGGTAGGGCAGGGCCTGTGAATCCCAGGGCAGAGTAAGCAAGGAAGAGTGGAGGCAGTCCATGGTGATTCTCGAATTCACTCGTTTCTACCCCCCACACACACGCACACATATACATACATACACATAGGCATAATTGAATAATAAAAAAAGATGTTTGTTCCTGAGAAAGAAACTGGATCCTGAAGTCCCGGATTCATTCCTCAAGAATAGCTCTTTCCAAACTATGAAAGAAAACCACACCACCAATTTTAAGTTCATTTCTAGAAATTACTCTTTGTTGGGCTTAGTTCTCATGAGAAAAGGTAAAAAGACATGTTCTAATTTCAGTATGTATCAGAATATTTTTGGATTTTTCTGATACTGACAGGACCCGAAGAACTAAGATACTTGAATGTGTCAGTGTGAATTGCTCATCACTCAGAGAGCTTCTCTTATCAGTCAGTCTTTCCATAGTACTGATGTCAACTTCCAATGTCTTGAAGAAACTGATTGATCTTAGGAGAGGAATATGAAATTGGAGATGTTGAGTTAAAGCTTCTTGAGTGATAAACAAAAAGAAATATCTCAGGCAATATATACAGGAAGAGAGAACTCAAGAGGATAAAGGAAAGAGGAGAGAATTTGCTATGAGAAAATGTAAGGTGGACTGCGATGAAAGATTTATCATAGTTATTCCATAGGGATCAACACTACTGGAAACAAAAATGCCTAATTTGTAAAGATGAAGATATGTATGGATTGAAAAGTCACCAAGGAGATATGCTGGAAATGGAGTTGAAGACTTTGCCTTGCAAACAAAAGAACCTGAGTTCTGGTGCCCAAATTGCATGTAAAAGTGCTGGATTGAAATGGTAGTGGTCTAATAATTCTGGCCCTGAAAAGTGGAACCTGGTAAACTAAGAGTGAAGCAAAAAAAAAAAAAAAAAAAAAAAAAAGAGACAGAGCAATCCAGGATGATTCTTGATACCATCCCTGGACCTCCACAAGCACACACACTCAAGTGCTGTCTTGTATACACACACACACACACACACACACACAATCTTGCAATTCTAGTTTTCCCTATCCCCAGAATGTGAGAATAAGTTCATAAGAACTTAAGTTTAAAGGGTATTTTAAAGGAGATAATTAAATTTAAATGAAATTTATAGGATAATATCTAATCCAATATTGATGTTATATGTATAAGAGAAAATTTAGAAACAGATTTGAGCACACTGAGGCATGAGTGTGTAAAGATAGCTAGTGAGATGCCAAGGACTTCTGCAGAGTCCTCTACTACTAACAGTTGATTTCTTTGTCATTGTTTTATGTGAGTGCCTGTGTGTTTTTGCATGTAGGTGTATGTAAATGTGTGTGGGTGCCTGTGTACAAGAGGTCCCTTGAGTGTATGTGCTTGTGGATACCCAAGGAGGGCATCAGGAACCACCCTGGATTGCTCTATCTTCTAATTGGTTTGCTCTGGGGTTTCCCATGCTGTCTTTCATGATCAGAATTACAGATCTCTGGCCTATCTGCCCATCATTTTTTTATGTAAAATCTGGGTATCTGAATTCAGGTTCTTTTACTTGAGATGCAAAGGTTTTAACCCCTAAGTCATCTTCTCATCCTTCAAACAGCTGACTTCTGACTTTCATGCTCCAGACTATGAGAAAACAATTTCTCTGAACAGTTAGTAAATAGTACATAGAAGTTTTTGATTCTTGGATTTCCTTTCATTCACCAGATTTTAGCAGAGATAAAGTGCCAAATGGGCAATAACATATCATCAAGTGGCTAACATCAAAAGAAATTTGATTAATAGATAGAGGTCATCAACAATGACATTTTGGCACTGAAAAAAATACAGCAGATGTAACAGAAATTGGGATAGAATTCCTTGAGAATACTGGTTGCTTTGTCTGTTTCAAGATGATTCATCTAGGAGGTTACCCAATTGGAATTTAAGTTTTGTCCAGCTACATATGGGACTTCTCCTGTGGAAGGCATGATCAGGAGAATAAATATAATGATGAAATTCACAGATAACAATGGTAATTCAGTTATCATGCTTAAACAATATTTTATTTCCAAAGACATTTTTACCTGAGTTATCACAACTGGCAGGGGCATGTATATTTTGCATGGGCAGACTACTCGTCCTAAGCATTTTTTTCTTCAGAACTATATGATAGCATATTTCCACATCATGCTAGTGTGGTATGTTCATACTTGGAGTTCTCATCAGATAGAATTTCTTGACTTTGCCAGGATATGTCTTCATTAAAGTTCACATGCTCAGTCAACTTTGAAACCACATATAAAAGACCCAGTCTTTCACATGTGAAACCATATTATTCATCACCTCTAAACAGTTACACTTGTGATTTCTCAAAAGCAAATAAGTCTAGAAATGAGAAATATACTCTGATAGATAGTGAAACTAGTATCTGAATTATTTTTTCCCCTAAGGAAAAAAAAAAAAACATGATATCGATATCCCAAACTCCCCCCTGACACACACACACACACACATGCACACTAGATTTGTTTGGACTGGGACTCAATGATTAAAACCTTTGCCTCACAAGCAAAAGGACCAGAGATCAGATCCCCCATATCAAATGCCTCATAGAAATGGCAGTGGCAATTCTGGTTCTGGAAGGCAGAGCCTGGGAACTCCTAGAGCAAAGCAATAAGGTGTAAGTGGAATCCACGATAATTACCAATGTCACTCTTGCGCCTCCACTGGCACACACCCTCAAGTGGTCTCTGGTGCACATACCTGAGCATATACATGTACATATACACACATCCATGCAACAAAAAGAAACATGTGACAATGGACATAAGTAATAAGCCATAAGTACAATGAGAACTAGGCTACTAATTCCAGAGAATAAATAAATAGCCAACATGTTTAGCTCCTTGTATATATGAAGATAGAGAAGATTGAAAGAGAATGGATACATGAAGTAAAAGTTTTAAAGGAAAGAAAAATATGAAAAGGGACAGTGTTTTACCTGTTCGCTCTCAGGATACGTCTATACCTTTTCTTTCATGTGGAAAGTACAAATAGGATGAAGCCCCCTCTTCATGACCTGTAGATGGTGGTGTTCTCCTTTTGTCTCCACTCTGCCAATATGTCCTCTGAAGAAACCAATGATATGGGATTGTAGCTCAGATCTGTATCTCTAGGAAAAAAAAATCCATGATGACGCGCTAGGGGGTAGAGTTTCAAAGATATTTATAGAAGAAAATATCAATTTTGTTTAGATAATTATCTAAATCATGACATGTTGAAAAGACCTACCAGGCATTGACAGGCTTCTCCAGGAGCAATTCTGTAGACTATTATCAAGATCTTCCACTTGCTTTTCTTCTCAGGACACAAGGAAAATGCCTATTACTGTCTGTAGTGAGCTAATGCTTGTCAGTCATACTTGAGAGATGCCTGCCTGTGGAAATATCCACCTAATTGTGATGAACCTGCCTTTAAGGTAAAAACAATAAAATTTCCTTAGTCAAAATGTTTATTATGATCCATGAATATTTTCATTCTAGAAGATAAAATGCCTACTTCCCTCCTCCCTCCCTCCCTCCCTTGCCCTTTTCTTTACCACCCTCCCCTCCCTTCATTGATCACTCACTCCCACCCTCCTGTCTCTTTCTATGGGTCCCAGAGTTACCTCTAGATTGTCTGCTCCAGTGGGGGCTCAAACCTCTGTGGTATAATAGTGGCCCTTCCTTGGGTAGACCCACTGATGGGGCACTCTCCTTCAGTGTCTAGCCTTAGCCCTTAAGGTTTCCTTATATAATTATTTCTATATTTATTTCTCCTGAAATTCTTGCTAGTCTTTGAGGGTATGTTGGTACATCAGCATTGTATTTTTCTGGTGAGGATAAGTCTCATTGCAGTGAGTTCTTGGATACAGCAGCCCTGCCTTGAGTTTTGTCCAGCAATGGACTTCCCCATGTTTAGGCTCTTATAATCTTATCACTCCTTTGTCTGCAAGGTTCCCTGGTCATTAAAATGGGAAGAGATTTAGTTGGATTTTGTTATCTATTTATTTCACTGCTCTTCTGTTGCAATAGGCTATTCTTATTTGGGTGTTATCTTTTTTTATCTAAAGATAAAAACGAGAGAAGTTTAGATGAAAGTTTACTCTTGAGTGTTGATTAGTGTTGAGATTCCTACTCTTCCCTACTGCCAGTTTACTCCCTGTCCACTGTTGTTTAGTCTGGTTTACACTGCTGGGCACGTATTCCTTCTCATGGAGGGGGGCAAAGTTAAGGGTAAGTAAGCAGGTGGGTGGTAACCTGGAGTCTAACCCAACTCTTTATCCTATTCCTGTTCTTCTCTCTCTTTTAAGATTTGTTTTATATAAAAGCCTTTCTTACCTGTTTACCCATGTTCTTTCATTTCTGCTCTTTTGGGATCTTCTTGCATTCCCATTCTCTCGTATCTTCTCTCATTTACATTTCTTTGTGTCTGTGGATATTATAAGAGTTTCTGCTTGAGTCCATCAAACTGATGGTTAAATGCTAGGATCATCTTGTAAGGGAGAACATACAAAGTCAGTCTTTCTGATTCTGGGAAAATTCACTGGAAATTTCTTCCTGCTCCATCCATTTACTGACATATTTCATTAGTTCATCTTTCCTGAGAGCTGTATAGTATTCTATTATATATATGTTCCACATTTTCATTAACCATTCATCAACTGTTGGACATCTAAGGTTGGTTCAATTTCTTTCCAATTGTGCGAAGGGCTATTATAAACATGGTTGTACATGTGTCTCTAATGCAGGATGCAATGTACTTTGAGAATGTTTTCAGACGTGATATGGCTGAGTTGTATGGAATTTCAATTTTTAACCTTTGTAAGAACCTCCAAATTGATCTCCAAAGGGGTTGTATGAGTTTATAATTCCACCAGCAATGTATGAGGGTTCCCTTCTCCCCACATCAACATTGCATTTGCTGTTGTTTGTGTTTTGGATCACAACCATTCTGACAGGAGAGAGATAATATCTCAGAGTGGTTTTAATTTGTATTTCCCTAGTAACTATGGAGATAGAACACTTTTAAAGATGTTTGTGAGGCAGTATTTCATCTTGTGAGAAGCTCCTTTTCAGTTCTATAGCCCATTTTTAATGGGATTGCTTTATTTCTTAGTATTTAATTTTTCAAGTTCTTTCTATACTTAGGACATTAGTTCCCTATCAGATGTGTGGCTAGTGAAGAAGTTCTTCCATTCCATAGATTGTCTTTTTGATTGCTTACAGTCTTTATTGCTGAATAAAAGCTTCTTAATTTCATATAATCCCTCTTGTTTAATGTTGTATTTATTCTCTATGCCTTTGGGGTCCTATTGAGGAAATGCTTGCCAAGGCCAATTGATTTAAGGGTATTTATTCGCTACTGTTTCTTCTAAGAGTTTTATAGTCTCTGGTTTGACATCTAACATCAAGGTCTTTGATTCATTTGGAGATGATTTTCATGCAGGAAGACATATAAATGTCTAGTATCATATAGTAGAAACTGAGGTGGTGAGTAGAAGATACGGTCCAGTTGCAGCAGAAGACAAAGCCAATGTGGCCATTGTTAGATTGCCTACCTGATGGGAGAGAAGGCAAAGTAAGAGCATCATTTATTTCCAATTAGGTTAAAGTACATGTTGTGATTTCTAGGTAAAACAAGAGTTCTCTACGGAGTGGCTGGACATGCAACTGTTTAAGGCACCCTGTCCATATCAAGTACCTGCTAAATACCTGTGAGGAACGGTAGAGAATGTGTTGGGATCCATTTCTAAGTCTACTTCATATTTTCCAGGCATCTCTGGAGACTGGAAGAAACACTTAACATTCACTCAAGCTGAAGACTTCAATAAAGAATACCAGAAAAATATGGCAGCCCTCCTGGGCTGTTCCCCTGGGAATAAGGTTCCAAAGCTTCTAAACTTTATGTGGGTGATGGCATTTGTTTTCCTGTCCTGAAATATGTGCATTAGGAAGTGTATTCATGGAATAAAATCAAATATTGCTTCTTTTAATACTGATGTGCTACAAATTGCAAACATTCGCAATTCATTTCATGTCATCCCAATTCTGTGGGTGTGTGTGTGTGTGCGTGTGTGTATTTGTATTTGTATGTAGAGACCAGAGGACAACAAACCCTGCATGATGTCCTTTGGGTGTCATCCAACTTGATTTTTTGGAGGCAGGGCCTGCACCTAGCCCAAAGCTTGCCAAAGTAGGCTCATTCTCATAGGAATCTCCTTGTCTCACCTCCTTAGTGCTAGGATTACCACTTCATGCCCAACTTTTTAAAAATAATATTTTTATTCTTTGACACTTTCATAAACAAATACACTTATTTGTCATTTTCTCTTTACTACTCAACCCCAACCCCCCTTTTCCTTTCCTCACTTCACACTTCCTCCCTTACAACCAGTCTAACTCCTACTTTCATACCTTTTTATATGTGTGGCCCACTGGGTTTCATCTGGGATGCCTGTACTGGCAGGTGCCTGATTTCTTGCTAGGTATACCACTGGGAAAGCAGCTCCCCTTCCACATTCTGGCACTAGCCTACACTAGTCTCTCAGGTAGGTGTGGTTCCTCTTGAGATCTTCTCCTTCTTGTTGCAGATAAAACACAATCAAGGAGTTTATTCTTGTTGACAGTTCTGGTTATAATTCAGAGTCCAACTTGGCAGAGAATGCACAGTAACATCAGAAGCCAAAGGAGCTGATCACAAAATATCCACGGGAATTGTTAAAGCTGTGACAAACTTTCTCACTTGCCAAAAAGCCTGCAAAAACAGTATGCCAGTGTATGTTCAAATGTCCCAAACTACTGAACTGACTCTCTCCATCTTATCCAGCTGCTCAGGGAATAGTTCTACCTACTGTGGGTTGGGTGCCACCACATCAATAGATAATCTTCCACAGACTTGTTCAAGGCTTGCCTTAACTACTAATTCTACAGAGAGTTTAGCCTTCAAAAATCAAGTTGACTCCTGTATCTTACTAGCACATATGGTTAAAAGTTGATCTGCCAAATCTTGTGCAGTTGTGTGGAATTAAAAACAGTTGCATTGAGTTCAGCAGTGCAATAGCCCTGTCATGTGCTGAGGATCATGTCTGGCAACAGAACTCCCGACCTTTAGGCTTCTACATTCTTCCTTTCCTCCTCTGCCTCAAGGTTCCCTGAACCTAGAGAGGGATGGTAATTTAGATGCCAAGGTTAAAACACAGCAATCCACAGTTCATGGCCACTTATTCTCTAGACTGTCTTTTTTTTTTTAACCATGTCTCACATGGAGAAAAGTTTATTTATGTGTCAGAAAGAACAGAACTTTCAATGAAGTATCAAACAGAGACTGCCTAGTATTAGCATTAATTTATCCACAGATTTACTTGTAACTTATTTTTTCTTCTACAACCAGTATACCTGGAAATATAGCATTGCTTCTTTATGAACGTGGTACAATGGAAGCTCTAGTGTCTTTAGATTATGAAGGTTCTTTTGACTCCACAAAGAGAAAAATGTCTAGCCTGAAGTAAAACATGGGGAGAGGAGCAAATCCAGGAATCATGCAGCTGTCATGTGGCTTTCCATGAAGCCCACGCTGAAAAACAGGCCCAGGAAAAATCAAATATGACAGATATAAAGAGTGGATGATGCAAATGCTCATGATTATGATTAGTACAATGTTCATGGTAGTGGAAGTTGCCTGACAATGCCAGGAGAATATTAAGCAGTTCCATGAGAAAGGTAGGAGAATATCTGTTGGTGTCTTTAGAACGTCTGCACATCAAAATAAGATTGCTTGCAAATGTGTTGTTCTGAAGTGTTGGATCTGGATGCATCAGGTGAAGGTCCCTTTGACTTTCTAATATCTGACAGGCTATAAAGCCTATTGACTCTGCTGCTTGACTCTGGCAATCCTAGTTAGTTTGAATTCTTAAACTTCAGAGCACATATCACTGAAGACTTCCTGGAAACCACTGCTAATCTTAGAACACAGCTCTTAAGATACCAGTATCAGCTATAAGATAGTGAATTGTGTGTCTGCAAATGTTGTGAAAGAATATTTTCACTGCATTAAGTCATTTTCAACTGCAAAATGTTGTGAAAGAAAATTATGTTAGTGAAATATGGACAGAGGACATTTGTATAGTAACTTCAAATTGCTTTTATTTGTGTTCTTAAGTTTAACATGGAAGTGAAATGTATTTATTGTTTGTGAACAGGTCTATTTGTTATGATATAGAAAGATTGTTATGCACGGATTGCAAAGTCCCAAGAAACCTACTGAAGTCATCCACCGATGCAAAAACAAAGGAGTCTTTCTTAAAAAACAAGCCTAAGCCTGAGACACCCATCTCTCATCGCAGTGAGAGTGAGCAGCCCCCCAGCAGCAGGGGTTTGGGATCTTATAGTGTTATTGCAAGCAGAGGCTGAGGAATTTGCATGTAGCTCACATAGCCTTTCTCAACCCTTCCCCCCTGGTGACTGATGGCACCCTGCTCCTCCTGGTATGTGCTGGGGGGGGGCTGGCACCGAGGGATCTGCAGTTCCTTCAAGGACTGGCCATAAGTTAGTGGTTATTTGACCCTTCCCAGCCATCTAATTGCCCCTCTGGTGGAGGGTGTTTGATCTCCCAGGTGCATGATTCTGCTCAGGTTTATCTGGGATTCCTAGATTGTAGATTCTTAAGAGCACTAGAGGAGAGGGGCTTGTAACTTTAACTTTTTCACATAGGGTCTCATATTCCCCCCCTTTCTCAAGGCACATTCTGAGGCCCAATCATGGGCCTGAAGTGGAATATTCTTCTTGCCCATAGGTTAATTGTTTGTTTGATATGGAGAGCTCATCTCCATATCCTTTTATTTTATCTCTGGGAGAACTGGAGTCATTTCTTCAGCAGGAGTGTTCCTTCATGGTGATCCCAGCAGTGGGGGTTGGCCTTTAGGAATTCCAAAGACCTTCAAATATCTTAAGAGACCCATCCCAGCATGGCTGCTCTAATTCTGCCTCATTCCCCCATAAACCTATTTGAGGACTCAGACCGCTCTGGGGATAAAGGGTGATGACTCACTCTGGCTGCTTCCTGCTGAATAGGGATGATGGAAATAAGCAGTCTGATGTCCTCATCTATGAAATGCTGGGATGGTCTAGAGGTCTTTTATAGATGGCTTTATTACTTCAAGGTCCATCTAAAAGAGACAAAACACAGGTTAAATTTCCAAGATCTACACAAGGATTAAACCATTGTAACTGGGAAGGCACATGGGATAAACCAAATAAGCTCAGCAATCTTACTGTGGGTACAGGCAAGAGTTAGTAAGAAAAATCATGTTTGTAAGGTGTAAAAGCCAAGAGCTGTAAATAATTTACATATTGGAGACCTTTTTTTTTTCCTCTGGCGATTGTAAATCTCCATGATCACATTTTAAAACCTGTCCTAAGCAATGTGAACTGTCTGATTCTTTATCTAGAACAATCTGAATTAGTCTTCCTTTTTGGGTTCTGAAAAACAAAGCAACACAAATCCTTTTAAGATGACACATGTAGGAGACATTATTTCCTGACATGGAAAGTTCTATAGGTCTGTAAGCATTATCTCATCTTTAGGGTAGGACCACTCCTCAGATCTAAATGAAAAGCCAGCATAGATTTGTTGTCAGAACTAGTCTGCTTAACACCTGGAGTTTTACTGTTTTTCCTGATTTAACTCCTTAAGTTTGTCATTGTATTTTCCCTCTGTCAAGCACTGAGTTTAACTTCAGGCAAGCTTTTAGGGTGAGTGCAGAACTTAAACATGTCCAATTTTAGCTCTACAGCATGAACTGTGTTTCTTAGGTTCCGCAAGCCAGAGCCACAGTCTCAAAACCAGGACTTCCCCAGACTAGGTGAGGCAAGGAGTTGGAGGAATGGAGAACAGAAACAACTCTCTTGGCTTAGTGAATCTGGACCAGTTTACTGAAATTTTGTAATATCTTTTATACTAGAAAATTTTAGGGCAAAGAATGTGTCACTGTACCTGCAAACAGGAAACAAACATAGACTCTTCCAGTCTCCTATGCTCAGTAAGAATAAATGATTTTTTGAGTAGCTAACCCATTGTTTGAGGGAAAAGACATGAACAGATTCTATTTTTCCCTTATTTTTAAATCTATCTAATTTATAATGCTCTACCAGATAGCCATGGGACTGAGCCCATATAGTTGTTATTGTTTTAACAGAGACTGCATTTTTGAAATATATAGAGGAGGATTGAGCTTTTGACTTCAATAAGTCATTACAATTAACTATATGTGTGCTCAACATCCCATAAGTCCCAACATGAGCTTTTGCTGTTGTCCTATCCGAATTAGTCCTCTCATTCAGGCAGGTTGACATGAGCACCAGGCATGGCAGCTGGTTCTAGCTTGGGATAGTTGCATGCAGTCCATACTGACAATACAGGCCTGCCTGGTCTGTTCCTCCCATGATAGCATAAATTACAATCCAAGAGGGATCAAACATCTTTTTAAAGTTCTAGTGAACAGATAGCATAGTCTCATACTTCTAGAATTTCTGAGTTAGTTCATAGGTGGGAATTTACCTGTTGTGGCCAGATTCTGGGGTCCCAAAAATCAGCAAGGAGCCAATACCACTGCAATTTGCATGAGGACTTTATTTCCAGGTTCAAACCTGGGCTTACTTCCAACTGACACCAGCATGGCAGTATCGAGCCAGAAAAAGCATGGCCTTTTGTCTGGGTGAAGTTTTTATAGCTCACTGGCAAGGGGAGGGGGCTTCCAACTTAGTAGTTACATGATTGGCTGACAGCCAACAGTTTTGGCATGCAGGGATTGCCCCCCCACCCCTGTCCGTTCATGAGCAGTTCGAATTTTACCCACAAGACCTGGGGACAGCCCATGGACCTCTAGGTAAGGGGAGAAACAGGGGGTGGGCAACTCCAGTCCAGCAGAAACATTGCTCAGCTAGGCATTTGGGGCCACATTCCAAACTCCTAGCCTGTCTATAGTTAAAGCTAATGACCACTCTGACTAGATCACATGAGAGCTCCACTAGGCCTCATAAGAAAGCTATATACATGTGAAGAAACATACTTAAAATGAACTAAAAGAAAACCAAAATCGGGTTCTAGGTCTCCTCATTATTCACCTATGTTTTAAGACTCTTGAATGTGCTCTCTAATTTTTTAATTAATTTTTTTTAAATCAGTGTATACATTCTGGCTAACAAGTCTACTTATTACTGTGTGTGACTAAACATAAAATCTCTAGTTGCACTTTGATTTAAAGTTAAAAGCAAGCTTTTTCTCTAGCTCAGAGAGCAGGAAGCTAGTCCCAAAAACCTAAGAACAGGTAGAAGGTATACCCAATTCCCAGAAGAATTCTTCCTGCCAGAGATAAAATTCAAATTATCTAGGGAGGAATTCCTAGCACCTGCCCATGGGCATTATTGTGACATTACCCAGAGAACAGGCTTTAGGCCTGAACTGGGCAGAAACACCAAGGCCTGACAATCCCTGTATTTTACTTATTTTTTTATTTATTTTAAATAATGCCATGCCCTTTTTCTAAAAGATGTTTCTTTGAATCCATCTTATCCAAACTGAGACCTAGTCTGCCAGATTGGTCCGTTAAGATGCGGCATTTAGGGTCTTTTAACTGCAGACTTTTGTTACATGCTATCTGGATTCCGCCATTTTTTGTAATCTGTGATCTTCTCTTTTAACATCTTTGATGCGTCTAAAACCAGAACCATGTGGATGACCTTATAACGTGCTAAAATATTTTATTCTATTAAGCCTAAGCCTAGAATATTCGGGCATTCAGGCATATAAACAAAGGAATGCCCAAAAAACATTACTATTAAGTATGTAAGGAATCTCAGTAATTACTTTGTGACTGGTGAACCTGTCACTTCCCTGATAATTGACATTTAGTAAAATCAAAGATTGACAAAAGCCTAGGAAGGAAGTTAAGCACTAAAATTTTGTGCTCCCTTGTCCATTAACATAGAAACAAAGAGGCTTTCCATTTGCATGCTAAACCCAAAGTTCTCATGAGATGCTCAGCCTGGCATTTTTGGGCTTTCTTTTGCTGGATATCAGTAGCAAACTCCTTTTCCCATCAGAGGGAAGCTAAGAGCTTCAGGCCATTTCATTGGTCCCCAGAAGAGGGCTTGACCTCTGGGCCCTGGGGTTCAGGGGGCAATCCTTCCTCCAGTGGGGATCCCCATAGTCAGGACATAGGCCACATGGAAGCTTCCTGTGCTTGCAACCATCTTAAAGTGCCCAGTCTGGTCATATTCAAAGCATCTTTCCTGTCTTTCCCCTGTCAGAAGGGGTCCTTGGTTGATCTGCTTGGGTTGCCTGTTAGTAATCTATCTGTCCCGTTAGGCAAATGTCAAGTTCTGATTTCTTTGCTTCCTGTTTTTTTCTCTTTTCTTTCTTTTTTCCATATTAAGTCCTAGGTCACCTGCCCTATTTTAAAGTTCTTAAAATGGTCTTAAAGTCTTTAAAATGGTCCAAAAATAAGTTTAAAGGGGTTATCTGCATCTGTCCCATTTCATTTGTCAATGGAGCCATAAGACAACACAGAACAAAAAGAAAGGACAAACAGAAACAAAGGATTCTATCTCCAAGATAGAAATGAAAGTTTCCTGACTGTGGACTATTTAATCACAGTGTTCCAACCTCTCCCTTGCAGATAAGGATGCTATCCTCCAGATGAGGGCCTATTTCTCTCTAACAGATGAGGACCCTGTCCTCCAGATGGGAGTTTGGCTGATGTGGAAGCTAGATGAAATTCTTGTTCCACCTTAGTCTCTTGAGGACATTTCTATTGCAAGACAAAACTTTTCCTGAGCTACTAGCTGGTACTTTTGGTACAAATCTTTATAGTCTCTTAACTTTCTGTCATTTGTTTGCCATTGTTTGTCTAGTTGGATGGTATTAAGAACTTAAAGATCTTCCTGGAGTCATCTTTTGTCTAAGATGTATACAGGGCATGTCTAAGAATATACTACAAATTGACTCTCTTTCAGTTGGTAAGAATAAGCCATTCACATTTTCTAGTTAGTCCCTGGACACAGGAAGAGGAAATCTCTTTTGCTTCACTTTAGTGGACCTGGACTTGGGGAAAGGACACATGGCTTAGCAGAGTTCTGTCAATCACTATATAAACCCAGCCACTGACTGAAGTCAGTGCTGTACGAAGCCCGTGGTCGGGGGAGCCAAGGCTCCGCCCAATGATACTAACTCCTGGTGTGGTCAGAGGGGCCAGGGCCCCATTCGATGCCACTAATGTGATGCACTAAAGGGGAGAGTCCATGGTCCATGCATGCCTGAAGCTTCCTTCATTTCCTGTTATTCAAACTGTATGGTCATTGTCTCAGACACGAAGCACTTTTCTTCAAAGCAAACATTTCTAGGAATTTCCTTTCATTGACTAACAAGAGCTAAAGTCACATTGATCCCCACCACATGGCACAGACAGACGAAGGATGGAAATCCCTCCAGGAGAGATCATTCAAGTGCCAGCCTGGCCACACTCTTTGCAGAGTCATGGGTGATAACTTAGCCACAGTGGATTCAGCGATTTGTGACTTGTGATCAGATTCCAATCCCACCTTAGACCATATGTTATCACCATGGAAACACAGAACTGGCCCAATTGAATCCCGTAGTTTTAAGAGATCTTAGGGATCTCACTATGGGATTACAAACTCGAGCACAGAGGCATGACAGGTTTCCCACCTCAGGCCGACATTCACTCACACATTTACACAAAGGTTAAAGACATTCCCTCCCCCATTTCAAAGTGCCCTTTTCTTCCTCCTCTGGGAGAAGCTTGCTCCAAAAAGTGAGCAGGGATTGGTTTAACAACTGGCTTTGAGTCTGTTCCAAGCTGCAGCTGAGGCGGGGCTTCAGCTTCTCCTGTTGGTCTGACCTTGAGCAGAGCCCTGCTCTCTGGGAACCCACCTCCCAGGGAACGGATGAGAGCCCTACCAGGGCTGCTGGAGATCCTAGTAACCAAATTCCTATTTAATCAAAACAGACAATTGAAATACATTTGAATACATGAAGTTTAATTCTTAATTTCTAATTTCTGAGGCTCATTGTCTTTTGTAATATGGAAGAAGCATAATATTTCCTTTAACCATCATTTTTAATTTTCAGTCTTTTCATAAACCTAACATTCTAAAAACCTTCATAACATATTTTAACATTCTTTTAAGGAACCAACTCATAAACCTCCTGCATATATTTTAACTGTCTAAGTAAGATATCTCATCCCATAAACCTTCTTTTAAACTTTCTGCACATCTAAGTACCATATATATTTTTTCATATATTTTTCTTTTTCTTACTTGATGGTTCCCTGCTGTTTTCACATTAGATATCCTTTAAGAAATGTCCTTTAAAAGAGGCAATAACAGTAGATCTCATCTTAAAAAAACATTATATCCAAATTAAGTTAGTAAGATTGTAGCAGAATGCAGGAGTACACCTGGAATTAGAAAGCAGACTTGTCCACAAAGAAGGGAGCTCATACATATTGGGAAATGAAGAAATTCCAATGAACTTTTCAGAAATCAGTTTTCCTTGCTGGCTGCTAGAAATGTTGGTATTACACATGGGAAAACAAACTTTTAAAGGAATTACAAAAGTGATGTTATCCTAGGTAAAAACACAATACCACCTTTTGTGAAGCTTCATAAAAATCAAGATAAAACAAGATATTTTAGTCAGTATGTACTCAGGCCTTTTAATGTTATCAAAATGATTTATTCTTAAGTGTGCATGTGCATTTAAATTGAGCATACCAAATGATAAACAGAGTCAAAACTAAAATGTGATTATAAGCACGCAATAAAATTTGAAGTGATCACAGCTTTGTTATTTTGAAATATAAAACAACATATTATAAGAAATGTAGGTAACCAAACACGTTAGAACTTTTTAAAGTAACCCTTTATCATCACAGGCAAGTACAAAGAACAACAAACAGTTTTTATGGTCCCTCCAATGCAGGGGGCAGAGGCTTAAATCAAGCTTCCTTAAAACAAACATCTGCTGCCCTAGAAAGCAGGCCATTCATCAGAACAGAGGGTGATAAATTTCGCTTTCCTTATCTCAACACTCAGATTTTGGTTTTTTTTCCTAATGTCCTAGCAACAGGTCTAAGGGACTGGAAACAGTCTGTCCCATTGTTTCATCCATCTGAGTCCACACAAGCAACAGAGAAAATATACAGACAACACAAAAATTACCTGACAGTGACCACTTCCCAATTTACCATATACCTGAGGGCACCCCAAGACATCTCTTGAGGCCCCGCAGCAGCTGTGACTATGGGGCATGTCCTCCAGCCACCTTTGGCTGCTGTTTCCGATTCTGAACAGAAGCCTGAAAGCTCAGATCAAGCACTCACAGAGTTTACCCAACAGTGGCCACTTCCCGATTTACCAGTTTACCCAAGGTCACCCCAAGATGTTTCCTGAGGGCCTGCAGCCGTGGCTATAGACGGTCCACCAGCCACATCTGGCCACTTTTCCTGAAATTCCAACAGAAGCCTGAAAGCTCAGACCAAAACACTCACAGAGTTTCCTCAATTCCAAACAGAAGCCTGAATATTCAGAGAAACACTTACAAACAGAAGCAGTTCCTACTTGCCAGCCCAGATCTCTCCTTAGGCTGGAATTCCAAACACATAACAGACAAAACACAGAGACAGACAGAAACAGAGTGCACTCACCAGCCGGCTTTCAGACCCTTCGGGGCGAGGTTCAGGGGTCTCTGGGCTTCCCGCCCAATGTACCAAATGTTATGCCTGGATCGCAAAGTCCAAAGAAACCCACTGAAATCAGCCACCGATGCAAAAACAAAGGAGTCTTTCTTAAAAAACAAGCCTAGACCTGGGACACCCACCTCTCATTGCAGTGAGAGTGAGCTCCCCCCCCCCCCCCCGACAGCAGGGGTTTGGGATCTTATAGTGTTATCACAACCAGGGGCTGAGGAATTCGCACATAACTCACATAGTCTTCCTCAACCCTTCCCCCCTGGTGACTGATGGCACCCTGCTCCTCTGGTATGTGCTGGGGGGGGTCTGCATTCAGACTGTAAGTGCCTCAGTGTTTCTTAATACACCAGGGTCTGAATGCAGTTTTGATCATAAATGGTCATCTTCCAGTTTCAGCCTATGTCTCCCACGTCATAACTAGTTTTCACTCATTAGACCTGAACACAATATAGTATTTAATATATTTGACATTTTAATTCTAGTAATAGAATGGACTAAGAGCTGATGACATAAATTGTTATAAAAATTATAAGGCAAACCAGGCAACAGAAACTGATATTGGATTACTTTAATGTTAATCCTCCATACAATTGAAAATATTTGCAAAATGTCACTGTGAATTTTGTTATCTTTATAACTCTTTAACAAAGGATTTACCTGACATCTTGTTACTGACAGTAGTGATAGTTAGAATTAATTTAAAGAATTGTAATAAAGCAAATTGAGATATATGCTTGAGTGTTGCAGTCTGAGTGCTGCAACCTCAAATCCAGGGCTCCCCTAGACAAGGAGGGCAAGGCATAGGTGAATGGAGACAGACACACAGCTCTCTGGGCTGAGTGAATCTGAGCTCTTTATTAAGATTTTTGACAGAGTTTATATACTTCAGAAAATCTAGAGTAAAGGCCAGGGGGTGTGTCATTACGCCCATAGGAAAAACATCAAAGAAAACCAAGACCAAATTCTTTACAGAAACATATTCATTCCAGGTAACAAAGGAAGAGTAGAGATGACATATATTTTCTGTGTTGGGACAGACATGATGTCTCCAGGTAGAGTTAAAGCATGCATGACACTCAGTTGCTAAAAGCAAAGGGACAATGAATGTTTCAAAGCAGATTTTCTCTGGTTTATGTATAAACATTAAATTTGTGGGGAAGGGACTATAAACTAGCTAGTACTAAGAAAAACAACAAGAAAAAAGATCTAAGAACATACAGCAGGTAGACTCAAATTCCAGAGGAAGGAATCCTTCTGCCAGAGGTAAAGCTTAATTTACATAGGGAGAGCCCCTAGTAACTTCCCATTTAGATGTTAATGTGTCACTCCCCACCTAGCAGGCTTTAGGCCAGAACCAGACAGTAACACTAAGGCAGGCAGTAACATTAAGGCCTGACTATTCCCATATTTTCCTTATTTTTCTTATTTATTTCAAATAATGCCATGTCCTTTTTCCAGAAAATGTTTCCTTGAAACAATATTCTGCCATGCTGCGACCTTGTCCACCAGGATGGTCGGCACTTGAGCAATGAATTTAAAGAAGCATTCAATCAAATTTTAATGTCCCATTACTGTAATGAAATTTCATTTTGGTATCATTCTAGAATTTTGCTCTTCATGGTGGTCCAAAGACCATTGGTGTTTACCTGGAACTTTGTTAAAAATGCAGAATTCAGGGTGAATCAAAATTGATGTTAACAAGATCCAAAGTGATTTTTATACACATTAATATTTTTGAAGAGAGTATCAGAGTGTATCCTGCATCAATTATAGTGGATATTAGGTAATTATAATCTTCATTGTTTTTGACAGATAATTAACTTTTTAATAACATTGATGCTTGTCTTTTTAAATCTTCCAATTCTATATTCCTAATGATCCTTATTTTTGTTATAAAATGTAACTTTTGTATATTTTTCTTATTGATCATAAGTTGTAGATGACTGTAAGTTTAAGTAGGTGAATTCCTTTGTCCTTAAATTGTTATACAATGTGTTGTCAAATCCCAGCGGGGTCAGCGCAAGGAGAGGGAAGGGGAAAGGAAGAGGAAATGGCAGAGCCTCGGGCTTGAGGCGAGCAAGCAGCCAGCGCAGGGTCGCCACCCAAATTCCGGGAATCAGGTGAGAAGCAAGAAGTGGACGAGTTTGCTGCAGATTCAACTTATTAAAAGGTGTTTGGGCTTATATAAGGGTCAGGGGTCCAATCGGGTGTTGCCATCTCTCCGCTGGGGGGGGGGGCAGCCACCAATCATTTAATTGTTTACTAGGTGTCCATTGCAGATTAGGTGGCCACTTCCCATTGGTTGTTCATCCTTCCACCTGCATGGTTTTCTATTGGGACATGTCTGTGGCATGTCCCTACATGTTCAGACTTGACCATAGGGAGCCCGGGCTAAGACCTCCCTGAATTAGTAGTGCTACAACAATGTACCATACATTTGCATATTTTTGTTCTTTTTTTTTTTAAAGTGAAATTTACACAGTGGAGTGATTCTGAGTTTTTCCTCCAGATAGTTTGGACCAATTGATTATCTGGAGTGTGGAGTTAAAGATAAACTTCTTTTGCCTTTGCAATTATTTCAAATAAAGGTTATGCATTGAAAGTTTTGAACAGTTATAAAAGTTGAATACTATCTTTTAAAAATTTTTTATTATTTATTCAATTGTGCATGTGTGCGTGTGTTTATGTGTGTGTGTGTGTGTGTGTGTGTGTGTGTGTGTAGAACCACGGGCAAATTCGGGAACCACCATGGACTGCCTCCACCTCCTGTTTACTCTGCCCGGGGATTCACAGGCTCTGCCCTACCAGGACCAGAAACGCAGGCCGCCCTCGCTTCTGCCCGGCATTTATATGTGGGGTCTAAGGATCCAAACCAGGACCTACCGCCTGCAAGATACAGGCTTAACCCATGAGCCACGTCTCCAGCCCCAAAAGTTGAATACTATTAATTGTGGCAATAGTTGCTATTACAGGTGTTGCTGTTTTCCCTACTCACCTTTCTATAAAGATGTAGTGGTCACAGGTCTCCTGTGGATCCAGTGACATTTGTGATAGTGGGTTTTGGTCTTGCCCCTTAGAGCTTAGAGGATTTGAGCAGAAATCTCAGCTCCATTTCACATTTTAAGTTTCTGGGGATTCTTGAAGTCAGCCAACCCTTTTATTCTTAAAGCCAGTAGAAGCTGGGGCTAGCATCCACCTCTTAGAATTCCACTGTCCCACAGTTTTTCCTTCTCTTCTTGATGTAAAGTATTAGAACCCACAGTATCAAAAACTTGATGAAAGTTTAATTGAAATTCCAGAACTGCTGGCCAATGAGCAAAGGAGAAACAGAAAAAGAAAAAGGGGGCAGAAAGAAGGGAATGGAGGGTTTTATACCCTTGGAAGTGGTGTCTTGGCTGAGGAGTAGGTTCTGGAGGTGACTTACAGGGTCTGCCAAGCCCTATAGTTATGGTCATTATGGTCTGATCAGTCTTTAAAAGCACCTGGGGGGGTGGATAGTGGCTATCAAACTGGAGCCAGGAATCCTAACATTCCAGCCTCTTGTTAGTGATAAGGGGTGATGTATTCTTTCTTAGCTAATTCATGTTGGATGAGGTCAAAGTGGGAAAAATTACAGGCTGGTGTGATGGAGTCTTGTTCTCTAGTTTTCATGGTAGGAGTGATGACATTTGTGGGCTGGATCTAGCTGGGTCACCAGTCTCTGGTGTGAGGTAGATAGGTAAGTGGTCAGGAGCATTTGACTGAAAGAATATCAAGTGAGTTTCCTGATCCTATCCTGGAGGTATCTAAAAGGCAAGGCAAGATAAGTAACAACAGGCAAATAGCAGAATAGCAGTAGAATTTGGAGGATGACTCAAGTAAAAAAACTGAGTTGAGCTTGTATAGGCAAGGTGCTGGGGTGATGCCAACAATAACTGAAAGTTCTAGGTCTCTCCTTGAGCAGTAGAATGGTGTCAGGGTGCAGTCTGTTGAATGGGGAGTGTAAAGGATGAAGTTTCTTGTAGGAGAGACAAGACTGACAAGACAGTTAAATTGAGAATTTGATTGAACTACTTACTGTACCAAGAAGGTAAGGAAAGGATTACATTGAACTTGTTAATTGTCTAGTTTATCTAATAGTCATTAAGATGTTAGGTCACATACAGCGGATGGCAATAGATGGCCATAAAGGGCTTAATTGGGCCCAAGATTATCTGGCTCTGAATTAGCAGTATTTTAGATTTCTCCACTTTATTGAAAGATCCAGTAAAGTCAATCAGCCTTACAAGTGCAGCAGTGTCTTTGCAGGAACTTACTTTCAGTTTCCTGTTGGTTAAATGTCACAGTTTTGTGCATGCAGAGGCCACATTGGCCACATACTGTCCCATGTCATTAGGAAGGCTCATTTCTAGTGTCCGCTGAGTAGCAGGTGATGCAGATGAGGCCAAATGAGAAAGCAGCATTCAGGAGAGAGAGAGAAACCTAATTATCAGAGCCATTAATTTAAAAAAAATATCTGGATCATATGAAACTTTGTAGCCATAGTGATCTGGATCTGATATGTATGTATGTGTGTATCTGTGTGTGTATGTTTTTCATCCTCTGCATCTGATATAACATTTGTATATTATCTGTGATTAGAGATAATATATAAACTTAAAGTAAGCAGTTACATTGTCTGGCCCAGTGAGGTTAAGTTAATGGTGGGGTATTTACCTTTAGGTCAGTGTGTATAGTTAAGCTCTTATGGGGCAAGCAATTAGACTCTTTAGGAATTAGGATTTTTGAAGTCTTATGGATAAAATCAAATTTCTGTTTGATCAAGACAGAAAACATTTGAATACATGAAGCTCAATTCTTAACAGGTATGTTTTTGAGGCTCAATACCATTTTCTTCTATAATATGGAAAAAGCATTAACACATAACATATTCTTTACCCATCGTATTTAACTTTCCATATTCTCATAAATCTAACATTCCACAAACCTTCACAACATACTTTACATATTTAACTTCAAACCTTCACAAAATTCTAGCTTTCTAAGTAGTCAACTCATAAACCTTCTGTACATACTTCCCATAAGCCTTCTCAACATACTTTAACATCCTTTATATTTTCTTCCTTCCACTTGATGGTCCCCTGCTGTTTTCACATTGGATATCCCTCTTTTAAAGGAGGTGATGACAGTAGACCTCATCTTTAAAAGAAATTAAGAGTGAGTATGATTTGACAATTTTGAAGACAATATACATTCGTATACAGTCATTTCCTTTAAATCCCCATTTTGAAAGAAAAGTTCATATAAACTTCTAAGTAGATATCAAGACACTTTTAAAATGGAAAGGATAAGCAGCACATGGTTCTTAGAACTCTGTAGGCACAATATATAAAATAGTATCTATATAGGCACATGGCAATAGAAACATTTACAAATCATTTTATCTGAATTAAGCTAGCAAGATTGTAGCAGAACACAGGAGTACACATGGGAACATGGAATTAGAAAGCAGATTTGTCTGCAAGAAAGGGAGCTCATACATAATAGGAGAATGAAGAAATTCCAATAAATTTCTCAGAAATCATTTACAGTTGGGGGGGACTAGATATGTTAGTACAAGATTCCATAAAAGAAGTTGGAGAGATGAGTAAGTTTATAATGGCTTTGTTATTATAGAAACATGGGGAAAATCTTTAAAGGAATTACAAAAGTGATGTTATCAGATCCTTGGTAAGAACACATTATCACCTTTCCTAAAGCTTCATCAAAATCAAGATTAAGCAAGATAGAGAATTTAAGTTAGTATGTATTTAGTCCTTTTAATGTTATGAAAATTGTTTATTTTAAGTGTGAACATGTATTGAGCGTGCCAAGTAAAAAAAAAAAAATAAGACAGAGACAAAAACCAAAACAGAAATATAAGCACTCAGGAAGATGAAAAAAAAATTTAAGTGGCCACAATTTTGTTATTTTGAAAGACAAAACACATATACTTGCCAGACAGACATACAGTGTGTCTCCTGTAGAAAAGGACTTGTAATTTATAGGCAACAGTTTTAAATTAGTTACTAGTTAACAATACAGTAGAACGAGACTCTATATGGATCAATGTCAGAAATAGACATTGAAAACATCATAAAAAACAGCCCACTGGCCCACCAGCCCAGAACCCGTGCAGTCCAGTGAGGACACACTGCACCCCAGGTAAACACCCCCTGCTTACCCCCAAGCCCCAGGTAACACACTCGTCCCAGCTCCTCCCACCACCCAGTCAGAACAGGCACTGCTCCAGGCTGGGGAGGACCCCTGAGCCCAACCCCAGATCCCCAAGTTAATTGTGCCCACCATCAGCACATTTGCCCTTTGCCCGCTTAGGATGCTGGCAATCCAGCCAGGACACACAATGCCCCAGTCCAGGGAGGACACACTGCTCATCAGAACTCAACAGAGTTCAAAGAACATCCAAGCAAAGCTCTAGGGGACAAAGGCCACACATCTGAAATCCTCTAAATTCATCCTATCACATGGGAGACATTCTCCACATCCAGATAAGTAAACTCCCTTTTTAGCATCCTGTTCCTTTCAATTATTAGTTACTGAAGAGTAATTTTTCCTTATAGCCACCCACAAAACATATACAACTTCAGGGATTATATCACTCGCCCTTACATATCACCAAGGTACTAAATCATAAAAGTACACTACCATACTAATATTCACCCCCTGTCTACCCCTTGTACTAACTGTCTAATAGCCTCATTTGGAAATAGAAATAGCAACAAATGTAGCCAACATCAAGATAAACACTAGTAATAACTGCCCAAGAGTAGTGATACCAACTAATTCAGTTCACTCAAAAACATGCAGGAATTGAAAGAAGGTCTTAAGAAATAAAATGACAATGCCCAAGTCAAAGTGCAAATCCATGAGACACAAAACCCAAGAAAACAAATCTCCCACTGAAAGAATTAACCCCATAATGATAGACTCCAAAAAGAACAAATCCACAGAAAGTAGCCAAGGAAGCCTGACCCAAGATAACGACTTTCAAAGTGTGATCCTTACCATGATCAATACTATGAAACAGGAAATCCAGAAGGAGTTAAATAACCGCATCAACCACTTTGAAGAGGAGCACAACAGACACTGGGAGGAGTTGAGAAAAACAGTGCAAGAATCAAAAACTGGCATAGAGCAGTTAAAACAGACTCAGAATTTCAGATCCTGAAGACAAAGTAGGAGTATTAACCAGCTCAATGGAAGTGGTTGTTAAAGCCAAAAAGACACTTGAGAGAAATATTCAAGAGTTATAGGACACCCTGAAGAAACCTAACATGCATATTCATGGAATACCAGAGCAAAAATCCTAAAATACCACACCCAAGGAAATTTTTCAAACTATCATCAAGGAAAACTTTCCTCATCTAAAAAAAGAGAGGCCCATCCATATACAACAGGCATTCTGCACCCCAAACGAATATAAGCAAAATAGAAACTTGCCATGGCAAATTATAGTAAAACACTCCACTTCAAAACAAAGAAATGGTGCTGAGAGCTTCAAAGGAAAAAAAAATCACTTTTAAAGGTAAACCTATTAAAATAACAAATGGCTTCTCAATGGAAACAGTAAAAGCAAGAAAAGCTTGAAGATGATGTACTTCAAGTATTAAATGAACAAAAATGTCAACCCAAGCTGAAAACTATCTGTAATGATTGAAAGGGAAAAAAATTTTTCCAGCACAAAGAGAACTTGAAGGCGTACATGTCTACAAAACCAGGCCTTCAAAAAATGCTAGAAAAGATACTCAAGCTTGAAGATAAGAACAAACACATCCAGGAGGACAGAAGGGAAGTATAATACCACCAAAACCTAAAAGCCAAATTATACACTTACAAAAGCCACTAAACATAAAAAGTGTCGAATTAAAAGTAATTTCTCCATTATAACATTAAATGTCAATGGAATTAACTCACCTATCAAGAGGCACAGATTATACACTTGGATTAAAAATCGCAACCCATCAATCTGCTGCCTTCAGGAAACCCATCTCAACACAAAGGATAGGCAAATACTAAAAATAAAAGGCTAGTCCAAAATTCTGCAAGATAATGGAACCAGGAAACAGGCAGGAGTAACTATTATGTTATCAGACAAAGTGGACTTCAAACTAAAAAAAATCATAGAGACACAGATGGATACTACATTTTAGTCACAGGTACAATTTACTAGGAAGACTTTACAATACTGAACATATATGCATCTAATATGGGCTCCTCCACATCCATTAAGCAAACCCTATAGCATTTAAATTGAAAAATAAACCCCCAAATGATAATTCTTGGGGATTTCAACACCGCTCTCTCAACATGGGATAGATCAACAGGTAAAAAACTTAACAGAGACGCATTGGAACTTAATCAAACTTTTACTGAAATGGACCTTACAGATCTCTATCGAACTTTTCATACACACACCAGAGAATAAAAATTTTTCTCAGTAGCACACAGAACTTTCTCAAAAATAGACCATACATTGGGTCACAAAATGAATCTCCACCTATACAGAAAAGTTGAAATTCTAGCCTATACCCTATCGACCACCATGGTCAAAAGCTTGGCATCTGCAGCACAACAAACAACAGAAAATACACTAACTCCTAGAAACTAAACACTATGATGCCAAACGAGAATTGGATTCAGGAAGAAATTACAAAGGAAATTCAAGAATTCCTGGAAGAGAATGATAATGAAAATACATCTTTTTTTTTTTGAATTTTTTTTAATTGTGCGTGTGTATGTGTATGTGCGTGTATGTATGTGTGTGCATGCATGCATGTATGTGTGTGTAGAACCACGGACGAATTCGGGAACCACCATGGACCGCTTCCTCCTTGTTTACTCTGCCCCGGGATTCACAGACTCCACCCTACCAGGACCAGAAACGCAGGCCGCCCTCGCTTCTGCCCGGCATTTATATGTGGGGTCTAAGGATCCAAACCAGGACCTACCGCCTGCAAGACACAGGCTTAACCCATGAGCCACCTCTCCAGCCCCGAAAATACATCTTATCAAAATCTTTGGGACACAATGAAAGCTGTCCTAAGAGGTAAGTTCATAGCTGGTAATGCCTACATCAAAAAAATAGAAACATCAAAAATAAATAACTTAACAATGCAGCTTAAAGGTTTAGCCCACTACAGCATTCTGATGCCAAAAGCAGTAGAAGACAGGAGATCAGCAAAATCAGGGGAGAAATATCAGAAACTAAGATAAGGAAAACGATACAGATAATCAACCAGTCAAAAAGCTGGTTCTTTGAAAAAATCAATAAGATTGATACACCCTTAGCTAAATTAACCAAAAGCAAGAGAGAAAAAACCCAAATTTACAAAATTAGAAATGAAAATCAAGTTATCACAAACGATACCCAAGAAATCCAAAGAATTATAATGTCATATTTCAAAAACTTATATTCTGTGAAATTTGGCAACAAAAAAGAGATGGATGAATTCCTAAGTAAGCACAACATACCTAAATTGAATGGGAAGTTGTGAATTATTTAAATAGTCCTATAACATGAGGAAATTGATGAAGTAATCTCAAATCTTCCCACCAAAAAATGTCCTGGACCAGATGGATTCAGCACAGAGTTCTACCAGACATTTAAGGAGCTAATAACACCAATACTCCTTAAACTGTTCCATCAAATAGCAAAGGAAGGAACACTACCAGATTCTTTCTATGAAGCTAATATCGTCTTAATCCCAAAACCTAATAAAGATACACTTAAAAAAGAAAACTATAGGCCAATCTTTTTGATGAACACAGATGCAAAGATTCTTAACAAAGTCTTAGCAAATCACATTCAAAAACATAACAAAAAGATCATCCATGAGGATCAAGTAGGCTTTATCCCAGGTACACAGGTTGGTTCACCATACGCAAATCAATAAATGTAATTCACCATATAAGCCAGTCAAAAATCCAAGACCACATGATACTCTCGATAGATGCAGAAAAAGCTTTTGACAAGATCCAAGAGCCTTTTATGATCAAAATGCTAGAGACAGTAGGAATGGAAGGAATCTTTATCAATATAATAAAAGCAGGAATACAACAAGCCTTCAGCAAGGATTATGCTCAATGGGGAACAATTGGAAGCATTCCCACTTCGATCAGGAACTAGACAAGGCTGTCCACTCTCACCACTTCTATTCAATATTGTACTTGAAGTCTTAGCTGAAGCCATAAGACAAGAAAGGGACATAAGAGGGATTCAAATCGGCAAGGAAGAAGTCAATCTATCCTTATTTGCATATGACATGATCTTATACCTGAGGGATCCCAAAAACTCCACCAGGAAGCTCCTGGAACTAATTGCCACCAGGGTGGCAGGATACAAAATAAATGTGCAAAAATCAGAGGCCTTCCTATATGCCCAGAATGAAAGAAGTGAAAAAGCCCTGAGAGAAACAATCCCATTTACTATAACCCCTAAAAAAATGAAATACCTTGGTATAAACCTAACCAAGGAAGTAAGTGACCTTTACAATGAAAACTTTAAAACTCTAAAGAAAGAAATTACAAAAGACACCAGAAGGTGGAAAGACCTCCCATGTTCCTGGATTGGGAGAATCAACATCGTAAAAATGACCATCCTACCAAAGGCAATATGCAGATGCAGTGCTATACCAATCAAAATCCCAAAGCACTTCTTTAAAGAAGTTGAAACAATCTCAAAATTCATATGGAGGCACAAAAGACCCAAGATAGCAAAAATAATTCTGAGTAACAAAACACTACTGGAGGTATCACCATACCAAACCTTAACCTATACTACAAATCCATAGTTATAAGAACAGACTGGTACTGGCTCCAAAATAAACACCCATATCAATGGATAAGGTTGAAGACCCAGATATAAGCCCACACAACTACAGCCATTTGATCTTTGACAAAGGGGCCCAAAAAATCCAATGGAGAAAGAACAGCATCTTCAACAAATAGTGCTGGCAAAACTGGATATTGACATGCAGAAGATTAAAACTGGACCCGTACTTGTCACCATGTACAAGAATTATTTCTAAATGGATCAAAGACCAGAGACTATAAGAACTATAGTTGAAAGGGTAGGTAACTCCCTCGAGCTCATTGGACTAGGCCAACATTGCCTAAACAGAAACCCAATAGCATAGTCACTACAACCAACACTCAACACATGGGTTCTTATAAAATTAAAGAGCTTCTGTTCAGATAAAGAGATTATAACTTGAGCACAAAAGCAACCGACAGAATGGAAGAAAATCTTCACTAAACACATATCTGATAGAGTGCTATTATCCAGAGTGCACAAAGAACTTAGAAAATTAAACACCAAGGAAACAAATGGTAAATTAAAAAATGGGCCTTGGAACTTAAAAGAAATTTTACCAAGGAACGAAATTGAAATGTCAATCAAATATCTTAAAAAATGCTCCACATCCTTAGCCATCAGGGAAATGCAAATCAAAATCTCCCTGAGATATCATCTCACCCTAGTCAGGATGGCAAAATTTCACAATACAAAAAACACCAAATGCTGAAGAGGATGTGGCGAGAAGGGAACTCTCCTACATTGCTGGTGGGAATGCAGGCTCATACAGCCACTCTGGCAAGTCGTCTGGCGATTCTTTAAAAAGTTGAAGATTGAAATGCCATATGCCCCTGCTATTTCACTATTGGGAATAATCCCCCATACAGTGAATATTCACCTTGATAGCACAAGCATGGCCATCTCCATAGCAGCACTGTTTATAATTGCAAGTCATGAAATCAACCCAAATGCCCAACAGTTGACAAGTGGATAAGGAAAATGTGGTACATTTTATCAATGGAATACTACTCAGCCATCAAAAATGATGAATTAATGCAATTTGCATGGAAATGAATATTATTAGAAACAATTATATTGAGTAAAGTATCCCAGAAACAGAAAATTAAGTACTGTTTGTACTCCATAAGAGGTGGATCCTAGTAACAAATCCACTTAGTGACACACTCAAAGATAAATCTCTATAATACCTACAGTAATTACAAAGATTAAAAACAGAGAGGGAAGGAGAAGGAGGGGCCTGCCAGAAACAAGGAGAGAGGGGATCATGCTACAGCAGAGAAAATAGGCCACCATCAAAGACTGCAAGTAAGTAATGAGACATCTAGTTAAGCTCACAGACTTTCCTTCCTGGTCGCTTGCATCAGACAGGGTATGATCTCACCAGACAGGGAGGGCATAAAGTCTGGCAGATAAAAGGTAACCATCCTGCAAATGGGAGACTGACCCCCCCCACCACAATCTCCTACTCTTTTTCAATCTACCTTTGAATCTACTCTTATATTAAGACTCTATTTTAACAGCCTTTTATCTCTGGCCAGGGAGTGACATCCAATACCCATCAGGATGGAGCCAAGGGCAGTGCAGGAACAGCAAAATTGAAAAAAAAAAATCAACAAACCATAATTCAGAAAATCAGAAGCTCTACATCAACCACCTGGAACCAGGCCAGCCTAATCTCTCCCCATCCTAAAGCTCAGGGAAATTTGGGAAAGAGGGGGAGGTAAGAATGTAAAAGCCTAAAGATAGGGAGGAGCAACGATATGCAAGATATACCATACAAGTTAGGGCCAAAATAATCAAAATAGGATTTTGCATATCATTGAACCCCCAAAGTCTAGTATGGACAGGCACTAGGATCCTTAGAGGCAAGGGATTAATAGCCACAATAGTGTTCCTATACTAAAGGGAAACACAAAAAAGAGTTCTAGGCAATGCTACTGAGTCCTTACACCTCATCAGAGAGGAGGACCCAGAGGGAAGTTTGACAGACACTAAAGGATGCTCCAGGAATGGGGGGTCCCCACTAGGAAAAGGGAAGGAGGAGGGAAAGGAAGAGGAAAGGAGGGAGGGGAGAAGGGAGGAAGGGGAATGGGCTTTTGTATGAGTGGGAAAAAAAAATGCTCCGCACGCCTCCTTAGCCATCAGGGAAATGCAAATCAAAATCTCCCTGAGATATCATCTCACCCCAGTCAGGATGGCAAAAATCCACAATACAAACAACACCAAATGCTGGAGAGGATGTGGCGAGAAGGGAACTCTCCTACATTGCTGGTGGGAATGAAGCCTTATACAACCACTCTGGCAAGCCATCTGGTGATTCTTTAAAAAGTTAAAGATTAAAATGCCATATGACCCTGCTATTCCACTTTTGGTAATAAACTCCCATAGTCCGAATATTCACCTTGATAGCACAAGCACGACCATGTTCATAGCAGCACTGTTTACAATAGCAAAGTTATGAAATCAACCCAAATGCCCAACAGTTGACAAGTGGATAAGGAAAATGTGGTACATTTATACAATGAAATACTACTCAGCCATCAAAAAAAATGAATTAATGAAATTTGCCGGGAAATGGATGGAATTAGAAACAATTATATTGAGTGAAGTATCCCAGACACAGAAAATTAAACGCTCTATGTACTCCCTAATAGGTGGATCCTAGTAACAAATGCACTTAGTGACACACTCAAAGATAAATCTCTGTAATACCTACAGTAATTGCAAAGATTATAAGCAAGGAGGGAAGGGGAAGGAGGGAGCCACCAGAAATAAGGAGAGAGGTGATCATGCTATAGCAAAGAATACAGGCCACTATCAAATACTGCAAGAGGTGACGTCCAATACCCATGAGGATGGACCCAGGGGCAGTGCAGGAACAGCAAAAGTGGAAGAAGAAGAAAAATAAAAGAGTAACCATAATTCAGAACATCAAAGACCCTACATTAATCACCAGGAACCAGGCTAGCCTAATCTCTCCCCATCCCAAAGTTCAGGGAAATTTGCAGAAGAGAGGGTGGTAAGATTGTAAGAGCCTAAAGATGGCGAGGTACAATTATATGCAAGATACTCCACACATGTCAGGGCTGATGTAATCATAATAGGTCTTTGCATGACCTGCACAATGACTAATATGTCATTGAACCCCCAAAGTCTAGCATGAATCACAGGCTCTAAGATCCTTAGAGGCAAGGGATTAATAGCCACGATAGTGTTCCTATACTGAAGGGAAACACAAAAAAGAGAGTTCTAGGCAATGCTACTGAGTCCTTACACCTCATCAGAGAGGAGGACCCAGAGGGAAGTTTGACATGTACACTAAAGGATGCTCCAGGAATGGGGGGAGGGCCCACTGGGAGAAAGGGAGTCAGGAGGAAAGGAAGAGGAAAAGGGAGGAGGGAGCAAGGGGATCCAGAGAGGAGTGGAGGGAGGGAGGGGAATGGGGAACCTATCAAGTTTGTATGATGTAAAAAATAAATTTAAAAAAGATAAAAAAAAGCAGATTAATATTTAGGAAAACCGTAATCTTAAAAATTGAAACTGGTATTAGTGAAACCCAGAAAGGTAGAATAAAATGTAGCCTTTGATTCCGTGATTATTTTAATTACTAATAAACAGAACTTGAAATAAACTTTTAGAAAACCTTCATATTTAAATCACGTAAAAGAGAAATCATTAAACTCTATGAATGGTTATATTCAGACAGACAATGCACAGAAACACATCATAGCTATATAGCACAGATGACAAGACAACCATGCAAACATTGAAGTAACAACAAAGATGATATTTGAAGATTAAGCACATATTAATATATGGGTTCAGATGAGATTTAACCCGGGAAAACATATGTCACATATGATCCCTTTGAAAGCAGACTTAGTGCCTTATTGGTGCCACTCCATGTGTGTGAGTTTCCTTCTTTAGTGGCAGATCAAGTATGGCCTAAAAGGCAGAACAACGCATTATAGTTACTAAGTAGGAGAGAATTAGCAAAGCTCTATAATGTAAAAATAAAAAAGGGTGAATATCCTTTTGATGGTATCTTAATTTAGAAAAACATCATTTATCTAAAAGATGAAATAAATTAAGGCACATAGTTGTTTTTTTTCTCTCACATTTTATTTTTTCCCAATCATACAAGCTCAATAGGCACCCCAGTCCTCTCCCTCTCTCTTCCCCTCCCCAGTCCCCCCTTGCACTCTAACCTGCTTTTCCCCTTTTTCACCCCCCTCCCTTTCTCCCCTTCTCCCAGTGCCTCCCTTTTCCTCCCTCTCATCCTCTGCAGCATCCTTCTGTGGAAGACATGTAGTTGGAACAGATCTGTAAATTCATAATGTTGTGAATTCTCAGAAGAATTTAAAATTACAATTCAAGAAGCAAGGTGAGGAAAAACAAAAACAACAGAAGCAAAGTAAAAAAAAAATTAAACCAATGTATAATAAAATGATTGGAAGGCAGGTAAGGGGCATAGACAGATCAATTTTTAAAATGAGAGCAGTGGAGGTAGAGGGTGAGAAATGAGAAGACAGTAAAAGCAGAAGAGAAAAGAGAGAGAGAAAGGATTCACAGTAGTTCCCAGCTTTATCAGCAGTATTGGGCATCCCTCAAACACCATGAAAAAGCCAAGGCCAAATAGGTCAGAGAACTCAAGGCCCCAAGACAGGCATCCCTGGGTTGAGGTGAAGTTTAGTCCTGGATTAGAGTACACCAGCCAGTGTGAGTTGCCAGGCAAAAAATAGATTGGTGGTCTAAGTGAGGTTCCCCATGAGGTTAGGCAGGTGAAAGGGAGCATCCAGATTGGTTTTGTACCCAAGGAGAGGCCACTTTCACTGCCACAGAGGCTAAGTCCCTATTGCAGCAGACAATCCAAAGGGAACCCGATGCCCACATAAGCAGACAGATAGGAGGATAGGACAGAGAGAGATGGATTGGTTAAAAAAAATGGGAAGGGAGGTAAAAGAAGAGGAAGGAAGAGGAAGGAATAGTGAGAAAGACTGGAAGGAGAGACAATGATTTATCCACTGATTATGTTTGTATAAAGGAAAAATTCTTAGTAAAAAAGAATGAGTTTCAGGAAAACATGTTTTAGACATGTAACTATTTCTTGCTCCTGGTAACTTATTGTTGAAAACAAGTTCTTAATAGTAATATGTCTTAGGAAAACAGGTTTGTGGCACTTAAGCATTCCTAGCTAATGGTGAGAGGTAATTAAGAGACTTATGTGTGCAGGGCCTTCTCCCAAGATTCCATGTACAGAGCAACAGGAGATACATGATTTCCTGTCAAGCCTCTGGCTGCATGCTGCCAACAGAATGTAAATGTAAGTCAATAGAAATGCCCTTGCTTCTCTAAACCATTAAGTTCCAGTATTTGTCACATGATCTGAAGACTTACATAAGACATCTGGCTCATAGCTCTGTTCTCTATTTACTTGTTTGTTTTTGTTTTTTCTCCCACACTTTATTTTTTTCCCAATCATACAAGCTCAATAGGTACCCCCATTCTCTCCCTCCTTCCTCCCCTCCCCAGTCTCCCCTTGTACTTTCCCTCCTCTTTTCCCCTTCCTTTCACCCCTCTTGCTCCCTCCCTTTTGCCCAGGGCCTCCTCTTTCCTCCCTCCCATCTTGAAGCATCCTTTTGTGTGAATGTCAAACCTCCCTCTGAGTCCTCCACCCTAGTGAGGGATAAGGACTCAGTGGCATAGCCCAGAGCCCTTTCTTGGGCTCCACTTTAGTACTCATAGAAGTTTTCCTGATGCTAATAAAACTCAAAGGAATTGAAGTGTTTCAATGTGACAGCATTAATTGCTCATCATTCAAAGAGCTTCCCATATAAGGGTAATATGTTCATTGTATATATACATGTATATATATATGGAATTCAGGTACCTCATTATGGCTTATAGGTACTTGGAGAGGAGCATGGGATTGGAGATAGTCTGTTAGGGCTCCCCGACTGGTGAGTTGGAAAAGAGAAATACCCTGGGTACATGGATGCATGAAGAAATCACAGAAGTGGAAGAAAGATAAGAGATTTTCTTCCTGGGGCTGGAGAGGTGGCTCAGGGGTTAAGCCTCCGCCTTGCAGGCAGAAGGTCCTGAGTTCGGATCCCAGATCCCACGTATAGACGCCGGGCGGAAGCAGGGGCAGCCTGCGCTTCTGGTCCTGGTAGGGCGGAGCCTGTGATTCCCGGGGCAGAAGGAGGTGGAGGCATCCATGGTGGTTGGCGAATTCGTCCGTGGTTCTACACATACATAGACACACACACACACACAGACATACACACGTGTGTGTGCACATACACACGCACATGCACATGCACACAGTTGAATAAATAATAATAAAAAAATAAAAAAAGATTTTCTTCCTAGGTTGTGGTGAAATATTAATCATGGCTATACGTTAAGGCTCAACTCAGATGAAAATATCTAATGTGTGAAGGTTAAGAGACATCAGGGATGGGAAATTATGTAAGAAGGTTGGAGTTGACTGCACAGGCAAGAAGACAAAGCACTAGGATTAAAATGAGTAATCTGTGGTCTTCAGGATGAATGGAACGTGTCTACCTTCATTTTTAAATGCTTTGGGCAGTGGTCACTCTTCTCTGAGCTGAGCATTCTTCCTGGTTTACCTGTAGCCATGTATGTTGAGATCAGAGGTGACACCTTTACTAGTAATTAATAATGAACATGAGATTGACCTTGGATGTCTACAGGGTACCATTTACAAATGTGGCATTCTATTTTCTACTTATATGAATGAATAGTACATTATTTATATAGGTTATGCAACACTTCATTAGAAATGCCAGTTTGACTTTAACCTTGATTAGAACCTTTGGGAAATTCTATGAGAAATTAGGAACGAAGGTAAATTCTGAGCCAGCTGGTTGGAGATTATCTAACTGATGATGGAGGAACCAGTTCATGGTGGATAGGACTATTCTCTGGATAGGTGGGCAAGATGGAGAGAATTGTTTCAGTATTTTAGTATACAGTCCTACTGGCAAGCAAGAAATCATGCTTCTTTCTCAAATCTTTCTATGGCAATGTGGCAGCTAGTTCCCTTAGTTGCTGTCACTGGAAAAAGCTTTCTTGTCATTCTGTTTAATACAGAACAGAATATCAAAAACTCAAATAAATACTTTGACTGCCTAAGTGCTTTGGCCACTTGGTTACGTCAGCAACAGAAGAGAAATTGGATCATAGAAATAGTGATTCACAAAGAGTTGTGCAATCATTGTCTTTTCTTTAGGCAGATATCAGCACTGTGGGACAAAGAATTGTGGGATGTGTGGACAAAACAGAGTAATCAATATAAAAAACGTGTGCTTCTGTGGCCCAAATTAGAGACCTCTTGTATAGAGAACTCAGAGCAATACACTTTCATAAGGGATGCAACCTGAAAAGACACAGCACAGACCCAGCTGAGCACACACAACACATTAGCACTGTAGCTGAGGGAAACTGAGAGTCCCTGGAGATTCTGAGGTGAAACTGTAGAATGTCCCAACTCTGATCTAGACATCAAGAGGGCTGTCACACTGTGAAAAAAATTAGAGGTAAACTGAATAGAAGTAGAGAGAGAGAGAAAGAGAGAGAGAGAAATGGAATAAAATCTCTTGTGATTATGGATATCAGAAGTGTTACTGGTTTGTACTATGTCATAGAATTAAAGTGGTGAGAAGTAGCTAATATTTAGATGCATCAGAAAATGGAATCACTACTGTTAGATTGCTTGCTGAATGGGTGAGAAGACGAGTTATTTCTCTGGAGATAGAAGTACATATGGGTATTTTTTTCATAGAAGAAGAAGGACTGTCCAAGGATGCAACTGCATGGAGCACCATGTCCATGTCAAATACCTGATAAAGAGCATGTTCTGGAGGAAATGCAAGATGTGAGGATCCATTGATAAATCCTGTGTATAGTTCGTGTTCTCCAGGCACCACAGGAGACTTGAAAAATCATTTTACTTCCCTTCAACCTGCAGCCTTTAATATATCATTCTAGGAAAAGATGGAAGGTTTCCCTCCTGGGCTGTTCCCCTGGGAATAAGACCCCACTTGCCTGAATACAATATGGAACATATGAGAGTGAGAACTGGTTAGCATTTTGGGCAAAGCTGGCAGCAAACTGATGTGGATTGAATCTCTGTTCTTGGTGCAAGTATGGTGTGGAGAGTGCCCTCAGTTCCCCATGCAGGTCTGTAAATCTCCTATCATGATGAACTCTAATCTGAAATCTTGAGCATGACTAAGTCTCTTGTTCCCCTAACAGCAATTACAGCAATAAAATATGAAACTAAGATAAAAAGGAAATTGCAGAATGCTTTCATTAATTTATTTATTTTACCAATGCTTTTATTAAAGTTTCTGCTTAGTATTTGCATTCATATTTTGCTGTTTTTAAAAGTTGGTATAAAAGGTAATTTAATTAAAAGATTTTTCATTCATTTATATACCACTGTGCTTTGCTCATATTTATCCACTCAGGTGCCCAGGGCTGTCCCATTCCCCTCCAGCTTAACTTCCACCTCCCACAAATTAGTCCCCATTCTTCCAAAGAGTGCGCATAAATGTGTAAGTGTATTTATGTCACCAATGCAATGGTTTGAATGTGAATCACCTCTCATAGGCTCAAGTGTTTGAATACTTGTTCTCTAGCTCATGGAAATGCTTAAGAAGGTTATGAAAGGTTAGGGAGATGACTCAGGATTAGACCTCAAAACAAAAAGACATGACTTCTGATCCCAGATCCATCATAAAATTGCCAGATGGAAATGGTAGTCAGTTGAACTTCTGATACTGGAAGATGAAGGAAATACATCATAGAGAGATGGGCAATGAGACTGATTATCTGGTCCTGCTTCTTCTGTCTGCCTCCTACTGGCTACAAGTTACAAGCCTGTGTGTCCACTACCTTGAAAAGGACTTTTCCAGCAGTAGCACATGAAAGTTCACTCAATTGTGGTCTAAGCTGGCCAGGTCACATCTCGTCTTGCAGCAACACTTTTCAGCATTATTCAGGTGGTAGGATTTTGATACATAGACAAATAAACCAAATTCTTGGTGTGTTTCTGAAGTAGGAATGTGTCTGTTCATAATTTTAAAATTACATGCATCTAAATTTATATTATATCATGTCATGTATATTTCCTCTTTTTTGATACTCAGGGTATAGAAGATCTGTCTTTAACTGTGTCTTACAACCTTATCGTATTTGCTACCCACCTCATCCCTTTCTGTACATTATCCCCTCATCTTCCTCCCCCCTTAAAACTTAACCCATTATTTTGCTTTCTACAATCTTTTTAAAGTTTATTTTTATTCTGTTTTTAAAAGAATACAATGGAGATTACCTTGAAATTCAACATGCAGAGTAAATCATGTTGCCATCTTTACATTTTGATACTTTTCCATACTTTTTATACATTTGTATTATGTTTTTAATGTTTTATACATGAACATAGCTGAATTGATGATATTTTCACTCCTTGATCCCTAATCTTATCCCAGGACAGTCTCCCTCCTATTTTCATGTCTTTTCACAAGTGTGTCCCATTTGCTTTCATATGCTTTGCCACTAATGTCATGTGCCTGAGTACCTGCTAGAGCATGAATCACATACCAGTGAGTATACCATGAAGAAAAGAATATTGATAAGAAAAATCCCATGAAGGTCTTCTGAGGTTATATTTAGCTGTAGTGAATTTCTGAATATAACAGTCCTAACATATCCAGAAAATAGTGTCTGACCATGCCAATGGCTCACTTCAGACTCTTATAATCTTACTGCTCCCTCTTCTATGATTTTCTCTGACTTTTGGAGAGTGTGTGTGTGTGTGTGTGTGTGGGTGTGTGTGTGTGTGCTGGTTTGGGCTGCTTCTCCACATTTCTACCCATTATGATCAGTCTATGTTCTATCTAAGGGTCTTTCCATAGCCTTCATTATCTCTTCTCCTCTATTCCCCATGAACTAGTTTCACAAAAATATTTCTTTTTTTTTATATAATACATTTTTTATTATTATTTCAGCTCATAAAAACTTAATAGGTACACGGGTTCCCTCCCTCGCTCCTCCTCCCCCCGAACCCCCTGCTCCCCCTCCCCTCACCCCTCCCACCCCATCCCCCCTTGCCTCCTGCCCCGATTCCCAGAGTCCTTTCTTATGCATGCCTGACTCTCCTCTGGGCCCTCCTCTCCGATGACGTACAAGGACCCAGTGGCATTTCCCTGAACCCCTTCCTGTGTTCCCCTTAAGCATAGGAACACTACTGTGGCTGTCAATCCCTTGCCTCCAAGGATCTTGGTGCCTTTAGCAGATGGTAGACTTTGTGAGGTCAATAGTGTGTTGGACATTGCCCCGGGCATACAATGTTCAATTATGATTGCTTCTGCCCTAACTTGTGTGGAGTATCTTGCAAATCATTGCTCCTCCAATCCTTTTGCTCTTACACTCTTACTGCCCCCTCTTCCACAAATGTCCCTGAGCTTCATGATGGGGAGAGATTAGTCTGGCCTAGTTCTAGGTGGTTGATATAGAGTCTCTGAAGTTCTGGATAGTGGTTTGTTGATTTTCTTTTTTTTTTTTTTTATTTCATCTCATACAAACTTATTAGGTACACCAGTTCCCTCCCTCCCTCCTCCTCCCCCCGTACCCCCTGCTCCCCCTCCCCACCCTTCTCCCTCCCCATCCCCCAGTGCCTCCCACCCCAATTCCCAGAGAGTCCTTTCTTGTGCATGACTGGTTTTCCTCTGGGCCCTCCTCTCCGATGACCTACAAGGACCCAGTGGCCTTTCCCGAACCCTTTCCCGTGTTCCCCTTAGGTATAGGAACACTGCTGTGGCTGCCAATCCTTTGCCTCCAAGGATCTTGGTGCCTTTAGCAGATGCTAGACTTTGTGAGGTCAACAGTGTGTTGGACAATGCGCAGGGCATGCAAAGTCCAATTATGATTGCTTCAGCCTTAACTAGTATAGAGTATCTTACATATCATTGCTCCCCCATCCTTATGCTCTTACACTCTTACCGCCCCCTCTTCCGCAAATTTCCCTGAGCTTCAAGATGGGGAGAGACTAAGCTGGCCTAGTTCTAGGTGGTTGATATAGAGTCTCTGAAGTTCTGGATTGTGGTTGTTGATTTTCTTTTGCAGTTTTGCTGCTCCTGCAATGCCCTTCACTCCATCCTAGTGGGCATTGTATGTTACCCCCTGGCCAGAGACAAAAAGCTGTTAGAGTCTTGTGATAAAAGCACATTCAAAGGTAGATGTAATAAAAGTGGGAAACCACAGTGAGGGAGGGGTCTATCACCCATTTGCAAAATTGTTACTTTTTATCTGCCAGACTATATTCCCTCCTCTTCTGGTGAGATCACTCCCCCTCAGTAGTAAATGATCAGGAACAAAAGTCTGTGAACTTAATCAGATGTCTCATTACTTATTTGGGTCCTTGGTGGAGGCCTATTTTCCCTGCTGTAACATGGTCCCTTCTCTCCTTCTTTCTGGTGTGGCCCTCCTACCCCATCCCTCCTGTTCATAATCCTTGGAATTACTGTCTTTAGGTGGGCTGGGTGGGTTTGGTACTAGGAGCCACCTATTAGGGAGTACATACAGTGCTTAATTTTCTGGGTCTGGGATACTTCACTTAATATAATTGTTTCTAATGACATCCATTTCCCGGCAAATTCCAGTAATTCATCATTTTTGATGGCTGAGTAGTACTCCATTGTATAGATGTACCACCGTTTCCTTATCCACTCGTCAACTGTTGGACATTTGGGCTGATTCCATGACTTTGCTATTGTAAACAGTGCTGCTATGAACATGGTCGTGCTTGTGCTATCGAGGTGAACCTCTGCTGTATGGGGGATTATTCCCAAAAGTGGAATAGCAGGGTCATATGGCATTTCAATCTTTAGTTTCTTTAAGACTCTCCAGATGGCTCGCCAGAGTGGCTGTATGAGCCTGCATTCCTACCAGCAATGTAGGAGAGTTCCCCTCTCTCCACATCCTCTCCAGCATTTGTCGTTGTTAGTATTGTGGATTTTTTCCATCCTGACCGGGGTGAGATGATATCTCAGGGAAGTTTTGATTTGCATTTCCCTGATGGCTAAAGAAGTGGAGCATTTTTTAAGATATTTGTTAGACATTTTAATTTCATCCCTGGTAAAGTTTCTTTTAAGTTCCAGGACCCATTTTGTAATTGGGCCATTGGTTTCCTTGGTGTTTAGTTTTCTAAGTTCTTTGTGCACTCTGGACAGCAGAGGTCTATCAGATGTGTGGTTAGTGAAGATTTTCTCCCATTCTGTGGGTTGTCTTTAAGCTCGCGTTACAATCTCTTTATCTGAACAGAAGCTCTTTAAGTTCACAAGATCCCAACTGTTGAGAGTTGGTAGCAGTGACTGTGCCATTGGATGTCTGCTTAGGAAATGTTGGCCTAGCCCAATCAGCTCGAGGGAGTTCCCTATCTTTCAACTATGGTTTTTATAGTCTCTGGCCTGATATCAAGGTCCTTGATCCATTTGGAATTAAGTCTTGTACATGGTGACAAGTACGGGTCCAGCTTTAATCTTCTGCATGTGGAGATCCAGTTTTGCCAGCACCATTTGTTGAAGATGCTGTTCTTTTTCCATTGGATTCTTTGGGCCCCTTTGTCAAAGACCAAATGGCTGTAACTTTGTGGGCTTATATCTGGGTCTTCAATCCTTATCCATTGATCTGTGTGTCTATTTTGGAGCCAGTACCAGGCTGTCTTTACAACTATGGATTTGTAGTATAGACTAAGGTTTGGTATGGTTATACCTCCAGCTGTGTTTTTGTTACTCAGGATTGTTTTTGCTATCCTGGGTCTTTTGTGCCTCCATATGAACTTTGAGATTGTTTGGTCAACTTCTTTGAAGAATTGCTTTGGGATTTTGATTGGTATAGCATTGAATCTGTATATTGCCTTTGGTAGGATGGTCATTTTCACGATGTTGATTCTGCCAATCCAGGAACAAGGGAGGTCTTTCCACCTTCTGCTGTCTTCTGCTATTTCTTTCTTTAGGGTTTTAAAGTTTTCATTGTAAAGGTCTTTTACCTCCTTGGTTAGGTTTATACCAAGGTATTTCATTTTTTTAAGGGCTATAATAAATGGTATGGTTTCTCTCAAGGCTTTTTCACTTCTTTCATTCTGGGCATATAGGAAGGCCTCTGATTTTGCACATTTATTTTGTATCCTGCCACCCTGCTGAACTTCTCAATTAGTTCCAGGAGCTTTCTGGTGGAGTTTTTGGGATCACTCAGGTATAAGATCATGTCATCTGCAAATAGGGATAGCTTGACTTCTTCCTTGCCGATTTGAATCCCTCTTATGTCCCTTTCTTGTCTTATGGCTTCAGCTAACACTTCAAGTACAATATTGAATAGAAGTGGTGAGAGTGGACAGCCTTGTCTAGTTCCTGATCGAAGTGGGAATGCTTCCAATTGTTCCCCATTGAGCATAATCCTTGCTGAAGGCTTGTTGTATTCCGCTTTTATTATATTGATAAAGGTTCCTTCCATTCCTACTGTCTCTAGCGTTTTGATCATAAAAGGCTGTTGGATCTTGTCAAAAGCTTTTTCTGCATCTATCGAGAGTATCATGTGGTCTTGGACTTTGGACTGGTTTACATGATGAATTACATTTATTGATTTGCGTATGTTGAACCAACCTTGTGTGCCAGGGATGAAGCCTACTTGGTCCACATGAATGATCTTTTTAATATGTTTTTGAATCCGATTTGCTAAGACTTTGTTGAGAATCTTTGCGTCTGTGTTCATCAGATAGATCAGCCTATAGTTTTCTTTTTTAAGCGAATCTTTATTAGGTTTTGGGATTAAAACGATATTAGCTTCATAGAAGGAATTTGGTAGTGTTCCTTCCTTTGCTATTTGATGGAACAGTTTAAGGACTATTGGTGTTATTATCTCCTTAAATGTCTGGTAGAACTCTGTGCTGAATCCATCTGGTCCAGGACATTTTTTGGTGGGAAGATTCGAGATTACTTCCTCAATTTCCTTATATGTTATAGGACTATTTAAATAATTCACAACTTCCTGATTCAATTTAGGTAAGTTGTGTTTACTTAGAAATTCATCCATCTCTTTTGTGTTGTCAAACTTCACAGAGTATAAGTTTTTGAAATATGATGTTATAATTCTCTGGATTTCTTGGGTATCAGTAGTGATAACTCCATGTTCATTTCTAATTTTGTTAATTTGGGTTTTCTCTCTCTTGCTTTTGGTTAGTTTAGCTAGGGGTGTATCAATCTTATTGATTTTTTCAAAGAACCAGCTTTTTGACTGGTTGATGTTTTCTATCGTTTTCTTAATCTCGATTTCAGATATTTCTCCCCTTATTTTGCTAATCTCCTCTCTTCTACTACTTTTGGGATCAGATTGCTCTAGTTTCAATAAAGCTTTAAGCTGCATTGTTAAGTTGTTTATTTCCGATGTTTCCATTTTTTTGACGTAGGCATTAAGAGCTATGAACTTACCTCTTAGAACAGCTTTCATTGTGTCCCAGAGATTTTGGTAAGTTGTATTTTCGTTATCATTCACTTTCAGGAAATCTTGAATTTCCTTTTTAATTTCTTCCTGAATCCAGTTCTCATTCAGCATCATAGTGTTAAGTTTCCAGGAGTTAGTGTATTTTCTCTTGTTTGTTGTGTTGTTGTGGATGTCCAGCTTTAGGCCGTGATGGTCTGATAGGGCACAGGTTAGAATTTCAACTTTCTTGTATATGTGTAGATTCATTTTGTGGCCCAATATGTGATCTATTTTGGAGAAAGTTCCGTGTGCTGCTGAGAAAAATGTGTATTCTTTGGTGCGTGGGTGAAAAGTTCGATAGAGATCTGTAAGGTCCATTTCTTTCAGGGTTTGATTAAGTTCCAAAGTGTCTCTGTTAAGCTTTTGACCTGTTGATCCATCCCATGTTGAGAGGGCGGTGTTGAAGTCCCCAATAATTATCGTTTGGGGATTGATTTCTTGCTTTAGACGCTGTAGGGTTTTCTTAATGAATGTGGAAGTGCCCGTATTGGGTGCATATATGCTCAGTATTGTGAAGTCTTCCTGGTGAATTGTACCTGTGACTAAAATGTAGTATCCATCCGTGTCTCTTATAATTTTCTTTGGTTTGAAATCCACTTTGTCTGATAGCATAATGGCTACCCCTGCCTGTTTTCTGCTTCCATTTGCTTGTATAATTGTTGACCAGCCTTTTGTTTTTAGAACGTGCCTATCTTTTGTGGTGAGATGGGTTTCCTGCAGGCAGCAGATTGATGGATTGTGATTTTTAATCCATGTTTGTAATCTGTGTCTCTTGATCGGTGAATTAAGTCCATTAACATTTAGTGTTATAATGGAGAAACTATTGTTAATTCCAGACTTTTATTATGTTTAGTAGCTTTTATAAGTATATTGCTTCGTTTTTAATGATGTTATACTTGCCTTCTGTTCTCCTGAATATGCCTGTTTTTTTCTTCACGCTTGAGTATCATTTCTAGCATTTTTTGAAGGCCTGGTTTGGTGGACATGTATCCCTTCAAGTTGTCTTTGTGCTGGAAAATTTTTCTTTCTCCCTCGATCATGACTGATAGTTTTGCAGGGTAAATCAGTCTGGGTTGACATTTTTGCTCATTCAATACTTGAAGTATGTCTCTCCAAGCTCTTCTTGCTTTTACTGTTTCGACTGAGAAGTCATTTGTTATTTTAATAGGTTTACCTTTAAAAGTGACTTGTTTTTTCTCCCTTGAAGCTCTCAGCACCAGTTCTTTATCTTGAATGTGGAGTGTTTTAACTATTATTTGCCGCGGCGTGCTTCTATTTTGGTCGTATCTGTTTGGGGTGCGGAATGCCTCTTGTATATGGATGGGCCTCTCTTTTTTTAGATGAGGAAAGTTTTCCTTGATGATCATTTGAAAAATTTCCTCAGGGGTGGTATTTTGAGATTCTTGCTCTGGTATTCCATGAATACGCATGTTAGGCTTTTTCAGGGTGTCCCATATCTCTTGGATATTTCTCTCAAGTATCTTTTTGGCTTTAACAACCTCTTCCATTGAGCTGGTTAGTACTCCCACTTTATCTTCAAGGTCTGAAATTCTGTTTTCTGCTTCGTTAGTTCTGTTGATAAGACTCTCTGTGGCGTTCTAGGTTGAAGATAACTTGTCTTTTAGCTCAGTTTTAAACTCTGCTTGAGTTTGTTTTAACTGCTCTATGCCACTTTTTGTTTCTTGCACTGTTTTTCTCAACTCCTCCAGATGTCTGTTGTGTTCCTCTTCAAAGCGATTGATTCGATTATGTAATTCCTCCCTGATTTCCTCTTTCATAGTATTGAACATGATAATGATCATATTTTGAAAGTCTTTATCCTGGGTGGGGCTTTCTTGGCCTTTTTCCGTGGGTTTGCTCTTGTTGGAGTCTAACATTATGGGATTAATTTCTTCAGTGGGAAATTTGTTTACTTGATTGTTGCTTCTCATGGATTTGCACTTTGACTTTGGCATTGTCATTTTAACTCTTAAGATCTCTCAATTTCACTAACTGAATTATTTGGCCTGGGGTCCTGGTGGACGGGGCGGGCGGAGACTTACCTAGGTCGTAGGGTGAGGCCCGGCTGGACCGTGCGCGCGTCCCGACCGGTGGAGCGGGGTGGGGTGCAAAGGGGGGATGGGGGCGAAGGCGTGGAGCTATTTAACCCGAGGGCAGCTGGGGCGGGCCCGGGCGCAGGGGGAGGTCCTCCTCGTCCCTCGGCCCCGGGCGCGTGGCTCCGGCTGGATGTTGGGAGTCGGAGCCGGGTCCCTGTGGGCCGACCTGGGGTCCTGGTGGGCAGGTTCTGGGGGGGGGTACTCACCAGCTAGGGCGCGGGGTTGAGGCCCGGCTGGACCCCGCGCACATCCCAACCGGCGGAGCGGGTTGGGGTGCAAAAGGGGACGTTGATTTTCTTTTGCAGTTTTCACAAAAATATTTCGACTGGGTTTTTATATAGCACATTTTCATTACCCATTCATTAGCTGATAAACATCTAAGCTGATTCCAAATTCTTTCTATGGTGAATTGAACCACAGTGAACATGGATATGCAAATATCTCTGTAGTGTGATGTTGAATCCTTACATATTTTTAATATTTGACTTAATTGTTCATTCAACTATGAATATTTAAGCAAACACAATCAGTGTGCTGGAAATAAAAGGGAGAAAAGTTAAGTTCCATGTTCATCCCAACAGAGTTAGTACTTTTCAAAAATCAGGTATTTAAATTTCTACAGATGTCTGATGCCCTAGCAATTTATCTTGGATCTGAAAGAAACATACATGAAGACTGAGAGTTCAATCAGTGAAAGAAAACAGAACACTAGCCCTGAGTCCTTATATTTTTAAAAATAGCTCACAGAAAGTAGATTTCTCTAGAGCTAATGGTAGTTTCTCTTTCTGCCGCTGAGAGACTACACTCAGACACAACTTAAGGGAAAAAAGGAAATTAGCTTATGCTTCCAGAGAGGAGAGAGAGTCCATGATGACAGAAAAGTTGTGGCAATGTCATGAGCTGAAGGAGGCTCAAGTCACTTCAGACATCATGGAAGCTAAGAGAATAAGCATCAGATTGTAAGAGCAGGCTGCTAGCAGAAGTAGGGAAGGGCTAACCAACCTCAACATCCACACCTGTGATCTAGTAAAGATCCATCTCCTACAGTTACCACAAGCTTCCCAAACATAAACTGAGGATTCAAACACATGGGTCAGTGCTGGAAAATTTATATTCAAACCATAACATGTTCCTTGAAATATATATGTTTTGTTTTGATTAATGTACACATACCTCTTTTTATTATCTACATCCTTAGCCCACCGCAAGTTAAATACTGACTTCTGGTAGTACCCTTCTGTTGTCTTATTGTTCTAAATAAAGTATCAAGTATTATATTGAACAATAGAGGAAATAACAGGCACCCTTGTTTTGTTCTTGATTTGAGTGGAAATGTTTTAAGTTTTTTTTCAATTTGACATAATATAGTTTATATGTTTGTCGAATATGGCCTGTATTACATAACACTATTCTTGTTTATTTTTTCCCCTGTGGTATGGTAGATGAATCTGTTTTACTCTTCAATAAAAAGCATTTTAAAGTGCTTTCTATAAAGCAGGAAGTCTTAAATTCTTTTTGTTTCTTATTATAAAAATATTTTTATTTTTTCTTTAACTACAAAGATGGCTTTGTTAGACATCACAGTCTGAGTAGGCAGTTGTTAGCTTTCAGGACTTAACATACATCTTATTAGGACCTTGCTTTGAATAATTCCTGAAAAAATCTGCTATTATCCTGATGGATAGAATAATACTTTGTATTTTTCTCTTGGTATTTTCAATATCTCTTTGTTTCTTGTATATTCCACATTTTAATTATATTAATTAGGGCCACTCTTTACTAGACTTATGTGTTTGGTGTTGTAAATGCCTCCTGCATCTGGACTGATACTTCTTTTTCCTAACTCTGGGAAATTTTCTGCAACAACTCTTTTGGAATTTTTTTCTTTATTCTAGGATTTCAGAAGAGATTTTCTTCACTAAATTTATTTCGAATTCATTCTTCTTTCTTCTTCTCTGTCACCCTTTTTTGCTAGTATCCTCGACTAATGAATTTTACTATTTGACAATTTCATACATATATTCAAATTATCATACATTCTCATCTCTGTTCTTTCTGAGCTTCTTCACCCTCTGCTAGGTCTCTTCCTTTATACCTCACTCCCATAGAATTCCTCCTTCATATCATGCATCATCTTCTTTATGTCATTCAGCTGTTTGTGTCTTTGTACATATCATGGTCAATATTTTGAGTTTTCTGTCTAGAATTTTTTGTAGCTCATTCTCACTAGATGCAATTTCTAAAGGAGTTAATATTTTTTCAGGAATTTCATTGTCTTAATATTTCATGATACTTATATTACTGGGTTGACATTTACATATCCAGGTTCATTTTGTTGCTTGGTTTCTTTATTTTTATTTGTTTAGAAAATAATTTTTTTCTTAAGATTTCATCTAGTGAAAGAAACTGGGATGAATCCACTGTATATAAGGGACAGGTTTTCTTTTCTTATTTTTCTTTTTTATCTGGTTTTATAAGCTTAATGGGTTGGTACCTTCACACCCCTCTTTTTTTCTTCCCCTCCTCCTTTCCTTCCCCCTCCTATCTGCCTATAACACTCTTTCTTCCACACAATCCTCTTTCCCTTCCCCCTCTCCTTCCTCCCTCCCCTGTCTTGATGTTTCCCACCTTAACCCTCCCATCCTCCAGAACTTTACTTTGTTTAGGCCTTGAATTTCCATCTGAGTAGTCTACTCTAGTGAGAGTTCAGGACTCTGTGATATATATTGAGGCCCTTTCTTGGGCTACTCATTAACATAAGAATTCTGTTATATCTGGGTCACACTTTGTCTCTGGGATCCCACTACTTGAAGCCATCTCCTCTGAGATCCACTCTAGTCTATGGGGGCTTGTTCAACTGACAGTCTTTGTGCAGGTCAGTTAAGGTCCAGTCACATTTCAGTGAGATCCTAGATGCTGTAGCCTAGACTTGAGTGTATGATCTTGTCTATCTGTGGACCTCCCCATATTCAGGCTCTTACAATCTTTTTTTTAACATTTTTTATTATTATTTCTGCTCATAAACCTAATAGGTACACTGGTTCTCTCCCTCCCTCTTCCTCTCCCCAACACCCCTGCTCCCCCTCCCCTCACCCCTCCTTCATTCATCCCCCAGTGCCTCTCCCCCCAATCCCCGGAGAATCCTTTAATATGCATGCCAGACTCTCCTTCGGGCCCTCCTCTCTGATGACATACAAGGACGCAGTGGCATTTCCCTGAACCCTTTCCCGTGTTCCCCTTAAGCATAGGAACACTACTGTGGCTGCCAATCCCTTGCCTCCAAGGATCTTGGTGCCTTTAGCAAATGCTAGACTTTGTGAGGTCGATAGTGTGTTGCACATTGCTCAAGGCATGCAAAGTCCAATTATGATTGCTTCGGCACTAACTTGTGTGGAGTATCTTGCATATCATTGCTCCTCCCATCCTTGTGCTCTTACACTCTTACCACCCCCTCTTCCACAAATTTCCCTGAGCTTCAAGATGGGGAGAGATTAGGCTGCCTAGTTCTAGGTGGTTGATATAGAGTCTCTGAAGTTCTGGATAGTGGTTCGTTGATTTTCTTTTGCAGTTTTGCTACTCCTGCAATGCCCTTCACTCCATCCTGATGAGTATAGGATGTCACCCCCTGGCCAGAGATAAAAAGCTTTTAAACTAGAGTCTTGTTATAAGAGTATATTCAGCCCTTTTCACCCCACCCCGCTCCGCTGGTCAGGATGCGCACGCGAGGTCCAGCCGGGCCTCACCCCGCGCCCTAGGTAAGTCCCCGTTCGGGCCCCGCCCACCAGGACCCCAGATCAGCCCACAGGGACCCGGCTCCGACTCCCACCATCCAGCCGGAGCCGCGCGGGGGCCGAGGAACGAGGAGGACCTCCCCCTGCGCCCAGGGCCCCGCCCCAGCTGCCCTCGGGTTAAATAGCTCCACGCCGACGCGCCCATCCTCCCTTTTCACCCCACCCAGCTCCACTGGTCGGGACACGCACGCGGTCCAGCAGGGCCTCACCCCGCGCCCTAGGTAAGTCCCCGTTCACGGCCCGCCCACGAGTACCCCAGGCCAAATAATTCAGTTTAGTGAAATTGAGAGATCTTAAGAGTTAAAATGACAATGCCAAAGTCAAAGTGCAAATCCATGAGAAGCAACACTCAAGTAAACAAATTTCCCACTGAAGAAATTAATCCCATGTTAGACTCCAACAAGAACAAACCCGCGGAAAAAGGCCAAGAAAGCCTCACCCAGGATAAGGTCTTCCAAAATATGATCATTACCATGTTCAATACTATGAAAGAGGAAATCCGGGAGGAATTACATAATCGAATCAATCGCTTTGAAGAGGAACACAACAGACATCTGGAGGAGTTGAGAAAAACAGTGCAAGAAACAAAAAGTGGCATAGAGCAGTTAAAACAAACTCAAGCAGAGTTTAAAACTGAGCTAAAAGACAAGTTATCTTCAACCCAGAACGCCACAGAGAGTCTTATCAACAGAACTAATGAAGCAGGAAACAGAATTTCAAGCCTTGAAGATAAAGTGGGAGTACTAACCAGCTCAATGGAAGAGGGTGTTAAAGCCAAAAAGAAGTTCACCTCGATAGCACAAGCTCGACCATGTTCATAGCAGCACTGTTTACAATAGCAAAGTCATGGAATCAACCTAAATGTCCAACAGTTGACGAGTGGATAAGGAAACTGTGGTACATCTATACAATGGAGTACTACTCAGCCATCAAAAACGATGAATTACTGGAATTTGCTGGGAAATGGATGTCATTAGAAAGAATTATATTAAGTGAAGTATCCCAAACCCAGAAAATTAAGCGCCGTATGTACTCCTTAATAGGTGGCTCCTAGTACCAAACTCACCCAGCCCACATTGAGACACTCAAAAGTAAACCTATGTAACACAGTAATTGCAAGGATTATGAACAAGAGAGATGGGGTAAGAGGGCCACACCAGAAAAAAGGAGAGAGGGGACCATGTTACAGCAGAGAAAATAGGCCTCCATCAAGGTCTGCAAGTAAGTAACCTGGTTAAGTTCACAGACGTTCTTTCCTGATCTCACCAGAAGGGGAGGGCATATACTCTAGCAGATAAAAAGTAATCATTTTGCAAATGGGTGATGGGTGATGGACCCCTCCCTCAGTGAGGTTTCCTACTCTTATTACATCTACCCTTGAATGTGCTATTACAACAAGACTCCAGTTTAACAGCTTTTTGTCTCTGGCCAGGGGGTGACATACAGTGCCCAGCAGAATGGAGTGAAGGGAATTGCAGGAGCAGCAAAACTGCAAAAGAAAATCAACAAACCACAATCCAGAACTTCAGAGACTCTATATCAATCACATAGAACTAGGCCAGCCTAATCTCTCCCCATCCTGGAGCTCAGGGACATTTGCAGAAGAGGGGGCGGTAAGATTGTAAGAGCAAAAGGATGGGAGGAGCAACGATTTGCAAGATTCTCAACAATAGTTGGGGCCAAAGCAATCATAATGGGACTTTGCATTCCCTGCGCAATGTCCAGCGCACTGTTGCCCTCATAAAGTCTAGCATCTGTTAAGGGCACCGAGACCCCTGGAGGCAAGGGATTGACAGCCATAGTAGTGATCTTATGCTTAAGGGGAACAAGAGAAAGGGCTTATGGAAATGCCACTGGGTCCTTATATGTCATCGGAGAGGAGGACCCAGTGGAAAGTTAGGCGTACACAATAAAGGACTCTCTGGGAATTGGGGGGAAGGCACTGGGGGAAGGGGAGGGGGAGGAGGGGGTTCGGGGGGAGGAGGGGGGAGGGAGGGAACTGGTAAAAAATTTTAAAATGTATAATTAAATTTTTAATAAAAAAAAAAGGAAAAAAAAAGAGTATATTCAAAGGTAGATGTAATAAAAGTAGGAAACCACAGTGAGGGAAGGGTCAATCACCCATTTGCAAAATGGTTACTTTTTATCTGCCAGACTATATGCCCTCCTCTTCTTGTGAGATCATAACCCTCAGTTGAAAATGATCAGGAACAAAAGTCTGTGAACTTAACCAGATGTCTCATTACTTACTTGCAGTCCTTGATGGAGGCCTATTTTCTCTGCTGTAACATGGTCCCCTCTCTCCTTTTTTCTGGTGTGGCCCTCCTACCCCATCTCTCCTGTTCATAATCCTTGCAATTACTGTAGGTATTATATCGATTTATCTTTGAGTGTCTCTAGGTGGGATGGGTGGGTTTGGTACTAGGAGCCACCTATTAGGGAGTACATACGGCACTTAATTTTCTGGGTCTGGGATACTTCACTCAATATAATTGTTTCTAATCCCATCCATTTCCCGGCAAATTCCAGTAATTCATCGTTTTTGATGGCTGAGTAGTACTCCATTGTATAGATCCACGGTTTCCTTATCCACTCGTCAACTGTTGGACATTTGGGTTGATTCCATGACTTTGCTATCGTAAACAGTGCTGCTATGAACATGGTCGTGCTTGTGTTATCGAGGTGAATTTTTGCTGTATGTGGGGTTATTCCCAAAAGTGGAATAGCAGGGTCATATGGCATTTCAATCTTTAACTTCTTTAAGAATCTCCAGACGGCTCGCCAGAATGGTTGTATGAGCCTGTATTCCCACCAGCAATGTAGGAGAGTTCCCCTCTCTCCACATCCTCTCCAGCATTTGTTGTTGTTTGTATTGTAGATTTTTGCCATCCTGACCGGGGTGAGATGATATCTCAGGGAAGTTTTGATTTGCATTTCCCTGATGGCTAAGGAAGTGCAGCATTTTTTAAGATATTTTTTAGACATTTTAATTTCATCCCTGGTAAAGTTTCTTTTAAGTTCCAGGGCCCATTTTTTAATTGGGCCATTAGTTTCCTTGGTGTTTAGTTTTCTAAATTCTTTGTGCACTCTGGATAATAGAGCTCTATCAGATATGTGGTTAATGAAGATTTTCTCCCATTCTGTGGGTTGCCTTTGAGCTCGTGTTACCATCTCTTTGTCTGAACAGAAGCTCTTTATTTCACAAGTTCCCAACTCTTGAAAGTTGGTAGGAGTGACTGTGCCATTGGATATCTGTTTAGGAAGTGATGGCCTAGCCCAATCATATGGAGAAATCTTTAGTCCCATGTGCTTGGCCATGCCCTGGGGCAAATCCTGGGTGGGCCCAACAAAACCTGTTCTGTCCCAAGTGAACAGGAAGAGAAGTGAGAGTGAGCTGCATCAGGTGTCTGGCTACTTATATGCAGTATGTGAGGGTGGCCTAATTTCTCTATTGAAGTGTGTTCCTTTGTCTCCTTTCTTTTGTGGTCTTCATTCCCCTTCCCTTCTGTTTATAATCCTTTGTGATTATAGTGGGTTTTACAGAGATTTACTTTTGAATATGTCATTAAGTGGGTTTGGAACTAGGATCCACTTATTAGGGAGTACATATGGCTTCTATTTTTCTGTGTTTGAGGATTCTTCACCCAATATAATTTCTTTTAAATCCATCCATTTCTCAGTAAATTTCATTAATTAATTTTTTATGGCCAAATAGAATTCCGTTGTATAAATTTACCATATTTTCATTACCTATTTGTCAACTGCTGGGCATTTGATTTGATTCTATGACTCTGCTATTGTAAATAGTACTGCAATGAACATGGTTGTATTCCTGTCACTGTAGTGAATCTATGCTTTTGGGGGAATTATTCTCAGCAGTGGTATAGCAGGATCATATGGATTTTCAATCTTCAACTTTTTAGAAATTACCATACTGATCTCTAGAGTGGTTGTATAAACATGCATTCCAGATTCAATGTACGAGTTCCCTTCTTTCCACATCTTTCCAACATTTAGTGTTGTTTATATTGTGGATTTTCACTGTTCTGAACAGGGTGAGATGATATGTAGGGTTGTTTTGATTTTCATTTTCTCTGGTGGCTTGGCATGTGGAACATTTTTACAATATTTGCTAGACATGACAATTTGGACCCTGGAAAAGTTTCTTTTGAGTTCTGAGGCCCATTTTGTAATTGGGCTATTCATCTCCTTCGTATATAATTTTTTAAGTTCTTTTTGCACTCTAGATAATAGAGCTTTATCAGATTTAGGGTTAGTGAAGATTTTCTCTCATTCTGTGTGTTGCATTTTTGCTCAGTACAATCTCTTTAGGTGAACAGAAGATCTTTAATTTCATAAGATTCCATTGGTTGAGTGCTGGTTCTAGTGCCTGTGCTATTGGGTTTCTGTTTAGGAACTGTTGGCCTAGCCCAATCCACTCTAGGGAGTTCCTTATTCTTTCAACCATGGGTCTTATAGTCTGTGGCTTAATATTAAGGTCCTTAATCCATTTGAGGTTGATTTATGTGCATGTGGCAAGTACTGGGCCAGTTTTAATCTTCTGCATATGGATATATAGTTTTGTCAGTGCTTATCTTTGAATACTCTGCTCCTTTTCCATTGAATTTTTTGTGTGGATTTACATATGAGTCTTCAACTTTTATCTATTGATCTATGTGTCTATTTTGGAACCAGTGCTATGCTGTTTTTATTATTATGGAATTTGTAGTATACATTAAGGCCTAGAATGGTGATACCTCCAGCAATGTTTTTGTTACTCAGGATTGTAGCCACAATAGTATTCCTATACTAAAGGGGAACACAAAAAAGAACTCTAGGCAATGCTACTGAGTCCTTATACCTAATCAGAGAGGAGGGCCCAGAGGGAAGTTTGATATGCACAGTAAAGGATGCTCCAGAAATGGAGTGAGAGGGGACACTGGGAGAAAGGGAGGGAGGGGGAAAAGGAAGGGGAAAAAGGGGCAGAGAGCAAGGGAATCCAGGGAGGGGTGGAGGGAAGGAGGAAAATGGGGTACCTATCAAATTTGACCCCCTAAAGTTTGGTCAATTTCTTTAAAGAATTGCTTTGGTGTTTTAAGTGGTATAGCATTGAATCTCTATGTTGTTAGGATGACCATTTTATGATGTTAATTCTGCCAATCCAGAAACATGAGAGGTCTTTCAATATTCTGGTGTTTTCTGTAATTTCTTTCCTAAGATATTTAAATTTTCATTATAAAGGTCTCTAACTTCTTTGGTTACAGTTATGCCAAGGTATTTCATTTTTTTAGGGGCTATCATAAATGAGATTGTTTCTCTTAGGACTTTTTCACTTTTTTTAGTCCTTGGTGTATTGGAAGACCACTGATTTTTTTCCACATTTTATTTTGTAACCTGCCATTCTGCTGAACTTATGTATTAGTTCCAGGTGTGGAATTTTTAGGATGTGTCAGGTATATGACATCTGCAAAGAGAAATACCTTGAATTCTTTTCTGATTTGAATCCCTTTTATCTTCCTTGTCTTATAGCTCTAGCTAACACTTCAAGTACAATATTGAATAGAAGTAGTGAGAGTGGACAGCCTTTTCTAGTTCTTTATCGAAATGGAATGCTTCAATGTTTTCCTAGGTTACTATAATCTTAGCTGTTGGCTTGTTGTATACAGCTTTTGCTATATTGATATAAGTTCTTTCTATTCCAACTGTACCTAGGGTTTTGATCATAAAAGGATATTGGATCTTGTCAAAAGCTATTTCTGCATTTATTGATGAACTTTGGATTGTTTTATATGATGGACTACATTTATTGATTTGCATATGTTGAACCAACTTCATGTGCATGGTATAAATCCTATTTGATCACAGTAAATGATCTTTTTTATATGTTTTTGAGTCCAGTTTGCTAAGATTTTGTTGAGATATTTTGCATCTATGTTCGTCAAAAAGATTGGCCTATCATTTTCTTTTCTAAGTGTATGTTTATTAGATTTTTCTAAGTGTATGTTTATTAGATTTTGAGATTAGTATGATATTAGCTTCATAAAAACAATTTAGAAGTGTTCCTTCCTTTGCTATTTTATGGAATAGCTTAAGGAGTAGTTGTGTTAGTTGTTCTTTAAATGTCTGGTAGAATTGTGTGCTGAATTCATCTGGTTCAGGACAATTTTTGGTGGGAAGATTCAGATTACTTCATTAATTTCCTCATTTGCTAAAAGACAATTTAAATAATTCAATACTTCCTATATCAATTTCGGCAGGCTGTGCTTGCTCAGAAATTCAACCATTTCTTTCTATTCGTGAGATTTCTTGGACAATAAATTTTCAAAATGTACCTTAGAATTCCCTGAATTTCTTGGGTATCAGTTGTGATAACTCAGTTTTCATCCCTAATTTTGTTAATTTGATTCATTTGATTTGTTTAATTTATCTACAGTTCAATATTGTTCAGTACAGTATTGTATTGTACAGTACAATATCAATATTGTTCATTTTTTTCAAAGAATTAGCTTTTCATGTGATTGATTCTTTGTATTGTTTTCCTTACCTCAATTTCAGATATTTCTCCCTTGATTTTGCGAATCTCTTCTCTTCTACTGCTTTTGGGATGGAATTGCTCTTGTGCCTTTAAAACTTTAGGTTTCATTGTTAAGTTATTTACTTGTGACAGTTCCATTTTTTTTTGATAGAGGCATTGAGTGGTATAAACTTACCTCTCAGGATGGCTTTCATTGTGTCCAGAGATTTTGATATGTTGTATTTTCATTATCGTTTGCTTCTAAGAAATCTTGGATTTCCTTTTTGGTTTCTTTCATACCCATTTCTCATTCTCCATTATGATGTTTAATTTCTAAGAAATGGTGTAATTTCTGCTATTTTATGTGTTCTGGATATCAAGCTTTAGAACATGTTGGTCTGATCAGGTACGGGCTATAATTTCAATTTTCCTGTATATGTGGAGATTCACTTGGGGCCTGATAAATGGTCTTTTTGGTGAAAGTTCAATGGGCTACTGAGAAGAATGTGCATTCCTTGGTTCTTGGATGGAATGTTTGGTAGCGATCTATTAGGTCCATTTCTGTAAGGGTTTGATTTAGTTCCAGTGTGTCTCTATTTGGATTGTTGATCTATCCCATGTTGAGAGTGATGTATTGAAATCACCAACTATTATATTGTTTTGGAATCACTTTATTGTTTTAGACCTTGTAGTGTTTGTTTAATGAATGTTGAGGAGCCCATATTAGGTATGTATATGTTTGGTATTGTGAAGTTTTCCTAGTGAATTGTTCCTTTGACTGAAATGTAGTAGTATTCTATATCTCTTATGATTTTCTTTGGTTTAAAGTTCACTTTGCCAGATACATAATTGCTACTCCTGCTTGTTGCTTTGTTCCATTTGCTTGAAGTATTTTTGACCATTATTTTACTTTGAGAGTATGCCTATCTTTTGTGATGAGATATGTTTTCTGAAGGCAGCAGATGCATGGATAGGTTGTGAATTCTAATATGTGTTTCTAACCTGTGTCTTTTATTGATATTTAGGGCTATAATGGAGAAATTATTCCTGTTTCCTGACTTTTTTTTTGTTTCATGGCTTTCATATGTGTATTATTTAGCTTTGTAGGTTGTGATGGTATTATACTTCCCTTCTTTCCTCCTGGATGTGGTTGTTCTTTTCTTCAAGTTTAAGTACCTTTACAGCATTTTTGAAGGCCTGGTTTTATAGTCATGTAAGCCTTTACTTTGTCTTCATGGTAGAAAAGTTTTCTTTCACCCTCAATCATTTCTAATAGTTTTGATGAGTGTATCAGCCTGTGTTGACCTTTGTACTCATTCATTACTTGAAGTACATATCTGCAAGTTTTCTGGCTTTTACTGTTTCCATTCAAAATTTATTTGCTATTTTCACTGGTTTCCCTTTAAAGGTGCCTTGTTTTGTTTCTCTGAAGTTCTTAGTATGGCTTCTTGGCTATTTTCTGTGAGTTTTTTCTGGTTGGATTCCATCATTATGTGGTTGATTCTTTTTGTAGGGGATTTGTTGTCTTCTTTTTTGTTTCTCATGGATTTGTGTTGTGATCTGGCCTTTTTTTTGTTTTATCACATAGGTACTTCTTGATGTATGTTTTTGGCTGATTTGAATTAAGACAGTATTATTTCACTTGAGCAGTCATTGCTAGTGTTTGCCTTGGAGTTAGATGTGTATATTTGGTGTTTCTCGGTGTTGTTTCCTAGATGAGGCTATTGAACTGTAACATATCAATTATGGTGGGTTTTGTAGATAGGGATTGAAGATTAGTATGATAGTGCACTTTTGAGGTTTTACTTCCTTGCTCATATGTGAGGGTGAATGATAAAATTCCTGAAATTGTATGGGTTTTTTTATGTAGGATATATGAAAATCTTAAACTATGGTGACCAGCAACTGAGAGTAACAGTATTGTAATAAGTGGGTAACTTATCTTAGAGGTGGAAGTAATTCTCTCTCATTTGATGGGATGACTTTAGAAGTTCTCAAATTTATGAGCATGGTAACTGAGCTCATTGCTTAGGCTTTCTCTGGACTCTGTTCAATCCTTGAACATTAAAATGTTTATTGGGGGGGAAGCAGGAGTAGGAGAAGGAAAGAATAATACCACAGGAGAACAGTAGGTGTCTTGGTGGAGACTGCTGGACTCTCCAGCATGTTATATGGGCTGCAGAGAACTTAATGTGAGGCACAGTGAGTCCCACGCGACTGGGAGAGGAATGTGTTAGAAAAAAAATATTTCTATTTATTTATTGACAATATTTTACAGCTGTACAATGTATTTTGACCATATGCACATACCCATTCCTTTACCCACAATCATTGGATTCCCCAACATGATCCTATGCCAATTCCATGTCCTCTTCATGTGGATGTATGTAGGAGGAGGGTGTGAGTGCATGTATGCAGATGTGTGTACAAGAAGTTACTTAAGCATGTGTGCCTGTGGATGCCCAAGGGCGACACTGGGAATCATCCTGCATTGTTCTACCTCCTTATTATTTTGCTCCAGAGATCAAACACCTGCCTTTCTGGGCTGAAATTGCAGGTCCCCACCACCAATTCTGCTGGAATTTTTGTATGGGTTATGGGTATCTGAACTGAGTTCCTTTTGCTTTTGAGGCAAAGACCTTAACTCCTGAGCCGTCTCTCCAGACCCCTCTTCTTTTTTAACATAAATTACTGAGACCAATTAGTACTGTTGACATGCACATGGCTGTGTGATCATCCACCTAAGCATGAGTAACTTGTCGATGACCACACCACAGAAGAGAAATGATTCTCTCTTAGGGTGTGGCCTTATAAGCCTGTCTCTCATCCATGCTAGAATAATGATTGGCATGATCTTGTACAGTTTGCCACAGCTGCTATGAGTTTATGAGTGTAGTGGCTGTGTCATATTCTGAAGTTATTTTTTTCACAGCATTCCTTTCCATCCTCCAGATCTTATGTCCTTTCTATCTTCTCTTCCATAATGTTCCCTGAGATTTTTATTGTGGGGGTGAAATGAAGAAATTGAAAATGACAGAAATAACTCTACTTTGTTTCACCAAGTTTGTGCTATGCCTTACTTTTCCCTGGCTTCATTTCCCATGATAATTGAACCGATGAACCAGAATGACATAACCCAGACACCTGCAGTTCAAAGAAGCATTTCATGCTTGCAATACTGTAAACTTAGTTTTTTTTTCTGACTGAGACTTTTGACATTCTGTCAGCTGACCTATGATTTAATTGTGATTTCTGGCTTTATTAACTCCATCTCTTCCTCCCTTCTGATCAAGACTTTTTTTCTGGTGTGAGCCTGCTGATCCCCAGCAAATAAATGGACTCCTTAATTTGCATTCTTTTGTGGAAAATAATTGTGATTCACATAAAGACACTGACAAAGATATCCCATTTAAGTTGAGCACTCAACAATCACTTATTCTCAGTATTTTGACTATTTTATGAGGAGATAAAGGTGACTATTTTATGAGGAAATAAAGGTGAAAAGGGAGCTTTGGAACAACCATCAGCTTAGAGTATATTTAAATCACAATCTTGGGAAAACTCAGAGCAAGCATTTTGGAAATAGATGCTGAAACCTGGCTAGAATAGTATCAGAAACTTTGAATCAGTTCTGGTTACAATGAAGTGAGCTGAAATTCTGGAGAAACTAAAATCTGCATTGAACATACTTCGCTCCAACCAAAGTGCAGGAAGTTGGAAAGAACTTCATGGGGTGTGGCTAGAATCCCCAACAAGAGTCTGGAAGAAATGCACACAGCTATGACCATCATCTGGACTTCTTCTGGTGCATATACCTAAGAAAATCCTATATATAAAATTGGCTTCTATGACGGAAGGATCACTAAAGACACTGGAGACTGAATGCAGCACTCAGTATCCACAGTTGAGGGGGATCATGGAAGCTTGCATCATAGTTTCTTTTTTTTTCAATTTATTTCTACTCATACAAACTTAACAGGTACACGGGTCCCCTCCTTCCCTCCACCCCCCTTCCCCCCCTGCTCCCCCCTCGCTTTCCCCCTCCCTCCCCCTCCCCCAATTCCCCCCCATCCCCAGAGCATCCTTTAATGTGCATGCCAAACTCTCCTCTGGGTCCTCCTCTCCGATGAGGTGCAAGGACCCAGCGGCATTTCCCAAAACCCTTTCCTGTATTCATCTTAAGCATAGGAATACTACTGTCAATCCCTAGCCTCCAAGGATCCTAAGTTTCTGATGTTAGGTAGTATATGTCAGGGTCAAGTTTCCTTCAATGAAGCCTTAAAAAGTCACTACATATAGTGGAGTTCAAGGCAAAATGGAGAACATGGGATATCAGAAATTTAGATTACTCTCATTCATGAAATAGGAAATATATACCAGAACACTGTACACACTGACTTACCCAAACAGAACTGGAATACAGAGACTTAACTCATCTCCTTACTCAGAAGGCAATAACCATGTTACTATCAAAACTGAGGTATCTTACTATGCATTATACATACATTTTTCTGTTTTGTGTGTTGCATGGTTTAAAGTGTGAATTCACTCACTGCCTGCCAATCCCTTCCTGCCGCCTACTGTGGTGGTCAGTGAAAGAAGTAATGTTAAATAAAATGAAATTTAGCTAATGTGTGCTTTAATATAGGCTAACTAATGGAACTAATGTGGCTTCTGCTTCTGTAACCCAGCTTGCTGAACTTGGCTTTAGAAAGAGAAAGTTCTTAGTAGTTTATTTGGGTTCATGGTAACTGAAAGGAGGACTAATAGAACACAAAAAGTAATTTAAATATTAACTTTTAACTTGGCTTTTTGCTTCTGTACCTTGACTTGCTTACACAGCATAGAGAAATAAAAATTGTACTACTCCTAATCTAAATAGGAGACAATAGCTGTACCTGGATAAGTGCTGAACACAAAATTAAAATTAGGCCAACCATGACTGGGAATTTATTGCTAAGCACCCTTCTCCAAGGAATAAGAAATCAAAAAACAAAAAGATGCCAGGCGCCTGCAGTTTTTGCCTTTAAAAACTGTTGCCTAACACTGTTTGGGGCTACACTTCCAGATGAAAGAGCTCTGAGGTGTGCCCCTGGTACACCAGTTTTTTGTAGTAAAGCTTTTCTTCACCCAATTTCTGTATGGTGAGTCTTTATTGGGTGTATCTGGACCCCACAACAGTCAGAATACCACAATTTTTGAGAATGTTCTTTCCAATGCATACATCTTGAAGTGTTTTCCTCTAATAATTTCGTTGAAGATTGTCATAGTTAGGCTCAGATTTCAACTTGACAGTTGACGGTTTGAGCTCTGAGCACATTTGTAGAGAATTTGTGATTGAGTTAACCCCAGAGCAAATAAGCAGGAGATTGTCTGGCTGATGGGGAAGACCCAGACCATGGTGGGTGGGACTAGGCCATGAAATACAACACAGGGAGCTGATTGAGAATGTTGGCATCCTTCTGTATACTTGGCCAGACATGCTGGTCTGGCAAGTTGGGATTGTCCTTCTCTCAGCCACTATATAAAGTTGGTGTGGCCAGTTTGGCCAGTTTCCTTGGCTCTGGTGTTGGTACATGCTCTCCTGTCCAGCTGGACTATGAACTATAAATGGACTATAGTAAGAAAATAAACCCCTTGTTCCCTTAAGCCATTTTATGGTGATTTATCAGCAACCATGCAAGCAAACTGAAACAAAGATCTTTCATTAATGTCTTTGATCTACTTTAGAATGGTCTTAATGCAGAAATCAGTGTAATTGTGTAAGAAAAATTCAATGATCACAAATGGAAGGACATTCTCCCTGAACTAGTTGGTATACTTCAAAAATCTCAAGGTTTGTTTTAAGATGTTTATGAACTGATCAAATCCAAAAGGAGTTTGAATAAATCTGATGATTCTTTGAGGTAAGCTGGATTTGGTCATAGGGAAAAGAGATGCCACTATGGGGAAACTAACAAGTATAAAGAAAGAACAACCTATGGGAGCTTACTTTCTATTCTTTAAAATTTCCTATACTCTAAAAACCATTCTTAACTTAAACGTGATATTTGCCTACTTCAAATTTTGCCACATTTTCAATATCATAATCTTTATTGTTCAGCTTCTGAGTTCTGCCCATGAACCCAAGTTGACATTTTCTTTGGAATGAGCTCTGAATGAGTTCACAATTACTCCATACAACAACCTTTGACTTTGTGTACAATAATTATCTCTCCTTGTCAGGAGGCATGATTACAACAAACAAGAGCAGGTTCATTATTTTTTCTTTACTACAAATCTTACCTCTTATCATTCACTAGAACCTTGATAGGTGGTTACATCTTTAGTCTAATCCTACATACAAAGTTTTTTAGCATGCCAGAGTACAATCGATTTGAAAGGATACCTTTTCCTTGTGTGGGTTTTAACTTTAAAATTTTGAGAGAAATCCATGATAACTTTGTGATGAAATATGAAGACACAATTATACTGATTTACCCCAAATCAGGTAAGAAATATGTGTGACAGGTATCCTGAACTAACTGAAAGAAAGGCTGTGGCTTTGGATTTGATTCACTCAGCTGATGGCTGGACTGCTCTGTTTCTGGAAGCTCCCACTGGCAGAGAGCATTGGCTAATACTACTTCCATCCAGAGAAAGCAGTTTGAAAAAAATCTATGTGTTCAGAGATCATCTCAGGGATCTGAAGAACTAGCAACAGTAAATCCTAAACAGTTATAGACATTGATCTGTTTCAGTGAGGGTGAAATAAGTGGAAAGGAGTGAGCAATGAGATTATTGTAGAAGAAATACCTTGGAAATTGAGGAGAAAAGAAGGTTGAGAACTACAAGACCCTTGCTACAAAATCCAAGCTCTCCTGAAGATCTACATCAAAGCCTACCCCCTCTGCCTTCCCTCAGCAAGGCTACAACTCTCAAAGGTACCATGACTTTCCCAAACATATGAGATTGTAGCAGAAACATTTGAAACCATGACACACATCCAGATTTGTTTATCAAGAAGCAACAACAATAATATATTATTTGTGGAAAATGATTGATAATGAAGGTGATTATATTAAGCAAAATTGTTTGACTCAGAAAGAAAATCCTTTGTTTTTCCCTGGTTTCTTTAAGGATTTTTTTTATGTAGATGAATAAAATTATTTATGTATGACATTAAAGTAGACAGAAGATTTTCCAGAGGATGGACAAAGGATGGAAAGAAGAAGGAATTGGAAGTCAATGTGGTCATAATATTCTTGTATGAGCATATTCTTAGGGAACCCTTGCTGGTCTGGAGACACAACCTAGTGGTAGAGTTCATACCTAGCATTTACAGGGCTGGGTTCCATTCCCTAGCAGTCCCAACAAAAAAATTTCTATGTACAAGGGTTGGGCCTGCCCAGGATTTACCCCAGGGCATTGCTGAGCACATGGGACTAAAGATGGCGCTGAGAGCTAGTGTCCTGGGTGTAACCCTGATCACATTACAGAAAGCCCTAATTGGTTTTCAGGTATTGACCTGCCTTCCGTGCTGAGTGACACTGGACTTGACCTCTAGAATCTGGCTGCCCGGTTCACGCCCTATGGTCCTTTGTCTATATAAGCTGTTTTGTTACCCCCCAATAAATGAGATCCTGCTTTGACAGGTCTCCCAGCCTGGTATGTCTCTCCCCAGTGGTGAGGGGGGTCTGGGCCATCGACACTCATCATCCTACTCATCCCCAGGGCCTGCCCAGCTGGTCTGTGCAGCTCCCTATGCATCCCTTGTCGGGAATCCGACATACAAGGAATTTACCCTCATGGAATTATTTTTAAAATAGCATAGAAATAGCTATAGAAATAACATGTAGTACCATGTATTTACCAACTTACCATTTTTGCCCAGGATTGTACACCTGGGTTTTGTTCTTGCTGATATATGAGGATTGGTTTATTTGTGAATGTTATTGAGATGTAACTTAGTTACCTGTACTTCTGTAATGTTGCCAGAAATATTTGTTCTCAGAATATTGGTCCAGTATTCATGAATAAAGCCTCAAAGTCTAGTCTGAATTTGGTACAGGAGAGACTAGGGAGAGAGGCCACAATGCTCAGGTGACTCTGACTTGTTACATCATCCACAGTAGTTATTGGATGGTGTACAGGAAATAGAAACCAACAGTATGCTCAGGTAATGGTGCAAATGCTTACTGTATTCTATTAATACAATTCCATTTTCCTAATAGACATCTTACAGGTAAAACAGTTCTTAAATGTATTAAGTTTCAGGAAAGCATGTTTTTGTTTGGTAAGCACTTCTTTTTCCAGGTAATTCATGGGTGAAAGCAAATTCTTTTTTTTTTATTTCCGCTCATACAAGCAAATTCTTAATAATAATGTCTCAGTTTCCATTCTCAGATATCATCTCACTTCAGTCAGAATGGCTAAGATTTAAAACACAAACAATAGCAATTGCTGGCATGGTTGTGGGCAGAAGGGGCCACTTATACATTGCCGTTGGTAATATAAGTTTGGGGTTTTAAAAAATGTAAAAATTGAAATACCATATGACCCAGTTATACCACTCCTAGGAATATTCCCAAAAAACACTGCTCACTGTAAAAAAAAGTCATATATACAATCATGTTCATGGCAGCTCTATTCACAATAACAAAGAAAAGGAACCAACCTAGATGTCCAACAGTTGATGAATGGTTAATAAATGATGTGCCTCATATACACAATGTAATACTATTCAGTTGTCAGGAAAAGTGAACTAATGAAATTTGCTAATAAATGGAAGGAGCTAGAAGAATTGAGACTGAATGAAAAATATCCCCGATTCAATAAGACACACAATGTATGTTCTCCTTTGTAAGTAGATCCTAATGTTAAACTTCAGTTTGATGTAATTAAACAAACTTTTTACAGCACTCATAAGTGTAAAGGAATGCAAGGCAGGCAAATGGAAGTAGATCCCAAAAGAGTGGAAACTAAAGAATATGGACAAACTTTTAAAAAAGGGTTTTATATAAGAAAAGTCTCAAAGGGGAAGGAAGAATAATAATAGGACACAGTAAAGAGTGGGGTTTTCCTCCAGGTAACCAACCAACTGCTTACAAAACTTTAACCTCCTCCCCATAACAGGGAATACTTGGCTAGTAATGTAAACCAGTCTACAGTAGAAAGGGACGAAACTGACACTAGACAGGAACAGATGTCTTAACAGTACTGAAAAACACCTGATAATAAACCATCATCTGAATACCTCCCCTTATGTATCAACACCCAAACAAGGTACAAGTCTTGTAATGGAAGAACAGTAAAATAGACATCAACAACCAACTGAAGTGCAGAGTATTCATGACTGCAAAATGCTCAATCCAAATCAGGCCATTGTAACTCTTTTATACCATAAAATTCAGGGAATTTTGCAGAAGTGGAGACAGTAAGATTATAAAATTCTGAAGATGAGAAAGTTCATTGTATGCCAGGCCATGCCAGTCATGACATGGAAGCTGCATTTAGGATCACTTCAGTAAAACCTTCACCAGACCTGCACAATGGCTGATGTATAAACACTTCCTCATGGAGTAGCAAAGAACTGGAAAAATAGCTACATTCAGTGGTAACCTTAGGGACAAGGGTTAGGCAGGTGAAAGGGAGCATGCAGATTGGTTTTGTACCCAAGGAAGAGCCACTTTCACTGCCACAGAGCCCTGAGTCCCTAGTGAAGCAGATAGTCCAAAGGGAACCCAATGCCCATACAAGCAGATGTGCAGGAGGACAGGAGAGAGACAGATGAACTGGTGAAAGATGGGAAGGGAGGCAAAAGAACAGGGAAGGGAGGGAAAGAAAGGAAGGATGGGGAGAAAGACTGCGAGGAGGGACAACCACTCATCCATTCATTGTTTGTATAAAGGAAAAATTATTAGCAATCCATCCCAGTTCTTCCCACCCTCCTGTCTGTCTGCTTTTGAGGGTCCCAGGGTTCCCTTTAAGGTATCTAGCATCCATTTATTGTGCAGGAAGTGATTTTCTTTATTATATTTTTACATTTGGATATCATGCCTTTTGATCACACTTATCCCTCAGTGTCCCCAATATATTTTTATATTTCTCCTTCCTCTTTCCAGATGTTTTTCTTGCACTCACTTGTCATATTTTTTTATTTTAATTTTTTTCCTGTAGAGAAATTCTGTCAATTCCTGAGAAAGAAACTAGAACCCAAAGAGTTGGATTTAGTCCTCAAGAATAGCACCTTATAAAGCATGAGTGAAAAGATGCACAATTTCTGCTTCTTTCTTGAAGAAACTCTTCATGGTGTTTTAAAACTTATATGGAAATATTAAAAGAAATATTCTAATTTCAAATGTGTCAGTACTCATGGAGGTTTCCCTGATGCTGAGAAAACTGAAATTATTGAGTAGTCTGCATGTTCCAGCATTAATTGCTCATTATTCAAAGAGCTTCCCATATAAGAGTAATATGTTTATTTTACAGATATGGAATTAGGTATCTCATTATAGCAGATAGGTACTTGGAAAAGAACATGGGATTAGAAATAGTTACTTAGGACTGCCTGACTGGTGAGTTGGAAAAGAGAATTACCCTGGGTACATGGATATATGAAGAAATCACAGAAGTGGAATAAAGATAGAGAAGAGATTTTCTTCCTAGCTTGTCATGAAAGATGAATCATGGCTGTATTTTAAGGCTCAACATGGATGAAAATATCAAATGTGTGGAGGTTAAGACATCAGGAATGGGAAATTATAGAAGAAATACATTAAAAGCCTCTACAGATGTACTTGACTACAACAGTCAATAAGACAAAGTACTAGGACTAAAAAATGAGTATTCTGTGGTCTTCAGGATGAGTGGAATGTGTCTACCTATATTTTGAAAGGCTTTGGACAGTCACTGTACTTCTCTGAGTTCACCATTCTTCCTGATTTACCTGTAGCCATGTGTGTTGAGATCAGAGGCGATGCCTTTGCTAATAATTAATAATGAACATGAGATTGACCTTGGATAACTACAGGGATACCATTTATAAATCTAGCAGTCATTTATGCTACTCATATGAATGATTAATATATTATTTATATAGGCCATGCAACACTTACATGCCAGTTTGACCTGAACCATGACTAGAACCTTTGGCTAATTCTATGAAACATTAGAAACTAAGGCAAACCCTGAGCCAGCTGGTGGGAAATAATCTAACAGATGAGGGAGAAGCCAGATCATGGTGGATGGGGCTATTCCCTGGACAGATATGCAAGATGGAGAGAACTGTTTTAGTATTTTAGCATACAGGCCTACTATCAAGCAAGAAATCAAGCTTTTTTCTTAGATCTTCCTTTGCTTATGTGGCAGCTAGTTCTCTTAGTTGCTCTTAATGGGATAAACTCTCATGCCTCTCTGATACAGAACAGAGTATCAAAAACTCAAATAAACAGCATATCTTGCCTGAGTGATTTTGGCCACTTGTTTATACTAGCAACAGAAGAGAAACTCTATCATAGAAATAGTGATACACAAAAGTTATGCAATTTTTTTATTTAGGCAGATGTCAGCATGATGAGGCAAAGAATTATTAGATGTGTGGACTAAACAGAGTAATTAATGTGAAAACCTTGTGCTTCTGAGGCCCAAATTGGAGACTTCTTGTAATGGAGAACTGAGAGCAATACACTTTTATAAGGGATGCAATCTGAAAGGAAACAGCACAGAGTCAGCTGTGCATATACTACACATTAGCATTGACGCTGAAAGAAATTGGAATTCCCTGGAAATTCTGAGGTGAAACTGTAGGATGTTCCACCTCTGATTTAGACATCAATATGGCTGCCACCCTGTAAAAACTTTTCCAGGTAAACTGTAGAGGGAGAGAGAGACACACAGAGAGACAGAGACAGAGACAAAAAGACAAAGACAGAGATTGATTAAAATATATGATTATGGATATTAAAAGTGTTGTTGGTTTATACCATGTCATAGAAACAGAGTGGTTGGAAATAGGTAGTATCCGGATCCATCAGAAGATAGAGTAGTTACTGCAAGATTGTGTTTCTGATGGGAGAGAAGACAGGTTAGAGGATCATTTATCCCCATGGAGATAGAAGCACATATGGTTATATTTTCAGGGAAGAAGAAGTATTGTCCAAGGATGCAACTGCATGGGAGCACCATGTCCATGTCAAGTGCCTAGTAAGAGTATGTGCTGGAGGAAAGGTGAGATGTAAAATCCTATGTGTACTTCATGTTCTCCAGGGACCACAGGAGAGTGGAAAAATCATTTTACTGCCCTTCAATCTGAAGCCTTCGATAAAGCATTCAGGGAGAAGATAACAGATTTCCCTCCTGGGCTGATCCCCTAGGAATAAAATCCCTACTTGCCTGAATTCTATATGGAAGATATGATGGAGAGAACTGGTTAGCATTTTTGGTAACAAACTGATGTGGATTGAACCTCTGCTCTTGGTGTGAGTATGGTGTAGAGAGTGCCCTCAGTTCCTGGTACAAGTCTGTAAATCTCCTGCCACTGATGAACTCTAATCTGGAATCATTAGCATGAATAAGTCCTTTGTTCCCCTAACAGCAATTACAGCAATAAAACATGAAACTAAGATAAAAGGATATGGCAGAATGCTTTTATCAATTTATTCATTTTATCAGTGCTTTTATTAATGTTTCTGCTTAGCATTTACATTCATATTTTGCTGTTTTTAAAGGTTAGTATAAAATATAGTTTCATTGAAAGATTTTCATGCACACATATATCATTTTGTTTTGCTCATATTTATCCACTCAAGTGCCCTCCAGCTTGTTACTTTCCACTTCCCACAAATTATTTTCCATTCTTCTTCCAAAGAATGTGCATAAACATGTAGTGTGTTTATGTCATCTGTGCAATGGTTTGAAAGGAATCAACTCCCATAGGCTCAGTGTTTGAATACTTGGTTTCTAGCTCACTTCAGTCTCTCATAATCTTACTGCTCCCTCTTCCATGAGTGTGTGTGTGTGTGTGTGCGCGCGCGTGCACGCGCGCGTGCGTGAGTGTCCTGCTTTGTGCTGCTTCTCCACATTTCTACCCATTATGATCACTCTATTCTCTATAGAAGGGTCTTTCCCCAACTTTCATTATCTCTTCTCCTCTGCCCCATTCACTAGTTTATCAAAAAAATTTACAACTGGCTGTTTATATACCCCATTTATCCATTCATTAGCTGATAAGCATCTAAGGTGATTCCAAATTCTTTCTATGGTTAATTGAGCCACAATGAACATGGATGTGCAAGTATCTCTGCAGTGTGATGTTAAGTCCTTAAAAATAGTCCTAATTTTTTTTTAAAAAATAGCTCATGGAAAGTGAGTTTCTATATAGCCAATGGCAGTTACTTTTCCTGCTGCTGTGAGACTACACTAAGACACAACTTAAGGGAGAAAAGGAAATTTATTTAGCTTATGGCTCCAGAAAGTAGATAAAGTCCATTATGACAGAAAAGTCATGACAATGCCAGTAGCTGGAGGAGGCTCAGGTCACTTCAGACATCACCGAGGCCAAGAGAATCAACATCAGACTGTAAGAGCAGGCTGTTAGCAGAAGTAGCAAAAGGCTAACCAACCTCAACACCCACTCCCTGTGATCTAGTAAAGATCCTATAGTTATCACAAGCTTCCCAAACATCAACTAGGCTGCGCTGGACAGTTTATATTCAAACCATAAGATGGCTGTTGAAATGTATATATTTTGTTTTGGTTAATGTACACATACCTCTTTTTATCATCTACATCCTTAGCCCACTACAACTAAAATCCTAATTTCTAGTGTCCTGCTTCTCTTGTCTTAGTGCTCTAAATAAAGTTTCAAGTATTATATTGAACAAGAGTGATATAACAGGCACTCTTGTTTTCTCCCTGAATTGAGTGGGAATGTTTTGAAATTTTTTAATATGACATAATATAGTTTATAGCTTTGTGTAATGTGGCCTGTATTGCATAACATTACTCTGATGTAATTATTTTCCCCTGTGGCATGGTAGATGAATCTGTTTTTCTCTTCAATAAATGCCGTGTCCTTATCCGACCATCCTTGTGGACAAGGTCCCAGCATGGCAGAATATCGTTTCAAGGAAACATTTTCTGGAAAAAGGACATGACATTATTTGAAATAGGAAAATATGGGGATAGTCAGGCCTTAGTGTTACCTACCTGACTTAGTGTTACTGTCTAGTTCTGGCCGAAAGCCTGCTAGCTGGGGAGTGGTACATTAACATCTAAATGGGCAGTTGCTAGGTGCTAGAAGCTCTATGTAAATTGGAAGCCCTATGTAAATTAAGTTTTGCCTCTGGCAGGAGGATTCTTCCTTTCTACCTCCTGCATGTTCTTAGATCTTTTTGTTGTTGTTGTTTTTCTCAGTACTAGCTAGTTTATAGTCCCTTCCCCACACATTTGATGTTTATACATAAACCAGAGAAAATCTGCTTTGAAACATTCATTGTCTCTTTGCTTTTAGCAACTGAGTGTCATGCCTGCTTTAACTCTACCTGGAGACATCATGTCTGTCCCAACACAGAAAATATATGTCACCTCTGCTCTTCCTTTGTTACCTGGAATGAATATGTTTTACATAATCCTGTAAAGAATTTGGTCCTGGTTTTCTTTGATGTTTTCCTTATGGGCATAGTGACACATCCCCTGGCCTTTACTCTGATTTTCTAAAGTATATAAATGCTGCTAAATATTTCAATAGAGTTCAGATTCACTCAGCCCAGAGAGCTGTGTGTCTGCCTCCATTCACCAAAGCCTTGCCCACCTTATCAAGGGGAGCCCTGGATTGGAGGTTGCAGCCATTTTGCCAAGTACTTTCTATAAAGCTGGAATTGTGTCCTTAAAAATCTTTTTGTTTGTTATTTATTACAAAAATGTCTTTATTTTTCCTTACTACAACAGAAGACTGTTAGACATAATAGTCTGAGTAGTCAGTTGTTAACCTTTTAGGACTTGACATATATCTTTTTAGGACTTCTTTCTTTGAAAGATCCAGCTGATAAGTCTGTTTTTATCCTAAAGGTAACATTAAAACTTTGAAGTTTTCTCTTACTATTTTCAGTATACTCTTTGTTCCTTGTATATTCCACATTTTAATTATATTGATAAGGGTGATACTTTCCTAGAATTATGTGTTTGATGTTGCAAATGCCTCATGTAACTGACTTGACATTTCTTTTTCGTTCTCTAGGAAATTTTCTGTAACAATTCTTTTGAAATTTTTTTTTTCTTTCAAGTATTTCAGAAAGGATTTTCTTCACTATTTTTATTTTTAATTCATTCTTCTTTCTTCTCTGTCTTCCTTTTCTCCAATGTTCTTGAGAAATGAATTTTACTATTTGACAATTTCATACATGTAGTCAAATTATCATATATTCTCATCTCTGTTCTTCTCCAGATAACTTTAACTTCTGTTAGGGCTCTTCCCTTATATCTCGCTCCTATAGAATTCCTCATTCATATCATGTATCATCTTTCTTATGTTGTTAGAGGCCAGAATCACTAAAAGGCCAAAAGGAACTCAAAAAGCTTGTTTGATATGCGCCCCCTGGGATCCAGCTACCAGGACATTCCAGAGGAGCCGTAAAAACGCCCTGGACCCAGATAACAGATAGCGCAACTGCGCGACCACCTGGCGCCTCGACCACCAGGCGCCTCCACCATGCTTATCTCTTTTCCCCTGCCCCACTCCCCCTCCAGCCTGAGCATATAAGCTGTACCCTAACTCTAAATAAACGAGACCTTGACAACTCTTTGCTTGGTCTCCCTCTTTCTTTCTCGCCCATCGTTCCCTGCAGGCTCGATCCTCCTCGGACCCACAAATAGCTGGTCCTGCTGGACAGGACATTATGTCATTCAGCTGTTTGCGTCTTTGAACATATGTTCACTATTTTGAGTTCTCTATCTGGAATTTTATCTGGCTGTCTCTCACTAGATGAAATTACTAAAGAGTTAATATTTTTTCAGAAGTTTTGTTGTCTTCATATTTCATGATACTTATATTGCTGGATTGACATTTACATATCTCATTTGGTTATTTAGTTTCTTCATTTTTATTTGTTTAGAAAATTTTTTTTCTTAAGATTTCATCTAGTGTCAGAAACTATGACGAATCCACTATATATATGGGACAGATTTTCTTTTCTTATACAATGAGTAAGTACCCTCACTCCTTTTGTTCTTCCTTCCCCTTCTCTCTCCCCTCCCCATTTCTATCCACCGGTCATATTCTCTTTTCCACACCACCCTCTTTCCCTTCCATTTTCCCTCCCTCACATCCTCCAGAACTTCAGCTTTTTTGGGTCCTGAATTTCCTTCTGAGTTGTCTACACTAATGATAGTTCAGGACTCCGTGGTATATCTTGAGGCCTCTTCTTGAACTACTCACTAACATAGGATCTCTGTTATCTTTGCTTAACACCTTGTCTCTAAAGATCATACTGCCTGAAGCCATCTCCCCTGATCCACTGTAGTCCATGGGGGCTTGACACATGACAGCCAATTGAGCAAGTCAGTTAGGTCCAGTCACATCGAACTGAAATCCTGGAAGTTGCAGCCCAGAATTGAGTGAATAATCTTGTCCATCTGTGGACCTCCCCATCTTTAGGCTCTTACAATCTTGTAGCCCCTCTTTCAAAGGCTTCCCTGAGGTTTTGGATAGGGAGAGATTTGGCTGGTCTTCTTCCAGGTGATTACTGTAGGGTCATTGGTATTATGAATTAAGGTAGGATGTTATTTTCTTTTTCTCTCTCTGCAGTTTACCTGTAAAACTTCATCACACTGTGGTAGTCACATTGATCAGATGTGGGACATCCAACAGTTTCACCTCAGAATCTCCAAGGACTTCCAATTTCCCCCAGCCACAGTGCTAATATGTTGTATGTGCTCAGCTGGGTCCTTTCTGGTTGCATCCCTTATGAAATGTGTTGCTTTCAGTTCTCCATTACAAGTGTCTTAAATTTGGGCCTCAGAAGCACAAGCTTTTCACATTGATTACTCTGTTTGGTCTACACTTCCCCTAAATTCTTTGCCTCAGAGTGCTGACATCTCCCTAAAAAAGAAAAGATAATGATTGCATAACTCTTAATGAATCACAATTTCTATGATCCACTTTCCCCTTTGTTTCTGACACAAACACATGGCCAAAGTTAATTAGGCTTTTAATTAGGCTGGTGTTTATTTCAGTTTTTGATATTCTGTTCTCTATAAAACAGAATGGCAGGAGAGTTTACCTCAATAACATCAACTAAGGGAACTAGCTGCCACATAGCCAAAGAAAGATTTGAGAAAGAAGCAGGATTTCTTGCTTGTCATTAAGCCTGTATGAGAAAATACCAAAACAGTTCTTTCCATCTTGCCCACCTGTTTAGGCAGTAGTCCTGTCTACCATAGTCTGGTCTCTCCTTCACCAGTTAGATTTTTTCACCAGCTGGCTCAGGGTTTGCCTTAATTTTTATTTTCATAGAATTACATAAATGTTCTAATCAAGGTTCAGGTCAAAGTGGCACATTCAACTAAGTGTTGCATGGCCTATATAAATAATATACTGATCACTCAAATGGGTAGCACAACAGAATGCCTCATTTGTAAATGATACCCTGTAGACATCCAAGTCAATCTCATGTTCATCATTAATTATTAGCAAAGATGTCACAACTGATCTCAACACATCTAGCTATAAGTAAATCAGGAAGCAATCTCAGCTCAAAGGAGAATGGTCATTGCCCAAAGCATTTCAAAATGTAGGTAGGCACATTCTGTTCATCCTGAAGACTGCAGAATACTCATCTTAGTCCTAGTGCTTTGCCTTCTTGACTGTTGCAGTCAAGTCTGTCTGGAAGCTTTTAATGTATTTTTTCCATAATTTCCCATTCTTGATGTTTTAGCCTTCACATCTTTGATATTTTCATTCATGTTGAGCCTTAAAATATAGCCATGATTAATCTTTCATGACAAGCTAGGAAGAAAATCTCCTCTCTGTCCTTATTCCATTTCTGTGATTTCTTCATATATCCATGTACCCAAGCTAATTCTCTTTTCCAAGTCACCATTCAGGCAGCCCTAACAAACTATCTTCAATGCCATGCTTCTCTCCAAGTACCTATCAGCCATAATGAGGTACTTGAATTCCATATCTACAAAATGAACATTTTACCCTTATGTAGGAAGCCCTTCAAATGATGAGCAATTAATGTTGGCACATGAAGACACCTCAATCCTTTGAGCTTTATCAGCGTCAGGGAAACCTCCATGAGTACTAACACATTTGAAATTTGAACATTTGTTTTTAACTTTCCACATGAGTTTTAAAACTCCATGAACAGTTTCTTCAGAGAGGATGCTGAAATTGGACATCTTGTTTTCCCTCATGCCTTATAAGATGGGTTCTAGTTTTTTTTTTTTTTTCAGGAATTGACAGTATTTCTCTACAGGAAAGCAATTAAAAATATATGACAGGTGAGTGCAGGGAAAACATCTGGAAAGAGGAAGGAGGAATACAAAAATGGAGTGGGGACACTGAATAATAAGTATAATCAAAATGCATGATTTCCAAGTAAAAATGCAATAAGGAAAATCGGTTCTTGCACAATGATCATATACTAGATACTCCAAAGGGAACCCTTGGGCTCTTAAAAGCAGACAGACAGGAGAGTGGAAGGAAGTGGGATGGATTAATGAAGGGAGGAGAGGGTGAGAGAATAAATGGCTAGAGAGGAAGGGAGAATGAAGAGGCAGGGACAACTTTTCATTATGCTTGTAAATCTAGAAAAAAATGAAAGAACATATACTTATGTCAATAAGAAGGGAAAGAAATTGGACCGACTAGTGAATCATCAGGTTTACAACTAGAATGCAGGCTATTAACCACTCCTCTTTGTTTATATCATATTCATCAAAGAAGCAATTTAAGGAGTGGAAAAGCTGCTGATGGACGAGTCTCTCTCCCCTTCCCCAATGAAATTAAGTAAGTAAAGAATAGAACTATGAGCCAGATGTCTTATTTCGGTCTTTAGTTGACATGACAAATACACCAACTTATGATTTGGAGAAACAAGGATATTTCTATTGACTTGTATGTTGGCAGCATGCAGCATGAAGCTTGATAGGACATCATGTGATCTACTATTGCTCTGTACATAGAATCTTGGGGAAAAAAAGCCCTGTATACAGGGCTTAATTACCTCTACAAGGAGCAAGGAATGCTTACATGGCACAAACATGTTTTTCTGAGACTTATACTCTTAAGAAATTTTTTTTTACTAATAAGTTACCAGGAGCAAAATACATTTAAGTGTCAAAAATGTTTTCTCTAAAGTCATTATTCTATTTTTACTGAGAATTTTTCCTTTACACAAACATAATGACTAGATGAGTAGTTGTCCTCCCAGTCTTTCTCCCCATCCCTCCATTTTTCCCTCCCTTCCCCCTTCTTTTACCTTCCTTCCCATCTTTCACCAATTCATCTCCCTCTGTCCTATCCTCTTACCTGTCTGCTTGTGTGGGCATTGGGTTCCCTTTGGATTGTCTACTGAAATAGGGACTCTGTGGAAGTGAAAATGGCTCTTCCTTGGTACATAGCCAATCTGGATGCTCCCTTTCATCTAACACTTGCCCCTAATGTCCCCACTGAATGTAGCTATTTCTTCTGAGTTCCTCGCTGCTCTGTGAGGAAGTGTTTATATGTCAGCCATTGTGCAGGTAGTTTACACTGCAGTGGATCCTAAATGCAGCTGCCCTGTCATTACTGGCATGGCTGGGCATACAATGAACTTCTTCATCTTCAAGCTCTTAAAATCTTACCATCCTCTCTTCTGCAAAATTCCCTGAATTTTTATGATACAAAAGAGTTACATTGGCCTGATTTAGGTTGAGCATTTTTAGGGTCATAAGTAATCTACCCTTGGTTGGTTGTTGATATCATTTCGCTGCTCTTCCATTACAATAGCCTGCATCTTGTTTGGGTGCTGACATCTTTTTTTTTAAATCTAGAGATATAATGGGAGGTATTTGATGATGGTTTATTATCAAGTGTTTTTCATTACTGTGGAGACATCTGCTCCTGTCCAGTGTCAATTTTCAACCTTTCTACTGTTGTTTAGACTGGTTTACATTACTAGTCATGTGTTCCCTGTTATTGGAAAGATGGTGTTAAGGTCTTATAAGTAGTTGGTTGGACACACACATACATACACACACGCGCACACACATACATACACACACGCGCACATATGCATACATACACAATTGAATAAATAATAATAAAAAAATTTTTTAAAAGTAGTTGGTTGGTTACATGAAGGCTAACCCTACTCCTTACTGTGTCTTATTCTTATTCTTCTATCTCCTTTGAGATTTCTCTTTTTTCAGATTTTTTTCTCCCTCATTTTATTTTTTTCCTAATCAATACAAGCTCAATAGTATCTCATCTTCTTCCTCCTCCTCCCTCCTCAATTGTCCCCCTTCCCCTCTTCATTTCACCTCCCCTCTCCTTCCCTCCCCCTTCCTGGTGCCTCTGCCTCCTCTTCTTTCATCCCCTGGAGTATCAGTGTATATGGGTACCTAACTTCCCCCTGAGTCCTCCACCCTATTAAGTTCAGGACTTAGTGGCATAGCCTAGGGCCCATTCTTGGGCTCTCCACTAGCATGGGAATTCTATTATGACTGTTTAATCCCTTGCCTCTAAGGATCCTACGGCCTGAAGCCTTCTCCTTTGTAATCTGTACTAGACTTTAGGGAGTCATTGTCATATCAGCAATTGTACAGGGGGGACTGTTGAGGAGTGGAACCCAGTGCCTTGTACATGCTAAGCATGTACTCTATCACTGAGTCATGACTCCAGACTAGCAATGGTTTCCTAAAAAACACTCTCATAGAGGAATATCACGACCACATTGACTTCCAATTCCTTCCTCTTTCCATTTTTTGTCATTACTCTTTTATTACTCCAGACAATTTGCTGTCTACTTTCATGTCATATATAAATGTTTTTATGCATCTATGTAAAATGCAACATCCACAAAAAACTAGGGGAAAACATCGTATTTTTCTTTCTGAGTCAGACAATTTTGCTTAATATGATCACCTTCATTATCACTCATTTTCCACAAATAATCTGCTTTAGTTCTTGCTTCTCAGTAATCAAAACTAGATGTGTGTCTTCATTTGAAATGTGTCTGCCACAGCCCCATATGTTTGGGAAGGTCATGGCACATTTGAGAGGTAGAAGCCTTGCTTATGGAAGGCAGTCACAGGGGATGGACCTTGAGGTGGATCTTCAGGAGAGCTTGGCTTTTGAGCCAACAGTTTTGTAGCTCTCCGCCTTCTTTTTTCCTCAGTTTCCATGGTATTTCTTCTATAGTAATCTCAATGCTCACTCCTTTCTACTCATTTCCTCCCTCACTGAAACAGACCAATATCTGTATCTGTTAGGATTTACTGTTGCTGGTTCTTCAATCTCTAAGATGATCTCTGGATACATGAGTTTTGTCAAACTGCTTTCTCTGTATGGAAGTAGTTAGTCAAAGCTCTCTGCCAGTGTGAGCTTCCAGGAACTTGAAACATTCTAGCCATCAGCTGAGTGAATGAAAACTAAAGCTACAGCCTTTCTCACAGTTAGTTCAGGATACCTGTCACACACAGCTGTTACCTGATTTGGGGTAAGTCAGTATGACTATGTCTTCATCTTTCATCACAAAGTTATCAGAAATTTTTCTCAAGATTTTTAAGTCAAAACCCACATGAGGAAAAGGTATTCCTTCAAACCAAATGTAGTCTTACATTCTGACATGCAAAAAAAAAAAAAGCACTTTGTATTAGATTAGATTGCAACCACCTATCAAGGTTCTAATGAATGATAGGAGGTAAGATTTGTAGCAAAGAAAAAATAATAATTAAGCTATTCTTGTTTGTTGTGATCCTGCCTCCTGACAAGAAGAGACAATTATTGTACACAAAGTCAAAGGTTGTTGTATGGAGCAATTGTGAACTTGTGCAGAGCTCATTCAAAGTCAACATGTCACCTTGAGTTCATGGACAGAACCCAGAAGTTCAACAATAAGTACTAGGATATTGAAAATGTGGCAAAATTTGAAATAAGCAAGTATCATGTCTAAGTTTAGAATGGTTTTTATATTGTAGGAAATATCAAACAGACAGCAAACTCCCACAGACAATTCTTTCTTTAGACCTCCCAGGTTCCCCATGATGGTGTCTCTTTTCCTGTAGTACCCCATCCAGGATTCCTAAAGAATCATCAGATTTCTTCAGTTTCCTCTTGGTTGTCATAGGTTCACAAACTTCTTAAAACAATCTTGAGATTTTTGAAGAATACCAGTTCAGGGATTTTGGACAATGCCCTTCCATTTGTGATCACTGAATTTTTCTTATACAATTACACTGATCTCTGCATTAAGACCATTCAAAAGGGGGTCAAATATCTTACTGAAAGATTTTCAACTGAACTTATTAACAGAAAACATTTCAAGATATAAGCATCAGAGAGGACATTGTGAAAAAAATTAGGTATACTAATCACCGCAGTAGGTACAAAGGGATTGGCAGGCAGTGAGTAAATTCACCCTTTAGACCATGCAACACATAAAAAACTATGTATAGTACAGACTAAAATACCTCATGTTTGATAGTAACAACAGTTAAAGCATTCTGAGTAAACTGATAAGTTGGAGAAGTCTCTATTCTAGTTGTGTTGGGGTAAGTCACTTGGCATACGGTGTCATGGTATATAATTCCCATTTGTGAATTCTAAATCTCTGATAACCTGTGCTCTTCATTTTGCCTTAGACTTTACTACATGCGATTACTTCTAAAGTCACCCCTGAAGGAACCTTAACCCTGACACACATTGCCTGGAGTCAGGAACTCTCTGAAACTACAATCTAAGCTTCCATGCCCCCCTCAATAGTGCATACTGAGTGCTGGATTCAGTCTCCAGCATCTTTAGTGATCCCCCCCCCAGGACTCAGTTTTATATACAGGATTTTCTTTGTTATGTGGACCAGATGAAGTTACAGATGGTGGTCATAGCTGTGTGCATTGCTTTCAGACTCTGGTTAGAGATTCTGGCCACACCTCATGAAGTTCCTTCCAACTTCTTGCACTTTGGTTGTAGTGAATTGTATGTTCAACACAGTTTCTCCAGAATTTCAGCTAACTGAATTATATTCAGAACTGATTCAAAGTTTCTGATATTCTTCTACCCTGGCTCTGAGTTTCCCAAGATTGTGATTTAAATATAGTCTAAGCTCCATGTATTCCTTTTTCACCTTTATTTTCTCATAAAATAGTCACCTTTATCTAGTCCAAAAATAGTCAAAATACTGAGAATAAGTGACTATTGAGTGATCAACTTTAAATGGGACATCTTTGTAAATGTCTTCATGTGAATCACAAATTTTTCCACAGAGGAATTCAAATTAAGGGGTCCATTTATTTGCTGGGGATCAGCAAGCTCACACCAAAAAAAAACTCTTGACCCAGAAGGTAGGAAGAAATTGAGTTAATAAAGTAGAAACCACAATTAAATCATAAGCCAGCTAACAAAATGTCTAAAGTCTTAGAAAAAAAGTCTAACTCTACAGTATTAAAGCATAACATGCTTCTTCTAACTTCAGGTGCCTGGGTTAGGTCATTCTGATTCACAGGTTTGGTTAATATGGGAAATGAAGTCTGGGAAAAGTAAGGCATAGCACAAACTAGATGAAACAAAGTAGAGTTATTTTTGTTATTTTCAATTTCTTCATTTCATTCCCATAATAAAAATTTTAGGGAGTATTATGAAAGAGAAGACAGAAAGGACATAAGAGCTGGAGGATTGAGAGGAGTGGTATGAAAAGATAATTTGAGAATATGACACAGCCATCACACTCATAAATTCATAGCATCATGACTTCTAAAATCATCCCATCAAAGATTTCCACATAGCCCATCATCAAGGAAGTAAAGCCTAAAACGTATGCTACCTTACTAATCTTCAATCCCTGTATACTGAACCTCCTTTAATTGATATATTAACAGTCCAACAGCCTCACCTAGGAAAACATACCAAGAAACACCAAACAGACACATCCTACTCTAAGTCAAACCTTAGCAATACCTGCACAAGTTTACTAATACTGTCTAATTCAAATTAGCCAAAAAAATACATCAAGAAATGCATAAGATATAAAATGAAAAATGCCCAGATCACAGTGAAAATCCCTGAGAAACAAAAACCAAGACAACAAATTTCCTACAAAAAACATCAACCCCATAAAGATGGATCCAACCAGAACAAGCTTACAGAAAAACCAAAAAGAGCACTAAGAGAAAAAAACCAAGTAACTTTTAAAAGAAACCAACTAAAATAGCAAGTAAATTTTAAATGAAAACAGTAAAAGTCAGAAGAGCTTGTTGAGACGTACTTCAAGTAATGAATGAGCACAAATATCAACCTAGGCTGATATACCCATCAAAACTATCAGTCATGATTGAGGGTGAAAGAAAATTTTCCACCATAAAAACAAGTTTAAGGCATACATGAGCCTCAAAAAATGCTAGAAAAGATATTCAAGCTTGAAGAAAAGTAAAACCATATCCAGGAGGACAGAAAGGAAGTATAATGCTATCACAAACTACAAGCTAAATAATACACATAGGAAAGCCATGAAACATACAAAAAAGTCAGGAAACAAAAGTAATTTCTCCATTGCAACCTTAAATGTCAGTGGAATTAACTCACCAATCAAGACACAGGTTAGAAACATGAATTATAAATCACCACACATCCATCCATTAGCTGCCTTCAGGAAACAAATCTCACCACAAAAAGTAGGCATATACTAAAAGTAAAATGCTGGTCAGTAATACTTCAAGCTAATGGAACAAGGGAAAAAGAAGAGATACCAATTATAGCATCTGACAAAGTAGACTTCAAACCAAAGAAAATCATAAGACATAGTAGAGTAGGATACTACATTTTAGTTAAAGGAACAATTCACCAGGAAGACTTGACAATACTGAACACACACACGCCTAATATGGGCTCCTCCACATTCATTAAACAAACACTACAAGGTCTACAACAAGAAATCAATCTCAATAGATGTGGATTTTAATACCCCACTCTCAAGATGGGATACATCAACAGGCCAAATACTCAACAGAGACACATTGGAACTAGATCAAAGCCTCACCAAAATGGACATATTAGATCTTTTCCAAACTTTTCATCCAAACATCAAATAATACACATTCTTCTCAGCAGCCCACAAAACTTTCTGCAAAATAGACCGTATATTGGGCCACAAAATGAATCTCCACATATACAGGAAATCTGAAATGATAGCCTGAACCCTATCAGACCACCATAGTATAAAGCTTGACATCCACAATACAGCAAATAGGAAAAAATATGCTAATTTTTGGAAATTAAGCATCATGGTTCTGAATGAGAAATGGGAAGAGAAAAAAATCAAAAAGGAAATTCATGATTTCTTAGAAGCAAATGATAATGAAAATACAACATACTAAAATCTCTGGGACACAATGAAAGTTTTCCTGAGATGTAAGTTTATAGCTCTCAATGCGTCTATTAAAAAAATGAAAACTCCACAAATAAATAACTTAGGAATGCAGCTTAAAACTTGGAAGACACAAGAGCAATCCAATCCCAAAAGCAGTAGAAGAGAGGTGATTAGCAAAATCAGGGGGAAAATATCTAAAATTGAGATAAGGAAAACAAAACAAAGAATCAACCAGACGAAAAGCCAGTTCTTCGAAAAAAAAATCAATAATATTGACACACCCATAATCTAAATTAACTAAAGTCAAATTAACAAAATTAGAAATGAAAATGGAGTTATCACAACTGTGTCTAGGACATTCAAAGAATTGTATGGTTGTATTTCAAAAATTTATACTCCATGAAATCTGATAACCAGAAAAAAATGGATGAATTTCTGAGTAAGCACAGCTTGCCTAAATTGAAGCAGGAAGTATTAAATTATTTAAATTGTCTTTTAGCAAATGAGGAAATTGATGAAGTAATATTGAATCTAAAAAATGTCCTGGACCAGATGGATTCAGCACAGAATTCTACCAGACATTTAATGAACAACTAACACCACTACTCCTTAAAATATTCTATAAAATAGCAAAGGAAGGAACACTTCCAAATTGTTTCTACAAAACTAATATCATACTAATCCCAAAAACAAATGAATATACACCTAGAAAAGAAAGCTATAGGCCAATATATTTGATGAACACAGATGCAAAGATTCTCAACCAAATCGTAGCAACTTGAATTTAAAAACATATCAAAAAGGTTATTCACTGTGATCAAGAAAGATTTATCCCAGGCACACAAGATTGTTTCAACATATGCAAATTCAGTGTAATCCATCTTCTCAACCAATCCAAACTTCCAGATCACATCATACTCTTGATAGATATAGAAAGAGCTTTTGACAAGATCCAACATCCTTTTATGATCAAAACCCTAGAGACAGTTTGAAGAGAAGAAACTTATATCAACATAATAAAAGCTATATACAATAAGCCAACAGCAGGGATTATACACTAAATGGGCAAAATGTTGAAGAGTTCCCACTTTGATCAGGAACTAGACAAGCCTGTCCACTCTTACTACTTTTATTCAATATTGTAATCGAAGTGTTAGCTACAATCATAAGACAAGAGAGGGAGATAAAAGGGATTTAAATAGGAAGAAGAAGTGAAGATATCTGTGTTTGCACATGACATGCTTGTATACTTGAGGGATCCCAAAAACTCCACTGGGAAACTCCTGGAACTAATACATAAGTTCAGCAAAGTGGCAGGTTACAAAATAAAATGTGCAAAAAGCAGTGGACTTTCTATACACCAAGGAGTGCCCATATAAACAAATATTCTAGATGATGGGAAGGAAAAGGCCTGGCACCAAGAAAGGAAGAGGGAAGGAAAAACAGTGAGGGGGGGGAGTGGCAACCAGTAGATTGACCCCACTTACTATTGTGCCTTATTCCTATTCTTCCTTCTATATTTATGCCTTTTCTTATATTAAGACCTTTTAAACACTTTTTCATCCTTGGTTAGGAGAAGACCTCAACACCCAAACATCATGCAGCCCAGTGCAGAACAGGAACCACTAGTATCCAGATGCATCAGAAGATAGAACAGCTACTGTTAGATTGTGTACCTAATGGGAGAGAAGACAAGTTAGGGGATCATTTATCTCTGAGGAGATAAAAGTGCATGAGTATTTTCTCAAGAAGGAAGAAGGATTCTCTAAGGATGCAACTACATCAGCTCCATGTCCATGTCAAGTACCTGCTAAGAACATGTGCTAGAAGAAAGGTGAGATGCGAGGATCCATTGATAAATCCTGTGTGTACTTCATATTCTCCAGGAACCACAGGAGACTGGAAAAATCACTTTACTGCCATTCAGTCTGAAGCCTTCAATAAAGCATTCCAGGAGAGGATGGCAGGTTTCCTCCTGGGCTATTCCCCTAGTAATAAAATCCCTACTTACCTGAATCTTACATGGAAGATGAGATGGAGAGAACTGGTTAGCATTTTTGGCAAAGCTGACAGAAACTAATGTGGATTGAACCTCTGCTCTTGGTGTGAATATGGTGTGGAGAGTGCCCTCAATTCCTGGTGCAGGTCTGTAAATCTCCAGGTATGATGAACTCTAATCTGGAATCATGAGCATGAATAAGTCCCTTATTACACTAAATGGCTCTGGGTACTTACAGATTACAACAATAAAACATGAAACTAAGATAAAAAGATATGGCAGAATGCTTTTATCCATTTATTCATTTTATCAGTGCTTTTATTAACATTGCTGGTTGTCATTTACATTCATACTTTGCTGTTTTTAAAAGTTGGTATAAAATATAGTTTCATTAAAGATTTTCATATCTATATAATTTTTCTTTGCTCATATTTATCCAAGTGCACAGGGCTGTCTATTTCCCCTCCAGCTTGTTACCTTCCACCTCCCCCATTATTTCTTTGTCTACATTCTTTTGAAACTTCATTTTTATTCTGATTTTAAACAAATACAATGGAGATTAACTGGAAATTCAACATGCAAAGAAAATCATATTGCCATCATTACATTTTGATACTTTTTATACTTTTTATACATTTTTATCATTCTTTAATTGGCTTGTATATGAACATATGGTTTTTTCACTTGATCCCTATTCTCAACCTTGACATCTCCCTCCTATTTTCATGTCTTTTCATAAGGGTGGCCCATTGGGTTCCATCTGCTTTGCCTCTGATGTCATGTGCCTGAGTACCTGCTAGAGCATGAATCCTATATCAATGGACATACCATGAAGAAAAGCATCTTCCTCCCCCACAAACTTTTAACCTTATCAGTGTCTCAGGGAAGTGTTGGGTGTCTTGAGATATTTCCATTTCCATAGTAATATGTTGATTAAAAAATCCTCTTTTGGAGATGTACATAGCTGTAGTGAATTTCTAAACACAACTGTTCTACCATGTTTAGAACCTAGCGTGTGACCATGCCAATGCCTCACTTCAGTCTCTTACAAACTTACTGCTCCTTCCTCTTTTGTGATGTTCTCTGACAGTCAGAGAGTGTGTGTGTGTGTGTGTGTGTGTGTGTGTGTGTGTGTGTGTGTGTGTGTGTTGTGTGTGTCCTGGTTTGGGCTGCTTCTCCACATTTCTACCCATTATGATTTTCCATCTAAAGATCTTTCCCACACCTTCACTATCTCTTTGTCTCTGACCCCCATTCACTAGTTTCTCAAAAAAACTTTGACTGCCTGTTTAGATACCACATTTTCATTATCTATTCATTAGCTGATAAGCATCTAAGATGATTCCAAATTCCTTCTATTATGAATTGAGCCACAATGAACATGGATGTGCAAGTATCTCTGCAGTGTGATGCTGAGTCCTTATATTTTTAAAAATAGCTTATAGAACATGGATTTCTATATAGCTAGTGGCAGTTACTCTTCCTGCTGCTGTGAGACTATACTCAGACACAATTTAAGGGAGAAAAGGAAATTTATTCAGCTTACGGTTCCAGAGAGGATATAGAGCCCACTATGATTCCAATGGCAGGAGGTGGAGGAGGCTTAGGTCACTTCAGACATCATGGAGGCCAAGAGAATAAGCATCAGACTGTAAGAGCAGGCTGCTAGCAGAAGTAGGGAAGGACTAACCACCAACCTCAACATCCACTCCCTGTGATCTGGCTAAGGTCCACCTCCTATAGTTAACACAACCTTCCCAAACATCAACTAAGGATTCAAATACATGGGTCTTTGCTGAAAAATTTATATTCAAACCAAAACATGGTTCTTGAAATACATATATATTATATTAGTTACCTCTTTTTATCATCTACATCGTTAGCCCACCACAATTTAAACACTGAATTCTAGGAGTCCCCATTCTCTGAGTGCTCTAAATAAAGTTTTAAGTATTATATTGATCAAGAGTGGAGATAATAGGCACCCTTGTTTTGTTCCTCATTTGTGTGAAATGTTTTGAATTTTTTTCAATTTATCACAACATAGTTTACAGGTTTGTATCTGGACTGACACTTCTTTTCCCGACTTTGGGAAATTTTCTGTAACACTCTGAGAAAAACCACCACTAGAAATCATTATCTGCAATTCACTGGCTCACTTAGTCTGCTCAGTCCAAAATTGATCCTTCTTACTTCCAAAAACAACCCAACCCAGCAACAGTGACTAAAGGAACTTTTCTTTTTTTCTTCCTGAGGAACTCACTTTTACAGCTCACCAGTGCCTCTCGTTCTTGCTCCTCAGGCAGATCCGAGTTAACAAAGACATCTCATGATGTTTCCACACACAAGAATAAGTGCTAAAATGTGTGCACTCTTCTCTTTTTCCAGACATTATTAGTGAGTCCTAGGTATGTGTCATTTCTTGCAGGCTGAGACCACCACTGCGCCTGAAGTGGGAAGTGAATAGTTAAAGTACAAGTGGAGCAGAGGCGCTGCTGAGCTAAGAATGGTCTTCAACACCATGAATCTTATTCCCATAAAATAATCTTGCATGTATTTATTTTGTGTTCATTTCTGTACATTCAAACTTAGGAAATGAAAAAGAGCAAAGGCACAGAAAAGGGCAGGAGGCTTTAATTCATCCTTCTATTCTGGCTCTTAATCTCATTATGGTAGGGAAGATGGGAGAAAACCAGGGTCTCAATTTTTTATTACATTATTTTGCCTAGTTATACAAGCTCAATAGGTAACCCCCTCTTTTGCATCTCCACTCCTTATCTCTCTGTAGCTCTCCAGTTGAACTGTCCTTCCCATTCCACTCTCCCCAGCTTCCTCTTACTCCTTTTCTTTCTCTCCTCCTTCTTGGTCCTTCCTGCCTTCTCCCTCCCATCATTCTAAAACTTCCTCTGAATCATCTACAGTAGCAAGGGTTCAAGACTCAGTGGTATAGTTTAAGAGTCCCATCTTGGGCTGCCCACTAGTATGGGAACTCTGTTATGCCTTTAAAGATTCTACTGCCTGAAGCCTTTTCCCCTGCAATCCATGGTAGAATTTAGGGCATTTTGAATGTCAGCCATCGTGCAAATCAGGCAAGGTCCAATCATATTGTGGCTGCTGCAGCCCTGACTGTGTGGAGTATCTTGCATATTGTTGGTCCTCCCCATCTTTAGGCTGTTACAATCTTGCAACCCCCTCTTCCACAAAGTTCCCTGAGCTTTAGGATGGGGACAGATTTGGTAGTCTTTGGTTTTCTGAATTAAGGTTTGTTTTTATTTTTAGTTTTGCTGTTCTTACTTCCCTTGGCTGTATCCTGATTGGTTGTTGAGGTCATCTGCTAACCAAAGCAAAGAGACTGTTTACACAAAGATCTTAGTATAAAAATAGGCTCAATGGTAAATGGAAGAATTGGAGTAGGATACAGCAGTGAGAATGGTCAGTCTCCCATTTGTGGGTTTGTTATCAGTAATAGTTTTGTTACCATCTAACTGCAAGTCCTTATACATCCCTGACTGGGGAGGCCAAACCCATACAGTATATAGACCATGGTCTAATTTCTCCATTGAAGTGTGTTATTTTGTCTCCTTTCTTTTGAGGTCTTCCTTCCACTTCCCTCCTGACTATAATCCTTTGTGATTATAGTGGGTATTACAGAAATTTTACCTTTCAATATGTCATTAAGTGTGTTTGGAACTAGGATCCACTAATTAAGGAGTACATAAGACATCTAACTTTCTGTATCTGAGATACTTCACTCAATATAATTTTTCCTAATTCCATCCATTTCCCTGCAAATTTCATTAATTCATCTTTTGATAGCTGAGTAGTATTCCATTGAATAAAAGTACCACATTGTCATTATCCATTAGTCAATTGTTGGGCATTTGGGTTAATTCAATTACTTTGCTATTGTAAATGATGCTGCAAAAATATGCTTGTATTCCTATCACTGTAGTGAATTGATGCCTTTTGGGTGATTATTTCCAATGGTGGGAGAACACAGTCTTATGGCATTTCAATTCTTGATTTTTTAGAAATCTCCATCCTGATCTCCACTGTGGTTATATAAGCCATCACTCCCACCAGCAATGTATGAGAATTTTTTTCTCTTCACATCCTCTCCAACATATGATGCTAGGATTATGGATTTTCCCCATCTTGTCCAGGGTGAGATAATATCTCAGGGTAGTTTTCATTTGCATTTCTCTGATTGCTAAGGATGTGGAGCATTTTTTAAGATACTAGGTAGACATTTAAAGTTTGTCTCTGGAAAATTTTCTTTTGATTTCTGAGGCCCATTTTCTTATTGGGTGATTTATCTCCTTGTTTAATTTTAAGATCTGTGTGCACTCTGGATAATACAACTATATCAGATGGTGGTTAGCGGCCATTTTTTTCTATTCTGTGGGATGCCTCTTCGCTCAGTTTACAATCTCTTTGAACAGAAGCTCAATAATTTCATAAATCCCATTAGTTGAGTATTTTTTCTAGTGCCTGTGTTATTGGGTGTCTGTTTAGGAATTGTTGGCCTAGCCCAATCTACTTCAGGTAGTTTCCTTCCCTTTCAACAAGGGATCTTGTAGTCTATGGCCTTGATCCATTTGGAGTTGATTTTTGTGCATGGTGACAAGTATGGGTCTAGTTTTAATCTTCCACATGTGGATATCCAGTTTTGTTAGCGGCATTTGTTGAAGATGCTATTATTTTTCCATTGAGTTTTTTATGCCCCTTTGTCAAAATAAAATGGCTTCAATTGTATGGGCTTATATCTGGGTCATCAACCCATATCCATTGATCTATGTGTCTATTTTGTTTCTAGTCCCATGCTATTTTTATTGCTATGGACTTGAAGTATAGATTAATGTGTAGAACTGAGATATTTCCAGCACTGTTTTTGTTACTCAGGATAGTTTTTTAATGTAGGGTCTTTGGTGTTTTGAATTTTTATTTGTTGTTGTTTTCAGTTTTGCTTTTCCTGCACTGCCCTTGGCTCCACACATTATATTCTTGATAGATCCAGAAAGCTTTTGACAAGATTGAACATCCTTTTATGATCAAAACGTGATTCCATATGAATTCTGAGATTGTTTGATCAGTTTCTTTAAAGAATTGCTTTGGGATTTTGATTGATATATCATTTGAATCTCTGTTTCTTTTGGTAGGATGACCTTTTTTTGATGTTAATTCTGCAGATACAGGAGTATAGGAGGTCTTTTCATTTTCTGGTATCTTCCATAATTGCTTTATTTAGGGTTTTAAAATTTTCATTATAAAGGTCTCTGACTTCTTTTGCTACATTTATGCCAAGGTATTTCATTTTTTCAGGGGCCATAATAAATGGGATTATCTCTCATGGGACTTTTTCTTTTTTTTCATCCTTAGTATATAGGAAGGTGTGATTTTTGCGCATTTTATTTTGTAACATGCCACTCTGCTGAACTTATGAATTAGTTCGAGGAGTGTCCTGGTGAAGTTTTTAGGATCCATGAGATATATTAGTATGTCATCTGCAAATAGAGACATCTTGACTTCTTTTCTGGTTTGAATCACTTTTATCTCCCTCTCTTGTCTTATGACTCTAGCGAACACTTCAAGTACAATATTAAATAAAAGTAGTAAGAGTGGACAGCCTTGTCTAGTTCCTGATCAAAGTGGGAATTCTTCACAATTCTCCAGGTTTAATACAATTTTTGCTGTTGGCCTATTGTATACATCTTTTATTATGATAGATATAAGTTCCCTCTATTCCAACTATCTCTAACAGTTTTGATCATAAAAGGATGTTCAATCTTGTCAAAAGCTTTCTGGATCTATCAAGAATATCATGTGTGGAGCCAAGGGCAGTGCAGGAAAAGCAAAACTGAAAACAACAAATAAAAATTCAAAACACCAAAGACCCTACATTAATCACCTGGTACCAGACCAGCCAAATCTCTCCCTACCTTAAAGCTCAGGGAACATTGCAGAAGAGTGGAGAACAAGATTGTAAGAGCCTGAAGATGGGGAGGACCAACGTATGCAAGACACTCCATACAAATTAGGGCTGCAATAGCCATAACCAGACTCTGTATGACCTATACACATGTCAATGACCCCCCTAAAGTCTAGCATGGATCATGGGTGAGAAGGCTCCAGGCAGTGGGATCCTTACAGGCAAGGGATTAACAGACACAATAGACTTCCCATACTAACAGGGAGCCCAAGAAAGGGCTCAGGGTTATGTCCTTGCTAGAGTGGAAGACTCAGAGGAAGGTTTGGCATTCACACAAAGGGATGCTCTAGGAAATGGGAGGGAGGAAAGAGAGGAGCTGGGCAAAGGGAAGGGAGGGAGGGGGTGAAGAGAAGGAAAAAAGGAGAGAGTGCAGGGGGGGAACTAGGGAGAGAGGAGGGAGGAAGAGGACAGTGGGAGAAAAAATATAAATACATTTCATAAACAAATTTAAAATATTCTTTCATTAAAATTTCAGTTATTTAAAAAAAGAGTATCATGTGTTCTTGGAGTTTGGATCAGCTGACAAGAAGATTGATTTGTGCATGTTGAATCAACATTGTGTGCCTGAGACAAATTCCACTTGATCACAATGAATGATCTTTTAGATATATTTTTTAATTCAATTTGCTGTGATTTGTTTGAGAATCTTTGCATCTGTGTTCATCAAAAAGATTGGCTTATTATTTTCTTTTTTTAAGTGTATGTTGTTTAGGATTATTATGATATTAGCATTGTAAAACATTTTGGAAGTGTTCCTTCCTTTGCTATTTTATGGAATAGTTTAAGGAGTGTTAGATGTTCTTTAAATGGCTGGCAGAATGCTGTGCTGAATTCATCTGGTCCAGGACATTATTTGTACAAGAAGTCAAATGAAGGAAAGGGTGAATTCACTTACTGCTTGCCAATCCCTTCCTGCTTACTGTGGTGATCAGTATACCTTAATTTTTTCAGAATGTCCTCCCTGATGCCAATACATTGAAGTGTTTTCCTCTAATAATTTCAGTTGAAGATCTTTCATTAAAGTCTTTGATCAACTTTAGAATGGTTTTAGTGCAGAAATCAGTGTAATCGTGAAAAAAAAAATTCAATGATCGAAAACGGAATCCCTTAATAGGAACAATATCACTTAATAGGAATCCTTTAAAAATCTCAAGGTTGTTTTGAGAAGACTCTAAACCTATCACATCCAAGACCCTCGATGGAGTCCTATAGAAAAAGAGACAACATCATGGGGAAACTAACAAGTGTAAAGAAAGAACAGCCTATGGGAAGTTACTGTCTGTTCTTTGCTATTTCCTACATATTAAAAACCATTCTTAAACTTAAACATGATGTTTGCCAATTTAAAATTTTGCCACATTTTTAATATCCTAGTCCTTTTTGTGGAGCTTCTGGTTACTGTCCATGAACTCAAGTTGACATAATCCTTTAAATGAACTCTGAATAAGTTCACAATTGCTCCATACAACGATCTTTGAGTACAATACTTATCTCTCCTTGTCAGGAGGTACAATCACAATGAAAAAGAGTAGATTAATCATTATCTTTTCTTTTATATAAATCCTACCTCCTATCATTCATTAGAATCCTCACAGGTGGCTACAGCTGAAATCGAATCCAACATACCAAGAACCTTTTCAGCATGTCAGACTACAATTGGTTTGAAGGGATACCTTTCCCTCGTGTGGGTTTTGACTTAGAAATCTTGAGAGAAATTCCTGATAACTTTGTCATGAAAGATGAAGACATTGTCATACTGACTTACCCTAAATCAGGTAAGAATTGTGTGTGACAGGTATTCTGAACTAACTGTGAGAAAGGTTGTGGCATTGGTTTTCATTCACTCAGCTAATGGCTGGAATGCTCTGAGTTCCTGGAAACTCACATTAGCAGAGAGCATTGCCTAATACCACTTCCATCCAGAGAAACTGGTTTGATCAAATCTGTGTGTTCAGAGATTATCTCAGGGATCTGAAGGACCAGCAACAGTAAATCTTAAACAGACACAGACATTGGTATGTTTCATTAGGGGTGCGGAGGTGCATGAGTGGAAGGAGTATGCAGTGAGATTATTATAGAAGAAATACCATGGAAATTGAGGAGAAAAGAACAAACATGAAAACAGAGGAGAGGGAGAATCATCATGGACAAAGACTAAGAACTTGAAATGATTTAGATAATTCATGGAACTGGACAGATATATGTCATTGTGGGTCTTTCGGAGTGGGTTGGTTGATAGATGGTCTGAAATCTGGACAAGTGTTTGTGACCAATATTTCAAATGGAACAACAATGAGAAGACAAGGGCTATGGAAATTAGCAAAAGGATTTCAGAAAATGTCCCAAAGACAGAAGTTAAAAAAATACATTAATAGATAAATGCATAGACATAGATGAAATTACATGTGATACAGATGGGGTAGATTTATCTTGCCCAAAATGAAAGTCACTAAAGGGAAAATCTTGGTTAATTTTAGTGAATCATATAGCATAGTCAAATTCATTAAAGTAGTAATAACCCAAGAAGGGAGAGCATATTATATATATTTAATTAGTGTTGGGTTTCCTTTTCACGTGATGAAATAGTCCTGGATACTGACTGGGAAACAATGTGAGCATACTACATGCTACAGTAGTTTTGGGGGGACAGTTAGAATACTATATTTCATGGCATGTCTATTTTGTATAATACAGTTTCCACATATCATGAATAAGTGACCATTGCATTTCCTACTCATCTAGGAACCAACTGGTTGATTGAGATCATCTGCTTGATTCTGACTAAGGGAGATAACAAATGGATTCAATCTGCACCCACCTGGGAACGCTCACCTTGGATAGATACTTCTGAAGGATTTAACTTAATAAGGGAACAGAAGGGTCCACGCATTTTCTGCTCCCATCTTCCCTTCCATCTATTCCCCAAGTCTTTCTTCAGTTCTAAAGCAAAGGTCAGTGCATGAAAACTGAGAAATTTTTGATCAAACATTTGAACTTCACTATGCAAGGTCTTTCTGAATGTGTATTGATTGTGCACCACTTGGTGGAACCTGAGATGATCATGCACTAAGTGATGTTGTTATGGCTCCTTCCTCAGACCACATTAGAGGGCAGAGAATATTAAACAGATTATCCTAGAAAGATTTTAGGGCAAAGGTGAAAGGTCAATATCTGAACCTTAGGAAAACACATACAAATCTTAAAATTCAAAACTGTGTTTATATATGTGTCTTGTTGTCAAAGGAATTGTTTTAAATTCAGTTTGTTTGATGATTTCTTATATGGCTATTATGTACTCTGATTACTTTATACTCCTTATCCTGACTTATCTCTCCACCTCCCTGTGAGCTCTCCCTCCATCCTGCAAGTCCCTTCACAACATCCATGTCTACTCTTGTTTTGTTTTGGGACCCGCTGAATGTGACTATTGTTGTCTGTGTGTACATGGGTTTGGAAATATCTTTTAGATCTGGTGGGCTCACTAGTAGATACAAAACACAAGATAGGACTTCTTCTGTCCCAGAATTTACCAATATCCAATAATTTAAGCAGTGAAGGCTAAGTTTAAAAAGCCTTTATATCCTATCTTTTGCCTAACACTTGTGAGCCTAGACTTGTGAAGATCCAGTACAAAAAACCTGAAGCTGTGGTGGGTTCATTATTTTAATATTTGGTGATACACAGAAGGTGGCATTTTTTAGGTTTTGTCCCTGTCTTCCAGCTCTTACATTCATTACACAATATTCCTTGGATATAAGAGGAAGCTTCATAAATGTCCTGTTTAAGACTGAGCATTTAGCCATGGTGTATTCCTAGAACCTTGAATACCTATCAGTATCTGAATTATTGTCATCAAAAGAGTTACTTCTCTGATTAAGGCTGAAAGTTGTATTTTCCTATGGACATAAACATAATGTATACAAGGTGGCTTGAAGGGGTACTGTTATAGTTAAATACAGGTGTCAATCTGGCAATTGAAGACTTGAGCTCTAGGCACACTTATGAAGAATTGATAACTGAACTGAATACTGGGCAATTATGAGGAGATTTTCTAATTTATAGAGAGGGTCTAGCCCCTGGTGGATGAGATTAGGCTAGACATGTTCTCTGGGAAGTGAAGATTGTTCTTTTCTGCATGATCCTGTGACGATAGTGTAGCCAGTTCCCTTGGCTGCTGATATTGGTATGAGCTTCCTTGCCAAGTTGTACAAGGAATAATAACCAAGAATGGCAACCAAATAAGCTCATAATTCCCTGTTGCATTAACGAATATAAGAGGATATTAAGTTGGAACAAACCTCTTTCTCACCAGTGTTGTTCTGGTCCTGTATTCATTCAGCAATGGAAAGATGAAACTAATATATCTTTGGAGAGGGTGTCAAATCCAATCAGGGAGTGATTGCTTTCTATCATAGCCATAATGTCACTATTTCCCAACTAGGGTCACATTCTGGCCTGGATTGTTGAAGTTGTAGTTTCTGACATCAAAATTGAATATGGCCATTGATTTCTCCTATTCTAGCAGCATGCATAACAAGCACCTTCTTGCACTAAAAAACCAAGTCAGTAGAGGAGAAAATTCCAGCTTACATCCAGATTTCTGTATCTATCTTATAATCAAGGAGTGTGGTGTCTTCAGCCACAGATTCTTATTGTCTGCTTCTAGTAGGTAATCAAGAGGCATAGCAGAAGTTTGGATTGTGCCAAAGTCCCGTGGGGCTTGTCCATGGACTTATAAGGAAAATGCCCCTTTTTTAAGTTGAACTCTATCTTAAAGACACATACATTTAAGAAGTAGCATTATCTATCCTTTCAGGGATATTGCTCTTCATATTCTTTAAAAATATTCTGTTTTTAACTTGGCTACAAGATAATAGGGTTTTTTTAAGACTTATTCATACATTCTTCAACTTAGTTAACCATCCCCATCCTCTCTTCTTCTGTGTCACTCTCCACTGTCACTTTTCTGCACCTACCTTCTGATTTTTAGGTTTTACCTGTGTCCTACTATGACCCCTCTCTCTTAAGGCACCTTTATCAATGATCACTTTGCAGTTCCTAGTCTCCCAGAGGTATTCTGAGTAAGTACATTAAACTAGAGATTCAAAGGTAGGATCCACAAATGAATGAGAATATACACTGTTTGTCCTTGTGAGCCTGGGCTACTTTGAATAAAATTATATTGAGTGAAGTATCCCAGACACAGAAAGTTAAATGCCATATGTACTCCATAATAAGTGGATCCTAGTGGGAAACCCACTTAGAGTCATATCCAAAGGTTAATCTCTGCAATATCCACTGTAATTACAAAAGATTATAAAGAGGAGGGAAAGGGAACAAGGACCTCAAAAGAAAGGAGACAGGGAATCATCTTTGGTAGAGAAAATGAGACATGGTCATGTATTACGTGTAAACAGTGAGACATCTGGAGCAGCTCGCTCTCACTTCCCTTCTTGGTCACTTGGGATTGAACAGGATTGATCTTTCCAATCAGGGAGGATATAGGAACTGACAGATAGCCGGTAACCATCAGGCAAATGGAATACTGAAACCCCCTGCTGTGTCCTAGTCTTATTCTTCCATCTACCTGAGACTCCTCATATATTAAGATCTTCATTTAAATAGTCTTTTATCTTTGGATAGGAGGTGACCTTCGATAGCAATCAGGATGCAGCTAAGGGCAATGCAGGAAAAGCAAAACTGAAAACACCAACAAACCACAATTCAGAACACCGAATACCCTACATTATTCACCTAGAACCAGACTAGCCAAATCTCTCTTCTTAAAGCTCAGGGAACCTTTTGGAATACAGGGCAGCAAGACTGTAAGAGCTTAAAACGCGGAGGACTAACAGTATACTCCACATAATTTAGGGCTCTAGCAGCCAAAATTGGATGTTATTGCTTTTTAATTTTCTTGTTTTTCCATTTAAGGTGATCTATTCCATAAGAAATCCCAGAGATGTTCTTGTATCTGGTTATTTTTTCTGGCATAAGACAGACTTTGTGAAGAGACCGAAATCTTTTGAAGAATATTTTGAATGGTTCCTCAAAGGAAATGGTGAGTGTGCTGTTTAATATAGGTAGTGGAGAGTGTTTAGATTTCTTTTTTATTTATTGATTTTTTAACATAGTATTCAATATAGACCATGTCAAACTTGAAGTCTTTCTGTAGCTGAGAATAACCTTGAGTTCCTGATACAGCTGTCTTCACCTCTTGAGGGCTCAGATTCACAGTGTCATGCCCAAGTTTTGGGGATCAAATTTACATGTTCATGTATGCTACTCAAACACTATCAGCTTAACCACACTTCCATCCATCCCTTCAATGTTTATTAAAGTCTTCAGTTGACTCCATGATCTCTCTCTACAATCTATCATCATGTCATCCAAACTTGCCATCTGCCCACTTTCCTGCACAGACACAGAGTTACAGCCTAGATTTGACTTGCCCTACAATCCATGATCTTGAATCCTAGACATTCAGAATATCTAGGATTTCAATCCTTGACTTGTTCCACATTCCACAATCCTGGCTGTATTTCAAGTCTCTAGAATTTTCAGAACAAACCAAGATATTTACATTCTATTTTCAATACTGCTTATTGGTGGTTTTATTGAAAGTCTCCTTTCCATGGTCTGTTCATAGAAAAGCATGACCGTCTATCACTATGCTGAAGATGTGTCTTTCAAAAAAGCCCTGGGGGTAGGAGAGATGACTTGGGAGTTAAGCTTCTGCTTCATAAACAGAAGGACCTGAGTTCAGATCTCAGATCTTATATAAAAACTCTGGGAAGAAATGGCAGCAGTCTAACTTCCAGTCCTGGAACATGGAACTTGAGAAACACCAGAGCAGCACAATGACATAGAAGCCATCCAGGATGATTTCCAAAGTCATCTTCTGGCCTCTATGGGCAAAGAGTGCCCTCTGTTACACACACACACACACACACACACACACACACATACACACATATATACACATACACACTCACACACACATATATCAGACTTTTAACTAATATTTTAATTATGCACACTGATGAATTTAATTATGATATTTCAAATTTTCATTTAACTTGATAATTAAAACTCATTTTAAAAAATCATGTCATGGGATAGAGGAATGGCTCAGGGTTTAAAAACTCTGCCTTACAAGCAGGAGTTCCTGAGTTTGGAATCTAGATCACATCAGGCAGGAATTGTGGCAGCCTGCACTACCAGCTCCGGTGGGCAGAGTGTGGGAAATGCCACAGCAAAAAAAAAAGGAGGTAAAAGCAATCCAGGATGATTCTCAAAGTCACCATTGACCCTCTATAGGGACACAGCACCTCTCCCAATATACATACTATAAATAACATTTTTTTAAAAAATAAAATATCATGTCATAAAAAACTCACAGTTAAAACTCATTATATTTCATCATGTTATGGCTAATAATTCACATTTCCTAACAATAAAAATATTCCGCTAAGCATAGGATGACAAATTTGTACTTCTACCTACACATAGTGTCAGTGCTCATCTATATAAACCAGTAGCAGTAATTATCTATATAATTGGAAAGTGCCTAGAAGTCCTTCCGTTCTACTTTAATTCCTAACCTCTTAAGCATTTTGCAAAGCATATGTACATGGTTCAGTCTTCTCTTGTACTATGGGTTTGTCCCATAATTACAATATTGTCTTGAAGTGAAATCTGAAGTTCATTTACCTAAAATCCTGTGTTTCTCTGCCATTTCTCAGTAGATTTCCTACTTCATAGCCGGTTCCCAGTTCAGGTGCCAGTTCACATAACACACATGATATGGATACTCTCCCATTGTGGAGGTCAAGAAATCGAGGTGGGAATCAATATCTGTCCTAATAAGGAATATATGCTCCAAATGGGTCCAGAGTAATATCTTCACACTCCAAGAATTCTTCTTATGTGAACAACTCAGCATACAGGGTGCATCAGATTTCACTGAAAACGCAATGCAAAAGCTTATAGAAAAATCTTTATTGTGGCACTCCAAGAACAGCTAGGCCTGCTCAAGGTTAAAAACAGCCTAACAAACTGTCCTAGTTGGTACTCTGAAGCATACGAAGGTAGATAGGAAGGTATCTATCTGCTCTTTCCCATCATTCTGAGATAGGGATAACATTCCTCTCCTCAAGATCCTGTTCCCAGCATTGTAGTCATAGAATACTAGTATACCATCTCCTTCAATCCCTTGCATTGAAGGAATATTAGAGAAGGTATTACAGAAGTCTGTTAATACTTCATTGTCAATTTTCGTCATCTTGAAGGAGTGACATGATATCTCAGGGTAGTTTTGTTTTGCATTACCCTGGTGGCTTAGGGATGTGGAGCACATGCACACTAAAGGATGCTCCAGGAATGGGGGGTGGCGGAGGGACGCACTGGGAGAAAGGGAGGGAGGGGAGAAAGGAAGGGGACAAGGGGGGAGGGAGCAAGGGGATCCAGGGAGGGGTGGAGGGAGGAAGGGGAACAGGGTACTTATCAACTTTGTATGAGTAGAAGAAATAAAAAAAGAAGAAATATTAATTACATGAAACAATAGTTTTTATTTTTTGACATCATATCTGATTTTTCTCCCCTAAATAAAAATATACTTTAAAGTATAAAAAAAAAAAGATTTTTGTTAGACATTTAGATTTCAAACCTACAAAAATTTCTCTTGAATTCCAATGCACATTTTCTAATTGGGCTATTTATCTCCTTGATGTTTTAGTTTTTTAAGTTCTTTGTGCACTCTGGATAATAGAACTCTGTCAGATATGTGGTTAGTGAAGGTTTTCTCCCATTCTGTGGGTTGCCTTTTTGAACAGTTTATAAACGCTTTATTCAATCAGAAGCTCTTTAATTTCATAAGATTCCATTTGTTGAGTATTGGTTCTAGTGCTTGTGCTATTGAATTTCTGTTTAGGAACTGTTGACCGAGCCCAATCAGCTCAAAGGAGTTTCCTAACCTTTCAACTAGGGCTTTTACAGTTTCTGGCGTAATATTAAGGTCCTTGATCCATTTGGAATTAATTTTTGTGTATGTAAGAGCCTAAAGATGGGGAGGACCAATGATATGCAAGATACTCCACACAAGTTAGGGCTGAACCAGCCAAGATTGGACTTTGCCCAACCTGCACAATGGCTGAAATGTCAACAATTCCCCAAAGTCTAGCAGGGATCACAGTGGAGAAGGCTTCAGGCAGAAGGATCCTTATAGGCAATGGATTAAACAGTCATAATAGTTCCCATGCTAATGGGAAGCCCAAGAAGTGGCCCCAGCTATGCCTCTTAAATCATGAACCCTCCCTAGAGTGAAGGACTCAGAGGGAGGTTCAAAGCCCACTTAAAGTGATGCTCCAGGGGATGAAAGGGAGGAAGAGGGAAGCAATGGGAGAGGAGGAGGGAGTGAGGGGTGAAGGAAGGGGAGAAGAAGGGAGAGTTTAATGGGCGATGACAGGGAAGGAAGGGGGAGGGAGGGGACAGGGGTACCTATTGAGCTTATATAATTAGAAAAAAAATGGGAGAAAAAAACTTAATTGTCCTTAAAAGAGGTGGGTTTTCATTCATAAAGATAAGCTAACTCAAGGGAGAGAATTTAATATGAATTTTATAGAGCCAAATGTCGGTTAGCCATAGCAACTGTGATTTAGCATGAACATAAAAGAGCATTAGAACAGAGGAGATAGCTTAAAGTCAGAGAAGACAAGGAGAGAGTCTCCAAGAACAGCATGGCAGTACAAATCTGTGGAAAGTGCCTAGAGTAGGGAGAAATCTGCAGTCTCTAGAACAAGAGGGGGTTCTGCTTTTCACAGTTTTCAGGGTCGCCAGGGACATAAGCAATAGGGATGGGAAGTGCAAGAATATTAGGTGCAAGGTAGTGTTATCTCAAGGCCATTAGGTGGGGAAGTTGGATATTTAGGACACACGGTTGATTCTAGGAATTTCCATATTAGGGCGTGGAGAGGGATTTTTTTTTTTATCCTTTAACATTTTTTATTATTATTTCCACTCATACAAACTTGGTAGGTACACCGGTTCCCTCCCTCCCTCCTCCTTCCCCTAACCCCCTGCTCCCCCTCCCCTCACCACTCCCTCCCCATCCCCCAGTGCCTCCCCCTCCTAATCCCCGGAGAATCCTTTAATGTGCATGCCAGACTCTCCTCTGGGCCCTCCTCTCCGATGACGTACAAGGACCCAGTGGCATTTCCCTGAACCCTTTCCTGTGTTCCCCTTAAGCATAGGAACACTACTGTGGCTGCCAATCCCTTGTCTCCAAGGATCTTGGTGCCTTTAGCAAATGCTAGACTTTGTGGGGTCAATAGTGTGTGGGACATTGCGCAGGGCGTCCAAAGTCCAATTATGATTGCTTCGGCCCTAACTTATGTGGAGTATCTTGCATATCATTGCTCCTCCCATCCTTGTGCTCTTACAATCTTACCACCCCCTCTTCCGCAAATTTCCCTGAGCTTCAGGATGGGGAGAGATTAGGCTGGCCTAGTTCTAGGTGGGTGATATAGAGTCTCTGAAGTTCTGGATTGTGGTTTGTTGATTTTCTTTTGCAGTTTTGCTGCTCCTGCAATGCCCTTCACTTCATCCTGATGGGTATTGTATTTCACCCTTGCAGCCCTTGATGGAGGCCTATTAATTACTAAATGGTTTAGCTATGATTAATTCTTGTCAAGCTTAAAGTCAGATTGTACTCCATGAGACCCTGTCCCTCCCAAACACTCCTCCCCGAAAAAGAATTAACTTACTACCATTTCCATAACCATTTCATGAACATATAATTGGTATCCTCATTTACATGCTTTGGAATCTTTTTTATTTTGTGTGGGAGGAGGGAGCAGGCATCTCGTATATCCTGAGATGGTCATAAACTCACAGTGCACCCAAGAATGCCCTCAAATTCCTGATCTTCCTGCTTCCAGATTCTGAGTGTTGGCATTACAGATCTGGGCTGCCACATGTGATGTGGCTTTTGGCCTCTTCTAAATTTTTCACAACTCTTTATCTTACATTGTACAATCCACTTTTTCTTTCCAACATTTCTGAAGATTATTTACCTTCGGCATTATTCCCAATAGGCTGAACATAGCTGAACTCTTTGGATCTCTCTTATCTGACTTACCATAAGCTAGAGGTTGATAAAGTAAGTGACAATGTAAACTGGTGATATAGAAGATCAAGCTATTAAAGTCGAACACCACTGAACAATGGAATATATGGACTACTAAGGATATAACAAACCATAATTGGAACTTGTAACTGGACACAGATAGAGCTTTTGTGTTGGTTGCTTCCACTTGTCATGTGTCAGAGGCATTGTTATCCAGGTGATGATTTGAGAGGTTGTAAAACATTTAAGAGATGGGGTTCAGAGTGAGCCATACTGCTCTCTGATGGTTAAGGTAGCTCTTCAGAAGGATTATGAGAAGAGTTGAAGTCTGAACATGACCAAGCTGTCTGTCTTTATTGTTAGTGCTTCCATCAGTTCACGTTCCTCTTAGACTGGTGAGGGCAAAGAAATTCAGTAATTGACAATATCTGAGAGTTCACATGGAGCTCTGTTTTAAGAGATAAAAACTGATATGAGGAAGAGACATAAGAAATACAGGTTTGTTTAAGCTGAGGACCTGATTCCAGGGAAACCATATTTTTGTCCTTAGGATGGGTAAGCATTGGAACAGAAGAGATTAACAAGGATAGGAAAAAAGCTGCCATGGATACTGTGATGGAAGGAAGCCTGATAGCACCCAGGAGAGAGAGAAAGAGTGTGAAATTTTATGCTTTGAAGTTTTCAAAGAGTTGCTGTGGAGTAGCTAGGAAAATAGGACAGCAGGGATGGGGAATGAAACACTATCAGGGATTTAGCAGGTATGGTTTGCTTAATGACTCTACATTTAACCAACAGTGGAAGAGGCTTTATAAAATTGGAAGGATGTGGCTACCATTATAATCTGCTGTAAAGTGTATTGTCAGGAATTATGATGTAAGGACATGAGTATCTAATAAACTAATTTCTAAGAGGTTAATATAACATATATATGTGTATATATCATGCTGAACAAATGTAAAAATCCTTATCTGTTGTTCATTCTTAGTAAAGGTGGCTAGAAATACTGGAAAACTGAAAATTATGAAGACCCTTCATTTTCTTTGCAATCTACACACTTTTCACCTTTCCATTCCCCCATAGTACCATATGGATCATGGTTTGAGCACACCCGTGGCTGGATGTCCATGAGGAACAGGGAGAACTTCCACATGCTGAGTTATGAGGAGCTGAAAAAGGTAACTGTCATCCTTGTAGTCACCATGATCCTCACTCCATCTACTGCCCCCCTTTCCACTATTCCATATTCTTGTACATAGTTTAAAAGAATGAAAAAAATGGGAGGAAATAGATCAATAGGGAAAAACAGGTAATGAACACACAAGTAGGAAGACAGTATATTAAACTGGTCTGTAAAAAGTGGTTATCATACCTATAAATTGGAAGAACACTTAGCATTTAGCCTAGAAATCTTCTTCTACAATACAAATAGAGGATCTCAGTACCCTGACAGGTTGCAACCTGGGGCAGTAGAAGAACAGTGAGGTGGACAACAAAGGCCAACGATAATGCACAGTACCAATGACTCAACCAGCCTCACCCAGAATCAGGCCAACCTAAAATATCCACATCCTGTGGCACAGAAGAGGAGGCAGTGACAGTATAAGAACATAAAGATGTGAAGGTTCACTGTTGGACAAGACATTTCACTCAAGACAGGACTGCTGCATCTAGGAACATGTTATAGTGAAACTTGTCCTTACTATAACTGCATAATGAATGACATACCAACGTGCCCCCATACACTAACCAAGAACTTAAGAGAGATAAGAATGTACAGTGGAAACCTTGGGGACTAAGGGGGGATGAATGAAGGGAAATGCCCCTATCCACAGTGTGGCCTGAAGATAGGCAACTTGGTATGCCACAGAGGCTTGAAAAAGAATAGATAAGTCAGAGAGAAACCTGAGGTCCATAGAAGCATACAGGCAGGAGAGTAGGAGGGAGGGAGAGGTATTGGTAAAGGAATCAGAGGGAGGGACCATAGAAGGAAGCAGGAATAAGTATACAATATGCTTGTAAAGGTAAAAAAAACATAAAATAATAAAAAATAAATTCTCTGTGTATAAGAAACACAATGTGGGGCTGGAGAGATAGCTCAGGAGTTAGGACTGCTTCTCCCAAGCAGAAGGTCCTGAGTTTGGATCCTAGATCATACCTGAAAACACCAACAGAAAATGGTGGCAGCCTGCACTTCCAATCCTGGAAGAGCTGGGAAACTCCAGAGCAAACAAAGAGAGGAAGCACAATCCAGAGAGATTCCTCAAGTTAACCTTGGGCTTCCGCAGCCACATATAGTGCCCTCTGATACACACAAACAGAGAGAGACAGAGAGACAGAGAGAAACACAAGAAAAAAGGAAAAAAAGAAACACAGTGTTGCTAACACCAAAATAAGGATAGAAGGGACAGTGTCATTCCACAGATGTGTCCCACTCTGTAGTGTCTCCACTTAATTGACAGAAGAGTGAAGGCACAAAGTCAGTCTATGAATATAGTGAGAGGCCATGTACTCAACTGACAGGAAATGATCTCAGTGCTGTTCCCAACTGGACAAAGTGGGCACAGGGTGGTCTTGGGTACATTGTACAGTGTTCATTGGCAAGTCCAATGACCATGATTAAATTGAATTAGTTGGCTGATTGAAAAGATTTAGCACGTAATATTCTAAATGTTCCCAACATAAAGTATGACATATAGCTAAGGTGATGGACTTGTCCATACCATGTTCTCTGCATGTTTTACATGTGCTGACACACTGGATTGAATTTTATAGGTTGAGTGGAAAAAAGTATGAAGTGGAGCAGGAGAGGGTAAAGGATTAGATCGAAAAGGGTGAAAATCACATAAACACCTGTAATCCCCTCACTCTGTAGTTGGGTACAGGAGAATCAGAGGTTAAGGATGTTCTTAACTACATGGTAATTTCTAAGTCAGCCTGAGCTATATGAGACCCTGTCTCAGCTCAGGTCTCTGTCCACCCCTCCACATTCTGAATCCTAACTGTGTTGTTAATGTCTGAGGCTCAGTAGCACTGCAGAACCTCAGTGTGTGTGTGTGTAGCTCCCACCTTCTCCTCTCTGCCTGCTTCTCTCTCTCCCATCCAAATGGATATTTCTTTTCTCTTCTAGTGTGCTGTTCCGTTCTTCAGACCACCCCCATTCTCTACTCCTCCTTCCACAGTTCCCCTTTCTCACAGTTATCTCATTGCCTTCTTCTTCCTATACTCATAATCATTTCTTCCTTTTTTAGGACACACGGGGAACTGTAGAGAAAATCAGTCAATTCCTGGGAAAGAAACTAGAACCCGAAGAGATGGATTTAGTCCTCAAGAATAGCACCTTCCAAGCCATGAGTGAAAACAAGATGTCCAATTTCAGCATCCTCCCTGAAGAAACTGTTAATGGTGTTTTAAAACTCATGCGGAAAGGTAAACATAAATGGTCTAAATTTAAAACGTAAATACTCATGGAGGTTTTCCTGATGCTAATAACACTCAAAGGATTGAGGTGTTTGTCTATGCCAGCAGTAATTACTCATCATTTGAAGAGCTTCACATATAAGTATGATATGTCCATTTTGTATATAGGGAATTCAGATACTTCAATATAGCTGATAGGTCCTGGGAGATGAGCATGGGATTGGAGATGGTCTGTTAGTGCTGCCTGACTGGTGAGCTGGAAAAGAGAATTACCCTGGGTACATGGACACATGAAGAGATCACAGAAGTGGAAGAAGGAGAGAGAAAAGATTTTCTTTCTAGCTTGTCATGAAAGATTAATCATGGCTATACCTTAAGGCTCAACTCAGATAAAAAGTACCAACTGGGTGAAGGTTAAAACATACCATGGATGGGAAATTATGGAATAAATACATTAAAAACCTCCACAGATGGACTTGTATTGCAACAGTCAAGAAGAAAAAGCACTAGGACTAACATGAGTATTCTGTGGTGTTCAGGATGAATGGGATGTGCCTACTTATATTTTGAAATGAATTGGGCAATGACAACTCTTCTCCGAGCTGAACATACTTTCTGGTTTACCTATAACCAGATGTGTTGAGGTCAAAGGTGACACCTTTATTAATAAATAAGTTAATAATGGACATGAGATTGATTTGGATGTCTATAGGATACCATTTACAGATGTCACATTTGGTTATGCTACTCATATCAGTGAGTAGTATATTATTTATATAGGCTGTGCAACACTTAGTTGGAGCTGCCAGTTTGACCTGAATCTTGACTAGAGCTTTTGAGCAATTCTATTGAAAATGATCAGTTAAGGCAAACCCTAAGTCAGCTAGTGGGAGACTATCTAATTTATGAATAAGGATCCAATCCATGGTTGATGAGACTATTCTCTGGACAGGTGGGAAAGATGGAGAGAACTGTTTTTGGTATTTTAGCATACAGGTTTACAGGCAAGCAAGAAATCATACTTCTTTCTCAGATCTTTCTATGGCTGTGTGGCAGCTAGTTCCCTTAGTGGCTGCTATTGGGTTAAAATTTCCTGCCATTCTGTTTGATACAGAACAACACTTTGCCTGCCTAAGTGACTTGGGTCATTTGTTTGTATCAGGAGCAGAAGAGAAACTGGATCATATAAATAATGATTGGAAAGTGTTATGCAATTGGTGTATTTAATTTATTCAAAGAGTTAAAATTAACTTCTGTGGCAAATAAAATGGCATCATGATGTAAGTAATAACTTGACTTCTAATGTAAAAATTATTGGCTTCAGATCCACATCCAATGCTACTGTGCTGAGCAACCTCCCCAGGACTACTTCCTCCCATCCTTTGGTTAATACTTAACTCATTCTCTCAACAATACTTTGATCAATTACAAACTGACTATATATGACACTCTTTGAGAAATCAAGAGTATGCCAATTTAAGAGCATATTTTGATTTAATACTATATTAAATATGTTTTGTCCCTTTATGCATAAGGCAATTACATGAAGCATATGAAATGGTACTGCCATGAAGTACAAAACAAGGATCGGACTGTACAGTTCTAAGTACTGTGCTGAAAGAGAACTTCACTTAGTGTTGGAGTAAAGATAACAAGATAAATGAACCACACCAGGATACACTGTAGATGTCAGCACTATGGGGCAAAGAATTATGAGATGTGTGGACCACACAGAGTAACCAATGTGAAAAACTAGTGCTTCTGAGGCTCAAATTGGAGATCCCTTGTAATGGAGAACTGAGAGGAATACACTTTCATAAGGGATGCAAACAGAAAAGACACAGCAAAGACACAGCTAAACATATACAACACATTAGCACTGTGTCTGAGGGAAGCTGGAAGTCCCTAAAGAGTCTGAGGTGAAACTGTACGATTTCCCAACTCTCATCTAGACATCAAGATGTCTACTACACTGTGGAAAAAAAAACTTTTATAGGTAAACTGCAGAGAAGAGAGAAAAAGACAAAGAGATTAGATGAATTAAAATCTATCATGATTATGGATATGAGAAGCGTTGTTGGTTTGTACCATGTCATAGAAATAGAGTTGTTAGATGTAGCTAGAATCCAGATGCATCAGTAGATAAAACTGTTACTGTAAGATTGTGTACCTGATAGGAGGGAAGACAAGTTAGGGCATCATCTATCTCCAAGGACATAGAAATATATGTAGGTATGATTACAAGGAGGAAGAAGGACTGTCCAAGGATTCAACTGCATCAGAAACTGTCCATGTCAAAGACCTGGTAAGAACAACGTGTGTTAGAAAAAAGGTGAGATGTAAGGATCCATTGATAAATCCTATGTGTACTTCATGTTCTACAGGTACCACTGGAGACTGGAAAAATCACTTTACTGCCACTCAAGCTGAAGCCTTCAATAAAGCATTCCAAGAGAATATGGCAGGTTTCCCTCCTGGGCTGTTCCCCTGGGAATAAGGTCTCCACAAATCTGAATAATATATGGGTATTCTTTTTTCTTTTCCTATCTCTAAACATGTGCAATACTGGGTGTGGTCATAGAATAAAACTCATTGTATAATTTTACATTCCTTGCTTCTTTTAATACTGATGTGTTGCACATTGTCAGCATTCCATCTTTAAAAATTTTTTCACAATATTATAAATATAAAAACTGCTAAGGAATAGTACAAGTATTACCTAAAGGTCTGTCAACATTTTTAACATGGGCAAAATCTAGAAGTAGCTATGGTTCCTTTCCATGCAATCCCATATATGTTTTTCAAATTATTATCTTCCATATCTTCAGGGTGGAATTAGGCATTCAGACTCCTATCTCACAAGAAGAAGGACCTGAGTTCGTATCCCTAATCCCACATAAAAATGGCCAGGCAGAAATGGCAGTGCCCTGAAATTCCAACCCTGAGCGGGGGAGGGGGACAGAGTCTGGGATATTCCAGAGGGAAACAAAAAGGAGGTAAGAAGCAATCCAGGATTACAGCTTTGGTCCACTGCAGTGACACAAACACACACACACACACACACACACACACACACACACACACACACACACACTTGTTAAAAAAAAAAAGGAAAAATTAAGGAAATGAAACATTTTATCCCAGTTTACAATTCCTGGTTACAATCCATCACATCAGGAAACTGACCATGGAATATCCAAACTCAAGAGCAGAGAGAGCCAATGCAGTTCAGTCATCTTTAACAGTTTTCTCCTTTATATACACCATGTGACAAAGAAGTAACTCCACTCAGTATGAGCTGGGTCATTCCACATCAATTATACATTCAAGACAACCTTACAGGCTTTCTCAGAATCATGCTTTAACCCAATAATTTTTTAAAGGTTTTGGTCAAGGACCACATTCAAGGTCTCTTGTTGACATTGAAAAGGAACTGTCACATCTAACCATCAAAGAAATGCAAATTTCAACTTCTTTGGAATTCCATCCCACTCCAGGCAGAATGGGTAGCAATAAGAAATCAAATAAGGGCTGGGGAGATGATCTAGGGGTTAGTCCTTTGCCTGGCAAGGAAAAGAACCCAAGTTTGGATCCTACAATACCCTCCCCCCAAAAAAAATAAAACAGGACAGCAAAGAGGGGTCTCTCTGTCTGCCACTGAGGACTGAATCCCCATGAGAACAGATAGTATAGAGGGAACCCCAGGACCCATAGAACCAAAGGACAGGAGAATAGGAGAGGTAGACAAGGACCAAGTAGGGGTGGCAGTGAGGGTGTGATGGCTTTGGATGAGAGCAGCGGTGAAAGGAGGGAAGGAGGGAGGGGAGAACAAAGGAGGCAAGGAGCATGTACATAAAAATGTAAATTTAATGAATTTATTAAAAAAAATGGTAGCAGCCTTCATTTCCAGCCCTGGAAGGTGGAGCCTGGGAAATCCAAAATAATGAGGAGGTAGAATAATCCAGGGTGATATGGGATGTCACACCTTGGCCTTCACTGACACACACGGCATGCCCTCTTCTACATCTCATGAATCTACAGACATCCAAACACACATGTATACATGAAAAAATAAAATAAAACAAAATAAAAAGAACAATAAACACCTACTGTTTTGGATGTTGGAAAGGAAGACAACTCCTAATCGATGCTGTTGGCTATTAGCACAGCCACTATGAGAATCATTGTGGAGTTTTCCCTACAGACTAAGAATACTATGACCCAGATTTCTTTTTCTTATTGTTGTTATATAAATACTTTTATTAAGAATTTTTCATATACATTCAAAATGTACTTATGTAGACCCAGATTTCTTAGCTCACTCTTCAGTTGCTGTGATGAATGCATGATCCAAACAAGTTTGGGAAATAAAGAGTTTTTTATTGACTTACAATATCTGTGTTAAGTAGAAGTATGTGGTTATTATTTTGAAGCAAAATTCATACAGGTTAAAGTATCATTCAGGTTTCAGTTCCTTAGCATAGCAAAAGAATTCCTGCCAACATAGAACGGAGTAAACTGGCTACACCATGTACACAGTAAGAGTTTAGAGAGATTCCTAAAATTCAAGTCGGTCTACCAATTTCCAGCCAACTCTTTCCATCTTATTCACGTGCCCAGGGAATGGACCCACCTTTCAAAGTGGGTCTGTGGTCTGAGTCTACCCAACTCAATTAAACCATCTCCTTCAGGTGTCATCAGAATGTTGTCTTAACTAAGTAATTCTTCATAGGTGCCTAACGACTCACTTCTAACTGTCAAGCTGGCTTCTATAACTAATAGTCACAGTAAGGTCTATGTGGTAGATAGCTACTGGTATCAACTTGTCAATTAAAGGCTGGAGCTCTAGGCACATTTGGAGAGAATTAGCAGCTGAGTTAATCCATAAGCAAGTCTGCAGGAGTCTGTATACTTAATTGGTGCTGGGATTGGTGGGTGTTGAGGGAGGGACACCCAGCCCATGATGGGTGGGACTACTCCTTTTGGAAATTAATGAAATGTAGGCAGTTTGTTAAGTAAATTGGCTTTCTTTGACATACTAAGACAGACATGTTTTCTGCTAGGGGAGGTTTGCCCCTCTTTCAGCCACCCTATGAATATGGTGTGGCCACTTTCCTAAGGCCCTGGAGATGGTGTGAACTTTCCTAGTAAGCTGGACTAACATATATATATATCCTTTTTGGACCCATGCAGGAAACTCAAGTAACTAATGGCAGTAACATCTGGCCCAACAAAGACTAGAGTACAAGAGAATTTGAAAGTAAAGTATGAATTTACTTTTGTTTTCTAGAGATTAATTGGAGGTAAAATGGGATAGGCCAATAGCAAAAAAAGGAATCTCTTTGTGGACGTATTAAGCAAATATTCAAGCTGAAAAAATTACTGTAGATAAGAAACAATTACTATGTTTTTTAGATCTCATAGCTGAATTACAGCTCTCTTTTCTTGAAGAAGACACACTAGATCCTCAAACTTGGTCATGAATTATGCAAAAACTTCAGACTGATCTGGACCTTCATGGACCAGACAAGATTCTTCCAGAGACATTTACTACTATGGAGGAGATTAAACAAGTACTAGATAAAGGAGAGAAACCTGAATTTTTTGTTGTTGATAATGAAGATGCAAAGCAAGAACCAGCTCTAGCTACCATGCTTGAAAATGAAAGTATGTCAGAACTGCATTTTCCTGATGAAACTGCTTCTGGAGCATCCATACCATTGCGCCCTGAACCTGCCTTGCCTTCAGATCCTCCTTTACCTGCTTATGCTCTCGTTCTTCCCTTTATGGAGAAAATGACAGAAATAATTATACTTTGTTTCAACTAGTTTGTGTTGTACCTTACTTTTCCCAGACTTGATATTTCATGCTAACCGAACCCATGAATCAGAACAATCTAACCCAGACAACTGCAGTTTGAAGAGCACAAAATCATGATTGCAATACTGTAAACTTGCTTTTTTTCTAACTGAAACTTTTATTATTCTGTCATCTGACTTATGATTGAAGTGTGGTTTCTGGCTTTAGTAACCCCTTCTCTTCCCACCTTCTGTGTCAAGAGTTTTTTTCTGGTGCAAACCTCTTGACTCCCAACAAATAAATGGTCCCCTTAATTTGAAATATTTTGTGAAAAAAATTAGTGATTCACATGACAACATTGACAAAGATGTCCCATTTAAGGTTGATCATTTAACAGTCACTTATTCTAAGCATTTTGACTATTTTTATATGGAAATAAAGGTGACTATTTTATAAGGAAATAAACATGAAAAAGGAAATATGGAGCTTGGGAAGAACCATCAGCTTAGACTACATTTTTCCTAATCATACAAGCTCAAAAGGTACACTCCTCGCCCATCCACCTGGATTGCACAACTCCCCCTTCTCCCTCCTTCCTTTCATGACCCTTCCTCTAACCTCCTCTCCAGATTTCTCCTGATTCCTCCTTCCCATCCCCTGGAGCATCACTTTATGTAGGCACCAGACCTCCCTCTGATTCCATACCCTAGTGAGGATTCAGGTCTAAGTGGCATAGCTCAAGGTCCCTTCTTGAGCTCCCAGTTAGCCTGGGAACTCTGTTATGACTGTTTAACCCCTTTCTTCTTAGGATCCTACTAACTGAAGCCTTCTCCCCTGTTATCAGTGCTAGACTTTGGTGGGTTGTTGATATGTCAGTCAGTCATTGTGCAGTTCAGGCAAAGTTCAATCCTGGCTGGTTCAGCCAAAACTTGTGTGGAATATATTGCATATCATCAATCCTCCCCATCTTTAGCCTCTTACAATCTTGCCACCACCTCTTCCTGCAAGGTCCCTGAGTTTTAGGATGGAGAGAGATTTAGCTGGCCTGGTCCAGGTGATTAATGTAGAGTCTTTAGTGTTTTGAATTATGGTTTATTGTTGTTTTCAACTTTGCAATTCTTGCACTGCCCTTGCCTGCATTCTGATTGGTATCAAAGGTCACTTTCTAACCAAAGATAAAAGACTGTTTAAATGAAGATCTTAACGTAAAATATTCAAAGTAGATGGAAGAATAGGAGTAGGACAAACAGTGGTTGAGGGGTCAGTCTTCCATTAGATGGCTAGTTACCACCTAATGACCAGTCCCTATAATCTCCTTGATTGGGGAGATCAAACCTGTTCAGTCCCAAGTGACAAGGAAGGGAAGCGAGAGTGATTTACACCAGATGTCTGACTACTTACATGCAATACATGACCATGGCTTATTTTCTCTACTGAAGCATGTTCCCCTGTCTCCTTTCTTTTGAGGTCCTCATTCCCCTTCCTCCTGCTTATAGTCCTTTGGGATTTTAGTGGATATTACAAAGATTTATCTTTGAATGTTTCATAAAGTAGGTTTGGAACTAGGATCCACTTCTGTGGAGTACATATGTTGAATAACTTTCTGTGTCTGAGATACTTCACTCAATATAATTTCTTCTAATTCCATACATTTCCTGAAAATTTCATTAATTCATCTTTTTGATAGGTTAGTAGTATTCCACTAAGTAAATGTACCACATTTTCATTATCCATTCGTCAACTGTTGGGCATTTGGGTTAATTCCATGACTTTGCTATTGTAAATAGGACTGCAATGAACATGGTTATGCTCGTGTTACTGAAATGAATTACTACATTTGAGGGTATTACTTCCAGTGGTGGTACAGAAGGATCATATGGATTTTCAATTCTTAACTTTTTTAGAAATCACCTTACTGATATACAGAGTTGATATATAAGCCTTCATTCCATTGAGATTTTTGAGCCCCTTTGTCAAAGCTGTTTTTATTGATATGGATTTATAGTACAGATTAAGGATTGGTATAGTGATGACTCCAGTGGTGTTTTTGTTACTCAGGATTGTTTTTGCTATCCTGGGCCTTTTGTGCTTCCATATGAATTTTGAAATTGTTTGGCCAATTTTTTTAAAAGAATTGCTTTAGAATTTTGATTGGTATATTGCTTTTGTTAAGATGGTCATTTTTATGATGTTTATTCTGCCAATTCAGGTCTTTCCACCTTATAGTGTCTTCAAAAATTTCTTGCCTTAGGGTTTTAAAGTTTTCATAATAAAGATCTCTCACTTTTTGCTTAGATTTATACCAAGGTATTTAATTTTTTATTGCATATAGAAATCGGGATTGTTTCTATTATGACTTTTTCACTTTTTCATCCTTGGTATGAAAAAGGAAGCCACTGATATTTTCATATTTATTTTGTAGCCTGCCACTCTGTTAAACTTATATATTACTTCCCAGAATTTTCAGCTGGAGTTTTTAGGTAAATGATCACATCATTTGCAAATAAGGATATCTTGACTTCTATTCTAGTTTGAATCTCTTTTATCTCCCTCTCTTGAACTTAGACTACATTTAAATCACAATCTTGAGAAACTCAGAGCCAGCATCATGAAACTAGATGCTGAAACCAGGCTAGAAGAATATGAGAAACTTTGAATCAGTTCTGTATACAATTCAGTGATCTGAAATTCTGGGGAAACTAAAATCTGGAGGGAATAAGCAATTCACTCAAATGAAAGTGCAGGAAGTTGCAAAGAACTTCATGAATTGCTGCCTGAATCCCCAACCAGAGTCTGCAAGGAGTGCACACAGCTGTGACCACCATCTGTGACTCCATCTGGTACATATAATGAAGAAAATTCTAGACACAAAACAGGCTATTGGAGGGAAGGATCAGTAAAGACACTGGAGACTGAATCCAGCATTGAGGGGGATCACGAAAGCTTGAATCACAGTTACAGGGAGGTCCTGACCACCAGGCAATGTGTGTCAGGGTCAAGGTTCCTTCAAAGGAGGCCATAAGAATTCACTACATGTAGAGGTGTCTAAGGTGAAATGTAGAACACAGGGTATCATAGATTTAGACTGTTCTCATTCACAAAATGAGAAAATATACCAGGACATACATTGTACGAAAAGTGAGTTACCCCAACACAACTAGAATACAAAGCCTTCTCCTACTCATCTCCTTAACTGTTGTTGCTATCAAGCCTGAAGTATCCTACTATGCACTATACATAATTTTATGTGTTGCATGGTCTACTGGGTGAATTCACTCATTGCCTGCCAATCCCTTCCTGTCTACTGTGGCCATTAGTATACCACAGTTTTTCAAAATGTCAACTCCAATGCCTATATCTTTAAGTATTTTCCTCTACTAATTTCAGTTGAAGATCTTTCATTAAGGTCTTTGATCCACTTTGGGATGGTTGTAGTTCAGAGATCATTATAATTCTGTAAGAATATCCAATGATCACCAATGGAAGGGCATGCTCCGAACCCCCTGAACTGGTATGCTTCAAAAATCTCCAAGTTGTTTGAAGAAACCTGTGAAATGGTCACATCCAAAAGGAGTCTGAAGAAATCTGAAAATTCTTTGAGGCACCCTGGATGGGGACCTACAGGGAAAGAGATGCCATCATGGAAAATCTAACAAACTTAAAGAAAGAAGTATCTGTGAGAGCTTGCTATCTGTTCTTTGTAATTGACTACACTTAAAAAACCATTTTTAACCTTAAACATGATGTTTACCTATTTCAATTTTTGCCACGTTTTCAATATTCCAGTCTGTACTGTTGATGTTGTGGTATCTGCCCATGAACACAAGTTGATGTATTCACTTGAATGAGCTCCAAACAAGTTTACAATTGCTTCATACAACAATCTTTGACTCGGAGTACAATAATTATCTCTCCTTGTCAGGAAGCAGGATCACAATAACTAATAGCAGGTTAATTATTATTTTTTATCTTCTATAAATCTTACCTCCTATCGATCATTAGAACCTTGACAGGTAGCTACAGCAGGAATCTAATCCTTCATACAAAGTTCTTTTTTAGCATTTCAGACTACAATTGGTTTAAAGAGATACCTTTTTCTTGTGTGGGTTTTGACTTACAAGTTGATAACTTTGTTATGAAAGATGAAGACACAGTCATATTGACTTACCCTAAATCAGGTAAGAACTGTGTGTGACACATATGCTGAACTGAGAGAAAGGCTGTGGCTTTTCATTCACTCAGCTGATGGCTGCAATGCTCTAAGTTCCTGGAAGCTCACACTGACAGAGAGCATTGCCTAATACTGCTTCCATCCAGAGAAAGAGGTTTGGACAAATGTATGTGTTCAGAGATCATCTCAGGGATTTGAAGGACTAGCAACAGTAAATACTAAACAGTTACAGACATTAGTCTGTTTCAGTTGGAGTGAAATGAGTGGAAAGGAGTGAACAGTGAGATGTGAGATTATGATAGAAGAAATATCTTGGAAATTGAGGAGAAAAGAAGACTGAGAGCTACAAGACCCCTGCTGCAAAACCTGAACTCTCCTGAAGATCTACCTCAAGGCCAATCCCACTCACTCTCACAATCTCACTGCCTTCCTTCAGCAAGTTTACAACTCTCAAAGGTGTCATGACCTTCCTAAATATATGAGACTATGGCAGACATATTTGAAACCATGACACACGTCTAGTTTTGTTTATTGGGAAGCAAGACCAAAAATAGATTATTTGTAGAAAGTAAATGATAATGAAGGTGATCATACTAAACAAAATTGTTTCACTCGGAAAGACAAATACCATGTTTTACCCCAGTTTCTTTATGCATAAAATCATTTGTATATGACATGTTGCTAGAAATATTACTTGTTAGAAGGTTGGTCCAGTATTCACGAAGAAAAGACTCACAGTCTAATCTGAACTTGGTACAAGAGAGACTTGGGCAGTGTGGCCACAATGCTGAGGTGACTCTGATTTGTTCCATCAACTATAATAGTTATTGGATGATGTACAGGAAATACCAACCAACAGTGTACCCAGGTTTACAATGTAAACGTTTACAGAATCCTATTAATACAATTCCATTTACCTAATCTTGTAGGTAAAAGCAAATTTTTAAAAGTATTAAGATTTGCTTTATGCCCTAACCCTAGACAATGCCCCAGACCCTAGGTGATCTGCACCACTAGTAGCTAGTCTACCTGTCTCTCCTGGAGAATGTCTCTAGGCCATGCCCCAGGCCCCAGGTCATCTGTGTGTCCTACTAGTGAGCCTGACTTTCTGCTCTGGACCTCAGACCTGGGCAGACTCCCTGCTCCTTAGATAAGGCCCCTAGACCAGGCCACAAGCCCCAACTCATCTATTCACCCCACTAGCCAACCTGCCTTTCTGCTTCCCAGGTAAGTCCCCTAGACCAGATCTCAGGTCATCTGCCCACCCCATTAAGCACACTGCATTTTTGCCCAGGATCCTGGAACTGTGCAGAGTCTTTAGTCCTTAGAATTCAACAGAGGTCAAACAAAACCCAAGCGACCAGCTGGGGGACCAACACCATTCTTCTGAGGTCTTCTAAAATCATCTCACCATTTGGGAGAAAATAGTCACAGCCGGCTCTAAGATAAGTAAGCCCTTTTTACCATCCTGTTACTTTCAATTATTAGTCACCATAGTTTAACATTTCCAGATAGCCTCCCCCAAACCCATACAATTTCAGGAACTATACCATTCACTCTCACATGTCACCAAGGAAGTAAACCTAAAAAGTACACTACCATACTAATCTTCAATCCTTGTCTACTAAACCCTCCTTAATTGATGTACTAACAGTCCAATAGCCTCATCTAGGAAATAAAACCAACATCAGACAGGCATACCCAACTCCAAGGCAAATACTAGCATAACTGCTCAAGTGTAGTAATACTGTCTAATTCAGTTCAGCCAAAAACACACAAAAGCAAAAAGAAAGACATAATAGATAAAACAAAAATGACCAGGTCACAGCACAAATCCATGAGAAACAAAAATCAAGACAAAAAAAAAAAAAAATCTCCTACTAAAAAAAAAAATCTCAACCCTGTAATGATGGAATCCAACCAGAACAAACTCACAGGAAATAGCCAAGAAAGCCAAACCCAACATAATGATTTTCAAAACCTAATTTTTACTATGATCAAAACAATGAAAGAGGAAATCTGGAAGTTGTTTAATAACCACATCAATCACTTTGACCAGGAACACAACAGGCACTTCAAGATTAGAAAAGCAGGGGGCTGGAAGGATGGCTCAGGGGTTAAGCCTCTGCCTTGTAGGCAGAAGGTCCTGATTTCGCATCCTAGACCCCACGTATAGACAGGCGGAAGCCGAGGTGGCGTGCGTTTCTGGTCCTGGTAGGGTGGAGCCTGTGAATCCCCGGGCAGAGTAAACAAGGCAGAGGTGGAGGCGTCCATGGTGGTTCCCGAATTCGCCCGTGGTTCTACACACACATACATGCACACACGCACAATTGAATAAATAAATAAATAAATGAAAAGAAATAAAAACACCTTAATTTAAAAAAAAAAATCAGAGGCCCATCCAAATACAAGAGGCATTCCACACCCCAAACAGATATGACCAAAATAAAAAATCGCCACGGCAAATAATAGTCAAAACACTCCACATTCAAGACAATAAAAAGGGGCTGAGAGCTTCAACAGAAAAAAAAAGTCACTTTTAAAAGGTGTCATTCTCAATGGAAACAGTAAAAGCAAGAAAAGCTTGGACAGGCATACTTCAAGTATTAAATGAGCAAAAATGTCAACCCAGACTGATATACCCAGCAAAACTATCCGTCATGATTGAGGGAGAAAGAAAAGTTTTCCAGCACAAAGACAAGTTGAAGACTTACATGTCTACCAAACCAGGCCTTCAAAAAATGCTAGAAATGATTCTCAAGCTTGAAGAAAAAAACAGGCATATCCAGGAGGATGGAAGGGAAACCTGAATGTCAAACAATACAATTACAAAAGCAACTAAACATAAAAATGTCCAGAAATAAAAATAATTTCTCCATTATAACACTAAATGTAAATGGAATTAACTCACCGATCAAGAGACACAGATTACAAACTTGGATTAAAAACCACAACCCATCAATCTGCTGCCTTCAGGAAACTCATCTCACCACAAAAGATAGGCACATCCTAAAAATAAAAGGCTGGTCCAAAATTCTGCAAGCTAATGGAACCAGGAAACAGGCTGGGGTAGCCATTATACTATCAGACAAAGTGTACTTCAAACCAAAAAAAATCATAAGAGACACAGATGGATACTACACTTCAGTCAGATGTACAATTCACCAGGAAGACTTCACAATACTGAACATATATGCCTCTAATGCAGGCCCCTCCACATTCATTAAGCAAACCCTACAGTGTCTAAAGCTAGAAATCAACCCCCAAACGATAATTCTTGGAGATTTCAAAACTTCCCACTCAACATGGGATAGATCACCAGGTCAAAAGCTTAACAGAGACACTTTGGAACTTAATCAAACCCTTAAAGAAATGGACCTTACAGATCTCTAGACAACTTTAAAACCCTAAAAAAAGAAATTGCGGAAGACACCAGAAGGTGGAAAGACCTCCCATGTTCCTGGATTGGCAGAATCAATATCATAAAAATAACCATCCTACCAAAGGCAATATACAGATTCAATGTTATACCAATTAAAATACCAAAGCAATTATTTAAAGAAGTTGACCAAACGATCTCAAAATTCATATGGAGGCATAAAAGACCCAGGATAGCAAAAACAATCCTGAGTAACGAAAACACTTCTGGAGGTATCACCATATCAAACCTTAGTCTACATTACAAATGCATAGTTATAAAAACAGCCTGGTATTGACTACAAAATAGACACACAGATCAATGGATAAGGTTTGAAGACCCAGATATAAGCCCACACAATTACAGCCATTTGATCTTTGAAAAAGAGGCCCAAAAAATCCAATGGAAAAAGAACGGTATCTTCAACAAATGGTGCTGGCAAAATTGGATCTCCATATGCAGAAGATTAAAACTGGACCCATACTTCTCACCATGTACAAGAATTAACTCCAAATGGATCAAGGACTTTGATATAAGGCCAGAGACTACAAAAAACATATTTGAAAGGGTAGAGAACTCCCTCGAGCTAATTGGGCTAGGCCAACAGTTCCTAAATGGACATCCAATAGCACAGTCAGTACAACCAACACTCAACATATATTATCTTATGAAATTAAAGAGCTTCTGTTCAGATAAAGAGATTGTAACATGAGCTCAAAGGCAACCCACAGAATGGGAGAAAATCTTCACTAACCACATATCTGATAGAGCTCTGTTATCCAGAGTGCACAAAGAACTTAGAAAACTAAACTCCAAGGAAACTAATGGCCCCATTAAAAAATGAGCCCTGGAACTTAAAAGAAACTTTACCAGGGATGAAATTAAAATGTCTAACAAATATCTTTAAAAATGCTCCACATCCTTAGCCATCAGGAAATGCAAATCCAAACTTCCCTGAGATATCATCTCACCCCTGTCAGGATTGCAAATATCCGCAATGCAAACAACACCAAATGCTGGAGAGGATGTAGAGAGAGGGGAACTCTCCTACATTGCTGGTGGGAGTGCAGGCTCATACAAACACTCTGGCAAGCCATCTGGCGATTCTTAAAGAAATTAAAGATTGAAATGCCATATGACCCTGTGATTCCACTTTTGGAAATAACCCACCATACAGCAAAAATTCACCTCAATATCACAAGCATGACCATGTTCATAGCAGTACTATTTACAATAGCAAAGTCATGGAATCAGCCCAAATGTCCAACAGCTGTCAAGTGGATAAGGAAAATGTGGTACATTTATACAATGGAATAGAACTCAGCCATCAAAAATTGTGAATTAATGAAATTTGTCAGGAAATGCATGGAATGAGTAACAATTTTATTGAGTGAAGTATCCTAGACACAGAAAATTAAGCAATGTATGTACTCCCTAATAGGTGGATCCTACTACCAATTCCACTTAGAGACACTCAAGGATAAATCTCTGTAGTACCTACAGTAATTGCAAAGGTTATAAACAGGAAGGATAGGGAAGGAGGGCCCCACCAGAAACAAGGAGAAAGGGGACCACGTTACAGCAGAGAAAATAGGCTACCATCAAGGACTGCAAGTAAGTAACGAGACATCTGGTTAAGTTCACAGACTTTCTTTCCTGATCATTTGCAACTGATGGGATATGATCACAACAGAAGGGGAGGGCATATAGTCTGGCACATAGAAAGTAACCACTTTGCTAATGGGTGATTGACCCCTCCCTCACTATGGTCTCCTACTTTTATTCCATCTACCTTTGAATATACTCTTATAACAAGACTCTAATTTAACAGGTTTTTATCTCTGGCCAGGCGGTGACATCCAATACCCATCAGGATGGAGCCAAGGGCATTGCAAGAGCAGCAAAACTGAAAAAAAAAATCAACAAACCATAATTCAGAACATCAGAGACTCTATATCAACCACCTAGAACTAGGCCAGCCTAATCTCTCCCCATCCTGAAGCTCAGGGAAATTTGTGGAAGAGGGGGCAGTAAGATTATAAGAGCACAATGATGGGAGGAGTAATGATATGCAAGATACTCCACACAAGTTAGGGCCAAAGCAATCATAATAAGACTTTGCATGCCCTGCGCAATGTCCAACACATTATTGACCCCACAAAGTCTAGCATTTGCTAAAGGCACTAGGATCCTTGGAGGCAAGGGATTGACATCCACAGTAGTGTTCCTGTGCTTAAGCGGAACACAGGAAAGGGTTCTGGGAAATGCTGCTGGGTCCTTGCACCTCATGGTAGAGAAGGACCCAGAGGAGAGTTTGTCATGCACATTAAAGGATGCTCCAGGGATGGGAGGGGGAGGCACTGGGGGATGGGGAGGGAGGGAGCAGGGGGTTGGAGGGTTGGAGAGAGGGAGGGGACTGGTGTACCTGTTAAGTTTGTAGAGTGGAAAAATAAAGATTAGAAAAGCAGTTGAAGAAACAAAAATAGGCATAGAGCAGTTAAAACAATCTCAAGCAGAGTTTAAACTATAACTTAAAAGACAAGCTATATTCAACCCAGAACTCAACAGAGAGTCTATCAGCAGAACTAATGAAGTTGAAAACAAATATCAGATCTTGAAGACAAAATGGAAGAATTAACCAGTTCAATGGAAGAGGTTGTTAAAGCCAAAAAGATACTTGAGAGGGATATTCAAAAGTTATGGGACACCATGAAAAAGCCTAACGTGCATTCATGGAATACCAGAAATACCACACCCAAATCCCAAAATATCATACCCAAGGAAATTTTTTAAATTTTCATAAAGGAAAACTTTCCACATTAAAGAAAGAAAGGCCCATCCAAATACAAGAGGCATACTGCATCCCAAACAGATATGACCAAAATAGAAACTCGACACGGCAAATAATAGTAAAAACACTCCATATACAAGACAAAGAAAATATGCTGGAAGCTTCAAGAGAAAAACAAAGTCACTTTTTGTTTTTTTCTAAGATAAACCTATTAAAATAACAAATGGTTTTTCAATGTAAACAGTGAAAGGCAGAAGAACTTTGAGAGAATATTCCAAGTATTGAATGAGCACAAATCTACCCAAGCTGATATACCCATCATTTGCTATAGGACAATTTAAATAATTCAATGCTTTCTGATTGTACTTAAGCAAGCTGTGCTTGCTCAGAAATTCTTCTGTTTCTTTCTGGTTATCAGATTTCATGGAGTATAAATTTTTGAAATATGAACTTACAATTCTCTGAATTTCTTGAGTATCAGTTGTGATATCTCTGTTTTCATCTCTAATTTTGTTAATATTATTTTAGTTAATTTAGCTATGGGTGTATCAATCTTATTAATTTTTTCAAAGAACCAGTTTTTCATGTGGTTGATTCTTGCATCATTTTCTTTACATGAATTTCAGATATTTCTCCTCTAATTTTGCTAATCTCTTCTTTTCCACTGATTTTGGGATTGGATTGCTATTGTGTCTCTAAAGTTTTAAGCTAAATTGCTAAGTTATTTACTTGTGACATTTCCATTTTTTGATAGAAGCATTGAGAGCTATAATCTGACTTCTTAGGACACCTTTCATCATGTCCCAGAGATTGTGTTATATTTTATTTATATAATCATTGGCTTCTAAGAAATCTTGAATTTCCCTTTTGATTTTTTTCTCTACCCATTTCTCATTCAGCACCACGATATTTAATTTCAATGAATTAGTATATTTTCTATTTGTTGTGTTGTGGATGTCAAACTCTAGACCATGGTGGTCTGATAAGGTACAGACTATAATTTCAATTTTCCTGTATATGTGGAGATTCATTTGTGGCCCCAATACTCCTTAAACTGTTCTATAAAATTGCAAAGGAAGGAACTTTGCTATTTTATATAATAGTTTAAGTAGTAGTGGTGTTAAATGTTCTTTAAATATCTGGTAGAATTCTGTGCTGAATCCATGTGGCCCAGGACATTATTTGGTGGGAATACTCAAGATTACTTCATAAATTTCCTAATTTGCTATATGACAATTTAAATACTTCAATACTTTGGAAGAGATCTAATAGGTCTATTTTGATGATTTGATTTAGTAACAATGTGTGTCTTTTGAGGTTTTGGCCTGTTGATCTATCCCATGTTGAGAATGGGGTATTGAAATCCCCAACTATTATAACCTTTTGGGATTGTTTTGCTGTTTTAGACATTGTAGTGTTTGTTTAATGAATGCAGAGGAGTCCATATTCAGTGTGTATATGTTCAGTATTATGAAGTCTATCTGGTGAATTGTTCCTTTGATGAAGTGTATTATCCTTCCCTATCTCTTATGATCTTCTTTGGTTTGAAGCCCATTTTGTCAGATACCGTAATTGCTACCCCTGCTAGTTGCCTTATTCCATTAGCTTGAAGTAATTTTGACCAGCATTTTATTTTAACAATGTACCTTTCTTTTTGGTGAGATGTGTTTCCTGAAGTCAGCAGATGGATGGATGGGTTGTGATTTCTAATCCGTGTTTTTAACCTGTTCCATTGATGTGTAGGTTATAATACAGAAATTACTTTTGTTTCCTGAACTTTTTTGTGTTTCATGGCTTTCCTATGTGTATTAGTTAGCTTGTAGATTGTGGTGGCATTATACTTCCCTTTTGTCCTCCTGGATATGGTTGTTCTTTTCTTCAAGCTTGAGTATGTTTTCTACAATTTTTTGAAGTCATCAACTTGCCTTTACAGTGGAAAATTTTCTTTCACCCTCTGTCATGACTGATATTTTAGATGAATATATCAGCCTAGATTGACATTTGTGCTCATTCATTACTTGAAGTACATCTCTCCAAGCTCTTCTGGCTTTTACTTGCTTCCACTTAAACTTAACTTGTTGATTTAATAGGTTTCCCTTTAAAAGTGACTTGATTTTTTCTCTTAAAGCTCTTAGTATGGCTTTCTTGGCTATTTTCTGTGAGTTTTTTCTGGTTGGATTCCATCATTATGGAATAGATGCTTTTTGTAGGAAATTTGTTGTCTTGGCTTTTGTTTCTTATGGGAATTTTTCATTTTATATCTTATGTCCTTCTTGATATGTGTTTTTTGCTGATTTGAATTAGACAGTATTACTACACTTGCTAGTTTTTGCCTTGGAGTTGAATGTGTCTCATTTGGTATTCCTTGGTGTTGTTTCCTAGTTGAGATTATTGGACTGTGACTATATCAATTAAGGTGGGTTTAGTAGACAGAGATTGAAGATTAGTAAAGCAGCACACTTTTTAGGTTTTACTTCCTTGGAGATGTGTGAGGGTGAATGGTAAAATCCCTGAAGTTGTATGGGATTTGGAGTGGGCTCCATGGAAATCTTAAACTATAATAATCAGCAATTTAGAACAACAGGACAGTAGAAAGTGTTTACTTATCTTAGATCTGGAAGCAAAGATTCACTACCATTTTATGGAATGATTTTAGAAGTCCTCAGATGTAACCAAACCTGTTGCTTGGGTTTTCTCTGGACTATGTTGAATTTTTGTAAACTTTAAAGTTCCTTAATGATTACTAGAGGGAATCCCAGGGGAAGAGAAAGAATCAGTACTAATAGAAGGAAAGAAGAACACCACAGGAGGATGAGTAGATAGATGTCTTGGTGGAGTCAGCTGGGCTTTCAGGCATGGCATAGGGACTGCCATGATCTTACTGTGAGGCACAGCTACCCCACTGTGACTGGATGTGGGAAGTAGTAGAAAAAATATTTTGTATTTATTCTTTGAAAATGTCCTATAGCTTTAAAATCTATTTTGAACATGTGCACAAACCCATTCCTTTGTCCCACAAACACTGAATTCCTCAACATGATCCTATGCCAACTCCATGCCCTCTTCATGGGGAATTGTAGTGGGGGGGTGGCAGGGTGGGTGGGTGAGTGGGTAGTTACATGTGGGTGCGTATGTGCAGATGTGTGTAAAAGAAGTCACTTGAGTGTGTGTGCCTGTCGAGCCGAAGGGTGACACTGGGATCATCCTGCGTTGCTGTACTTCCATATTACTTTGCTCTGCAGTTTTCAAAGACCTGCTCTCCAAGGCCGAAATTGCAGATCCCAACACTAAGTGTGCCGGAATTTTCATATGGGTTATGGGTATCTGAACCGAGATCCTTTTACTTTTAGGGCAAAGGCCTTAACACCAGAATCATCTCTCCAGACCCCTGCTCTTTTTGAATATAAATCACTAAGACCAATTAGTACTGCCAAAATGCATATGACTGTGTGATCATCTATCTGAGCATGCATAACTTACCAATGGCCACCTTACTCAGTAGCTTTTCAGTTTGGGTGTGGTCTCATGAACCTGTCCCTCATCCATACCAGAATGATGAATGGCTTGACCTTGTACAGTTTGCCACAACTTCTGTGAGTTTATGAGTGTGATGGCTGTGTCATATTCTGAAGTTATCTTTTCACAGCTCTCCTCTGCATTCTCCAGCTCTTAGAGCCTTTCTTTCTTCTCTTCCATAATGTTCCCTAAGATTTTTATTGTGGAGATGAAATGAAAAAATTGAAAATCATAGATATAACTCTACTTTGTTTCACCAGTTTATGCTGTACCTTATTTTTCCCAGAGTTTATTTCTCACACTAAACTAACCTATGAATCAGAATGACCTAACCCACACACCTGCAGCATAAGCATAAGCATATCATGCTTAAAATACTGTAAACTTAGTTTTTATTTCTAACTGAGACTTTTGATATTCTGTCAGCTGACTTATGACTTAATTGTGGTTTCTGGCTTTATTAACCCCTTCTCTTCCTACCTTCTGGATTAAGAGTTTTTTTCTCCCTAGTGTGAGCCTGCTGATCCCCAGCAAAGAAATGGACCCCTTAATTTGAATTCCTTTGTGGGAAAAATTTGTGATTCACATGAAGACATTGACAAAGATGTCCCATTTAAGGTTGAGCACTCAACATTCATTTATTCTCAGCATTTTAACTATTTTATGAAGCAACAAATGTGACTATTTTATGAGTAATTAAAGGTGCAAAAGGAAAACATAACACTTGGGAAGAACCATCAGCTGACTACATTTAAATCACAATCTATCTTCAGATACTCAGAGCCAGCATCATGGAACTAGATGCTGAACCTGGCTAGAAGAATATCAGAAACTTTGAATAAGTTCTGGATACAATTCGGTGAGCTGAAATTCTGTAGAAACTAAAATCTTCAAGAACAAGCAGTTCACTCCAACTAAAGTGCAGGAAGTAAGAAAGAACTTCAAGGGTGTGGCCAGAATCCCCAACCAGAATCTGGAAGCAATGCACACAGGTGTGACCACTATCTGTGACCCCACCTGGTACACATAACAAAGAAAATCCTACATATAAAACTGGTTTCTAGGGGTGAAGGATCACTAAGGACACTCAAGACTAAATCTAGCACTCTAGTATGCAGTACTGAGGGAGGTCAAAGAAGCTTGTATAACAACAGTTTCAGAGAGTTCCTGATGCCAGTCAATGTGTGTGAGTGTCAAGGTTCCTTCAAGGAGGCCTTAAGATGTGACTGCATGTAGAGGAATCTAACGCAATATGGAGAGCAAAGGGTGTTAGTGTTTTAGACTGCTCTCATTCACAAAATGGGAAATGTATACCAGGGACTGTACATAAAGTGACTTACCCAACACAAATAGAATACAGAGATTTCTTCAACTCATCACCTTACTCAGAAGACATTAACAGTTGTTATTATTGAGCCAGATATGCCTTACTATACACTATACGTATATTTTTTTGTGTGTAGCATGTTTTGCAGAGTGAATTCATTCATTGCCTGCAAATCTCTTCTTGCCAACTAATGCCTACATCTTGTTTTTACTCTTATAATTTCAGTTGAAGATCTTTCAGTAAGGTCTTTGATCTACTTTAGAATCATCTAAATGCAGAGAAAAGTGTAATTGTGTAAGAAAAATTAAATGACCACAAAAGGAAGGGGATTCTACAAAATTCCTGAACCACTATTCTTCAAAAATGTCAAGGTTTTTTGAATAAGCCTGTGAACCTATCACATCCAAGAGGAGTCAAGAAATCTTACAATCATTTGAGGCACAGTGGAGTCCTACAAGAAAAGAGAACCCATCATGGGGAAAGTGGGAAGTCTAAAGAAAGACTAGCCTGTGGGAGCCTGCTGTCTATTCTTTGAAATTTCCTGCACCTTAAAAACCATTCTTAAAATTACACATGATGCTTGCTTATTTCAAATTTTGCCACATTTTTATTATCCTAGTCCTTATTGTTGAGCTTCTGAATTCTGTCCATGAACTCAAGTTGACATATTCCTTTTAATGCTCTCTGAACAAGTTCACAATTGTTCCATACAACAACCTTTGACTCTGAGTGCAATAATTATCTCTCTTTGTCAGGAGGCATGATCACAATAAACAAGAGCAGGTTAATTATTATTTTTTCTTTACTAAAAATCTTACCTCCTATCATTCATTAGAACCTTGAGACTTACCTACAGCTGGAATGTAATCCAACATATAAAGTTCCTTTTTATCATGTCAGACTATAATTGGTTGGAAGAGTTACCTTTTCCTCACAAGGGTTTTGACTTTAAAAGTCTTGAGAGAAATTCCTGATAACTTTGTGATGAAAGATGAAGACACTGTCATACTCACTTACCCCAAATCAGGTAAGAACTGTGTGTGATGAGTATCCTGAACTAACTGAGAGAAAGGCTATGGCTTTGGTTTTCATTCACTCAGCTGATGTCAGCAATGCTCTAATTCCTGGAAGCTCACACTGGCACAGAGCATTGCCTAATACCACTTCCATGAAGAGAAAGGGGTTGGACCAATGTATGTGTTCAGAGATCATCTCAGAGATTTGGAGAACCAGCAACAGAAAATTGTAAACAGATACAGACATTGGTCTGTTTCAGTGGGGGTGAGCAGTACGATTATCATAGAAGAAATAGTAAATTGAGGAGGCTGAGAAATACAAGACTCCTGCCGCAAAAGCTGAGCTCTCCTAAAGAACGATCCATCCCCTGTGATTTCCTTCTCTCAGAAAAGCTAACCCTCTCAAAGGTACTATGACCTTCCCAAACATATGAGATTGTGGCAGACACATTTCAAACCATGAAAAACATCCAATTTTGTTTATCAAGAAGCAAGACCAAAAATAGATTATTTGTGGAAAATGAGTGATAATGAAGGTGATCATATTAAGCAAAATTGTCTGATTTAGAAAGACGAATACCACGTTTTGCCCCAGTTTCTTTATGGATGTTGTACTTTACATAGATGCATAACATCATTTATATATGACATGAAAATAGCACATTTTCTAAGAGAACAGAAGGACAAAGGAAGGAAAGAGGAGGATACTGGCAGTGAATGTGGTCATGATATATTTGTATATCATATATAGCAATGTTCTTAGGAAACCCTTGCTGGTCTGTAGTCATGAATTAGTGATGGTATACATGCTTAGCATGTACAAGGCTCTGGGTTCCATTCCTCAGCAGTCCCAAACAACAACAAAAAATTCCTACATTCTATGAATTTAACTGCCTGGACTTATTTTTGAAACTATTAAAAGAGGTTGTTTAAACTTATAGAATTGGCATATGGTACCATGTATTCACCAACTTACCATTTTACCCAGAATTGTACATCTACATTTATTCTTGCTGATATATGAGGATTGGTTTATTGGTGAATGTTATTGAGATGTAATATATTTAACTATCCTACTATAATGCTGCCAAAATATTTCTTCTTAGAAGATTCGTCCAGTATTCATTCATGAGCAAAAGACTTGCAATCTAATCTGAATCTATTACAGCAGAGATTTGGGTGAGGGGCCACAATGCTGAGGTGACTCTGATTTGTTCCATTAACCGTAGTAATTATTGAATAGTGTAGAAGAAACAGAAAGCAACAGCGTACTCAGTTTTACAGTGCAAACTCTTACAGAATTCTATTAACACAATTCCATTTATCTAATAAGTATCTAAGTTTAAAAAATCTTAAAAGTATTAAGTCTTAGAACAACAAACCACAATTCAGAACACCAAAGACCCTTCATTATTCACCCACGTGGAACCAGACCAGCCAAATCTCTCCCCATCTTAAAGCTCAGGGATACTTGAGGAAGAAGGGGTGGCAAGATTTTAGGAGGCTAAAGATGGGGAGGACCAACAATATGCAAGTCAGGGCTGCAGCAGCTAGGATTGGACTTTGCCTGACCTGCGCAATTGCTGACATGTCAATGATCCCCGAAGCATGGATCATAGGCCAGAAGGCTCCAGGCAGTGGGATCCTTAGAGGCAAGGGATTAACAGTCACAATAAAGTTCCCATATGAACAGAGAGCCCAAGAAGGGGCTTTGGGCTCTGCCACTGAGTCCTGAGCCCTCACTAGAGTGGAGGACTCGAAGGGAGGTTTAGCACTCACATAAATGTATGCTCCATCAGGGGATGGGGGAAGGAAGGGGAGGCTCCTGGAGACAGGGAAGGAAGGAGAAAGAGGAGTGTAATGAAGGGGAGAAGGGGGAAAAGTGAAATGGGGATGAGTAGAGAGGGGAGAGGTCATGGAAAAGTTGGGGGTTATCTATTGAACTTGCATGATAAGGAAAAAATAAAATGTGGGAGAAAAAAAGAACCAAATCAACAAAAACTGTAAAATAAAAAATATACAAAAATTTTAAAATAAAGCTTAATTCCAAATGGATCAAGGACCATAATATTAGGCTAGAGACTATAAAAACCTTAGTTGACTTTCCAGTCAGGGCGCTGAGGGGTTCTTCGGATTATGTCTGGTGGCTCTGGCGGATTATAACAGAGAACATGGCGGCCCAGAGGGAATGGACCCCAATGGTGTCATCGAGAGCAACTGGAATGAGATTGTTGATAACTTTGATGATATGAATTTAAAGGAGTCTCTTCTTCGTGGTATTTATGCTTACAGATTTGAGAAGCCTTCAGCTATTCAGCAGAGAGCTATCATTCCTTGTATTAAAGATCCAAAAGGTGATTTTGGCACTAGGAGATTATATGGGAGCAACCTGTCATGCCTGCATTGGAGGAACAAATGTTCGAAATGAAATGCAGAAGCTGCAGGCCGAAGCACCACATATTGTTGTTGGTACACCTGGAAGAGTGTTTGATATGTTAAATCGAAGATACCTTTCTCCAAAATGGATCAAAATGTTTGTTTTGGATGAGGCAGATGAAATGTTGAGCCGAGGGTTAAGGATCAAATCTATGAGATTTTCCAAAAATTAAATACAAGCATTCAGGTTGTGTTGCTTTCTGCTACAATGCCAACTGATGTGTTGGAAGTGACCAAAAAATTCATGAGAGATCCTATTCGAATTCTGGTGAAGAAGGAAGAATTGACCCTTGAAGGCATCAAACAGTTTTATATTAATGTTGAAAGAGAGGAGTGGAAGCTGGACACACTCTGTGACTTGTATGAGACATTGACAATTACGCAGGCTGTTATCTTTCTCAATACAAGACACAAGGTGGATTGGCTCACTGAGAAAATGCATGCCAGGGACTTCACTGTTTCTGCTCTGCGTAGTGACATGGACCAGAAGGAGAGAGACGTCATCATGAGGGAGTTCGGATCAGGATCAAGTCGTGTTCTGATCACTACTGACTTGTTGGCTCGTGGGATTGATGTGCAACAAGTGTCTTTGGTCATAAACTATGATCTACCTACCAATCGTGAAAACTATATTCACAGGAGTCGATAGCAGCAGTTGATGACGAGATGGCACTCAGAAACGGCGTTGACGTAATTTAGGACGTGGAATCATAAGCGAAACAGCACACTGTTTGAATAAATTGAGCAAAATTGGCAGAGGGGGTCGATTTGGGAGGAAAGGTGTGGCTATAAACTTTGTTACTGAAAAAGACAAGAGGATTCTTCGTGACATTGAGACTTTCTAAAATACTACAGTGGAGGAAATGCCCATGAATATGGCCGACCTTATTTAATTCCTGGGATGAGAGATTTTGAATGCAGTGCTCACTGTTGCTGAATAGGCGATCACAACGTGCATTGTACTTCTTTGGGAATATTTGAATCTTGTCTCAATGCTCATAATGGATCACAAATACAGATTTTGATAGCAAAGCGACTTTAGTCCTGAGCTCTTGTGAGGAAAGGCATTGGCTTTATCCTCTTAGAGTTAGACTTTTGGGGTGGGTATAAAAGATGGGGTCTGTAAAATCTTTCTTTCTTAGAAATTTATTTCCTAGTTCTGTAGAAATGGTTGTATTAGATGTTCTCTATCATTTAATAATATACTTGTGGACTAAAAGATATAAGTGCTGTATAAAATCAGCCAATTATGTTAAACTTGCATATCTGCCTTTATTGTGTTTGTCATTAGCCTAAATAGAAAGGCCTTTAAAAGTGATTTTTTTTTTTTAGAAAGCATTTGAATGAATTTTGTTTGGTATTGTATTTATTCAATAAAGTATTTAATTAGTGCTGCTTGTGCACTGGACCCTGTTGCTAAGCCTCAGCAAGCAATCATATCCTGGGTAGGGCTAACCCCCCAGTAAAATTGCCATATTGTACATGTCTTAATGAAGTTTGAATGTTAAATAAATTGTATATTCACTTTAAAAAAAAAAAAAACCTTAGTTGAAAGGGTAATGAGCTACCTCCAGCTGACTGAGCTAGGCCTAAACAGAAATCCAACAGTATAGTCACTAGAACCAACACTCAACAAATGGGACCTTATAAAATTAAAGAGCTTCTGTTCAGATAAAGAGATTATAAACTAAGCAGGAAGGCGACCCACATAATACGAGAAAATCTTCAATAACCACATATCTGATAGAGCTCTATTATTCACAGTGCACAAAGAACTTAAAGAACTAAACACCAAGGAAATAAATGACCAAATTAAAAAATGGGCCTCAGAGCTCAAAAGAAAGTTTTCCAGGGATGAAATGGAAATGTCTAACAAATATCTTTAAAATTCCCTAGCCATCAGGGAATTGCAAATCAAAACTACCCTGAGATATCATCTCACACCGGTCAGGATGGCAAAAATCCACAATAAAAACAGCACCAAATGCTGAAGAGGATGTAAAGAGAAGGGAACTCTCATACATTGCTGGTGGGAATGTAGGATTATACAACCATTCCAGTGATAAGTATGGCAATTTCTAAAAAAGTTTAAGATTGAAAATCCATATGACCCTGCTAAACTACCACTGGGAAAATCCCCCTAAATGCAGCAATTCATTTCAGTGACACGAGCACAACCATGTTCATTGCAGCACTATTTACAATAGAATAGCAAAGTCATGGCATCAACCCAAATGCCCAACAGTTGATGAATAGATAATGAAAATGTGGTGCATTTATATAGTGGATTACTTCTCAGCCATCAAAAAAGATGAATTAATGAAATATGCTGTGAAATGGATGGAATTAGAAAAAAATATCTTGAGTAAAGTATCCCAGACACAGAAAGTTAGACACCATGTGCACTTTAATAAGTGGATCCTGGTTCCAAACCCACTTAATGATATATTCAAAGGTGAATCTCTGTAATACCTACTGTAATTGCAAAGGATTATAAACAGGATGGTGGGGAAGCAGGGCCTCAAAAAAAAAAAAAAGGATATAGGGGATCACCTTTCAGTAGAGAAAATAAGCCATGGTCAAGTATTACATATACGTAGTGAGACATCTGGTGCAGCTCACTCTAATTTCCCTTCATGATTACTTGCAACTGTAAAGGTTTGTTCTCACCAATCAGAAAGAACATAGAGACTGGAATATAGACAGTAAACATCAGGCAAATGGGACACTGACCTCCTCCCACACACACTGCTATGTTCTACGCCTATTCTTCCATCTACCTTTGAGTCTCCTCTTATATTAAGATCTTCATTTAAATAGTCTTGTATCTTTAGTTAGGAGGTGACCTTCAATTCCAATCAGGATACAGCCAAGGGCGGTGCAGGAAAAGCAAAACTGAAAAAAACAAAAACGCTAATTCAGAACACTAAAGACCCTACATTAATCACCTGGAACCAGACCAGCCAAATCTCTCCCCCATCCTAAAGCTCAGGGAACATTGTACAAGAGGATGCAGCAAGATTATAAGAGCATAAAGATGGGAAGGGCCAACGATGTGTAAGATACTCCGCACAATGTAGGCCTGAGGCAGCCAGAATTGGACTTTGCCTGAACTGCACAATGACTGACATGTCAACAACTTGCCAAAGTTTAGCACTGATCGCAGGGGAGAAGGCTCCAGGCAACGGGATCCCTAAAGGCAAGGGATAAAACAGTCAGAATAGAGTTCCCATACTAACAGGGAGCTCCAGAAGGGTTCCTGGCTATGCCACTGAGTCCTGAACCCTCACTAGGGTGGAGGACTCAGAAAGAGATTTGGAGTTCATATATAAAAGGATGCTCCAGGGCATGGGATGGAAGAAGTGGGGTGGAGGGAGGGAGGTGAAAGGAAGGGGGAAGTGGAGGCAGTGCACTGTGGGACATGGGAGAAGAAGGAGGAGGTAGAGGACAGAGGTACTTATTGAGCTTGTATGAATACAAAAAAAAATAAAATGTGGGAGAAAACTTTAAAAAAGGAATAATAAGTCTCTGTTTCCATTGTTCAGATATTACCTCACACTGTTCAGAATGGCTAAGATCTAAACACAAACAATACCAATTGTTGGCAAGGATGTGGGGAGAAGGGAACACTTACATATTGTTGGTGGTAATGGAAACTCATATTATCCCTTAGGAGATCAGTTTGGAGGTTCTAAAGAAATGTAAAAATTGAAATACCACTTAACCCAGCTATATCACTTCTGGGAATATTCCCAAATAACACTGCACCCTGCAACATAGTCATGTATCTGCCATGTTCATAGCAGCTGTATTCACAATAACAAAGAAAAGAACCAACCTGGATATCCAAAAGTTGATGAATGGTTAATAAAACATGTGTCACATATATAGAGTATAATACTATTCAGCTTTCAGGAAAAATGAACTAATGAAATTTTCCACTAAATGGATGGAGCTGAAATAATTTATACTGAATCTGAGATTCAGTAGGACAGACAATGTATGTTCTGCCTTATATTTAGATCCTAATGTTAAACCTTCATTTTGATGTAATCAAACAGAACCTATTAAGCACTCATAAATGCAAAGGAATACAAGACAGGCAGATGTAGCAAGATCCAAAAGAGTGGAAACCAAAGAACAGGGGAAAACAGTTAAAAAAGGCTTTTATGTAAGAAAATCTCAAAGAGGAGGGAAGAATAAAAATAGGACTCAGTAAGGAGTAGGATTAGCCTCCAGATAACCAACCAACTGCTTACAAGACCTTAACCCTCTCCATGACAGGGAACACATGGCCAGTAGTATAAACCAGTCTAAACAACACTAGAAAGGAAGAAAATTGAAACTAGACTGGATCAGATGTTTCAATTAGTAATCAGAAACATCTGTTAATAAACTATCATCTAAATACCTCCTATTATATCTCTAGATAAGAAAAGATCTCAACATTCGTATAAGATGCAGGCTATTGTAATGGAAGAGCATTGAAATAGACATCAACAACCAAGGAAATGCAGATTACCCATGACCCTAAAATGCTCAATGAAAATCAGGTCAATGTAAGTCTCTTCTATCATAAAATTCAGGGAATTTTGTTGACAAGGGGATAGTAAGATTGAAAGAGCCTGAAGATGAGGAAGGTCACAGCCTGTCAGACCATGCCAGTCATGACAGGGCAGCTGCATGTAAGATCTCACTGCAGTGAAACCTTCACTGGACCTGTACAATGACTGACATATAAACACTTCCTCATGGAGCAGGGAGGAACTCAGGAGAAATAGCTACATTCAGTGGTAACCTTAGGAGTGAAAGGGGGCATCCAGATTGGTTATGTACCCAAGGAGGAACCACTTTTACTGCCACAGAGACCTGAGTCCCTACTACAGCAGATAGTCCAAAGGGAACCCAATGCCCACACAAGCAGATGGGCAGGAGGACAGCAGAGAGAGAGATGGATTAGTGAAAGATAGGAAGGGAAGTAAAAGAAGAAGGAAGGGAGAGAAAGAATGGGGGTTTGGGAGAAAGACTGGGACAACCACTTATCCACTCACTGTTTGTATAGAGGAAAAATTCTTATTAAAAAAAGAAATGATTAGTTTCAGGAAAACATGTTTTGGACATTAAGTATTTCTTTCTCCTTGTAACTCATTAATAAAAACAAGTTCTTGAGAGTAATAAGTCTCAGGAAAACATGTTTGTGCGTTTAAGCATTTCTTGTTCCTGGTGAGAGGTAATTAAGAGAAGAGCCCTGTGTGCAGGGCCTTCTCCCAAGATTCCATATACAGAGAAATAGGAGATACATGATGTCCTGTCAAGCCTCTGGCTGCATGTTGCCAACAGAATGTAAATGGAATCAATAAAAATGCCTTTGTTTCTCTAAACCATTAAGTTCATGTATTTGTCACATCAACTGAAGACTGAAATAAGACATCTGGCTCATAGTTCCGTTCTACATTTATTTTATTGTAATTGGGGCAGAGACCAACCTTTCAATCACCAGTTTTTTGCACTACTTTGATATATATGATATAAAAGATTAACAGCCTGTATTCTAGCAGTAGACTTGATTATTCATCAGTATGTCTGATTTGTTTCCCTTATTAGCATATGTTTATTTTATTTTTATTTTGTTTTAATTTTTTCTAGCTTTACAAGCATAATGAAAAGTTATCCCTGCCACTTCTTTCTCCCTCCTTCCTCCCCATTTTACACCTCTAACCTCTCCTCTTTTCATCAGTCTCTCCCACTTCTTCCCACCCAAAAGTCTGTCTACTTTTGAGGGTGCCAAGGTTTGCTTTGGGGTATCTAGTATACATTTATTGTTCAAGAAGTCATTTTCCTTATTACATTTTTACCTTTGTATATCATGCATTTTGATCAAACTTATCCCTCACTGTCCCCAATATTTTTATATTCCTCCTTCCTCTGACCAGATATTTTCCCTACACTCACCTGTCATATATATTTTTTTTAACTTTTAATTCTTTTCCTGGAGAGAAATCTATCAATTCCTGGGAAAGAAGCTAGAACCCAAAGAGCTGGATTTAGTCCTCACGAATAGCACCTTCCAAGCCACAGGTGAAAACAAAATGTCCAATTTCAGCATTCTCACTGAAAAGCTGTTCATGGTGTTTAAAAACGCATGTGGAAAGGTAAAAGGAATCATTCTAATTTCAAAATGTGTCAGTACTCATGGATATGTCCCTGATGCTTAAAAACCTCAAAGGATTGAGGTGTTTGGATGTGCCAGCATTAATTGCTCATCACTCAAATAGCTTCATATATAAAAGTAATAGGTTCATTGTGTAGATATTGAATTAAAGTTCCTCAGTATGGTCAATAGATATTTGGAGAAGAGCATGGCATTGGAGATAGTTTATTTTTTTTATTAATACATTTTTATTATTATTTCAGCTCATACAAACTTAATAGGTACACCAGTTCCCTCCCTCCCTCCTCCTTCCCCCGAACCCCCTGCTCTCCCTCCCCTCTCCAATGCCGCCCCATCCCCCCGTGCCTCCTGCCCCAATTCCCAGAGTCCTTTCTTGTGCATGCCTGACTCTCCTCTGGGCCCTCCTCTCCGATGACGTACAAGGAACCAGTGGCATTTCCCTGAACCCTTTCCTGTGTTCCCCTTAAGCATAGGAACACTACTGTGGCTGTCAATCCCTTGTCTCCAGGGATCTTGGTGCCTTTAGCAGATGCTAGACTTTGTGAAGTCAATAGTGTGTTGGACATTGCGCCGGGCATGCAATATCCAATTATGATTGCTTCGGCCCTAACTTGTGTGAAGTATCTTGCAAATCATTGCTCCTCCCATCCTTTTGCTCTTACACTCTTACCGCCCCCTCTTCCGCAAATGTCCCTGAGCTTCAGGATGGAGAGAGATTAGTCTGGCCTAGTTCTAGGTGGTTGATATAGAGTCTCTGAAGTTCTGGATAGTGGTTCGTTGATTTTCTTTTGCAGTTTTCTTGTTCCTGGAATGCCCTTCACTCCATCGTGATGGGCACTGTATGTCACCCCCTGGCCAGAGACAGAAAGCTGTTAAACTGGAGTCTTATTATAAGAGCACATTCAAGGGTAGATGTAATACTTATACCCAAAAGTGGAATCGCAGGGTCATATGGCATTAGGCAATGGGAGGGGTCAATCACCCATTTGCAAAATGGTTACTTTTTAATCTGCCGGACTATATGCCCTCCCCTTCTGGTGAGTTCATACCCCCTTAGTTGTAAATGATCAGGAACGAATTGTGAACATAACTAGGTGTCACATTACTTTCTTGCAGTCCTTGATGGAGGTCTATTTTCTCTACTGTAACATGGTCACTTCTCTCCTTGCTTCTGGTGTGGCCCTCCAACCCCATCCCTCCTGTTCATAATCCTTGCAATTACTGAAGGTAATACATAGATTTACCTATGAGTGTCTCAAGATGGGCTGGGTGGGTTTGGTATTAGGAGCCACCTATTAGGGAGTACATATGGCGCTTAATTTTCTGGGTCTGGGATACTTCACTTAATATAATTGTTTCTAATGACATCCATTTCCCAGGCAAATTCCAGGAATTCATCATTTTTGATGGCTGAGTAGTACTCCATTGTATAGATGTATGACAGTTTCCTTATCCACTTGTCAACTGTTGGACATTTAGGTTGATTCCATGACTTTGCTATTGTAAACAGTGCTGCTATGAACATGGTCGTGCTTGTGCTATCAAGGCGAACCTCTGCTGTATGGGGGGTTATTCCCAAAAGTGGGATAGCAGGGTCATATGGCATTTCAATCTTTAATTTCTTTAAGAATCTCCAAACGGCTGGCCAGAATGGCTGTATGAGCCTGCACTCCCACCAGCAATGTAGAAGAGTTCCCCTCTCTCCACATCCTCTCCAGCATTTGTTGTTGTTTGTGTTGTGGATTTTTTCCATCCTGACCGGGGTGAGATGATATCTCAGGGAAGTTTTGATTTGCATTTCCCTGATGGCTAAAGAAGTGGAGCATTTTTGAAGATATTTGTTAGACATTTTAATTTCATCCCTGGTAAAATTTCTTTTAAGTTCCAGGGCCCATTTTTTAATTGGGCCATTGGTTTCCTTGGAGTTTAGTTTTCTAAGTTCTTTGTGCACTCTGGACAGTAGAGCTCTGTCAGATATGTGGTTAGTGAAGATTTTCTCCTATTCTGTGGGTTGCCTTTGAGCTCATGTTACAATCTCTTTATCTGAACAGAAGCTCTTTAATTTCACAAGATCCCAACTGTTGAGAGTTGGCAGCAGTGACTGTGCCATTGGATGTCTGTTTAGGTACTGTTGGCCTAGCCCAATCAGCTCAAGGGAGTTCCCTATCCTTTCAACTATGGTTTTTATAGTCTCTGGCCTTATATCAAGGTCCTTGATCCATTTGGAGTTAAGTCTTGTACATGGTGACAAGTATGGGACCAGCTTTAATCTTCTGCATGTGGAGATCCAGTTTTGCCAGCACCATTTGTTGAAAATGCTGTTCTTTTTCCATTGGATTCTTTGGGCCCCTTTGTCAAAGATCAAATGGCGGTAATTTTGTGGGCTTATATCTGGGTCTTCAATCCTTATCCATTGATCTGTGTGTCTATTTTGGAGCCAGTACCAGGCTGTTTTTATAACTATGGATTTGTAATATAGACTAAGGTTTGGTATGGTGATACCTCCAGCAGTGTTTTTGTTACTCAGGATTGTCTTTGCTATCCTGGGTCTTTTGTGCCTCCATATGAATTTTGAGATTGTTTGGTCAACTTCTTTAAAGAATTGCTTTGGGATTTTAATTTGTATAGCATTAAATTTGTATATTCCCTTTGGTAGGATGGTCATTTTTACAATGTTGAGTCTGCCAATCCAGGAACATGTGAGGTCTTTCCACCTTCTGGTGTCTTCTGCAATTTCTTTCTTTAGGGTTTTAAAGTTTCCATTGTAAAGGTCTTTTACCTCCTTTGTTAGGTTTATACCAAGGTATTTCATTTTTTTAGGGGCTATAGTGAATGGGATGGTTTCTCTCAAGGCTTTTTCACTTCTTTCATTCTGGGCATATAGGAAGGCCTCTGATTTTTGCACATTTATTTTGTATCCTGCCACCCTGCTGAACTTCTCAATTAGTTCCAGGAGCTTCCTGGTGGAGTTTTTGGGATCCCTCAGGTATAAGATCATGTCATCTGCAAATAAGGATAGCTTGACTTCTTCCTTGCCGATTTGAATCCCTCTTATGTTCCTTTCTTTTCTTATGGCTTCAGCTAAGACTTCAAGTACAATATTGAATAGAAGTGGTGAGAGTGGACAGCCTTGTCTAGTTCCTGATCGAAGTGGGAATGCTTCCAATTGTTCCCCATTGAGCATAATCCTTGCTGTGGGCTTGTTGTATACAGCTTTTATTATATTGATAAAGGTTCCTTCCATTCCCACTGTCTCTAGCGTTTTGATCATAAAAGGCTGTTGGATCTTGTCAAAAGCTTTTTCTGCATCTAGCCAGAGTATCTTGTGGTCTTGGACTTTGGACTGGTTTACATGATGAATTACATTTATTGATTTGCGTATGTTGAACCAACCTTGTGTGCCAGGGATGAAGCCTACTTGGTCCCCATGAATGATCTTTTTAATATGTTTTTGAATCCGATTTGCTAAAACTTTGTTGAGAATCTTTGCGTCTGTGTTCATCAGAGAGATCGGCCTATAGTTTTCTTTTTTAAGTGAGTCTTTATTATGTTTTGGGATTAAAACGATATTAGCTTCATAGAAGGAATTTGGTAGTGTTCCTTCCTTTGCTATTTGATGGAACAGTTTAAGGAGTATTGGTATTATTAACTCCTTAAATGTCTGGTAGAACTCTGTGCTGAATCCATCTGGTCCAGGACATTTTTTGGTGGGAAGATTCAAGATTACTTCCTCAATTTCCTTATATGTTGTATGACTATTTAAATAATTGACAACTTCCTGATTCAATTTAGGTAAGTTGTGTTTACTTAGAAATTCACCCATCTCTTTTGTGTTGTCAAACCTCACAGAGTATAAGTTTTTGAAATATGATGTTATAATTCTCTGGATTTCTTGGGTATCAGTAGTGATAACTCCATGTTCATTTCTGATTTTGTTAATTTGGGTTTTCTCTCTCTTGCTTCTGGTTAAGTTAGCTAGGGGTTTATTAATCTTATTGATTTTTTCAAAAAACCAGCTTTTTGACTGGTTGATTTTTTCTATCATTTTCTTAATCTCGATTTCAGATATTTCTCCCCTTATTTTGCTAATCTCCTCTCTTCTACTACTTTTGGGATCAGATTGCTCTAGTTTCTCTAAAGCTTTAAGCTGCATTGTTAAGTTGTTTATTTCTGATGTTTCCATTTTTTTGACGTGGGCATTAAGAGCTATGAACTTACCTCTTAGAACAGCTTTCATTGTGTCCCAGAGATTTTGGTAAGTTGTATTTTCGTTATCATTCACTTTCAGGAAATCTTGAATTTCCTTTTTAATTTCTTCCTGAATCCAGTTCTCATTCAGCATCATAGTGTTAAGTTTCCAGGAGTTAGTGTATTTCTCTTGTTTGATGTGTTGTCGATGTCCAGCTTTAGGCCGTGGTGGTCTGATAGGGCACAGGTTAGAATTTCAACTTTCTTGTATATGTGTAGATTCATTTTGTGGCCCAATATGTGATCTATTTTGGAGAAAGTTCCGTGTGCTGCTGAGAAAAATGTGTATTCTTTGGTGCGTGGGTGAAAAGTTCGATAGAGATCTGTAAGGTCCATTTCTTTCAGGGTGTGATTAAGTTCCAAAGTGTCTCTGTTAAGCTTTTGACCTGTTGATCTATCCCATGTTGAGAGGGTGGTGTTGAAGTCCCCAAGAATTATCGTTTGGGGGTTGATTTCTTGCTTTAGATGCTGTAGGGTTTTCTTAATGAATGTGGAGGGGCCCGTATTGGGTGCATATATGTTCAGTATTGTGAAGTCTTCCTGGTGAATTGTACCTGTGACTAAAATGTAGTATCCATCCGTGTCTCTTATAATTTTCTTTGGTTTGAAGTCCACTTTGTCTGCCTGTTTTCTGCTTCCATTTGCTTGTAGAATTGTTGACCAGCCTTTTATTTTTAGAGCGTGCCTATCTTTTGTGGTGAGATGGGTTTCCTGCAGGCAGCAGATTGATGGATTGTGATTTTTAATCCACGTTTGTAATCTGTGTCTCTTGATCAGTGAATTAATTCCATTAACATTTAGTGTTATAATGGAGAAACTATTTTTAATTCCAGACATTTATTATGTTTAGTAGTTTTTATAAGCATATTGCTTCGCTTTTAATGGTGTTATACTTGCCTTCTGTTCTCCTGGATATGCCTGTTTTTTTCTTCATGCTTGAGTATCATTTCTAGCAATTTTTTGAAGGCCTGGTTTGGTGGACATGTATCCCTTCAAGTTGTCTTTGTGCTGGAAAATTTTTCTTTCTCCCTCGATCATGACTGATAGTTTTGCAGGGTAAATCAGCCTGTGTTGACATTTTTGCTCATTCAATACTTAAAGTATGTCTCTCCAAGCTCTTCTTGCTTTTGCTGTTTTGACTGAGAAGTCATTTGTTATTTTAATAGGTTTACCTTTAAAAGTGACTTGCTTTTTCTCCCTTGAAGCTCTCAGCACCAGTTCTTTATCTTGAATGTGGAGTTTTTTAACTATTATTTGCCATGGCGTGCTTCTGTTTTGGTCGTATCTGTTTGGGGTGCAGAATGCCTCTTGTATATGGATGGGCCTCTCTTTTTTTAGATGAGGAAAGTTTTCCTTGATGATCATTTGAAAAATTTCCTCAGGGGTGGTATTTTGAGATTCTTGCTCTGGTATTCCATGAATACGCATGTTAGGCTTCTTCAGGGTGTCCCATATCTCTTGGATATTTCTCTCAAGTATCTTTTTGGCTTTAACAACCTCTTCCATTGAGCTGGTTAGTACTCCCACTTTATCTTCAAGACCTGAAATTCTGTTTTCTGCTTCGTTAGTTCTGTTGATAAGACTCTCTGTGGAGTTCTGGGTTGAAGATAACTTGTCTTGTAGCTCAGTTTTAAACTCTGCTTGAGTCTGTTTTAACTGCTCTATGCCAGTTATTGTTTCTTGCACTGTTTTTCTCAACTCCTCCAAATGTCTGTTGTGTTCCTCTTCAAAGCGATTGATTCGATTATGTAATTCCTCCCGGATTTCTTCTTTCATAGTATTGAACATGGTAATGATCATATTTTGAAAGTCATTATCCTGGGTCAGGCTTTCTTGGCCTTTTTCCGTGGGTTTGTTCTGGTTGGAGTCTAACATTATGGGATTTATTTCTTCAGTGGGAAATTGGTTTACTTGAGTGTTGCTTCTCATGGGTTTGTACTTTGACTTTGGCATTGTCGTTTTAACTCTTAAGATCTTTCAATTTCACTAAACTGAATTATTTGGCCTGGGATTCTGGGGGTGGGCAGGGACAGAGTTTACCTAGGTCGCGGGTGAGGCCCAGCTGGACTGTGCACGCGCCCGGACCAGCGGGGCTGGGTGGGGAAAGGGAAGATGGGGACATCAGCATGGAGCTATTTAACCCGAGGGGAGCTGGGGCGGGGCCCGGGCACAGGGGAGGTCCTCCTCGTCTCTAGGCCCGCCGCGCGGCTCTGGCTGGATGGTGGGGTCAGAGCCAGGTCCCTTTGGGCTGACCTGGTGTTCTGGTGGGCGGGCGCGGGCGAAGCTTACCTAGGTCGCGGGTGAGGCCCAGCTGGACCGCGTGCGCGTCCCGACCGGCGGAGCGGGGTGGGGTAAAGGGTGGAGATAGTTTATTAGGGCTGCCTGACTGGTGAGTTAGAAAAGAAAATACCCAGAGTACGTGGATACATGAAGAAATCACAGAAGTGGAAGAAGAAAAAAGAAATTTTCTTCTTACATAATGGTGGAAGATTAATCATGGCTATATTGAAGGTTCAACTCGGATGACAACAACTATTGTATGCAGGTTAAGACATATCAGGAGTGGGAAATCATAGAAGAAACATGAAAAGCCTCCAAAGACTGACTTGACTACAAAAGTCAAGAAGACAAAGCACTAGGACTAAGATGAGTATTCTGTGGTCTTCAGGTTGAATAGAATGTGCCTACCTACATTTTGAAATGCTTTGGGCAGTGACCACTCTTCTCTGAGCTGAGCATACTTCCTGGTTTACCTGTAGCCAGGTGTGTTGAGATCAGAGGTGATACCTTTGCTAAAAATTAATAATGAACATGAGATTGACCTTAGATGTCTGCAAGGTATTGTTTACAAATGTGGCATTTGCTTATGCTACTCACATCAATGAATAGTACATTATTTATATAGGCCATGCAACACTTAGTTGGAGATGCCTGTTTGACCTGAACTTTGATTAGAACCTTTGGACAATTCTATGAAAAATTAACAATTAAAGCAATCCCTGAGCCAGCTGGTGGGAGAGTATCTAACAGATTAGGGAGGAATTTGTCCATGGTGTTTGGACTAGCCCTGAACAGGTGGGCCAGATTGAGAGAACTGTTTCAATACTTTTAGCATACAGGCCTTCTGACAAGCAAGAAATCATGCTTCTTTCACAGATATTTGTTTGGCTATGTGGCAGCTAGTTCCCTTATTTTCTGTTACTGAGATAAACTCTCCTGCCATTCTGTTTCATACAGAACAGAATATGAAAAACTCAAATAAATACCATGTCTGCCGAAGTGGCTTTGTCCATGAGTTTGTATCAGCCACAGAAAAGAAAGTGAATCATAGAAATAGTGACTCAAAAGAGTTATGCAATTGTTATCTTTTCTTTAGGCAGATGTCAGCACTATGGGGCAAAGAATTATGGCATGTGTAGACCAAACAGAGTAATCAATGTAAAAACCTTGTGCTTCTGAGACTCAAATTGGAGACTTCTTGTAAAGGAAAACTAAGAGCAATACACTTTCATAAGGGATGCAACCAGAAATGACACAGCAAAGACCCAGCAATCAAATATAACACATTAGCACTGTGACTGAGGAAACTGGAAGTCCCTGGAGATTCTGAGATGAAACTGCAGAATTTCCCACCTTTGATCTAGAAATCAAAATGACTATCACATTTTGAAAAACTTTTATAGGTAAACTGCATAGAGAGAGAGGGAAGAGAGAGAAATGTATTAAAATCTATTGTGATTATGGTTATGAGAAGTTTTGTATGTTTGTACAAAGATGAGAAGTAGCTAGTATTCATATGCATCAGAAAATATAACCACTACAGATAGATTTTGTATCTGATGGGTAATAAGACAAGTTAGGGGATCATTTATTTCCCAGGAGGTAAAATTCATATGGGTATTTTTTTTCAAAAAAGAAGGATATTCCAAGAATGCAAGTACATCAGATACCATTTCCATGTCAAGTACCTGTTCAGAACATGTGCTGGAGGAAAGGCGAGATGTGATTTATCCATTAATAAATCCTGTGTGTACTTCATGTTCTCCAGGAACTACAGGAGACTGGAAAAATCACTTTACTGCCACTCAAGCTGAAGTCTTTGATAAAGCATTCCAGGAGAAGATGGCAGGTTTCCCTCCTTTTCCCCTGGTATTGAGGTCCCTACTTACCTGAATCCTATATGGAAGATAGGACAAAGAGAAATGGTTAGCATTTTTGACAAAGCTGACAGCAAACGTGTGAATTGAACCTCTGTTCTTGGTGTGAGTATGGTGTGGAGAGTGCCCTCAGTTCCTGGTGCAGGTCTGTAAATCTCCTGCCATGATGAATTCTAATCTGGAATCCTGTGCATGAATTACAGCAATTACAGCAATAAAATATGAAACTAAGATAAAATGGATATGACAGAATGCTTTTATCAATTTGTTCATTTTATCAGTGCTTCTGTTAAGATTTTGCTTAGTATTGACATTTGTATTTTGCTGTTTTTAAAAGTTGGTACAAAATATAGCTTCATTAAAAGATTTTCATGCACACATATATCATTGTACTTTGCTCATATTTATCCACTCAAGTGTCCAGCGCAGTCCTTTTCCCTCCAGCTTATTACCTTCCACGTCCCACAAATTATTCCCTATTCTTCTTCCAAAGAGTGTGCATAAATGCATAAGTGTGTTTATGTTATCTATGCAATGGTTTGAATATGAATCACCTCCTACAGGATCAGATGTTTGAATACTTGGTCTCTAGCTCATGGAACTATTTAAGAAGGGTATAAAGATTTGGGGAGATTACTCAGGGGTTAGATTTCTGCCTCAAAGGATAAAGACCCCAATTCAGATCCCAAATCTCACATAAAATTGCCAGATACATACAACACACACGCACAATTTAATAAATAAAAAAATTAATTTAAAAAATTGCCAGATGGAAATGATAGTCATTTGAAGTTCTGACCCTAGAAGTTGGAGTCTGGGAAACCCGTGAGCAAAACATACAGAAGGTAGAACAATCCAGGATGATAACTTTAATCTACACACATGCATGCATGCATAGACTTGGGAGTGCAAAAAAAATTTTTTAAGAAGAGGCACATTGTTGTTGGAAATCAGCCACAGAGGGATGAGTGGTGAGACTGATTGTCGGGCCCAGCTTCCTCCCTCTCTGTCTGCTGATAGCTACAACTTACAAGCCTCTGAGTCCACTGCCTTCAAAAAGGCTTTTCCAAATGAAATTGTACATGAAAGTTCATTCAGTTAAGGTCAAAGAGAGCCAGCCCACATCTCAGACATGCAGCAGCAGTTTCAACATAATTCAGGTAGTAGGATTTTGATGGACAGACAAATATACCAAATTTCTGGTGTGTTTCCAAAGTAGGAGTGTGTCTGTTCATAATTTAAAAATTACATACATTCTAAATATATATCATGTCATGTATATTTCCCACTCTTTTTCTTTTTTGATATTTGGGGTATAGAACATCTGTCTTTAAATGTGTCTTACAATCTTATTGTATTTGCTACCCACCTCATCCATTTTTGTACCCTATTCCCTCATAGTCTTCCCCCTTTAAAACTTAACCCCCAATATTTCCCTCTCTATATTATTTTTAAGCCTCATTTTTATTCTGACTTTAAAGAATACAACGGAGATTACCTGGAAATTCCACACACAAAGCAAATCATGTTACCATCTTTACATGTGATACTTTTCCATACTTTTTATACATGTTGATTATTCTTTTAATGTTTCATAAATGAACATAGTGAATTGATGGTATTTTCACTCACTGATCTCTAATCTCATACTCTGACAGTCCCCCTCACAGTTTCATGTCTTTTCACTAATGTGGCCCATTGGATTTCATCTGCTTTGCCTCTAATGTCAGGTGCCTGAGTACCTGCAGAGCATGAAACTCATATCAGTGGGTATACCATGAAGGAAAGCATCTTCCTAGCTCCACTAGCACTAACCTTTATCAGTGTCTCAGGGAAATGTTGGGTCTCTTGAGCTATTTCCATTTCCATGGTGATATGTTACTAAGACAAATCCCATGAAGGTCTTCCGGGGATATACTTAGCTGTAGTAAATTTCTGAATACAACAGTCCTACCATATTCAGAAGATAGCGTCTGACCATGCCAACACCTCACTTCAGTCTCTCATAATCTTACTGCCCCCTCTTCTATGATGTTCTCTAACTGTAGTAGTATGGGTGTATATGTCCTGGTTTGGGTTGCTTCTCCACATTTGTACCCATTATGATCACTCTATCTTCTATCTAAGGGTCTTTCCCCAATCTTCACTATCTATTCTCCTCTATAGCTCATTCACTAGTTTCTCAAAAAAATTTTACATGGCTATTTATATACCACATATTCTTTATCCATTCATTAGCTGAGAAGCATCTAAGCTCATTCCAAATTCTTTATATGGTGAATTGAGCCACAATGAACATAGATGTGCAATTATCTCTGCAGTATGATATTGAGTCCTTATATTTTTTGAAGGTGCTCACAGAAAGTGGGTTTGTGTATAGCCAATGGCAGTTACTCTTTTGCTTCTGTGAGACTACACTCAGACACAACTTAAGGGAGAGAAGGAAATTTATTTAGTGTACAGCTCCAGAGAGGAGATAGGCGATTATGACAGAAAAGTTGTGGCAATGTCAGGAGCTGGAGGAGGCTCAGGTCACTTCAGACATCACAGAGGCCAAGAGAATAAGCATTAGACTGAAAGAGCAGGCTGCAGGCAGAAGTAGGGAAGGCTAACCAACCTCAACATCCACACCCTGTGATCTGGCTAAAGTCAACTTCTTATAGTTACTACAACCTTTCCAAACATCAACTAAGGGTTCAAACACATGGGTATGTGCTGGATAATTTATATTCAAACCATAACATGTTCTTGAAATGCGTTACATTTTGTATTAGTTAATGTACTCATATCTCTTTTATCATCTACATCCTTAGCCCACTACAACTTAAACACTGACTTCTAGCAGTCCTCCTGTCTAGTCTTAGTGTTCTAAATAAAGTTTCAGGTATCATATTGAACAACAGTGGATATAACTGGCACCCTTCTTTTGTTCCTGATTTGAGCGGAAATGTTTTGATTTTTTTTTCAGTTTAACACAGTATAGTTTATAGGTTTGTCTAATATGGCCTGTATTACATAGCATTATTCTGGTATAATTTTTTTCCCTGTGACATGGGAGGTGAATCTGTTTTACTCATCAATAAAAAGCATTTTTCAAAGTCCTTTCTGCAAAAATGGTATTGTAGTCTTAAATTCTTTCTTGTTTCTTATTAAAATGTTTTTATTTTTAACTAAAATAGATGGCTTTGTAAGGCATAATGGTCTGAGTCAGCAGTTGTTACCTTTCAGGACTTGACATACACCTTATTAGCAACTCCTTGCTTTGAAAGATCCAGCTGACAAGTCTGCTATTATACTGATGGATAGCATATGACTTTGTGTTTTTCTCTTGCTATTTTTGATATACTTTTTTCTTTGGATATTCTATATTTTAATTATATTAACAAGGGTCACTCTTTCCTAGACTTATGTATTTGTGTGTTGTAAATACCTCCTGTATCTGAAATGACATTTTTTATTATTATTTCTGCTCATACAAACTTAATAGGTACACCAGTTCCCTCCCTCCCTCCTCCTCCCCCCAAACCCTCTGCTCCCCCTCCCCTCACCCCTCCCTCCCCATGCCCCATTGCCTCCCGCCCCAATTCCCAGAGTGTCCTTTATTGTGCATGCCTAACTCTCCTCTGGGCCCTCCTCTCCGATGACGTACGAGGACCCAGTGGCATTTCCCTGAACCCTTTCCCGTGTTCCTCTTAAGCATAGGAACACTACTGTGGCTGTCAATTCCTTGCCTCCAAGGATCTTGGTACCTTTAGCAGATGCTAGACTTTGTGAGGTCAATAGTGTGTTGGACATTGCACCGGGCATGCAAAGTCCGACATTTCTTTTTTAACTCTGGGAAATTTTCTGTAACAACTCTTTTGAAATTTTTTTTCGTTTCTAGGGTTTCAGAAGGGATTTTCTTCAGTGTATTTATTCCCAATTCCTTCTTCTTTCTTCTTCTCTATCTCCATTTTCCCCAGTGTTCTTGACTAATGAATTTTATTATTTGATTCATGCATGTATTCAGTTTATCATTTATTCTCACTTCTGTTCTTCTCCATCTGCCTTTACCCTCTGCTAGAACTCTTACCTCAGGTCTTATTCCTACAGAATTCCTTCTTCGTATTATACATCATCTTCCTTATGTCATTCAGCTAGCTGTTCATGTCTTTGAACATATCATGGTCACTATTTTGAGTTCTCTGTCTGGAATTTTATCTAGTTCACTCTGACTAGATGCAATTACTAAAGAGTTAATATTTTTGCAGGAATTTTACTGCGTTCATATTTCATGATAATTATGTTACTGGATTGACATTTATATATCTGGCCACATTTTGTTTCTTGGTTTCTTTATTTTTATTTGGTTAGAAAACTTTTTCTTAAGATTCCATCTAGTGACTGAAACTGGGACAAATCCATTGCATATTTGGGACAGGTTTTCTTTTCTTATTTTTATTTTTTACTCAGTTTTACAAGCTGCACTGGTAGGTACCCTCACCTACCCTTATTCTTCCTTCATCTTCTCCCTCCCCTCTCTACTTTTGTCCACCTATCATACTCTCTTTCACACGACCCTCTTTCCCTTCCCCTTTTCCTCCCTCCCTTGATGTTTCCCAACTTAACTCTCCCGCCCTCCAGAACTTCAGCTTATTTGGACCCTGAATTTCCATCTGAGTTGTCTACTCTAATGAGGGTTCAGGACTCTGCAGTATATCTTGAGGACCCTACTTGGGTTACCCACTAACATAGGAACTCTGTTACATCTGTCTAACACTTGTTTCTAAGGAGCCTACTGCCTGAAGCCATCTACCCAGGGATCCACTCTGTCTGTGAAGGCATATTCACATACAACCATTATGCAGGTCACTTAAGATTCTGTCACATTGCAGGGAGATCCTGGCTGCTGCAGCCCAGACTTGAGTGGATGATCCTGGCCATCTGTGGACCTTACCATCTTAAGTCTCTTACAGTCTTGTCACCCTTTCTACCACAAGTTCCCTGAGCTACAAGAATGAGAGATTTGACTGGTCTGGTACCAGGTGATCACTGTTGGGACACAGGTATTCTGTAATAAGGTTGATTTTTGTTTTCTGTCTCTACAGTTTGCCTGTAGAGATTTTCACACTGTGGCAGCCATCTTGATCAGAGATGCAAATCTGACAGTTTCACCTCAGAATCTCCAGGAACTTCCAGTTTCCCTCAGCCACCATGCTAATATATTGTATGTGCTCAGCTGAGTCTGTGTTGTGTCCCTTCTGGTTGCATCCTTATGAAAGTGTATTGCTCTCAGTTCTCCATTACAGGAAGTCTCCAATTTGAACTTCAGAAGTACAAGGTTTTCACACTGATTACTCTGTTTGGTCTAAACATTCCTTAATTCTTTGCCACACAGTGCTAATATCTGCCTAAACAAAGAAAAAACGGTTGCATAACTCTTAACGAATCACTATTTCTATGATCCATTTTCTTTTGTGGTAGATACAAACATATGGCCAAAGCCACTTAGGCAGACACAGTGTTTATTTACTTTTTTGATATTCCCTTCTGTATGAAAAAGGATGGCATGAGAGTTTATCCCAAAAATAGCAACTAAGGAAACTAGCTGCCATATAGCCATGGAAAGATCTGAGAAAGAAGCATGATTTCTTGTTTGTCTGTAAGTCAAAATGCTAAAATACTGAAAGAGTTCTCTCAACCTTTCCCACCTGTCCAGATGATAGTCCCATCAACCATGGACTGGTTCCTACCTCATCTGTTAGATAATCTCCCACCAGCTGGCTTAGGGTTTGCCTTAATCACTAATTTTTCATAGAATTGCCCAAGGGGTCTAATCAAGTTTCAGGTCAGACAGGCATCTCCAACTAAGTGTTGCATGGCCTATATATATGATATGGTAATCACTCATGTAAGCAGTAGAACAGAATGCCACATTTGTAAATGGTACCCTGTAGACATGCAAGGTCAATCTCATATTCATTATTAATTACTAGCAAAGGTGTCACCTCTGACCTTAAAACACCTGGCTACATGTAAACCAGGAAGAATGCTCAGTTCAGAGAAGAGTGGTCACTGCCCAAAGCATTTCAAAATGTAGGTAGGCACATTCCATTCATCCTGAAGACCACAGAAAACTCATCTTTGTCTTAGTGTTTTGTCTTCTTCACTGTTGCTGTCAAGTCTGTCTGTGGAGGCTTTTAATGTATTTCTTCCACAATTTCCTATCTCTGATATTTCTTAACCTTCATACATTAGATGTTGTCATCTGAGTTGAGCTTTCAACTACAGCCATAATTAATCTTTCACCATAAACCACGAAGAAAATCTCTTCTCTCTCCTTCTTCCACTTCTGTGATTTCTTCATGTATCCATGTATGCAGGGTAATTCTCTTTTCCAACTCACCATTCGGGCAACCCAAACAAACTATCTCACCAAAGGCACTGGTGAGATTTAAAAGTGAGTTCCTCAGGAAACAAAGAAAGATCCTTTGCTAGCTGTTGCTAGGTTGGGCTTCTTTTGGTGATAAGAATGAATTTTGGACTGAGTGAGCCAGAGCACAGCCTCACAGTCCCAGACTTTGAGAAGCCATGAGTTGCAGATCATGTTTTCTGGTTGTGGCTTTGTTCAGAGTGTGCTTTCCAGCAGAGAGGCTGGTAAATTGCCTCTACTGGTGCCACAAAGACTCCTGACAATATGTTTTAAGGGTTTAGTCAATCCAGGGACCTGATTAAAATTCAACAATTAGACTTCACCCAGGTTGTCTCCAGAGGCTGAGGCATTAAACTTTAAAGAAATTACTACCCTGCATTAAAATTCGAACTCAGGATGATGCCATTAACTTATTAGAGTTGAACCATTTTGCAAACATTTTATTTCCTGACAATTTGGGCTCTCTTCAACTACCATATCAAGAAAACCTGGACAGGCTGGACATTTCTCCACAGTCATGGAGGGGATAGGGTCTGGCAGTTAGATGGTAGATAATTGGCAACCAGAAGACTGACCTCATTCGCTACTGTGCCCTATTCTTATTTTTCCCTTTAGACTTATGCCTCTTCTTTTATTAAGACCTTCTTTTAAACATTTTTTTATCTTTGATTAGGAAAAGATCTCAACACCCAAACATCATGCAGCCCAGTGCAAGACAGAATCTACTAGTATCCAGATACATCAGAAGATAGAACAGCTACTGTTAGGTTGCACACCTGATGGGAGAGAAGTTAAGTTAGATGATCATTTGTTTCCAAAGAGGTAGAAGTGCATATGGGTATTTTTTCAAGAAGGATGAAGGATTCTCCAAGGATGCAACTGCATCAAGAACCATGTCCCTGTCAAATACCTGCTGAGAACATGTGCTGGAGGAAAGGTGAGATTTGAGGATCCATTGATAAATCCTGGGTGCACTTCGTGTTCTCCAGGCACCATGGGAGACTGGAAAAATCACTTTACTGCCATTGAAGCTGAAGCCTTTGATAAATCATTCCAGGAAAAGATGACAGGTTTCCCTCCTAGGCTGTTCTGTAGAAATAAGGTCCCCACTTACCTGAAGAGAACTGGTTAGCATTTTTGCCAAAGCTGACAAAAACTAATGTGGACTGAACTCTGCTCTTGGTGTGAGTATGGTGTGGAGAGTGCTCTCAGTTCCTCATGCAGGTCTGTAAGTCTCCTGTCATGATGAACTCTAATCTGGAATCATGAGCATGAATAAGTTCCTTGTTACACTAAATGGTTCTGGGTACTTACAGATTACAGCAATAAAACATGAAGCTGTGATAAAATAAGATATGGTAGAATGCTTTTATCAATTATTCATTTGATCATTGCTTTTATTAACATTTCTGCTGAACATTTACATTTGTATTTTGCTGTTTTTAAATGATGATATTAAATATAGTTCCATTAAAGATTTTCATGCATACATATATTATTTTGCTTTGCTCATTTATCCACTCAAGTGCCCAGGGCTGTCAAATTCCTCTCCAGCTTGGTACCTTCCACTACCAAAAATTAGTCCCTATTCTTCTCCCAAAGTATGTGCATAAAAGTGTAAGAGTGTTAATATCATCTATACAAGGTTTGAATGTGAAACATCTCCCACAGGTTCAAATGTTTGAATACTTGGTCTCTAGCTCATGGAACTGTTTAAGAAGGGTAAAAAGGGGGCTCGAGAGGTGGCTCAGGGGTTAAGCCTCTGCCTTGCAGGCAGAAGGTCCTGAGTTCAGATCCTAGACCCCACGTATAGATGCCAGGCAGAAGCGGGGGTGCCTGCATTTCCGGTCCTGGTAGGGCAGAGCCTGGGAATCCGGGACAGAGTAAACAAGGAGGAGGTGGAGGGGTCCATGGTGGTTCCTAAATTCGTCTGTGGTTCTACACACACACACACACACACACACACACACACACACACCTACGCATACATGCACAATTGAATTTTTTAAAAAAAAAAGGTACAAAGGTTGGGGAGATGCCTTTAGGCAATGCTACTAAGGTGTCAGGTCCCATATCCCACACAAAAATGCCAGGGGGACTGACTCCCCCCTCACCACGGTCTCCTACTCATATTCCATCTACCTTTGAATCTACTCTTATAATAAGACTCTATTTTAGCAGCATCTCATCCAATACCCATCAGGATGGAGCCAAGGGCAGTACAGGAACAGCAAAACTGGAAGAAAAAAAAACATAATTCAGAACATCAGAGACCCTACATTAATCACCAGAAACCAGGCCAGCCTAATCTCTTAGCATCCTAAAGCTCAGGGAAATTTGCAGAAGAAGGGGTGGTAAGATTGTAAGAGCTTAAAGATGGGGAGGAGCAACGATATGCAAGATACTCCACACAAGTTAGGGCTAAAGTAATCATAATAGAACTTTGCATGACCTGTGCAATAACCAACATATCATTGACCCCCCAAAGGCTAGCATGGATCACAGGCACTAGGATCCTTAGAGATAAGGGATTACAGCCACAATAGTGCTCCTATACTAAAGGGGAACATAAAAAGGAGCTTTAGGCAATGCTACTGAGTCCTTACACCTCATCAGAGAGGAGGACCCAGAGGGAAGTTTGACATGCACAGTAAAGGATGCTCCAGGAAAAGGGATAGGGGACACTGGGAGAAAGGGAGGGGTGGAGGGAGGGAGGGGAATGGGGTACCTATCAAGTTTGTATGAGTGGAAAAAATAAATAAATAAAAGAATGCCAGGTGGAAATAGTCACTTGAACTTTTGACCCTGGAAGATGGAATCCTAGAAACGCAAGAGTAATACAAAAAAAAAAAAAAAAAAAAAAAAATAGAGCAATCCAGGATAATAACATTTATCTACACACCCATACAGTCATGCACACATGCACAGACATGGACGTGCAAAATAAATTTTTTAAGAGGAGGCACATTTCCGAAATACTTCTATGAAGTATTTCATAGAAGGATGGGCAGTGAGACTGATTGTCTGGCCCAGCTTCCTCTCTCTCTGCCTTCTGATGGCTAAAAATTACCAGCCTCTGAGTCCACTACCTTCAAAAGAGCTTTTCCAGGTAAATTAGCATTCAAAAAAAAAAGTTCATTCAATTGTGGCCTAAGAGGGCCAGGCCACATCTCAGTCTTGCAGCAGCAGTTCTCAGCATTATTCAGGTGGTAGGATTTTGATGCACCGACAAATATATCAAATTCCTGGTGTGTTTCCAAAGTAGGAACATATCTGTTCATAATTTTAAAATTCCATATATCTTAATGTATATCATGTCATGTATATTTCAATTTTCCTTTTTTCCTCTTTTTTTGATAGTTGGGATATAGATCTGCATTTAAATGTGTCTTACAACCTTATTGTATTTGCTAACCACTTCATCCCTTTCTGTACCCTATTCCCTCATCTTTCTCCTCCCTTAAACTTTATCCCCATTACTTCTCTCTATATATTATTTTTAAACCTCATTTTTATTCTGTTGTTGAAGAATACAATGGAGATTACCTGGAAATTCAACACCCAAAGTAAATCATGTTGCCATCTTTACATTTTGACACTTTTCCATATGTTTTATACATTTTTATTATTCTTTAATTCTTTACTACATGAACATATGATGTTTTCACATCCTTGTCCTTAATCTCATCCACTGACAGTCTCCCTCCTATTCTGATGTCTTCTCACAAGTGTGGCGCATTGGGTTTCATCTGCTTTTCCTCTGATGTCATGTGCCTGACTACCTGCTAGAGCATGAATATATATCAGTAGGCATACCATTGAGATACCATAGGCATCTTCCTACCCCCGAAAAATCATTCTTTTTCAGTCTCTCAGGGAAATGTTGGATCTCTTGAGATATTTCCATTTCCATACTGATATGCTGATAAGAAAAATCCTATGAAGGTCTTCTGAGCATATACTTAGCTGTAGTGAATTTCTGAATACAACAGTCCTACTATATCCAGAAGATAATGTCTGATCATGCCAACGGTCTCACTTTAAGTCTCTTACAATGTCACTGCTTCTTCTTCTTCCATGATGTTCTCTGACTGTAGGTGTGTTTGGGTGTGGGGAGGGTATCCTGGTTTGGGCTGCTTCTCCACATTTCTACTCATTATGATTAGTCTATCCTCTATCTAAGGGTCTTTCACCAACCTTAATTATCTCTTCTCTTCTGCCACCATTCACTAGTTTCTCAAAAAAACTTTTGACTGGCTGTTAATATACCATATTTTCTTATCCATTCATTAGGTGATAAACATCTAAGCTGATTCCAATGTTGAATTGAGCCACAATGAACAGGGATGTGCAAGTTTCTCTGTAGTGTGATATTGAGTCCTTACATTTTTAAAGGAGCTCACAGAAAGTGGGTTTCTATATAAGCCAATGGCAGTTACTCTTTCTGCTACTGTGAAACTACATTTAGACACACCTTAAGGGAGAGAAAAATTTATTTAGCTCATGGCTCCAGAGAGGAGAGAGAGTCCATTATGACAGAAAAGTTGTGGCAATATCAGGAGCTGGAGGAGGCTCAGCTCACTTCAGACATTACAGAGGACAAGAGAATAAGCATCAGACTGTAAGAGCAGACTGCCAGCAGAAGTAGGGAAGGGCTAACCAATCTCAACATCCACTCCCTGTGGTCTAGTAAAAGTCCACCGCCTACAGTTACCACAAGCTTCCCAAACATCAACTAAGGTTTCCAATACATGGGTCAGTGCTGATCAATTTATATTCAAACAATAACATGATTTTTAAAATATATATGTTTTTGCTTAATGTACACATACCTCTTTACATCATCTATAGTCTTATCCCACTACAACTTAAATGCTGACTTCTAGGAGGACCCCTTCTCTTGTCTTAGTGCTCTAAATAAAGTTTCAAGTGTTATATTGAACAAGAGTGGAGATCACAGGCATCTCTGTTTTGTTCCTCATTTGAGTGAAATGTGTTGATTTTTTTCACTTATCAAAAATATACTTTATAAGTTTATCTAATAGGGCCTGTATTACATAGCATTATTCTGGTGTAATTTTTTTTCTTGTGGTATGGTAGATGAATCTATTCTCTTCAATAAAAAGCATTTTTAAAGTACTTTCTGTAAAGCTGGAATTGTGGTCTTAATTTCCTTTTGTTTGCTTCATATTATAAAAATGTTTGTATTTTTCTTTAATTATGATAGATAGCTTTGTTAGGCATAATAGTCTGAGTAGGCAGTTGTTATCTTTCATAACTTGACATACATCTTATTAGGACCTCCTTGCTTTGAAAGATCCAGCTGATAAGTCTGCTATTATACTGATGGATAGCATAAGACTTTGTATTTTTCTCTTGATATTTTCAATATGCTCTGTGTTCCTTGTATATTTCACATTTTAAATATATTCCTAGACTTATGTGTTTGATGCAATAAACCTGTATCTAGATTGACACTTATTTTCCTAACTCTTGGAAATTTTCTGTAACACTCTGAGCAAAGACACCACCAGAAATCATGATCTGAAACTCACAGCTTCTAAGAGTCTTGGGTTAGGAGACTGTGCTCTGGCTCACTCAGTCCACTCAGCCCCAAATTCATCCTTCTTACCACCAAAAAGAACCCAACCCATCTAGAGTGACCAAAGAAACTTTTCTTTTTTTCCTGAGGAACTTACTTTTAAAACTCACCAGTGCCTTTCATATTTGCCCCTCTGGCAGATCCAAGCAAGATTAACAAGTACACCTCCTGAAGTTTCCACACACAAGGGTATCATGGTTTAAAATGTGTCCCCCACAATCTCATGTGTTTGGCAAGGTCATGGCACCTTGAGAGGTGGAGCCCTGCTGGAGGAAGCCAGTCACAAGGGATGGGCCCTAAGGTGTATTAGTACCACCCTACCTCCAGAAGTCTGCCTTTGCAGCAAGCAGTCTTGTAGCTCTCAGCCTCCAAGATGTCTGCAGTGACTTAGCCTCCTCCAGCTTTAGCCAACCAGCCATGCCACCTTAGCTATGAGAGACTGTATGTCCCCGCTGGAACTGTAAGCTGAATAAATAGCCCTTTCTCCTTTAAGTTGCTTGACTTTGGGTGCTCTCTCACAGCAATAGTTAACAGTAACTGCTACAAAGGGCAAGTGCTAAAATGTGTGAACTCTTCTCCTTTTTCAGACATTGTCAGTGAGTCCCAGTTATGTTTCATCACTTATAAGTTGAGATCACCACTGAGCCTGAAGTGGGAGGTAAATAGTAAAGGCAGAAGTGTAGCAGAGGTGCTGCAGAGTCAAAAATTTTCATCAACACCATAAATATCTTTCCCATAAAAGAGTATTGCATGTATTTGTGTTCATTTCTGTACACTCAAACTTATGAAAGGGAACAATAACAAAGGTAAAGAAAGGGGCAGGGGGCTTGAGTTCATGCCTTCTATTCTGGCTCTTCACCTCCTTATATTAAGGAAGAGGGGAGAGAACTGGGGTCTCAGTTTTTTATGTTTTTTGTCTAGTTATACAAGCTCAATAAGTACCCCATTCCTTCAACCTCCCCATTCCCTATCCTGTACTTGCTCCCCCATTCCATACTCCTCCCCACTTCCCTCCCCCCCTTCATCTTACACTTATTCTTTCCCTCTTCTTCTCTTGGTACTTTCTGCCTTCCCCCTCCCATCATTCAGAACATCTCTTTATGTGGGTGTTACAACTCCCTCTGAATCATCTCCACTAGTGAGGGTTCACAACTCAGTGGCACAGCTTGAGGCCCGATCTTGGTCTGCCTATTCGTATGAGAACTCTATTATGTCTGTTCAACCATTTGCCTTTAAGGATTCTACTGTCTGAAGCCTTCTCCGCTGTGATCCATGCTAGACTTTGAGGGGTTGTTGGATATGAGCTATTGTGCATGTCAGGAAAGGTCCAATCACATTGTGGCTGTATCCTGGTTGCTGAAGCCCTGACTTGTGTGGAATATCTTGTAAATTATTGGTCTTTCCCATCTTTATACTCTTACAATCTTGCAGGCCTCTCTTCTGCAAATTTCCTTAAGCTTTAGGATGAGGAGAGACTTGGCTGGTCTGGTGCCGGGTGAATACTGTAGAGTCTTTGGTGTTCTGAATTAAAGTTTGTCCTTGTTTTCACTTTTACTTTTCCTGCACTGACCTTCGCTACATCCTGATTGATTGTCAAGATCATCTCCTAACCAAAGATGAAAGACTCTTTAAGTTAAGATCTTAATATAAAAATAGGCTCAAAGTTAGATGGAAGAATAGGAGAAGGACACAACAGTTAGAGGGGTCAGTCTTCCATTTGCCAGTTGGTTACCATCTGACAGCCAGTCCTTATACCCTCCCTGACTGGGGAAATCAAACCTGTTCAGTCCCAAGTGAATAGGAAGGGAAGTGAGAGTGAGCTGCATCAGGTGTCTCCCTACTTACACGCAGTATACGACTATGGCTTAATTTCTCTATTGAAGTGTGTTCTTTTGTCTCCTTTCTTTGAGGTCTTCTTTCCCCTTCCCTACTGTTTAGAGTGCTTTGCGATTATAGTGGGTAATACAGAGATTTTGATATGTTGTAATTTCATTATCTTTTGCTTCTAAGAAATCTTGAATTTCCTTATTTATTTCATTCTGAAACCATTTCTCATTCAGCATCATGATATTTAATTTCTAAGAATAAGCATATTTTCTACTATTTGGCTTCTGGATGTTAAGCTTTAGACCATGGTAGTCTGATAGAGTACAGATTATAATTTCAGTATTCTTTTACACATGGAAATGCGTTTTGTGACCAAATATGTGGTCTATTTTGGAGAAAGTTCAGTGGACTGCTGAGAATAAGCGTACTCCTTCATGCTTAGATGGAAGGTTTCATAGAGAACTGTCAGGTTCTTTTGAGTAAGGGTTTGATTTAGTTCCAGTGTGTCTCTGTTGAGTTTTTGGCCTGTTGATCTATTCCATGTTGAGAGTATGGTATTAAAATACCCAACTATTATATCATTTCAGGATTGATCGTCATTTTAGACATTATAGTGTTTGTTTAATGAATGTAGAGGAGCCCATATTAGCTGTGTGTATGTCTTCTTGGTGAAAATTGTTCCTTTAACTAAAATGTAGTATCCTCCTCTAATATGTCTTATGATTTTCTTTGGTTTGCAGTCCACTTTGTCAGATATGATAACTGGTATCCCTTCTTGTTCCCTTGTTCCATTAGCTTGAAGCATTTTACTTTTAGGATGTGCCTATTTTTTGTGGTGAGATTTTTTTCCTGAAGGCAGCTGATAGATGGATGAGTTTCGAAGTTTAATTCATGTGTGTAAGCTGTGTCTTTTTCTTGGTGAGTTAATTCCATTGACGTTTATGTTATAGTGGAGAAATTACTTTTTATCCCTGACATTTTTTTGCATTTAGTGGCTTTCATATGTGTATTATTTAGCTTGTAGGTTAAAATGGTATTATACTTCCCTTCTATTCTCCTGGATTTTCTTGTTCTGTTCTTCAAGCTTTAGTATATTTTCTAGCATTTTTATTATTATTATTATTTCCGCTCATACAAACTTAACAGGTACACCGGTCCCCTTCCCTCCCCTCCACCTCTCCCCAACACCCTCGCTCCTCCCTCCCCATCCCCCAGTGCCTCCCCCCCAACCCCCAAAGCATCCTTTAATGTGCATGACAAACTCTCCTCTGGGTCCTCCTCTCCGATGAGGTGCAAGGACCCAGCAGCATTTCCCAGAACCCTTCACTGTTTTCGTGTTAAGCTTAGAAACACTACTATGGCTGTCAATCCCTAGCCTCCAAGGATCCTAGTGCCTTTAGTCCATGCTAGACTTTGTGGGGTCAATAATGTGTTGGACATAGTGCAGGGCATGAAAAGTCCTATTGTGATTGCTTTGACCCTAACTTGTGTGGAGTATCTTGCATATCATTACTCTTCCCATCATGGTGCTCTTACAATCTTACCGCCTCTTCTTCCGCAAATTTCCCTGAGCTTCAAGATGGGGAGAGATTAGGCTGGCTCAGTTGCAAGTGGTTGATATAGAGTCTCTGATGCTCTGAATTATGGTTTGTTGATTTTTTTTTTCGGTTTTGCTGCTCCTGCAATGCCCTTCACTTAGAGACACTCAAAGACAAATCTCTGTAAAACCTACAGTAATTACAAAGATTATAAACAGGAGGGATAGGGAAGGAGGGCCCCACCAGAAACAAGGAGAAAGGGGACCACGTTACAACAGAGAAATAGGCTACCATCAAGGACTGCAAGTAAGTAACGAGACATCTGGTTAAGTTCACAGACTTTCCTTCCTGATCATTTGCAACTGATGGGATATGATCTCACCAGAAGGGGAGGGCATATAGTCTGGCACATAGAAAGTAACCACTTTGCAAATGGGTGATTGACCCCTCCCTCACTATGATCTCCTACTTTTATTCCATCTACTTTTGAATATACTCTTATAACAAGACTCTAATTTAACAGGTTTTTATCTCTGGCCAGGCGGTGATATCCAATACCCATCGGGATGGAGCCAAGGGCATTGCAGGAGCAGCAAAACTGAAAAAAAAAAAATCAACACGGTGCTTAATTTTCTGTTTCTGGGATACCTCACTCAATATAGTTGTTTCTAATTCCATCCATTTCCCAGAAAATTACATTAATTCATCATTTTTGATGGCTGAGCAGTATTTCATTGCATAAACATACCACATTTTCCTTATTCGCTCGTCAACTGTTGGACATTTACTCTGATTCCATGACTTTGCTATTGTAAACAGTGCTGCTATGAACATGGTCGTGCTTGTGCTATCGAGGTGAATTTTTGCTGTATGGGGGGGTTATTTCCAAAAGTGGGATAGCAGGGTCATGTGGCATTTCAATCTTTAATTTCTTTAAGAATCGCCAGACGGCTTAGCAGAGTGGTTATATGAGCTTGTACTCCCACCAGCAACGTAGGAGAGTTCCCTCTCCACATCCTCTCCAGCACTTGGTGCTGTTGTATTGTGGATTTTTGCCATCCTGACAGAAGTGAGATGATATCTCAGGTAGGTTTTGATTTGCATTTCCCTGATGGCTGAGGATGAGGAGCATTTTTAAAGATATTTGTTAGACATTTCAATTACATCCCTGGTAAAGTTTCTTTTTTTTTTTTTTTTACTTTTTCTCTTTTTATTAAAAATGTAATTATACATTTTAAAAATTTTTACCAGTTCCCTCCCTCCCCCCTCCTCCCCCTCCCCCGTCCTCCCCCTCCTCTCCCTCCCCATCCCCCAGTGCCTCCCCACCAATTCCCAGAGAGTCCTTTATTGTGTACGCCTGACTCTCCACTGGGTCCTCCTCTCCGATGACATATAAGGACCCAGTGGCATTTCCATAAGCCCTTTCTCTTGTTCCCCTTAAGCATAGGAGCACTACTATGGCTGTCAATCCCTTGCCTCCAGGGATCTCGGTGCCCTTAACAGATGCTAGACTTTATGAGGGCAACAGTGCGCTGGACATTGCGCAGGGCATGCAAACTCCCAATATGATTGCTTGGCCTCAGCTACTCTTGAGAATCTTGCAAATCGTTGTTCCTCCCATCCTTTTGCTCTTACAATCTTACCGCCCCCTCTTCCGCAAATGTCCCTGAGCCCCAGGCTGGCCTAGTGCTATGTGATTGATATAGAGTCTCTGAAGTTCTGGATTGTGGTTTGTTGATTTTCTTTTGCAGTTTTGCTGCTCCTGAAATGCCCTTCAGTCCATCCTGCTGGGCACTGTATGTCACCCCCTGGCCAGAGACAAAAAGCTGTTAAACTGGAGTCTTGTTATAATAGCACATTCAAGGGTAGATGTAATAAAAGTAGGAAACCTCAGTGAGGGAGGGGTCCATCACCCATTTGCAAAATGATTACTTTTTATCTGCTAGACTATATGCCCTCCCCTTCTGGTGAGATCAGGAAAGGACGTCTGTGAACTTAACTAGGTTTCTCATTACTTACTTGCAGACCTTGATGGAAGCCTATTTTCTCTGCTGTAACATGGTCCCCTCTCTCCTTGTTTCTGGTATGGCCCTCCTACCCCATCTCACTTGTTCATAATCCTTGCAATTACTATGTAACATAGGTTTACTTTTGAGTGTCTCAATGTGGGCTGGGTGAGTTTGGTACTAGGAGCCACCTATTAAGGAGTACATACGGCGCTTAACTTTCTGGGTTTGGGATAATTCACTTAATATAATTGTTTCTAATGACATCCATTTCCCAGCAAATTCCAGGAATTCATCATTTTTGATGGCTGAGTAGTACTCCATTGTATAGATGTACCACCGTTTCCTTATCCACTCGTCAACTGTTGGACATTTAGGTTGATTCCATGACTTTGCTATTGTAAACAGTGCTGCTATGAACATGGTCGAGCTTGTGCTATCGAGGCAAACCTCTGCTGCATGGGGGGTTATTTCCAAAAGTGGGATAGCAGGGTCATGTGGCATTTCAATCTTTAATTTCTTTAAGAATCTCCAAACGGCTCGCCAAAATGGCTGTATGAGCCTGCATTCCCACTAGCAATGTAGGAGAGTTCCCCACTCTCCACATCCTCTCCAGCATTTGTCGTTGTTTGTATTGTGGATTTTTGACATCCTGACCAGGGTGAGATGATATCTCAGGGAAGTTTTGATTTGCATTTCCCTGATGGCTAAGGAAGTGGAGCATTTTTTCAGATATTTGTTAGACATTTTAATTTCATCCCTGGTAAAGTTTCTTTTAAGTTCCAGGGCCCATTTCTTAATTGGGCCATTGTTTTCCTTGGAGTTTAGTTTTCTAAGTTCTTTGTGCACTCTGGACAGTAGAGCTCTGTCAGATATGTGGTTAGTGAAGATTTTCTCCCATTCTGTGGATTGCCTTTGAGCTCATGTTACAATCTCTTTATCTGAACAGAAGCTCTTTAATTTCACAAGATCCCAACTGTTGAGAGTTGGTAGCAGTGACTGTGCCATTGGATGTGTGTTTAGGAACTGTTGGCCTAACCCAATCAGCTCGAGGGAGTTCCCTATCCTTTCAACTATGGTTTTTAAAGTCTCTGGCCTTAAATCAAGGTCCTTGATCCATTTGGAGTTAAGTCTTGTACATGGTGACAAGTATGGGTCCAGCTTTAATCTTCTGCATGTGGAGATCCAGTTTTGCCAGCACCATTTGTTGAAGATGCTGTTCTTTTTCCATTGGATTCTTTGGGCCCCTTTGTCAAAGACCAAATGGCTGTATTTTTGTGGGCTTATATCTGGGTTTTTACAACTATGGATTTGTAGTATAGACTAAGGTTTGGTATGGTAATACCTCCAGCAGTGTTTTTGTTACTCAGGATTGTCTTTGCTATCCTGGGTCTTTTGTGTCGCCATATGAATTTTGAGATTATTTGGTCAACTTCTTTAAAGAATTGCTTTGGGATTTTAATTGGTATAGCACTGAATTTGTATATTGCCTTTGGTAGGATGGTCATTTTTACAATGTTGATTCTGCCAATCCAGGAGCATGGGAGGTCTTTCCACCTTCTGATGTTTTCAGCAATTTCTTTCTTTAGGGTTTTAAAGTTTTCATTGTAAAGGTCTTTTACCTCCTTAGTTAGGTTTATACCAAGGTATTTCATTTTTTTAGGGGCTATAGTAAATGGGATTGTTTCTCTCAAGGCTTTTTCACTTCTTTCATTCTGGGCATATAGGAAGGCCTCTGATTTTTGCACATTTATTTTGTATCCTGCCACCCTGCTGAACTTCTCCATTAGTTCCAGGAGCTTCCTGGTGGAGTTTTTGGGATCACTCAGGTATAAGATCATGTCATCTGCAAATAGGGATAGCTTGACTTCTTCCTTGCCGATTTGAATCCCTCTTATGTCCCTTTCTTGTCTTATGGCTTCAGCTAAGACTTCAAGTACAATATTGAATAGAAGTGGTGAGAGTGGACAGCCTTGTCTAGTTCCTGATCGAAGTGGGAATGCTTCCAGTTGTTCCCCATTGAGCATAATCCTTGCTGTGGGCTTGTTGTATACAGCTTTTATTATATTGATAAAGGTTCCTTCCATTCCTACTGTCTCTAGCGTTTCGATCATAAAAGGCTGTTGGATCTTGTCAAAAGCTTTTTCTGCATCTATCGAGAGTATCATGTGGTCTTGGACTTTGGACTGGTTTACATGATGAATTACATTTATTGATTTGCGTATGTTGAACCAACCTTGTGTGCCAGGGATGAAGCCTACTTGGTCCCTGTGAATGATCTTTTTGATATGTTTTTGAATCCGATTTGCTAAGACTTTTTTGAGAATCTTTGCATCTGTGTTCATCAGAGAGATCAGCCTATAGTTTTCTTGTTTAAATGAATCTTTATTAGGTTTTGGGATTAAAACGATATTAGCTTCATAGAAGGAATTTGGTAGTGTTCCTTCCTTTGCTATTTGATGGAACAGTTTAAGGAGTATTGGTGTTACAAGCTCCTTAAATGTCTGGTAGAACTCTGTGCTGAATCCATCTGGTCCAGGACATTTTTTTGGTGGAGGATTCAAGATTACTTCCTCAATTTCCTCATATGTTGTAGGACTATTTAAATAATTCACAACTTCCTGATTCAATTTAGGTAAGTTGTGTTTACGTAAGAATTCATCCATCTCTTTTGTGTTGTCAAATTTCACAGAGTATAAGTTTTTGAAATATGACGTTATAATTCTCTGGATTTCTTGGGTATCAGTAGTGATAACTCCATTTTCATTTCTATATTTGTTAATTTGGGTTTTCTCTCTCTTGCTTTTGGTTAACTTAGCTAGGGTTATATCAATCTTATTGAATGATTTTTTTCAAAAATCAGCTTTTTGACTGGTTGAATTTCTATATTGCTTTCCTAATCTTGCTTTCAGATATTTCTCCCCTTATTTTGTTAATCTCCTCTCATCTACTGCTTTTGGGATCAGATTTCTCTAGTATCTCTAAAGCTTTAAGCTGCATTGGTAAGTTATTTATTTTTGTTCTTTCCATTTTTTTGATACCTAGACATTAAGAGCTATGAACTTACCTTTTAGGACAGCTTTCATTGTGTCCCAGAGATTTTGGTAAATTGTATTTTCATTATCGTTCACTTTCAGGGAATCTTGAATTTCCTTTGTAATTTCTTCCTGAATCCAATTCTCATTCAGCATCATAGTGTTAAGTTTCCAGAAGTTAGTGTATTTTCTGTTGCTTGTTGTGTTGTGGATGTTAAGCTTTAGGCTGTGATGGTCTGATAACGTACAGGCCAGAATTTAAGCCTTTCTGTATATGTGGAGATTCGTTTTGTGGTCCAATATGTGATCTATTTTGGAGAAAGTTCTGTGTGCTACTGAGAAAAATGTGTATTCTTTTGTGCGTGGATGAAAAGTTCGATAGAGATCTGTAAGGTCCATTTCAGTAAGGGTTTGATTAAGCTCCAAAGTGTCTCTGTTAAGTTTTTTACCTGTTGATCTATCCCATGTTGAGAGGCGGTGTTGAAATCCCCAAGAATTACCGTTTTGGGATTGATTTTTCGCTTTAGACATTGTAGGGTTTGCTTAATGCATGTGGGGGGGCCATCTTGGGTGTATATATGTTCAGTATTGTGAAGTCTTCCTTGTGAATTGTCCCTGTGACTAAAATGTAGTATCCATCTGTGTCTCTTATGATTTTTTTTTTGTTTTGAAGTTCACTTTGTCAGATAGCATAATGGCTACCCCTGCCTGTTTCCTGGTTCCATTAGCTTGCAAGATTTTGGACCAGCCTTTTATTTTTAGGATGTGCCTATCTTTTGTGGTGAGATGGGTTTCCTGCAGGCACCAGATTGATGGATTGTAATTTTTTATCCAAGTTTGTAATCTGTGTCTCTTGATCAGTGAGTTAATTCCATTAACATTTAATGTTATAATGGAAAAACTATTTTTAATTCCGGACATTTATTATGTTTAGGGACTTTTGTAAGTGTATTGTTTTACTTTTAGGTTTTGGTGGTATTATACTTCCCTTCTTTTCTCCTGAATATGCCTGTTTTTTTTTTCAAGCTTGAGTATCATTTCTAGCATTTTTTGAAGGCCTGGTTTGGTGGACATGTATCCCTTCAAGTTGTCTTTGGGCTGGAAGATTTTTCTTTCTCCCTCGATCATGACAGTTTTGCGGGGTATATCAGCCTAGTTGACATTTTTGCTCATTCAATACTTGAAGTACGTCTCTCCAAGCTCTTCTTGCTTTTACTGTTTCCATTGAGAAGTCGTTTGTTATTTTAATAGGTTTACCTTTTAAAGTGACTTGTTTTTTTTTTCCCTTGAAGCTCTCAGCACTATTTCTTTATCTTCAATATGGAATGTTTTAACTATTATTTGCCGTGGTGTGCTTCTGTTTTGGTCATATCTGTTTGGGATGCGGAATGCCTCTTGTATATGGATAGGCCTCTCTTTTTTTAGATGAGGAAAGTTTTCCTTGATGATAGTTTGAAAAATTTCCTCAGGTGTGGTATTTTGGGATTCTTGTTCTGGTATTCCATGAATACGCATGTTAGGCTTCTTCAGGGTGTCCCATAACTCTTGAATATTTCTCTTGAGTATCTTTTTGGCTTTAACAACCTCTTCCATTGAGCTGGTTAATACTCTCACTGTGTCTTCAAGGTCTGAAATTCTATTTTCTGCTTTGTTAGTTCTGCTGATAAGACTCTGCTGAGTTCTGGGTTGAAGATAACGTCTTTTAATTCATTTTTAAACTCTGCTTGATTGTGTCTTAACTGCTCTATGCCTGTTTTTGTATCTTGAACTGTTTTTCTCAACTCTTCCAAGTGTCTGTTGTGTTCCTCTTCAAAGTGATTGATGCGATTATTTAATTCCTCTCAGATTTCCTCTTTCATTATATTGAACATGGTAATGATCATGTTTTGAAAGTCGTTATCCTGGGTCAGGCTTTCTTGGCCATTTTCCGTGGGTTTGTTCTGATTGGAGTCTATCCTTATGGGATTAATTCCTTCAGTGGGAGATTTGTTTTCTTGGGTGTTGTTTCTCATGGATTTGCACTTTGACTTGGGCATTGTTTTTTTAACTCTTAAGACCTTCTTTCAATTTCTGTGCATTTTTCACTGAACTGAATTATTTCACCTAGGGTTTGGGGGGGGTGGCAGCTTACCTAGGTCACCGTGAGTCCTGGCTGGACTGCGCGTGTCCCAGGCAGGTGGGGAAAAGGAGGAGGTGGTGGTGGTGAGGCGCTACTTAACCTGGAGATCTGGGGCATGGCTCTGGGGATCCTCCCTGGCCTGGGGCAGAGCTGGCTCCGCCGGCTGGTGGGAGGAGCTGGATCCAGTGGGCTGCCTGGGGTTGGGGAGGAGCTTACCTAGATCGTGATGAGTCTGAGCTGGACTGTGCAAGTCCCAGGCGAGTGGGGAAAGAGTTTTCTCACATTTTTTGGAGGCCTGGTTTTTTCAGTAATGTAAACCTTCACTTTGTCTTTATGGTGAAAAAGTTTTCTTTCATCCTCAATCATGTCTGGTAGTTCTGATGGATATATCACCCTGGGTCATCATTTATTACTTGAAGTACATGTCTCCAAGTTCTTTTGGCTTTTACTGCTTCCATTTAAACTTTACTTGTTATTTTAGTTGGTTTCTCTTTAAAAGTGACTTTTTTTCCCTTTTGAAGCTATTAGTATGGCTTTCTTGACTATTTTCTATGAGTTTGTTCTGGTTGAATGCCATCATTATGAGGTTGATGTGTTGGAACCGAAGTCCCTGTTTATCACCCACCCAGACACCGAGAAGAACCACGAGGACTGAGCGGTTGCTGCAAGAGACAAAAGGCAAGCTTTAATCTGGCTCGCCAGGACTGTCCTTCTCGCAAACAAGGAAGGAGTGCCCCGACTGAGATCGGGGTAGGGTTTTTATAACGAAAGCAGTCACAGCAAACTCTATGGGAACACAGCACACAATAAAGTTAACCACCAAATGTTCTTTTATTGATAGCGGTGTCTCTGGGCAGTTGAGTTATGGGGTGATAAAGCTGACCACCAAATGTTCTTTTGCTGATAGTGGAGTCTCTGGGCAGTTCCCATACCGCCCATGGTGGAGGGCGGAATGGCATGTCCCACCCGAGATCGGTAAACACGGTTGGCGCCTTTGGACTGGTGCCAGCGGGAAGTTTTAGGATGCCCGGGGGCGGAGAACTAGGTGCTGGGGGAAGGGAAGCCTATCTTAAAGTCCCACAGATGGAGATTGGTTTCTGTTTCTCATGAATTTGAGTTGTGATCTGGACATTTTTTTTAATCACTTATGTACTTCTTGATATATGTTTTCGGTTAATTAAGTTAGAGAGTATTACTACACTTGAGCAGTTATTGCTAATGTTTGGCATGGAGTAAGATGTGTCTGTTTGGTGTTTCTTGGTGTTGTTTCCTAGGTGAGGGTATTAGGATGCTAGTATATCAATTAAAGTGGGTTTATTAGACAGAAATTGACGATTAATATGATAGTACGATTTTTATGTTTTCTTCCTTGGCCTTGCGTGAGGATAAATGGTAAAATCTCTGAAGTAGTATGGGGTTTTGGGTGGGTTATATGAAATCTTAATCTATGGTGACTAGCAATTCATAGTAACAGGACTGTAAAAAGTGGTTACTTATCTTAGAGCTGCAAAAGATGATTATATCCTGTTTGAAGGGATGATTTTAGAAATCCTCAGATGTATGGGTGCATTTCCCCTAGCCCACTGCTTGGGTTTTCTCTGGACTCTGTTGAATTCTGCCATCTTACAGTATGGCAGAGCTAGCCTGCTGTGATTGAGAGCAGAAAAGGGTAGAAAAAATATTTTGGTTTAATTCCTTCACATCATATGCACAAACTCATCCCTTTGTCCCACAATCACTGGATTTCCCAACACAATCCTATGCCAATTCCATATCCTCTTCCTGTGGATGTGGATGTGTGTGATGGTGTGGTTGCGTGTGTGCTGATGTGTGTACAAGAAGTGAGTTAGGTGTGTGTGCCTGTGGATATGTAAGAGTATGCCGTGTCCTTATCCAACCATTCTGGTGGACAAGGTCCCAGCATGACAGAATATCGTTTCAAGGAAAAATTTTCTGGAAAAAGGACATGGCATTATTTAAAATAAATAAGAAAAATAAGGAAAATATGGGAATAGTCAGGCCTTAGTGTTACTGCCTGCCTTAGTGTTACTGTCTGATTGGGGCCTAAAGCCTGCTGGCTGGGGAGTGACACATTAGCATCTAAATGGGCAGTTGCTAGGGGTTCTCCCTATGTAAATTAAGTTTTGCCTCTGGCAGGAGGATTCCTCCTTTCTACCTTCTGCATGTTCTTAGATCTTTTTGTTGTTGATGTTATTGTTTTTCTCAGTACTAGCTAGTTTACAGTCCCTTCCCCACACATTTGATGTTTATACATAAATCAGAGAAAATCTGCTTTGAAACATTCATTGTCCCTTTGTTTCTAGCAACTGAGTGTCATGCCTGCTTTAACTCTATCTGGAGACATCATGTCTGATCCACTACAGAAAATATATGTCACCTCTGCTCTTCCTTTGTTACCTGGAATGAATATGTTTTACATAATCCTATGAAGTATTTAGTCCTGGTTTTCTTTGATGTTTTCCCTATGGGCATAGTGACACATCCCCTGGCCTTTAGTCTGATTTTCTAAAGTATATAAACGCTGCTAAAAATTTCAATAAAGAGTTCAGATTCACTCAGTCCAGAGAGCCGTGTGTCTGTCTCCATTCGCTGAAGCCTTTCCCACCTTGTCGAGGGGACCCCTGGATTTGAGGTTGCAACTTGGACTGCAACAAGAGTGACACTGGAGATCATCCTGCATTCGTCTACTTCCTTATTACTTTGCTCTGGAGTTTTCAAGTCCTGCCCTCTAGCACTGGAGTTGCAAGTCCCACCAGCAATTCTGCCTGAATTTTTTTTGTTTGTTTATTTTTTCTCCCACATTTTATTTTTTTCCCCAATCATGCATGCTCAATAAGGTAGCCACGTCCTCTCCCTCCCTCCTCCCCACCCCAGTTCCCCCTTGCATCCTCCCCTCCTTTTCCCCTTCCTTTCACCCTCCTTCCTTGCTCCACTTTGCCCAGTGCCTCCCCCTTCCTCCCTCCCATCCCTTAGAGTATCTTTTTGTGTGAATGCCAAACCTTCCTCTGAGTCCTCTACCCTAGTGAGGGGTAAAGATTCAGTGGCATAGCCTGGAGCCCTTTCTTGGGCACCCATTTAGTATGGAAACTATATTATGACTGTTAATCCCTTGCTTCTAAGGATCCTACTGCCTTGAGCCTTCTCCCCTGTGATCCATGATAGACTTTGGGGGGGTCGTTGACAAGTCAGCCATTGTGCAAGTCATACAAAGTCCTATTATGGCTACTGCAGCCCTAAATTGTGTGGAGTATCTTATTTTTGTGTGGGTAAACGGTATTTGAACTGAGGTTCTTTTGCTTTTGAGGCAAAAACCAGAACTCCCGAACTATCTCTCCATTTTCTTATATAATATAAATCATGGGACCAATTAGTACACATGGCGTGCATATGACTGTGTGATCATCCACCTGAGCCTAACCTGAGTAACCTATCAATGGTCACACCACAAAAGAGAAATGATTCACTCTTACAAATGGCTTCTCAATTAGGGTGTGGCCTCATAGGCCTGTCCCTCATCAGTACTTGAATGCTGACTGACTTGACCTTGTTCAGTTTGCCATAGTTGCTATGAGTTTATGAGTGTGGTGGCTATATCATATTCTGAAATTATCTTTTCACAGTGCTCCTCTCCATCCTCTAGCTCTTACGTCCGTTCTTTCTTCTCTTCCATATTTTCTTATTGTGGGGTGAAATAAAAAAAATGAAAACCACAGAAATAACTCTGCTTTGTTTCACGTTGTTTGTGATGTACCTTACTTTTCCCAGATTTCATTTCCCATGTTAAGTAAACCCATGAATCAGAAGGACCTAACACAGATACCTGCAATATGAAGAAGCATATCATGCTTGTAATACTGTAAACTTAGTTTTTATACTGAGACTTTTTGACATTCTGTCAGCTGACTTATGATTGAATTGTGGTTTCTGGATTTATTAACCCCTTCTCTTCCCACCTTCCCATCCTTCAAGAACCGCCCCCCCCCCCAGTGTTAGCCTGCTGATCTCAGCAAAAAAAATGGATCATTTAATTTGAATTACTTTGTGGAAAAAATTTGTGATTCACATGTGGTCATTTACAAAGATGTCCCATTTAATATTGACCACTCAGTAATCACTTATTCTCACCATTTTGACTATATTATGAAGAGAAAAAGGTGACTATTTTATGAGTAATTAAAGGTGCAAAAGGAAAACTGAGTTTGGGAAAAACCATCAGCTTAGCCTACATTTAAATCACAGTCTTGGGAAACTCAAAGCCAGCATCATGGAACTATTTTAAATCAGTTCTGCATACAATTCAGTGAGCTGAAATTTTGGAGACACTAAAATATGCAGTGAATACACAGTGCCCAACTAGGGTCTGGAAGCAATGCACATAACTGTGACCACCATCTGTGACTCCATTTAATGCACATAACAAAGAAAATGCTTGATGTAAAACTGAGTCCTAAGGGAGAAGGATCACTAAAGACACTGGAGACTGAATCCAGCACTCAGTATGCACTATTGAGGGGGATCATGGAAGTTTACATCATAGTTTCAGGGATTTCATGATGCCAGGCAACTTGTGACAGGGTCAAGATTCTTTCAAGGAGACCTTAAGTCAGTGCATGTAGTGGAGTCTAAGATGAAATGGAGAACACATGGTTTTAGAGATTTAGACTGCTCTCATTCACAAAATAGGAAATACATACTAGGACCCTGTATACAAAGTAATTTACCCTAACTCAACTAGAATACAGAGATTTCTCCAACTCATCACCTTACTCAGAAGGCTTTAACTGTTGTTACTATCCAGCCTGAGGTATCTTACTATGCACTATAAAGACTTTGTGTATTGCATGGTTGAAAGGGTGAATTCATTCACTGCATGAAAATTCCTTCCTGATTTATGTGGAGATCAGTATAACACAATTTTTCAGAATGTTCTCTCCAATGCCTATATCTTGAAGTGTTTTCCTCTAATAATTTCAGTTGAAGATCTTTCATTAAGGTCTTTGATCCACTGTAGAATGATCTTAATGCAGAGATCAGTATGGTTGTGTAAGAAAAATTGAGTGATCACAAATAGAAGGGCATTCTATAAAATCCTTGAACTGGTATTCTTCAAAAATATAAAGTTCATTTGAAGAAGTCTGTGAACCAATGACATCCAAGAGTAGTCTAAAGAAATCTTAAGATTCTTCGAGGTACCTTGGATTGGGTCCTACAGGAAAGGAGATGCCATCATGGGGAAACTAGAAAGGCTAAAGAAAGAATGGTCTGTGGGAGCTCCAAGTCTGTTCTTTACAATTTCTTACTCTTTAAAAATAACTCTTAAACTTAAATATGATGTCTACTTACTTCTAATTTTGCCACATTTCAATATTCCAATCCCAATTCTTGAGCTTCTGTTTTCTGCCCATGAACTCAAGTTGACATATTTCTTCCAATGAGCTCTGAACAAGTTCACAATTGCTTCATACAATGACCTTTGACTCTGAGTACAATAATTATCTCTTCTTGTCAAGAAGCATGATCACAATGAACAAGAGCAGGTTAATTATTATTTTTTCTTTTCTATAAATTGTACTTCTCATTCATTAGAACCTTGACAGGTGGTTACCACTGGAATCGAATCTTACATACAAAGTGCCTATTAACATGTCAGACTACAATTGGTTTGATGGAACACCTTTCCCTCGTGTGGGTTTTGACTTAGAAATCTTGAGAGAAATTCCTGATAATTTTGTGGTGAGAGATGAAGACACAGTCATACTGACTTACCCCAAATCAGGTAAGAACTGTGTGTGAAAGACATCCTGAACTAACTGTGAGGAAGGCTGTGGTTTTGATTTACATTTACTCAGATTATTATATAACAAATACCATGGAAAACTGAGGAGAAACGAACAAATGTGAAAATGGAGGAGAGGAAGAATCATTATGGACAAAAGCTAGGAACTTGAAGTGATTTTGGAAAATTCAAGGAACTAGACAGACATGTGTCATGGTGGATCTTTGGCAGTGAGTTGGCTGGTAGACGGTCTGAAAACTAGGCAAGTATTTGTCAACAATATTTAAAATGGAGCAACAATAAGAAGCCAAAAGGGCTTGAAATTCACCAAGAGGATTTCAGAAAATGTCTTAAAGGCAGAAGTTATAAAAATATGTGTTGATAGATGAGTGCATAGACATGGATGAAAATATACGTAATACAGATGGAGTAGATTTATCCAGTCTAAAATGAAAGTCACTAAAGGGCAAATGCTGATTGATTTTAGTAAATTGTATAGCATACTCAAATTCATTAAAATAGTGATAACCTACGAGGGGAGGGTATATTAGGTAGGAAGGTATTTAATGAGGGTTGGATTTCACATGATGAAATAACTTGAAGATTGACTGGGAAACAATGTGAACATACTACATGCTACATCAGTTTCTGGGGGATAGTTAGAGTACTATGTTTCATAGCATGTCTATTTTGTATAATGCAGTTTTCACATATCATGAATAAGTGACCATTGCATTTCCTCCTCACTTAGGAACCAACTGGTTGGTTGAGATCATCTCCTTGATTCTGACCAAGGGAGATTACAAGTGGATTCAGTCTGCGCCCACCTGGGAGCGCTCACCATGGTTAGATACTACTGAAGGATTTAACTTATTAAATGAACAGAAGGGTCCACGCGTTTTCTGCTCCCATCTTCCCATCCATCTCTTCCCCAAGTCTTTTTTCAGTTCTAAAGCAAAGGTCAGTGCATGAAAAATGAAACATTTTTGATCAAACACTTGAACTTTACTATGCAAGGTCTTTCTGAATGTGTTCTGATTGTGTACCTCTTGTGGGACCTCAGATGGTCACACACTAAGTGATGCTGTTACGGCTCCTTCCTCAGACCACATTAGAGGGCAGAGAATATCAAACACATTATCCTAGAAAGATTTTAGGGCACAAGTGAAAGGTCAATACCTGAACCTTAGGAAAACACATACTAATCTTAAAATTCAAAACTGTGTTTATATATGTGTCTTGTGAAAAAATGAATTGTTTTAAATTCGATTTGTTTGATGATAATTTCTTATATGGCTATTATGTATTATGATTACTTTTATCCTGCTTATCCTGTCTTATCTCTTCTCCTTCCCTGTGAGCTCTCCCTCCACCCTGCAAGTTCCTTCACAACATCCATGTCTACTCTTGTTTTGTTTTGGAACCCACTCAATGTGACCATTGTTGTTTGTGTGTACATGTGTTTGGAAATATCCTTTGGAGGCTGGTGAGCTCACTGGTAGGTACATAACTCAAGACAGGACTCTCTCTGTCCAGAATTTACCAGTATCCAATAATACAAGCAATTAAGGCTGTGTTCACTTAAGTTTTTAATCCCATCTTTTGCCTGATAGTTGTGAGCCTAGACTTGTGAAGATCCAATAGAGGCTACCTGAAACTGTTGTGGGTTCATTATGGTAACATCTGGTCGTGCACAGAAGGTGACATTTTATAGTCTTTCTCCCTATCTTCCAGCTCTTACATTCATTACACTATTTCTTTGGCAATATTCTTTGAATCAGAAGGGTCTGCATAAATGTCTTGTTCAAGACTGACCATTTAACCATGGTGTATTCCTAATACCTTGAATACCTATCAGTAAATGAATTATTATCATAAAAAGAGATGCTTCTCTGATTAAGGCAGAAAGGTTTTTTTGTCTATGAACATAAATATAATGCATAGAAGGTAACTTGAGGGTATACTGTTATAGTTAAATGCACAGTTGTGAAGAATTGGTAGTTAAACTGAGCACTGGGCAATTCTGCAGGAGATTTTCTGATTGATGCAGAGGGTCTAGCCCCTGGTGGATGAGACTAGGCTAGACATATTCTCTGGGAAGTGAAGATAGTTCTTCTCTATGTGGTCCTGTGAAGACAGTGTGACCAGTTCTCGGCTGCTGATATTGGTATGAACTTCCCTAACAAGCTGTACAAGGAATAGTAACTAAGAATCATAACCAAATAAACTCCAAATTCTCTACTATATTAATAAATATAACAGAATAATAAGTTGGAACAAACCTCTTTCTCACTAATGTTGTATGGTCCTGTATTCATTTAGCAATGAAAAGATGAAACTAATATATCTTTGGAGAGGGCCTCAAATCCAGTCAGGGAGTGGTTGTTTACTGTCATATCCATAGTGCCACTATTGCCCAATTGGGGTCACAATCTGGTCTGGGTGGTTGAAGCTGTCTGTGTGGACACAGAGCCTGACTGTAGTTTCCGACATCAGAATTGAGTATGGCCATTGATTTCTCCTCTTCCAGCAGCGTGCACAGCAAGCACCTTCTTGCACTATGAAACCAAGTCAGTAGAGAAGAGAATTCAAGCTTGGATCCAGAATTATTTCTGTATCTATTTTATAATCAAGGTGTGTGGTGTCTTCAACAATAGGGTTTTATCATCTGCTTCTGGTGTGCAACCAAGAGGCATAGGCATAGTAATTCTTAGTTACTATTCCTTGTGTAAAAGTCCCCTGGGCTCTCTTATTTAAGGACTTAAAAGGAAAATGCCACTTTTGGCAGTGGGACACTAGCTTAAAGACATGTATCTTTTAGAAGTAACATTATCTAGCCTTTTAGGATATTACCCTTCACATTCTTTAAAAATATTCTGTTTTTAACTTGGCTACAGTATAATATGTTTTCATAAGACTTATTCCTACATCCTTCAATTTAGTTAACAACACCCATTGTCTCTTCATCTATGCCACTCTTCCCTTTTTACTTTTTGCCCCTACCATCTGATTTTTTTTAGGTTTTTCCCTATGTCCTACTATGACCCCTCTTTCTTAAGGTGCATCTATCAATGATCAATTTGTAGTATCTTGGCTTCCAGGGGTATTCTGAATAAGTCCATTATTCTAGAGATTCAAAGTTAGGATTCACAAATAAATGAGTTTGTATGCTCTTTATCTTTGTGAACCTGGGCTACCTCAGTATAATTTTTCCTATTCTCATTCATTTATCTAAAAATTTTATAACTTCATATTTCTTTACATAATTCCACTGTGTCTGCTAAGCACAATTTTATTATCCATTCATCACTTGATGGGCATCCAGGTTAATTCTATTTCCTAGCTCTTATGAATAGTTGTGAATAGGTCCAAAATGAGGAACATTATTGTACAAATATTTCTGTAATAGGATACAGAGTTCATGAATCTATGTCCATATATGGTACACCTGGTTTATATAGTAGTTTTCTTCCTATTTATTTTTTGAAAAACTCTCATAATTATTTTGAACATTGCTGCACTAGTTACTCTTCCTTCAATGTGGGTAAGTGTTTCTTTTCTTTTTTAAAATTTTAGTTTTTTCATGTGTGCCTTTGTGTATGTGTATCAGCAAAGTGTGTGCCTGTGAGGATCAAGGATGTTTTTGGGAATCATCCTGGCAAACATCCTGTTTGCCTTGCTCTGGATTTTTCAAGCTCTGCCTTCCAGGGCCAGAAATATAGGCCTCTGCCTGGTTGTTTTACATGGGATCCAGGATCTGAACTCAGGACCTTCTACTTGCAAAGCAGAAACTTACCTCTTGAACCATCTTTCCAGCCCAGTGTTTTCTTTTCTCACACCATCATTTGATGTGCTTCAATGCCTTGAGGATGGCCATTCTGATAGATCAGTCAGAATCTTAAAGTACTTTTAGTCTACATTTCCCTGATGGCTGAGTTTAAAGTGTTTACTACCCATTTGTATCTCTTCTTTTATGAACTCTCTGTTCAGTTTCTTAAACCATAGTAAGTATTCCTGTGTGTGTGTGTGTGTGTGTGTGTGTGTGTGTGTGTGTGTGTGTCTGTCTGTCTGTCTGTGTGTGAGTGTATGTGTGTAGAAGATGGCAGTTGAGTATTTGTGCCAGTGGAGGTCTAAGTGTCACATTGGGGACCATGTTGGATTGTTCTACCTCCTTATTGTTTGCTCTGGAGCTTTCCAGGTTCTACCTTCCAGGGTAGAATTGCAGCACAATGCTATTTCTGCCCAGTATTTTTACATCGAATCTGGGGATCTGAACTCAGGTCTTGCTGCTTGTGAGGTAAAGACTTTAACTCCTGAACCATCTCCCCAGCTCCAGAGAGTCATTCTTCATACAATAAATACCTCCCATGAGGTAGATCAAATCACCCAAGAGAGAATTGTAACTAAAAGAAATATTGTGTTCAAATATCAATGTCTACATCCTATGAGGGTGTTCCAGATACATCACTGGTTTTGTAACCTCTGTGTCCATGGTGTCTAGCTCTCTGTTGACATCAGCAGCCTCTCTAGTCTCTTGTGAGGCTTCCAGAGCTTCACCAGAGAGATCAGGAATATTTGGGTTCTAACTTAACAACAGATCATTTCTAGCAACACACTTTCCTGCAGATGTATTTAAGACCATGGATTTTAAAGAATGTACAAACCACAATGGAAAGCTTAGAATAATGTCTTCTCTTGGAGATGTCTCCATGTATAAAACTATTGTGCATATCCCAATGAACCAACCCAGTGAACTTGCATGTGTCAAATTTGAATTTGGAAAATTCTTTTTTATTATTATTATTTATTCAATTGTGCATGTATGCATGTGTGTATGTATGTGTGTGTATGTATGTGTGCGTGTATGTGTGTGTGTGTGTGTGTGTGTGTGTGTGTGTGTGTGTGCGTAGAACCACAGACAAATTCGAGAACCACCACGGACCGCCTCCACCTCCTCATTTACTCTGCCCCGGGATTCACAGGCTCCACCCTACATGGGGTCTGGCATCCGAAATCAGGGCCTTCCGCCTGCAAGGCAGAGGCTTAACCCCTGAGCCACCTCTCCAGCCCCGAGTTTGGAAAATTCTTGACTGATTCTAAAGACAGATGAAGTCTGCAAAGTCACAGAGAGTTAGTGAACAATATAAAGTTCTTAACTGAATGTGTATACTCATCTTAAAAATGATATTAATGAATAAGACACATATGAACAGCAATGGTATTTATATTTAGACTTTTTCAATAACATTTGTGTTCCCTAGAGGGTTCCACAGGTCACACAGTGAGGCGAACATTTTCCTTATTCTTAAATTTTGACCTTGGATATGTACCCTCTTCATTGAGTCAAAGACCCATTTTATTTATGCATATCAAGGTGTGTATGAAAGATTTTATATTGTTATGCAGTTACAGCCTGGAATAATTTCATTATTTATCTTGTAAGTAATCCTGAAAATTTTTACAATTATAAATATGTCATTATTATTATTATATTTTAATTATTTGTTTATTTTTATTAATTACTATGTAATTTCTGATGCTTGTGTGTATATATGTGTGTTTGCATATGGATGAGTGTATATGTGTATGCAGGCATATATATACATGAGTGTACTTGAGTCTGTGTGTGAAGGCACAGGAGGGACATCAGGAATTACCCTGAATTACTATTCCACCTTATTGTTTTGCTCTGGGGTTTCACAGGCTCTAACTTCCAGGGCCAGAATTACATGCCAATGGCCTATCCACTTGACATTTTTTTTTTCTGATGGATCCATTTTCTTTTGGGGCATAGACTCTAACCACTGAACCATCTCCCATGTCCCAAACTCTCTTTTTAAGTAATAACATTTTATGGCCTTATCAATGACTTTGTGTCATTTTCAGCCCCTATTACCTAATCACAATCCCCAGCTTCCTTCCTTTACAAACTTCTTTCTTCCATACCTGTCTGCCTTCTGCTTTCATATCATTTGGTGCAGCTTATTAAGTCCCATTTGGGACTTAATGATAATGACATCTATACATCTAGGTGCTTGATAGAGCAAGGACACCATGCCAGTGAGCATACCATTGTAGAGAGTAACTCCCTTTCTCACTCATTCAGGATTAACCTTCACAACCCATCTTTTTAGTCAGCACAGTTCTATCCTCTAAATGTGTTCTATAATTTCACATGTACTTAATGCATACAGTTATCCTATCCCATCCTCACTTCTTTTACTGTTCTTGTTTATCTTGGTCCTCTTCTCTATAAAATCTTCCTCGGATTCTCTTTTTGTTTTTGAGGCAGCACCTCATGTAGCCTAGCACATCCTTGAACTCTTATGTATCCACTGATGAACTGATTGTGAAGCAGCTTGAACCCCTGATACTCCTGTATCCATCTCTTGCTGGGAATTCAGGTTTACACTACCATGTACAACTCTCCATATCCCCTTATAAATTCTCCTAGCAGCTTCATATATTGAGAAAATAACATATAAGAAAATAGAAACAAAGTAATTTTCTTCCACTGTTATATCCCTAGTTCAAAGACTAATGCATGGAAACTGTCAAATGTGCAATTGATTATTGAATTCTGTGATAAATGCATTTACTATTCATTGATAATTAACTAGCATTGTATATAAATTGATGAAAAAGTTGAGGGAGCCATTATTGCTTTTTATTTTTTTTTATTTCCACTGATATAGACTTAACAGGTACACCCACCCCTCCCTCCCTCCCTCCGACCCCCCACTGCCCTGTGCCCCCTCCCCTCCGCCTCCCTCCCCATCTCCCAGTGCCTCCCACTCCCATCCCCGGAGCATCCTTAAATGTGCATGCCCAACTCTCCTCTGGGTCCTACTCTCCAATGAGGTGCAAAGACCTAATGATAGTTCCCAGAACCGTTTCCTGTCCCACTTAAGCATAGGAACACTACTGTGGCTGTCAATCCCTTGCCTCTGAGGATCCTAGTGCCTTTAGTCCATGCTAGACTTTGTGAGGTCAATAGTGTATTGGACATTGCGCAGGGCATACAAAGTCCACATTATTGCTTTTTAATTTGCTTGTTTTTCCATTTAAGGTGATCTATTCCATAAGAAATCCCAGAGATGTTCTTGTATCTGGTTATTTTTTCTGGCATAAAACAGACTTTGTGAAGAAACCAAAGTCTTTTGAAGAATATTTTGAATGGTTCCTCAAAGGAAATGGTGAGTGTGCTGTTTAATATAGGTGCTAGGAAGTACTAATAGATTTATTTATTTATTATTTACTTATCATTTATTTATATTTATTTATTTATTTATTTATTTATTTAACATCGCGTTCTATGTAGACCATGCCAAACTTGAAGTCTTTTTGTAGCTAAGGATAACCTTGAGTTTCTGATACTGCTGCCTTCACCTCTTCAGGGTTAGGATGTCAGGTGCAAAATTCCATGCTCTTGGGGATCGAATTTATAAGTTTGTGAATGCTACTCAAACACTATCAACTTAACCACACTTCCATCTGGCCTTTCAATGTCTTTTAAAGACTTCAGTTGACTCTTTGTTCTCTCTCTACAATCATTCATCCTGTGCATCCAAGGCTGCTTCACACTGGAAACTAAACCTACCATCTTCCCATTTTCATGTACAGACACAGAATTATAACCTAGATTTGACTTGCCCTACAATCTGTCATCTTGACTGTATTCAGAATGTCTAGGATTTCAATCCTTGACTTGTCCCACAATCCACAGTATTCAAAGTATTCAAAGTATCTAGATTTACCAGAACAATCCAAGATATTTATATTGTACTTTCAATACTCCTTATTGGTGGTTTTATTGAAAGTCTCCTTTTCATGGTCTGTTCATAAACAGACCATAAACAGACCTTCTATCACTATGCTGAAGATGTATCTTTCAAAAAATCCATGGGCGTAGGAGAGATGACTTGGAGGTTAAGCTTCTGCTTCACAAACAGGACAACATGAATTCAGATCTCAGATCTCATGTAAAAACTCTGGGCAGAAATGGCAGCAACCTACACTTCCAGTTGTCCTTGAAAGCGGAGCTTGGGAAACACCAGAGAAACACAAATACTACATAGAAGAAATCCAGGATGATTTTCAAAGTCATCTTCTGGCCTGTATGGGCAAACAATGCCCTCTGATGCACACACACATCAAATTTTTAAATTAACAATTTAATTATGCACAATGATGAATTTCATTATGACATTTTAATTTTTCATTTAACTTGATAATTACAAGTCATTTTAAAAAATCATGTCATGGGATGGAGGAATGGCGCAGGTGTTAAAATGCTTCCTTGCAAGTAGAAGATCTTGAGTTTGGAACCTATATCATACCAGGCATAAATTGTGTCAGCTTGCACTTCCAGCTCTGGTGAGCAGAGCTTGGGAAATCCCACTCCTGAATAAAAGGAGGTAAAAGCAATCCAGCATGATTCACAATGTCACTATTGACCCTCCATAAGGACACAGTGCCCTGCGCCCAGTACACACACTACAAATAACATTTTTAAAAAAATGAAATATGGTGCCATATAAAACTCAATCACAGTGAGTACTCATTGTATTTCATCCTCTTGATGGCTTAATAGTTCACATTTCCAATCAATTAAAATATTCCACTAAGCAGAGCATGAATAATTTGTACTGCTACCTGTATATAGTGTCACTACTTTTCTATATAAGCCAGTAGCAGTACTTATGCATATAATAGAAAGCTCATAGAAGTCCTTCCTTTTTTGCTTTAATTCCTGATCTCTTAAGCATTTTGCATGTAATCCTCTCTTGTACTGTGTGATTGTCCCATAATTACTATGATGTCTTCAAGTGAATTCAAAAGTTCATTTACCTAAAATCCTGTGTTTCTCTATCACTCCTCAGTGGATTTTCTATTTCCTGGCTAGTTCCCATTTCAGTGCCAGTTGACAGAACCTGCATGATATGGACGCCCTACCATTTTAGAGGGCAAGAAATTGAGGTGGAAATCAATATCTGGCCAAATAGGGATTTTATGCTCTATCTGTGTCCAGAGTAATATACCCACACTCCTAGAATTCTTCTTATGAGAACAACTCAGCATATAAGGTTCATCAAATTTCACTGATAAAAACATAAAGCAAAATTTTATGAAAAATCTTTATTATGGCAGTCCAAGGACACCCAGGCCTGCCCAAGGTTAAGAACAGCCTAACAAATGATATAGTTGGTACTCTGAAGCATACAAAGGTAGAGAGGAAGATATCTAGCAGTAATTTCCCATCATTCTGGAATAGGGGAAACATTCCTCCCTTCAAGGTCCTATTCCCAGCATCCTGGTAGTAGAATACTGGCATCCCCTCCTTTGATCCCTTGCATTGAAGGGATTTTACAGAAGTCTGATAAACTTAATTGTCCTTAAAACAGGGGGGAATTTTTCATTAATAAAGATAAGCTAATACAACAGAGAGAATTTAATATGATTTTTATAGAGCTGAGGGTCTGGCAGCCAAAGGAATCATGAGATAGCATGAAGGTAGGCGAGCATTAGAACAGAGGACGTAGCTTAAAGTCAGACAAGACAGGGAAAGAATCTCCAAGGACAGCATGTGTCATGGTTTGAAATGTGTCCCCCACAGTCTCATGTGTTTGGCAAGGTCATGGCACCTGGAGAGGTAGAACCTTAATGGAGGAAGGCAGTCACAAGGGGTGGGCCCTGAGGCGGATTAGTCCCACCCTACCCCCAGGAAAAGTCTGCCTTTGGAGCAAGCATTCTGCAGCTCTCAACTTTCAAGATGTCTGCAGTGACTTAGTCTCTTCCAGCTTTGGCCAGCCAGCCATGCCGCTGTGAGAAACTGTGCCTTCCCTCTGGAACCATAAGCTTAAAAAATCTCCCTTTCCCCCTTAAGTTCATTGACTTTGTATGCTCTCTCACAGCAATAGTTAAGAGTAACTGTTACAGCATGACAGTACAAATCTGTAGAAGTGCCTAGAGTAGGGAGAAATCTGCAGTCTCTAGAACAAAGGAGAGTTCTGCTTTTCAGTTTTCAGGTATTACTAAGGGTTGCCAGGGACATAGAGCATTAGGGAAAGAATGGTAGGTACAAGGCTATCATGATGCGGAAGTTGGATGTTTAGGATTCTAGGAATTTCCATATTACAGGTAGAGAAAGCTTTACAAAATGGGTTAGCCATGACTAATATTTGTCAAGCTTAAGGTAATCCCAGGCTCTATGAGACCCTGTTCCTCCCAAACACTCCTCCCCCAAAAAGAAGTTACTGACTACCTCTTTGATATGTTCCTCCCAAACACTCCTCCTCCCAAAAGAAGTTACTGACTACCTCTTTGATAACCATTTCATGAACATAAAATTGGTATACTAATTTGCATGATTTGGATTCTTTTTTATTTTGTGTGGGAGGAGGGAATAGGCATCTCATATATCCTGGGATAGTCATAAACTCACAATGCACCCAACAATGTCTGCAAACTCCTGATCCTCCTGCTTCCAGCTTCAGAGAGTTGACATTACAGATCTGGGCTGCCACGTGTGATGTGACCTTTGGCTCTTCTGAACTACTTACAACTCTCTGTCATTCATTGTGCAATCCATTTTCTCTTTCCAACATTTCTGAAGATCATTTACCTTCAACACTATTCCCAGTAGGCTGAACATAACTGAACTCTTTGGATCTCTCTCTTTTGACTTACCATAAGCTAGAAGTTCATAAAAGAGTTGACAGTGTGTAAATTGGTGATATAGGAGGCTAAGCTATCAAAACTGAGAACCACTGAACACTGGAATATGTGGAGTACTAGGGATAGAACAAACCATACTTGGCACTTATAAATGGAACAGAGCTTTGGGTTCAGAAGAGTGTTGGCTGCTTCCACTTGTCATGTGTCAGAGACACTATTATCCAGGTGATGATTTGAGAGGTTGTAGAATGCTTAGAAGATGTGGTCCAGTGTAAGCAATCTTGCTCTCTGACAGTTAAAATAACTCTCCAGAAGGATTATGAGAATAGTTGAAATCTGGACATGACCAAGCTCTCTGTCCATCTGTATTCTTAGTGCTTCCATCAGTTCATGTTCCACTTAGACTGGTGGGGACAAGAAGATCCAGTAACTATGACAATATATGAGAGCCACATGGAGATTTATTAAGAGAGAAGAACTGACATGAGATAGAGAGAGAGAGACAGAGAGAGACTTAAAATGTACAGGTTTGTTAGAGCTGAGGACCTAGTGCTAGGGAAACCATAGTTTTGTTCTTAAGATGGGAAAGCACTGGAACACAAAAAAGAGTTGAAGTTAGACAGGATAGGAAAAGAGCTCCCATGGATAGTGTGGTGGAAGGAAATCTGAGAGCACAAAGCAGAGAGAGAAAGAGGGTGAGATTTTATGCTTCAAAGTTTTCAAAGAGTTCCTGTGGAGTAGCTAGGAAAGTAGCACAGCAGAGATGGGGAGTGAAACATTATCAAGGATTCAGAAGGTTTGCTTTGCTTAGTGACTCTACATTTAACCAAGGGTAGAAGAGGCATTACAATGTGGGAAGGCTGTGGCTGCCATTGTAATCTGGTATAAAGTGTATCCTTGGTAATGATTTTGTGATAAGACAGTATGTTAATAAACTTCAATTCTATGAGCTCAACATTATATGTATATGTGTATATATCCTGCTGAACAAAAGTAAATATATTTATTTATTAATCATACTTAGTTAAGGTGGCTAGAAATACTGGAAAACTGAAAATTATGAAGACCCTTCCTTTTCTTTGGCAGTCTACACACTTTCCCCTCTTTTTCCCCACACAGTACCATATGGATCATGGTTTGCACACACCCGCGGCTGGATGTCCATGAGGAACAGGGAGAACTTCCACTTGCTTAGTTATGAAGAGCTGAAAAAGGTAACTATCATCCATGCAGTCACCATGACCCTCCTTCCATCTAATGTTCCCCCTTTCCACCTTCTTGGATCACAATATGATCCCCTTTGGTCTTCATCAACCAATATCTTCATTACCTTTTTACATTTTTTAATATTAATTTTTTCTTTATTTCTTCCACTCATACAAAGTTGATAAGTACCCCATTCCCCTACCTCCCTCCACCCCTCCCTGGATCCCCTTGCTCCCTCCCTCCTTTTCTCCCAGTGCTCCTTCCCCCATTCCTGGAGCATCCTTTAGTGTGCATGTCAAACTTCCCTCTGGATCCTCCTTTCTGATGAGGTGTAAGGACTCAGTGGCATTGCCTAGAGCTCTTTTTTGTGTTCCCCTTTAATATAGGAACACTATTGTGGCTGTTAATCCCTTGCCTCTAAGGATCGTAGTGCCTGTGACCCATGCTAGACTTTGGGTGTTCAATGATATGTTGGTAATTGTGCAGGTCATGAAAAGTCCTATTATGATTACTTCGGCATGATACTCTCAATAGATGCAGAAAAAGCTTTTGACAAGATCCAACAACCCTTTATGATCAAAACTCTAGAGAAGGTTGGAATGGAAGGAACCTTTATCAACATAATAAAAGCTGTCACAACAAGCCTACAGCAAGCCTGCAAGCTATACTCAATGGGGAAAAACTTGAAGCATTCCCGCTTTGATCAGGAACTAAACAAGGCTGTCTACTCTTACCACTTCTATTCAATATTGTACTTGAAGTCTTAGCTGAAGCTGTAAGACAAGAAAGGGACATAAAAGGGATTCAAATCAGCAAGGAAGAAGTCAAGTTTTCTCTATTTGCAGATGACATGATCTTATACCTGAGTAATCCCAAAAACTCCACCAGAAAGCTCCTGGAACTAATACAGAAGTTTAGCAGGGTGACAGAATACAAAATAAATGTGCAAAAATCAGTGGCCTTCCTATATGCCCAGAATGAAAGAAGTGAAAAAGCCCTGAGAGAAACAATCTCATTTACTATAGCCCCTAAAAAAATGAAATACCTTGGTATAAACCTAACCAAGGAAGAACATTAAAACCCTAAAGAAAGAAATTTCAGAAGACACCAGAAGGTGGAAAGAACTCCCATGTTCCTGGATTGGCAGAATCAATATCAAAAAAATGACCAGCCTACCTTTTTACATTTTTTTATTTCAGTGAGAGAGAGAGATTGAGAGAACATGCATGTCATAACACATGGGTGGAAGTTACAGGAACATTTTCAAAATTCAGTTCTTTCCTTCTACCTTTTGGATTTCTGGGTTAGTGAATTCAGGTCATCAAGTTTGTGAGCAGACACCTTTCCCATTGAGCTATCTCACCAGCCCCTGAATCTTCTTATGGTCAAGGTTCTATTTTGTCTTTTATGTCTTTTTATTTCAGTGAACTCTCCTGATGCAGAGTATAATGGCTTTTGCTTACACAACAGTTTATAAAACTCTCTGTGTATCAATACCAAGGAATACTGTAGAAGCTGCTGGGGAAGAGAACTTATCACAAGCCCCATCAAGTTGCAATAAAAAAATCACCATTTCAACAGGTGCCCACCACTATAATAGTTGCACAAATATCAAGGAGACAATTGACAGCTATTTAATTAAAGTCAAAACCCGCTTATCAGAATGGAGCACATACCTGTTACTGTAATCTAAAACAAGAACCAAAAAAGGAAAGGAAATAGATAAACAGGGAAAAACAGATAATGAACCCACAGGTAGGAATACAGTACATCAAACTGGTCTGTAAATAGCTGTAATTTTACCCATAGATTGGAAGAACATTTAACATTCACCCTAGAAATCTTCTTCTACAACACAAGTAGAGACAGAATGCAGCCTAGGGAAGAGCAATGAAGTGGACAACAAAGGCCAGCCATAATGCAGAGTAGCAGAGACTTAAACAGCCTCACCTAGAATCAGGACAACCTAATATCTCCACATCCTAAGGCACAGAAGAGGAGGCAGTGAGATTGGCAGAATCAATATCATAAAAATGACCATCCTGCTTTTACATTTTTTTATTTCAGAGAGAGAGAGATCCAGAAAACATGCATGTCATAGCATATGGGTGAAAGTTACAGGAACATTTTCAAAAGCCAGTTCTTTCCTTTTACCTATTGGGTTTCTGGGGAGGCAGTAAGATTATAAGAACTTTCACCATTGGACAAGACATTCAACTCAAGGCAGGACTGCCTCATTTAGGAATGCATTAAAATCAGATTTGTCCTTACCATAACTGCATAATGACTGACATACCAACATGCCCCCAGAGAAAAACCAGAAACTCAGGAAATATAAGAACATACAGTGGAAACCTTGGGGACTAATGCTGAATAAGTGAAGGGAAATGCCCCTATCTGTGGGGTGACCAGAAGACCAGCAACTTGGTATGCCACAGAGACCTGAACCCCCACAAGAGTAGATGAGCCAGAGGGAATCCTGGGGTCCATAGAAGCAGACAGGCAGGAGAGTGGAAGCGAATGGGAGGGATTGATAAAAGAATCAGAGGGAGAGGCCATGCTTATAAAGGTAGAAAAATAAAATAAAATAAAATAAATTCTTTCTGTATAAGAAACACAATGTGGGGCTGGAGAGACAGCTAGGCATTAAGCATCTGCTTAGGAAGCAGAAAGTTCTGAGCTTGGATACTGGATCACACCTAAAAACACAAGGAAGAAATGGAGGCATCCTGCACTTCCTGTGCTGTAAAATCTGGGAAGCTCTAAAGCAAACAAAAAGGAGACAACACAATCCAGGGTGATTCTTCGCTACCCTTGGGCTTCCATGGGGCACACACAGTGCCCTCTGATACACACAAACAAAAACAGAGAGAGAGAAAAAAAGAAAGAGGAGAGAGGAAGAGAGACAGACACACAGAGAGAGAGAGAGAGAGAGAGAGAGAGAGAGATGAAAAAGGAAAAAAGAAAGCACAGTACTGCTAACACCAAAATAAGGACAGAAGGGACAGTGCCATTCCACAGATCTGTCCCACTCTGTGCTGTCTCCACTTAATTGACAGAAGAGGAGTGAAGGCATGAAGTCAGTCTATGAATACAGTGAAAGGCCAGGTACTCAAGTGTCAGGAAATGATCTGAGTGCTGCTCCCAACTGGACAAGTGGGCCCAGGGTAGTCTTGGACACACCGTAGAGTGTCATTGGCAAGTACAATGACCATGATTAAATTGAATCAGTTGGCTGGTTGAAAAGACTTACTAGGTAACATTTGAAATGCTCCCAACATATAGTTGGGAGGTTTTACAGTGTGCTGACACACTATATTGAATTTTATACACTGATTGGAAAAAAGAAAGAATGAAGTGGAGCAGGAGGGGGCATAAGATTGGATATAAAAGGGTGAAAATCACATAATATTCACCTGTTATCCTCTAATTCTGTAACTGGACACAGGAGAATCGGAGGTTATGGATATTCTCATGTAGAGGGTAATTTCTAAGTCAGCCTGAGCTACATGAGACACTGTCTCAGTTAGTGCCTCTGTCCACCCCTCCCAGCTCTGAATTCCAACTGTGTTGTTAATGTCTGAAGCTCTGCAGCACTGCAGAGCCACAGTGTATGTGTAGCTCCCATCTTCTCTCTGCCTGCTTCTCTTTCTTCAGTCCAAATTGATCCTTTCTTTCTCTTTCATTGTGCTGTTCCTTTCTTCAAACCACCCCCATTCTCTAATCCTCTTCCACAATTCTCCTTTCTCATAGTTATCCCATTGCCTTCTCCTTCCCATGCTCATAACTGTTTCTTCTTTTAGGACACACGAGGAACTGTAGAGAAGATCAGTCAATTCCTGGGGAAGAAACTAGAACCCGAAGAGCTGGATTTAGTCCTCAAGAATAGCACCTTTCAAGCCATGAGTGAAAACAAGATGTCCAATTTGAGCATCATCCCTGAAGATACTTTTAATGGTGTTTTAAAACTCCTGCGGAAAGGTAAAAATAAATATTCTAATTTAAAATGTGTTAGTACTCATGGAGGTTTTCCTGATGCTGATAAAACTCATAGGATTGAAGTGTTGGATGTGCCAGCACTAATTGCTCATCATTTGTAGAGCTTCACATACAAGGTTAATATGTTCATTGTATAGATATGTAATTCAGATACTTGAATATAGTTGATAGATTAGATTTGTTAGGGCTAACTGACTGGTGAACTTGAAAAGAGATATACCCTGTGTACATGGACACATGAAGAAATCACTGAAGCGGAAAAGGACAGAGAAGATATTTTCTTCTTAGCTTGTGGGGAAAGATTAATCATGGTCATACTTTAAGGAGCAACTCAGATGAAAATATCTAATGTGTGAAGGTTAAGACATCAGGATGAGAAATTATGGAAGAAATACATTAAAAGCCTTCAAATACAGATGACTGCAAAAGTGAAGAAGAAAAAGCACTAGGACTAAGATGAGAACTCTATGGTTTTCAGGGTAACTGGAAATTGCCTAGTTATATTTTGAAATACTTTAGACAGTAACCACTCTTCTCTGAGCTGTGCATTCTTCCTGGTTTACTTATTGCCAGGGGTGTTGAGATCAAAGGTGACACCTTTACTAACAAATAAGTCAATCATAAACATGAGATTGACCTTGGATGTTTACAGGGTACCATGTACAAATGTGGCATTCTGTTATACTACTCATATCAATGAATAGTATATTATTTATGTAGGCCATGCAACACTTAGTTGGAGATGTCAGTTTGACCTAAACCTTGCCTAGATCTTTTGGACAATTCTAGAAAAATTAGCAGTTAAGGCAAACCCTGAGTCAGTTGTTGGGAGATTATCTAACTGATGAGGGAAGAACCAGTCCATGGTGTGTGGGACTATTCTCTGGACAGCTGGGAAAGATGGAGAGAACTGTTTTAGTATTTTAGCATAGAGGCCTTCTGACAATTACTGGTTTCAGATCGACATCTATTGCTACTGTGCTGAGCAACCTCCTCAGGACTACTTCCCCCCACCCTTCTGTTAATATCTAACTCATTCTCTCAACAATCCTTTCACCAATTACATATTGATAATGTCTGGAATTCTTTGAGAAATGTAGAGTGTTCCATTTAAGAGCATATTTTGATTTAATAATATATTAAAAATATTTTCATCCCTTCATGCATAAGGCAATTACATAAAGTACATAAAAAGGATGGGACTGTACAGTTCTAAATAGTGTGCTGAAAGAGAATTTCACTTAGTGTTGGTCAAAGATAAGGGGATAAATCAACCATACCTGGACATACTGCTGACATCAGACAAAGAATTATGGGCTGTGTGGGCCAAACAGAGTAATCAACATGAAAACCTTGTGCTTCTGAGCCCAAATTGGACACTTCTTGTAATGGAGAACTGAGAGAGATACACTTTCATAAGGGATGCAACCTGAAAGGACACAGCACAGACCCAGCTGAGCACATACAACACATTGCACTATGTCTGAGGGAAACTGAGAGTCCCTGGAAATTCTGAGGTGAAACTGTAGGAATTTCCACATCTGATCTAGACATCAAGATGTTTGTTACACTGTGGAAAAACTTTTATAAGTAAATTGCAGAGGAGACAGAAAAGGAGAGAGAGTGATTAATTAAAATTTACTATTATTATGGATATGAGAAGTGTTATTGGTTTGTACCATGTCATAGAAATAGTGGTAAGAAGTAGCTAGAATCCAGGTGCATCAGAAAATAGAATTACTACTGTTAGATTAAGTACCTGATGGGAGAGAAGACAAGTTAGAGGACCATATATCTCTGAAGACATAGTAATATATGTGGGTATGATTGCAAAGAGGAAGAAAGAAGGATTGTCCAAGGATGCAATTGCATCAGGAATGTCCATGTCAAGGACCTGGTAATACCATGTGCTAGAAGAAAGGTGAGATGTGAGGATCCATTGATAAATCTTGTGTGTACTTCATGTTCTCCAGGCACCACAGGAGACTGGAAAAATCACTTCACTGACACTCAAGCTGAAGCCTTCGATAAAGCATTCCAAGAGAATATGGCAGGTTTCCCTCCAGGGCTGTTTCCCTGGGAATAAGATCTCCACACATCTGAATAATATATGGGTACTCTTATTTGTTTTCCTATCAAAACATATGCAATACTGGGTGTGGTCATAGAATAAAACTGATTATGTAATCTGCTTTCCTTGCTTCTTTTAACACTGGTGTGTTACAAATCATCAGCATAAACCTATTTACCTTTTGCATTCCATCTTTAAAAAAAGCTTTTTGCAATATTTTAATATATAAAATGCTAAGGAATAATACAAGTATTACCTAAAGGTCTGTCAACATTTTTAACATGGTCAGAATCTAGAAATAGTTATGGCTCCTTTCCATGCCATCCCATGTATATTTTTTTCATGTTATTCAACATCTTCAGGGAGGGATCAGGATTTAAGACTCCTGTCTCACAAGCAGAAGGACCTGAGTTTGCATACCTTGTACCACATAAAAATGGCCAGGCAGAAATAGCAGTGGTCTGCAATTCCAACCCTGGTGAACAGAGCCTGGAATATTCCAGGAAACAAAAAGGAGGTAAGAAGCAATCCAGGATGACTCCTGGGGTCACCTTTGGTCCACTGCAGTAACATAAGGTTAACTCTGAAACACACACACACACACACACACACACACACATTCGCAAAAACACACACTCACAAAAAAAGAAAAAGAAAAAAGCTGAAAGGAAATAAGGAATTTTATCCCAGTTTACAATTCCTGGTTGCAGTCCATCACATCAGGAAACTGGCCATGGAATATCCAAACTCAAGAGTAGAGAGAACCAATGCAGTTATCATCTTTAATTCTCTCCTTCATATACACCATGCGACACTCAATTATGCATTCAGGACAACCCTACAGGCTTTCTCAGAAGCATGCTTTAACCCAATAATTTTTCAAAGGTTTCTGGTCAAGGGCCACATTCAAAGTCTTTCGCTGACATTGAAAAAGAACTGTCGCATCTGGCCATCAAAGAAATGCAAATTTAAACTTCTTTGAAATTCCATTCCACACCAGGTGGAATGAATAGTATTAAGAAATCAAATAACCCAAGTTTGGATTCTAGACCCACACAAAAACACAGGGCAACAAACAAGAGTCTCTCTGTCTGGCACAGAGGCCTGAACCCCCATGAGAACAGATAATACAGAGGGGACCCTAGGACCCATAGAACCAAAGGACAGGAGAATAGGAGAGGTAGACTAGGACCAAGTAGGGATGGCAGTGAGGGTGTGATGGGATTGGATGGGAATAGGGATAAAAGGAGGGGAGAACAAGGGAGGCAAGGAGCATGTACATAAAAATGTAAATTTAATGAATTTATTAAAAAATAGGGCTAAAATGGTGGAAGCCTTCATTTCCAGCCCTGGAAGATAGAGTCTGGAAAATCCAAAACAACAAAGAAGTGGAACAATCCATGGTGATATCCAATGACACCTCTGGGCCTTCACTAACACACACACTGCCCTCTTCTATATCTCATGAATCTACAGAGAGCAAAACACATATCTATACATGAAACAATAAAAAATAAAATAAAATAACGTAAACACCTATTTTTTTATGTTGGAAAGCATGTTTTTGGTATGTAAGCATTTTTTGTGCCCAGAAATTTATTGGTGAAAACAAATTTTTTTAAATTTATTTATTTATTCCACTCATACGAAGTTGATAAGTACCCTATTCCCCTCCCTCCCTCCACCCCTCCCTGGATCCCCTTGCTCCCTCCCCCCTTTTCCCCTTCCTTTCCCTCCCTCCCTCCCTTTCCCCTAGTGCTCCCCCCCCATTCCTGGAGCATTGTTTAGTGTGCATGTCAAACTTCCTTCTGGGTCCTCTTCTCTGATGAGGTGTAAGGACTCAGCGGCATTGCCTAGAGCTCTTTTTTGTGTTCCCTTTTAGTATAGGAACACTATTGTGGCTGTTAATCCCTTGAGGTTAGAAGTGAAAACAAATTCTTAAGAATGATAAATCTCTGTTTGCGTTTCTCAGATATCATGTCTCTCCAGTCAGAATGACTAAGATCCAAAACACAAACAATAGCAATTGCTGGCATGGATTTAGGAGGAAGGGAACCCAAAAGGGTTCTACATTTGCTGGTGGTATGATAAACTAATACAATCCTTTTGGAGATCAGTTTGGAGGTTCTAAAAACATGTAAAAATTGAAATATCGTATGATCCAACTATAGCACTCTAGGGAGTATTCCTAAAAAACATAGCACCCTCCTACATAGTCATGTATTCAGCCATGCTCATAGCAGCTCTGTTCACAGTAACAAAGAAAAGGAACCAACCTAGATATCCAACAGTTGATGAATGGTTAATAAAATATGTGCCACATATATACAATGTAATATTATTCAGCTGTCAAGAAAAAATGAACTAATAAAAGCTGTGTACAACAAGCACACAGCAAGGATTATACTCAATGGGGAAAAACTAGAAGCAATCCCAATTCGATCAGGAACTAGACAAGGCTGTCCACTCTCACCACTTCTATTCAATATTGTACTTAAAGTCTTAACTGAAGCCATAAGACAAGAAAGGGGTATAAAAGAGATTCAAATTGGCAAGGAAGAAGTCAAGCTATCCCTATTTGCATATGACATGATCTTATACCTGAGGGATCCCAAAAACTCCACCAGGAAGCTCCTGGAACTAATTGAGAAGTTCAGCAGGGTGGCAGGATACAAAATAAACGTACAAAAATCAGTGGCCTTCCTATATGCCCAGAATGAAAGAAGTGAAAAAGCCCTGAGAGAAACAATCCCATTTACTATAGCCCCTAAAAAAATGAAATACCTTGGTATAAACCTAACCAAGGAGGTAAAAGACCTTTACAATGAAAACTTTAAAACCCTAAAGAAAGAAATTACAGAAGACAACAGAAGGTGGAAAGGCCTCCCAGTTCCTGAATAGGCAGAATCGACATTGTAAAAATGACCATCCTACAGGCAATATACAAATTCAATGCTATATCAATTAAAATCCCAAAGCAATTCTTTAAAGAAGTTGACCAATCTCAAAATTCATATGGAGGCACAAAAGACCCAGGATAGCAAAGACAATCCTGAGTAACAAAAACACTGCTAGAGGTATCACCATACCAAACCTTAGTCTATACTACAAATCCATAGTTATAAAAACTGCCTGGTACTGGCTCCAAAATAGACACACAGATCAATGGATAAGGGTTGAAGACCCAAATATAAGCCCACAAAATTACAGCCATTTGGTCTTTAAAAAAGGGGTCCAGAAAATTCAGCAGAAAAAGAACAGCATCTTCAACAAATGGTGCTGGCAAAACTGGATCTCCACATGCAGAAGATTAAAACTGGACCGTACTTGTCACTATATACAAGACTTAATTCCAAATGGATCAAGGACCTTGATATAAGGCCAGAGACTATAAAAACCATAGATGAAAAGATAGGGAACTCCCTCGAGCTGATTGGGCTAGGCCAACATTTCCTAAACAGACATCCAATGGCACAGTCACTGGTACCAACTCGTAACAGTTGGGATCTTGTGATTGTAACTGGAGCACAAAGGCAACCCACAGAATGGGAGAAAATCTTCACTAACCACATATCTGATAGAGCTCTATTATCCAAAGTGCACAAAGAATTTAGAAAACTTAGCACCAAGGAAACAAATGGCCCAATTAAAAAATGGGCTTTGGAAATCAAAAGAAACTTTACCAGGGATGAAATTGAAATGTCTAACAAGTATCTTAGAAAATGCTCCTCATCCTTAGCCATCAGGGAAATGCAAATCAAAACTTCCCTGAGATATCATCTCACCCCGGTCAGGATGGCAAATATCCACAATACAAACAACAACAAATGCTGGAGAGGATGTGGAGAGAGGGGAACTCTCCTACATTGCTGGTGGGAATGCAGGCTCATACAGCCACTCTGGTGAGCCATCTGGAGATTCTTAAAGAGATTAAAGATGGAAATGACACATGACCCTGCTATTCCACTTCAGGGAATAACCCCAAATACAGCAATAATTCACCTCGATAGCACAAACACCACCATGTTCATAGCAGCACTGTTTACAATAGCAAAGTCATGGAATCAACCCAAATGTCCAACAGTTGATGAGTGGATAAGGAAACGGTGGTACATCTATACAATGGAGTACTACTCAGCCATCAAAAATGATGAATTACTGGAATTTGCGGGGAAATGGATGTCATTAGAAACAATTATATTAAGTGAAGTATCCCAGACTCAGAAAATTAAGCGCCATATGTACTCCCTAATAGGTGGCTCCTAGTACCAAACCCACCCAGCCTACCTAGAGACACTCAAAGATAAATCTATGTAATACCCACAGTAATTGCAAGGATTATGAACAGGAGGGATGGGGTAGGAGGGCCACACCAGAAACAAGGAGAAAGGGGACCATGTTACAACAGACAAAATAGGCCTCCATCAAGGACCGCAAGTAAGTAATGAGACATCTGGTTAAGTTCACAGACTTTCGTTCCTGATCATTTACAACTGAGGATGTATGATCTCACCAGAAGGGGAGGGCATATAGTCTGGCAGATAAAAAGTAACCATTTTGCAAATTGGTGATTGACCCCTCCCTCACTGTGGTTTCCTACTTTTATTACATCTACCTTTGAATGTGCTCTTATAACAAGACTCTAGTTTAACAGCTTTTTGTCTCTGGCCAGGAGGTAACATACAATGCCCATCAGGAGGGAGTGAAGGGCATTGCAGGAGCAGCAAAACTGCAAAAGAAAATCAACAAACCACAATCCAGAACTTCAGAGACTCTATATCAACCACCTAGAACTAGGCCTGCCTATTCTCTCCCCATCCTGAAGCTCAGGGAAATTTGCAGAAGAGGGGGCGGTAAGATTGTAAGAGCACAAGGATGGGAGGAGCAATGATATGCAAGATACTCCACACAAGTTAGGCCTGAAGCAATCATAATGGGACTTTGGACGCCCTGCGCAATGTCCAACACACTATTGACCGCACAAAGTCTAGCATTTGCTAAAGGCACCAAGATCCTTGGAGGCCAGGGATTGACAGCCACAGTAGTGTTCCTATGCTTAAGGGGAACACAGGAAAGGGTTCAGGGAAATGCCACTGGGTCCTTGTACTTCATCGGAGAGGAGGGCCCAGAGAAGAGTCTGGCATGCACATTAGGGGATTCTCTGGGGATTGGGGGGGGTGGCACTGGGGGATAGAGGGGGGAGGTGTAAGGGGAGGTGGAGCAGGAGGTTGGGGGGAGGAGGAGGGAGAGAGGGAACCGGTGTACCTACCAAGTTTGTATGAGCAGAAATAATAATAAAAAATGTTAAAAAAAAAAGAAAAAATGAACTAATGAAATCTTCCAATAAATGGATGGAGCTGGAAGAATTTACATGAATGAAATTCCCAGATTCAGAAAGACAGGCACTATATGCTTAACTATATGGAGTTAAACTTTCATTTTGATATAATCAAGCAAAACCTCTCATAATACTCATAAATGCAAAGGAATACAAAACAGGCAAATGTAGCAAGATCCCAAACAGTGGAAACCAAAGAACAGGGGCAAACAGTTAAAAAAAGCTTTTATGTCAGAAAAGTCTCAAAGGGGAGGGAAGAATAAAAATAGGAACACAGTAAGGAGCGGGATTAGCCTCCAGGTAACCAACCAACTGATTACAAGACCTTAACCACTGTCTCAATGTCAGGGAGCACATGGCCAGTAATGTAAAACAATCTAAACAGCAGTAGAAAGTTGACACTAGACATTGTCAGATGTCTAGATAGTAATTTAAAAACATATGTTAATAAACCATCATCTAAGTACCTCCCACTATATCTCTAGATAAGGAAAGAACCAAACACTCAAAAAAGATGCAGGCTAATGTAATGGAACAACCAAAGTGCCGAGTATCCGTGACTCTAAAATGCTCATTCAAAATCAGGTCAATGTAACTCCCTTATATCATAAAATTCAAGGAACTTTGCAGAATGGGAATGGTAAGAATGTAAGAGCCTAAAGATGAGGATAAAAAAAAAGTTGGATTTAGTCCTCACGAATAGCACCTTCCAAGCCACAAATGAAAACAAGATGTCCAACTTCAGCATCCTCCCTGAAGAAACTATTCATGGTGTTATAAAATACATGTGGAAATATAAAAATAAATATCCCAGTTTCAAAATGTGGTTTCCCTGATGCTTATAAAACTCAAAGTATTGAGGTGTTTGGATGTGCCAGCATTAATTGCTCATCGTTCAAAAAGCTTCATATATAAGGGTAATATGTTCATTGTCTAGATATTGAATTCACATACCTCATTATGGTTGATAAATACTTGCACAGGAGCATGGGATTCAAGATAGTTTATTAGGGCTGCTGGACTAAAGAAAAATACCCAGGGTACATAGATACATGAAGAAATCACACAAGAAGGATAAAGAAGAGATTTTCTCGCTAACTTTGTGGCTCAGCTAAAATGACAACATCTAATGTATGGAGGTTAAGACATCCGGAATGGGAAATTGTGGAAGAAATATATGAAAAACCTCCAAAAACAGACTTGACTGCAAAAGTCAAGAAGACAAAGCACTAGATTAAGATGATTCTGTGGTCTTCAGGATGAATGGAATGTGCCTACCTACATTTTGAAATAATTTGGACAGTGACCACTCTTCTCTGAGCTGAGCATTCTTCCTGGTTTACCTGTAGTTAGGTGTATTGAGATTAGCGGTGATACCCTTGCTAATAATTAATAACGAACATGAGCTTGATCTTGGATGTCTACAGGATACCATTTACAAATGTGACATTCTCTAATGCCACTCATATGAATGAATTGTAAATTATTTATGTGGGCCATACAACACTTAGTTGGATATGCCAGTTTGACCTGAAACTTGATTAGAAACTGTGGGAAATGCTATGAAAAATTAGCAATTAAGGCAAACACTAAGCCAGCTGGTGTGAGATTATCTAACAGATGAGGGAGGAAGCAGTCCACGGTGGATGGGACTATTCCCTAAACAGGTGGGCAAGATGGAGTGAATTATTTCAGTATTTTAGCATACAGGCATACAGTAAAGCAAGAAATCATTCCTCTTTCTCAGATCTTTCTATTGCTATGTGGCAGCTAGTTTCCTTAGTTGCTGTTATTGGTCTAAACTTTCCTGCCATTCTGTTTCATACAGAACAGGAATATGAAAACTTCAAATAAACATCATGTCTACCTAAGTAGCTTTGGCCATGAGTTTGTATCAGCAACAGAAAAGAAGTAGTGATTCAGGAAAAGTTATGCATTTTTATCTTTTCTTTATTTAGGCAGATGTGAGCACTATGGGGCAAAGAATTATGTGATGTGTGGATCAAACAGAGTAATCATTGTGAAAACCTTGTGCTTCTGAGGCCCAAATGGAGACCTCCTGTAATGGAGAACTGAGAGCAATACACTTTCATAAGGGATTCAACCAGAAAGGACACAGCAAAGACCTAGCTGATTACATACAACACATTAGCACTGTGGCTTAGGGAAACTGGAAATCCCTGGAGATTCTGAGGTGAAACTGTAGTATGTCCCAACTCTCATCTAGACATCAAGATGGCTGCCACACTTTGAAAAATTTTTACAAATTATCTGCATAGAGAGAGAGATGAAAGGGAGGAGAGAGAGAGATGGATTAAAAATCTGTTGTGATTATGGATATGAGAAGTTTTGTAGGTTTGTACAGTGAGAATTAGCTAGTATTCAGGTGCGTCAAAAGATAGAACAGATATTGATAGATTTTTTTAAATTATTATTTATTCAACTGTGCATGTATGTGTGTGCGCGTGTGTGTATGTATGTATATATCTATGTGTGTGTGTAGAACCACGGACGAATTCGGGAACCACCATAAACCGCCTCCTTGTTTACTCTGCCCCGGGATTCACAGGCTCCACCCTACCAGGACCAGAAAAGCAGCTGCCCAGCGTCTATACGTGGGGTCTAGGATCCGAACTCAGGACCTTCTGCCTACAAGGCAGAGGCTTAACCCCTGAGCCACCTCTCCAGCCCCTAAATATTGATAGATTTTTGTATCTTATGGGTGAGAAGACAAGTTAGGGGATCATTTATTTCCCAAGAGGTAGAAATACATATGGGTATTTTTTCAAGGAGGAAGAATGATTCTCCAAAGATGCAAGTGTATCATGCACATTGTCCATGTCAAGTACCTGGTAAAGAACACATACTGGAGGAAAGGTGAGACGTGATTTATCAACTGATAAATCATGTGTGTACTTCATATTCTCTAGGCACCACAGGAGACTGGAAAAATCACTTTATAGGCATATAAGCTGAATCCTTTGATAAAGCATTCCAAGAAAAGATGGCAAGTTTCCCTCCTGTGCTGTTCCCCTGGGAAAAAGTTCCTCACTTGCCTGAATCCAATGTGGAAGATAGGAGGGAGAGAACCGGTTAGAAATTTGACAAAGCTGGCAGCAAACTGTGATGTGGATTGAACTTCTGCACTTTGTGTGAATGTGGTGTGGACAGTGCGCTCAGTTCCTGGTAAAGGTCTGTATATTTCCTGTCATGATGAATTCTAATCTGGAATCATTAGCATAAATAAGTCCCTTGCTCCCCTAAATGCAATGACAGCATTAAAATTTTTTTTGGTTTGAAGTCCACTTTGTCCTACAGCATAATGGTTACCACTGCCTGTTTCCTGGTTCCATTAGCTTGCAGAATTTTGGACCAGCCTTTTATTTTTAGGATGTGCCTATCTTTTATGGGGAGATGAGTTTCCTGAAGGCAGCAGATTGATGGGTTGTGGTTTTTAATCCAAGTTTGTAATCTGTGTCTCTTGATCGGTGAGTTAATTCCATTGACATTTAGTGTTATAATGGAGAAATTATTTTTAATTCCGGACATTTTTTATGTTCAGTGGCTTTTGTTAAGTGTATTATTTGGCTTTTAGGTTTTGGTGGTATTTTACTTCCCTTCTGTCCTCCTGGATACACTTGTTTTTTCCTTCAAGCTTGAGTATCATTTCTAGCATTTTTTGAAGGCCTGGTTTGGTAGACACGTAAGCCTTCAAGTTGTCTTTGTGCTGGAAAACTTTACTTTCTCCCTTGATCATGATGAATAGTTTTGCCAGGTATATCAGCCTGGGGTTACATTTTTGCTCATTTAATACTTGAAGTACATCTCTCCAAGCTCTTCTTGCTTTTCCTGGTTCCATTGAGAAGTCATTTGTTATTTTAATAGGTTTACCTTTAAAAGTGACTTGTTTTTTTTTTCCCTTGAAACTCTCAGCACCATTTCTTTATCTTGAATGTGGAGTGTTTTAACTATTATTTGCCGTGGCGAGTTTCTATTTTGGTCATATGTTTGGGGTGCGGAATGCCTCTTGTATTTGGATGGGCCTCTTGTTCTTTAGATGAGGGAAGTTTTCATTTATGATAATTTGAAAAATTTCCTCAGGTGTGGTATGATGGGATTCTTGCTCTTATATTCCATGAATGTGCATGTTAGGCTTCTTCAGGGTGTCCCATAACTCTTAAATATTTCTCTCGAGTATCTTTTTGGCTTTAAAAACCTCTTCCAGTGAGCTGGTTAATACTTCCACTTTGTCTTCAGGATCTGAAATTCTATATTCTGCTTCATTGGTTCTGCTGCTAAGACTCTCCGTTGAATTCTGGGTTGAAGATAACTTGTCTTTTAGTTCAATTTTAAACTCTGCCTGAGACTATTTTAACTGCTGTATGCTTATTTTTGTTTCTTGAAATGTTTTTCTCAATTCCTCCAAGTGTCTGTTATGTTCCTGTTCAAAGTGGTAGATGTGGTTATTTAACTCCTCCTGGATTTCCTCTCATAGTATTGATCATGGTTATGAACATGCTTTGAAAGTCATAATCTAGGGCCTGGCTTTCTTGGCGATTTTCTGTGAATTTGTTCTGGTTAGAATTTATCATTATGCAGTTAATTCTTTCCATGGGAGAATTGTCTTCTTGGGTTTTGTTTCCCATTGATCTGCGCTTTGACTTGGGCATTGCTGTTTTGTCTCTTAAGACTTTTCAGTTTCTGTGTGTTTTTGACTGAACTGAATTAGTTGGTATTACTACTCTGGGGCAGTTATTACTAGTGGTTGCCTTGGAGTTGGGTACGTTTGTCTGTTGCTATTGTTATTTCCTAGATGAGGCTATCAGGCTGTTAGTACATCAGTTAAGTCATGTTAAGTAGACTGGGAGTGAATATTAGTATGGCAGTGCACTTTTACGAGTTAGTATCTTGGTGATATGTGAGGGTGAGTGGTATAATCCCTGGAGTTTTATATGTTTTTAGGGTGGCTGTATGGAAAAGTTAATCTACAGTGATTAATACTAGAAAAGAGCAGTATGGTAAAAAAAAAAAAGAGGTTTACTTATCTTTGGGCTGTATGTGAAGAATCTCTCCAATGTGATAGGATGATTTTAGAGGACTTCAGATGTATGGCCTTTGGCCCTTAGAGCTTTGCTTGAATTTCCTTTGGACTCTATTGAATTCTGAGTAGCAGTGTGTGCTCCGTGGACCACGAGTGAGGGTCCCCGGTGGGCTGGAGGGGCAGAGGGGCTGACGGTGATGGCAGAATTCTTCACCTAGGACCTGGAACTTGGCTTAGTGGCCCACTCAGACACAATGTAAGGGAGAAAAGGAAATTTAGCTTACAGCTCCAGAAAGAAGAAAAACTGCAAAAGAAAATCAACAAACCACAATCCAGAACTTCAGAGACTCTATATCAATCACATAGAACTAGGACAGCCTAATCTCTCCCCATCCTGGAGCTCAGGGACATTTGCGGAAGAGGGGGCGGTAAGATTGTAAGAGCAAAAGGATGGGAGGAGCAACGATTTGCAAGATTCTCAACAATAGTTGGGGCCAAAGCAATCATAATGGAACTTTGCATGCCCTGCGCAATGTCCAGCGCACTGTTGCCCTCATAAAGTCTAGCATCTGTTAAGGGCACCGAGACCCCTGGAGGCAAGGGATTGACAGCCATAGTAGTAATCTTATGATTAAGGGGAACAAGAGAAAGGGCTTATGGAAATGCCACTGGGTCCTTATATGTCATCGGAGAGGAAAGAAGATAAGAGTCCATTATGACACAAAAGTCGTGGCAATGTCAGGAGCTGGGCAAAACTCAGGTCACTTCGGACATCATGCAGGCCAAAAGAATAAACATCAGACTGTGAGAGCAACCTTCTAGCAGAAGTAGGGAAGGGCTAACCAAGCTCTATATCCACTCCCTGTGATCTGGGAAAGGTCTACCTCCTACAGTTAACACAAGCTTCCCAAACATCAACTAAGGATTCAAGTACATGGGTCAGTACAATTCATATTTAAACCATAACATGGTTCTTAAAATATGTATTTTTTGTTTTGGTTAATGAACACATACCTCTTTTTATCATCTATATACTTACCCCAGCACAATTTAAATACTGACTTCTAGAAGTCCTCCTTCTTTTGTCTTAGTGCTCTAAATATAGTTTCAAGTATTATATTGAACAATTGTGGATATAACAGACACCTTTGTTTTGTTCCTGATATGGATGGATATCTTTTGATTTTTTTTTCAATTTGACATAATATAGTTCATAGGTTTGCCTAATATGGACTGCATCATATAACATTATTCTGGTGTAATTTTTGTTTCCTTGTATCATGATAGATGAATATGTTTTTCTTTTCAATAAAAACATGTTTAAAGTACTTTTTGTAAAGCTGTAATTGTGGTCTGAAATTCTTTTTTTTCTTTCTTATTATAAAAATGTTTTTATTTTTACTTTAACTATAACAGATAGCTTTTATAGTCTGAGTAGGCAGTTGTTATCTTTGACAATTTCACATACTTCATATTAGGACTTCTTTGCTTTGAAAGATCCAGCTGATAAGTCTGCTATTTTCCTGAAAGATAACATAAGATTTTGTACTTCCCTCTTGGAACTTTCAATATACTCTTCCTTCTTTGTATATTCTACATTTTAAGTCAAAAAAAAAGACAAGGAAGAGATAGTCCTCCAAATCAAAGTAATGTAACATCCTAAAAAGGCAATTTGCATACAGGATTAGATTCCAGCTGTGGCCACCTGTCCAGGTTCTAAAGAATCACAGGAGGATAACATTTGAAGTAAAGAGAAAATAATAATTAACTTGCTCTTGTTTATTTTGAACATGCTTCATAACAAAGAAAGATAATTATTGTACTCAGAGTCAAAGGTTGTTGTATGGAGCATTGTGAAATCTTTCAGAGTTCATTTGAAGGAATATGTCAACATGAGTTCATGGGCAGAAACCAGAAGCTCAAAAATAAGGACTAGGATATTGAAAATGTGGCAAAACTTGAAATAGGAAAACATGGTGTTTAAGTTTTAGAATGATTTTTAAAGTGTAGGAAATTGCAAAGAACAGACATCAAGTTCCCACAGGCAATTCTTTCTTTACACTTGCCAGTTTCATTGGAGAGGACATTCTGAAAATTGTGGTATACTGACCACCACAATAGGCAGGAAGGGATTGGCAGGCAGTGAGAGAATTCACTTATCAGACCATGCAACACACAAAAAAGTATGTATAGTGCATAGGAATATACCTCAGGCTCGATAGTAACAACAGTTATAGCTTCCTGAACAAGGTGGCGAGTTGGAGAAGTCTCTGTATTCCAGTTGAGTTGGGGTAAGTCAGTTTGTGTACAGTGCCCTGGTATGTATTTCCCATTTTGTGAATGAGAGCAGTCTAAATCTCTAATACCCTGTGCTCTCCATTGTGCCTCAGATACCACTACATACAATGACTTCTTAAGGCTTCCCTAAAGGAACCTTGATACTGCCACACATTGCCTGGCATCAAGAACTCCCTGAAACTGTGATGCAAGGTTCCATAATTCCCCTCAAGAGTGCACACTGAGTTCTGGATTCAGTCTCCAGTATCTTTAATGATCCTTCCCCCCCCCCCCCAAGGAGCCACTCTTTTATGTCTAAGATTTACTTCGTTATGTGCACCAGGTGGACACACAGATGGTGGTCACAGCTGTGTGCATTCCTTCCAGACTCTGGCTGGGGATTCTGGCCACACCCAATGAAGTTCTTTCCAACTTCCTGCACTTTGACTGGAGTAAATTTTGTGTTCCTTGCAGATTTTAATTTCTCCAGAATTTCAGCTCACTGAATTGTATCCAGAACTGATTCACCATTTCTGATATTCTTATAGCCCGGTTTCAAGATCTAGTTCCATGATGCTGTCCCTGAGTTTCCCAAGATTGTGATTTAAATATAGTCTATATTGATGGTTCTTCCCACCATCCATGTTTTCCTTTTTCACCTTTATTTCCTGATAAAATAGTCAAAATGCTGAGAATAAGTGACTGTTGAGTGCTAACCTTAAATGGGACATTTTGCCAATGTCTCCATGTGAATCACAATTTTTTTCTACAAAGTTATTCAAATTAAGGGAGTGCACAAAGAACTTTAAAAACTAAACACCAAGAAGATAAATAGCCCATTTAGGAAAAGGGCCTTTGGAACTCAAAAGAAACTTTCCCAGAGGTAAAATCAAAATATCTAACAAATATCTTTAAAAATGCTCCACAGCCTTAGCCATCATAAAAACTACTCTGAGATATCATCTAACCCTGGTCAGGATGGCAGAAATGCACAATACAAATAATACTGAATGCTGGAGCGGATGTGGAGAGAAGGGAACTCTCATATATTGCTGGTGGGAATACAGGCTTATACAACCACTCTGGATATCAGTACGGAAATTTTTTAAAAAGTTAAGGATTGGGGCTGGAGAGGTGGCTTAGGGGTTAAGCCTCTGCCTTACAGGCGGAAGGTCCTGAGTTCGGATCCTAGACCCCACATATAGACACCCGGCAGAAGCGGGGGCAGGCCTGCTTTTCTGGTCTGGTAGGGCGGAGCCTATGAATCCAGGGCAGAGTAAACAAGAAGGAGGTGGAGGCCTCCATGGTAGTTCCCGAATTCATCCGTGGGTTCTACACACACACACATACATATACACACGCACATGCACGCACAATTGAATAAATAATAAAAAATTTTTTAAAAGTTAAGGATTGAAATGCCATGTGACCCTCCTACACTACCACTGAGAATATTCCCCCATAATTCAGCAATTCACTACAGTGACATAAGCACAACTATGTTCATTGCAGCACTATTTACAATACTAAACTCATGGAATCAATCCAAATGTCCAGCAGTTGATGAACAGATAATGAAAATGTGGTACATTTGTATAATGGAATACTACCCAACCATTACAAAGATGAATTAATGAAATTTTCTGGGAAATGAATGGAATTAGAAGAAATTATATTGAGTGAAGTATCCCAAACACTTGTGAGAAGCTGTATATACTCCCTAAAAAGTGGATCCCAGTTCCAAACCTTCTTAATGGCATATTCAAGGGCGATGACCTTCCATACCCATTGGTATGCAGCCAAGGGCAGTAAAGGAAGAGCAAAATGGAAAACAACAAGCCATAATTCAGAACACCAAAAACCCTAATATTAATCACCTGGAACCAGACCAGCCAAATCTCTCTCCATCTTAAAACTCAAAGAACCTTCCATAAGAGGGAGTGGCAAGATTATAAGTGCCTAAAGATGGGGAGGACCAATAATATGCAAGATAATTCACACAAGTCAGAGTCATAGCAGCCAGGTTGGACTTTGCCTGACCTGCACAATTAGTGACATGTCAACAACCCCCCAAAGTCTATCAGAGATCACAGGGGAGAAGGCTTCAGTCAGTAGGATCATTAGAAGCAAGTGTAAAACAGTAATAATAGAGTTCCCATACTAGTGGGCAGCCCAAGATGGGGCCCCAAGTTATGCCACCAAGTCCTGAACCCTCACTAGCTTAGAGGACTAACAGGGAGGTTCAGTACTCACATAAATGGATGCTCTGGGCAATGAGAGGGAGGAAGTGTTAGGCACCTGGAGAGGAGGAGGGATGAAGGTAGGTGAGGGAGAGGAGGGAAGGGGAGAATCCAATGGGCTAATGATGGGGTAGGGAAGGGAGAGGGAGAAGAGATGGGAACCTGTTGAGCTTGTATGATTGGGCAAAAATAAAATGTGTAATAATAATGAAAAGTTAAGTATTAAGAAGCCAATGCATGTAGTGGAGTCTAAGGCAAAATGGAGAGCACAGGGAATTACAGATTTAGATTGCTCTCATTCACAAAATGGGAAATACATACCAGGACACTGTACACAAACTGACTTACCCCAAGACAACTGGAATACAGACACTTATCCAGCTCATCACCTTGTTCAGGAGGCTATAACTGTTTTTACTATCCAGCCTGAGATATCTTAATATGCACTGTACATACTTTTTTGTGCATTGCATGGTGAGATAGGTGAATTCACTCACTGCCTGCCAATCCTTTCCTGCCTACTATGGTGGTCGGTATACCATCATTTTTCAAAATGTCCTCTCCAGTGCCTATATCCTGAAGTGTTTTCCTCTAATAATTTCAGTTGAAGATATTTCATTAAGATCTTTGATCCACTTCAGTATGGTCATAATGCAAAAATAAGTGTGATTATGTAAGAAAACTTCAATGATTACAAATGGAAGGGCATTCTACAAAATCCCTGAACTGCATGCTTCAAAAAATATCAAGGTTGTTTTAAGAATCCTATGAACCTATCATATCCAAAAGGAGTATGAAGAAATCTGATGATTCATTGAGGAAACTTGGATGGAGTCCTACAGGAAAAAGATGCCATCATGGGGAAACAAGGAAGTCTAAAGAAAGAATGGCCTGTGGGAGCTTGCTGTCTGTTCTTTGCAATTTCCTACACTCTAAAAATCATTCTAAAACTTTAACATGATGTTTCCCTATTGGAAATTTTGCAACATTTTCAATATCCTATTTCTGCCTATGAACTCAAGTTGACATATTCCTTCAAATGAGCTCTGAACAAGTTCACAATTGCTTCATACAACAACCTTTGACTCTATGTACAATAATTATCTCCCCTTCTCAGGAGGCAGGATCACAATGAACAAGAGCAGGTTAATTATTATTTTTTCTTTACTATAAATTTACCTCCTCTGACTCATTAGAGCCTTGACAGGTGACTACAGCTGGAATCTAATCCTACAAGCAAAGTGCCTTTTTAACATGTCCGACTACATTTGGTTTGAAGGGATACCTTTTCCTGGTGTGGGTTTTGACTTAGAAATCTTGAGAGAAATTCCTGATAACTTTGTGGTGAAAGATGAAGACACTGTCATACTGACTTACCCCAAATCAGGTAAGAACTGTGTGTGACAGGTGTTGGGCCTGCTCAACGATAACAGTCTGGGAGGTAGTGAGCAGGGCATAGCTTAGCACATGGGACCAAAGATGGCACTGGGAGCTAGTGTCCTAGGCATAACCCTGATCACATTACAGAGAGTCCTAATTGGCTTATAGGAGCCAACATAGATTTATGTTTAGTCTGACCTATGCAGAGTATGTGCTATACTGACCATCAAGGTAATTGGCTGCCTGTTTCGTGCACTTTGAGTCTTTGTCTATATAAGCTGATTTGTTACCCCCAAAAAACTGAGATCTTGCTTTGACAAACTCCCCGTCCGTGGCCGAGTCTCTGGAGGGCAAAGGCGGAGGTGCTGGCGGTCATGCTTTACTTATCTTCATCGTTACAGCCAGGAGCTGTGTAACTGAGTGAATGAATGAGTGAGTGACAGAGTGTCGCCTTGACAGACTCCCTGTTGTGTCCGAAGGCCCCTGGATTTGGGTGGGGGTAAAGGGCCTGCAGCATATTCGCCTTTCTCCGCCCCGAGGGCCTGGGGGAATCGCCCCAGCAGACAGGTATCCTGAACTAACTGAGAGAAAGGCTGTGGCTTAGTTTTCATTCACTCAGCTGATGTCTGCAATGCTCTAAGTTCCTGGAAGCTCACACTGGCAGAGAGCATTGCCTAATACAAATTCCATGCAGAGAAAGGGGTTTGGACAAATGTATGTGTTCAGAGATCATCTCAGGCATTTGAAGAACCAGCCACAGAAAAATCCTAAACAGATACAGACATTGGTCTATTTCAATGGTGGGGAGGGGGATATGAATGGAAAGATTGAGCAGTGCCATTATTATAGAAAAAATACCAGGGAAATGGAGGGTAAAAAGAAAATGTGAAAACGGATGAGAGGAACAATCATCCTGGACAAAGACAGGAACTTGAAACAATTTTGGAAAATTCAAGGAACTGGATAGACATATGTCATGGTGGGTCTTTGGGAGTGGATTGGCTGGTAGACAGTCTGAAAATTAGGCAAATACTGTTAACAATATTTCAAATGGAGCAACAATGAGAAGTCAAGGAAAATGGAAATTCAGCAAGAGGATTTCAGAAAATGTCTCAAAGACAGAAGCTACAGAATATATATGATACGTGAGTACATGGACATGGATGAAAATGTATGTGATACAGTGGAGTATATTTATACAGCCCAAAAATGAAACTCACTGCAGGGAAAATGCAAGTTGATTTTACTAAATTATAGAGAACAGTCAAATTCATTAAAATGGTGATGACCCACAAGGGGAAGGCATATTAAAGAGGAATGTATTTAATGAGTGTCATATTTCCTTTTCACATGAGGAAATAGTCCTAGATATTGGCTGGGAAATAATGCAAGCATACTGCATGCTACAGCACATTTGGGGGACAGTTAGAGTACCATGTTTCATGGCATGTTGTATAACATGGTTTTCACATACATGAATAAGTGACCATTTCATTTCCTTCTCTCCTAGGAACCAACTGGTTGGTCGAGATCATCTCCTTGATTCTGACCAAAGGAGATAAAGAGTGGATTCAATCTGTGCCCATCTGGGAACGCTCACCATGGGTAGAGACTTCTATGGGATTTTCCTTATTAAATGAACAAAAAGGTCCACGAGTTTTCTGCTCCCATCTTCCCTTCCATCTCTTCCCCAAGTCTTTCTTCAGTTCTAAAGCAAAGGTCAGTGCATCAAAGCAGAGAAATGTTTGATCAAATGTTTGAACTTTACTATGCAAGGTCTTTCTGAATGTGCTCTTATTGTGCACCTCTTGGTGGGACCTGAGATGATCATGCACTAAGTGATGCCATAATGGCTCTCTCTTCAGTTTACATTAGAGAACAGAGAAAATAGACCTGACTATACTAGCAAGATTTTAGGGTGAAAGTGAAGGGTCAATATTTGAACCTAGGAAAACACATACAAATCTTAGAATTGAAAACTGTGTTTATATATGTGTCTTGTTATCAAAGAAAAGTTTCAAATAAAGTTTGTTTGATGATGATTTCTTACATGGCTATGATGAATTCTGATTACTTTTATCCCCCACACTCTGTCTTATCTCTCCACACCCCTGTGAGCTCTCCCTCCACCCTACAAGTCCCTTCACCACATTCACATCTACTTTTGTTTTGTGCCCCGCTGAATTTAACCATGGCTGTCTGTGTGTCCATGGGTCTAGAACTATCCCTCAGAGCCTTGTTAGGTCACCTATAGGTACACAATTCAAAACAAGACTCCCTCTGTCCCAGAATTAACCAATATCCATTAAATCAAGCAGTTAAGGCTAAGTTCCATTAAGCTTTTATCCCATCTTGTGCATGACACTTCTGAGCCTAGACTTGTGAGAAAGCAATACAGGCTACCTGAAGCTGTTGTGGGTTCCTTATTGTAATATCTGGTCATGCACAGAAGGTGGCATTTATACCCTTTCTCTCTGTGATCCAGTGCTTACATTCATTTCACAACTCCTCCTGGAATATTCCTAGAATACCAAACTCCATAAATGTCCTGTTTAAGACTGAGCATTTAGCCATCGTATATTCCTAGCATCTTGAATAGCCATCAGTATCTGAATTATTATCATTAAAGAGATACTGCTCTGATTAAGGCTGAAAGTTTTTGTCTATGGACATAAACATAATATATAGAAAGAGGTTTGAAGGTATACTGTTATAGTTTTGAATACAGGTGCCACGTGGCAATTGGAGGCTTGAACTCTAGGCACAGTTGTGAAGAATCAGTGGTTGAGCTGAGCACTGGGCAATTCTATAAGAGATTATCTGATTGATAGAAAGGGTTTAGCCCCTGGAATATGAGACTAGGCTAGACATGTTCTCTGGGAAGTGAAGACTGTTCCTCTCTGTGTGGACCTGTAATATTGGTATGAGCTTCCCTGACAACCTGTACAAGGAATAGTAACTAAGAATCATAACCAAATAAACACCTATTTCCCTGCTACATTAATGAATATAGCAGAATAAGTTGGAACAAAATACTTTCTCCCCAATGTTGTTTGAGTCCTGTATTCATTCAGGAATGGAAAGATGAAACTAATACACCTGTGGAGTGAGCCTCAAATCCAATTAGGGAGTGGTTGTTTACTGTCATAGACATAGTGCCACCATTGCCCAACTGGGTCACAATCTGGCCTAGATGGTTGAAGTTCTGACATCAGAACTGAGTATGGCTATTGATTTCTTCTCTTCTAGCAGCATGCACAGCAAGCACCTTCATGCACTACGAAACCAAGTTAGTAGAGAGGAAAATTCAAGCTTAGATCCAGAATTATTTCTATATCTATCTCACAATCAAGGTGTGTGTTGTCTCCAGCCATAGAGTCTTATCATCTGCATCTGCTGCTACAAGAGAATAGCAGGAGTTTGGATTGTGTCAAAGTCCACTGGTGCCTATTGTCCAAGGGCTTATATGGAAAATGCCACTTTAGGCAGTGGGACACAAGCTTAAAGACACATATCTTTTGGAAGTAACATTATCCAGCATTTCAGGATATTGCTCTTCACATTCTCAAAAAATATTCTGTTTTTAACTTGGCTAAAAGATAATAGGTTTTCATAAGACAATTTCATACATCCTTCATTGTCTCATCTTCTGTGTCACTCTTCCCTTTTTACTTTTCTGCCACTACCATCTGATTTTAGGTTTTACCTGTATCCTATGGTCAATTTGTAGTGTCTCTTTTTCCACAGGTATTCCAAATTAAGTACATTAATCTACAGATTCACAGGCAGGATCCACAAATAAATGAAAATATGCACTCTTTTTCATTGTGAACCTGGGCTACCTCGGTATATTTTTCCCATTTTCATTCATTTATCTGAGAATTTTATAATTTCATTCTCAATACATAATTCAGCTGTGTCTGCTTAGCATTTTATTATCCATTCTTCACTTGGACATCCAGGCGAATTCTATTTCCTAGCTGTTGTGAATAGTGTGAATACCCCCAAAATGAGAAGCATTATTGTTCAAGTATCTCTGTAGTAGGATACAGAGTCCTTGAATCTATGTCCAGGGGTGGTATACCTCTTTCATATGGTAGTTTTATTTCTAGTTAATTTTCAAAATTTCCCAGACTTATTTTGAAATTGCTACATTTGTTTACTCTCCCTGAAAGTGGATGTTTTCTTTTTTATATACTTTAGTTTTTGCATGCGTGTTCCTGTGTGTGTGTGTGTGTGTGTGTGTGTGTGTGTGTGTCAGCAAAATGTGTGCCTGTGGAAGTCCAAGGGTGATTTTGAGAATCATCTGGGAAACATCCTCTTTGCCTGCCTTCCAGGACTGCAAATACAGGCCTTTGCTATTTCTGCCTGGCTTTTTTAGGTGGGATCCAGGATATGAACTCAGGACCTTCTACTTGCAAGGCAAAAGTTTGCTCCCTATCTTTGCACCCCAGTATTTACTTTTCCTACAACCATCATTAGATGTGGTTCACTGTCTTAAGGATGGCCATTCTGATGGGTCAGTCAGAATCTTAAAGTAATTTTAGTCTACACTTCTCCGATGGCTGAGGATGTTGAAAATGTTTTATAGTGTTTACTACCCATTTGTATCTCTTCTTTTGAGAACTCTCTGTTCAATTGATAAGCCATAATAAATCTGTGTGTGTGTGTCTTTGTGTGTGTGTAGAAGACAGCACTTGAATGTGTGTGCCTGTGGAGGTCCAGGGGGGACAATGAGAAACATGTTGGATTGCTCTACCTCCTATTGCTTCATTGTGGGGATTCCCAGCTTCTACCTTCCAGAGCTAGAATTTCAGGCCACTGCTATTTCTGCCCGACATTTTTACATGAAATCTGGGGATCTGAACTCAGGTCCTGCTTCTTGTGAGTTAAAAACTTTAGCCCCTGAGCCATCTCCTGAGCTCCAGTGAGTTATTCTTCATACAATAAATACCTCCCATAAGGTAAATCAAATGACCCAAGAGTGAATTATAACTAAAAGAAGTATGGTGCTCAGATATCAGGGCCTACATCCTATGAAGCTGTTCCAGAGACATCATTGGTTTTAGAACCTCTGTGTCCATGGTGTCTAGCTCTCTGTTGACATCAGAAACCTCTCTAGTCTCTTGTGAGGCTTCCAGAGGTCCACTGTAGTGAAAGAATATTTGGGCTCTAGCTTACAACAGATCATTTCTAGCAACACACTTTCCTGCAAGTGTCTTTAAGATCATGGGTTTTAAAAAATGTATAAACTACAATTGGAAGTTTAGAATAATGTCTCCTCTTGGAGATGTTTCCATGTGTAAAACTGTTGTACGTTTCCCAGTGAACCAACTTGCATGTGTCTTATCTGAGTTTGGCAAATTCTTGACTGATTCTAAAGACAGATGAAGTCCACAAGGTCACAGAGAGTTAATGAACAATATAAAGTTCTTAAATGAATGTGTACACTCCTCTTAAATATTATATTGATGACTAAGACAAATACACACAACACAGTAGTTATATCTGGACCTTGTCTATAATGTTTCTGCTCCTTATAGAGTTCTCCAGGGTCCTTCCTAAACAAGCAAATCAGGGAGGCAAACATGCTCTTTACCTAGTTAAGGATTTCTTTTGCTCATCCTTGAATTTTGAGCTTGGATATGTACCTTCTTCATTGAATCAAAGACCCATTAAATTTTTGCATATCGAGGTGTGTCTTGAAAATTGTGTATTGTTATGCAGTGATAGCCTGGAATAATTTCTTTATTTATCTTCTAAGTGACTTAACATATAACACACAATTACGAATACATGTCATTTTTATTATTGCTATATAATTCATGATGCTTGTGTGTGAATATATGTATGTTTGCATGTGGTTGAATGTATATGTGTGTGCAGGCATATGTACAAAAGTGTACTTGAGTCTGTTTGTGAAAGCACAAGAGTAACATCAGGAATCATCCTGAATTGCTATTCCACCTTAATGTTTTGCTCTGGGGTTTCCAAGCTTCTGCATTCTAGGCCCAGAATTACATTCCAATGACCTATCCACCTGACATTTTTTTCTGTGGGATCTTAGGATCAAACTCAGATCCTTTTGTTTTGTGGGCAAAGAAATTAACCACTGAACCATCTCCCCAGCCTCAAACTCACTTTTTAATTAATAACATTGTAAGACTTTACAAAAGATGTTGTGTCATTATCACACACTAATCTTCCATCCTTTACAATAAGCATGTATATCTTATTGAGTCCCATTTGGGACTTAATGATAATGACATGTATATGCTACAGCAAGGACACTGTGCCAGTGAGCATACAATTGTGGAGAGTAACTCCTTTTCTCCCTCAACCAGCATTAATCCTCACAGTTCAGATTTTTATCACACACTAATCTTCCATCCTTTACAATAAGCATGTGTATCTTATTGAGTCCCATTTGGGACTTAATGATAATGACATATATATATGTATATGCTACAGCAAGGACACTGTGCCAGTGAGCATACAACTGTGGAGGGTAACTCCTTTTCTCCCTCAACCAGCATTAATCCTCACAGCTCAGATTTTAGCCAGCACATTTCTATCCACTAAATTGGTTCTTCTATAATTTCACATATATACCTAATGAATACAGATAACCCACCCAGTTCTCACCTCTTCCACTGTTCTTCTTTATTTTTTTTCTCTATAAAATCTTGCTCATGTTCTCTTTTTGTTTTTGAGGAAGCACCTTATATAGCCTACACATCCTTGAACTCTTATATAGACACTAATGAACTTGAACCCCTGATTCTCCTACATCCATCTCCTGTTGGGAATTCAGGTGCACACTATCATGTACTCCATATCCCCTTATAAAACCTCCTAGCAGTTTCATATATTGAGAAAAATAATATATAAGAAAATAGAGACAAAGTATTTTTCTTCCACTGTTATATTCCTAGTTCAATGACCAATTCATGGAAACTGTCAAACGTGCAATTGATTATTAAATTCTGTAGCCAATGCATTTAATATTCATTGATAATTAACTAGCATTGTATATAACTTGATGACAAAGGTGGGAGATGACATTATTGCTTTTTAATTTGCTTGTTTTTCCATTTAAGGTCATCTATACCATAAGAAATCCCAGAGATATTCTTGTGTCTGGTTATTTTTTCTGGCATAAGACAGACCTTGTTAAGAATCCAAAGTCTTTTGAAGAATACTTTGAATGGTTCCTCAAAGGAGATGGTAAGTGTGCTGTTTAATATATGTGCTGAGAAGTGCCCACAGATCTCTTTTATATTTATTAATATTTTTATTTTTAACACAGTGTTCAATGTAGACCATGCCAAACTTGAAGTCTTTCTGTAGCTGAGAATAACCTCGAGTTCCTGATACTTCTGCCTCCACCTCTTCAGGGCTAGGATATTAGGTACTCAGTACCATGCTCAGGTTTTGCGGTGTCTGGAATCAAATTTACATGTTCATGCATGATACTCAAGCACTACCATCTTAATCAAACTTCCATCTGTCCCTTCAATGTCTTTTAAAGTCTCCAGTTGACTCCATGTTCTCTCTCTACAATCTATCATCCTGTGCATCCAAGACTCCTTTACAATGGAACCCAACCCTGCCATCTGCCCACTTTCCTGCTCAGACACAGAGTTGCACCCTAGATTTGACTTGCCCTACAATCCATGACCTTGACTGTATTCAGAATGTCTGGGATTTCAATCCTTGACGTGTCCCAAAATCCACATTCCAGGCTGTATTCAAAGTCTCTAGAATTTCCAGAACAAACCAAGATATTTATATTCTATTTCAATGCTGCTTATTGGTGGTTATATTGAAAGTCTCCTTTTCATTATTTGATCATAGAAAAGCATGACCTTCTGTCACTGTACTGAAGATGTGTCTTTCAACAAACCACTAGCGGTAAGAGAAATGAATTGGGAGTGAAGCCTCTGCTTTACAAACAGAAGGACCAGAGTTGAGATCTCAGATCTCATGTAAAAATTCTGCACAGAAATGGCAGGAGCCTACATTTGCAATGCTGGAAAGTGGAGCCTGGGAAACACCAGAGCAGCACAAATTTGACATAGAAGCCATCCAGGATGATTTTCAAAGGCATTTTCTGGCCTCTGTGGGCAAACTGTGCCCTCTGATACACACACATGCACACACACACACACACACACACACACACAAAACAACTTTTTAATGAACTGCTTAATTATGCATAATGATTAACTTAATTATGATACTGTAATCTTTAATTGAACTTGATAATTAAAAGTTATTTTAAATAATCCTGTCATGGGATGGAGAGATGGCTCAGGGGTTAAAACTCTACTTTGTAAGCAGGAGTTCCAGTTTAGAGCCTAGATCCCACCAGGCAGAAATTGTGGCAGCTTGTACTTCCAGCTCAGGTGGAGAGAACCTGGGAAATCCCACACGTAAAACAAAGGAGATATAAACAATCTAGGTAGGTTTCCAAAGTTGCCATTGAGCTCCATATGGACACAGGGCCTCTCCTCCCCCAAAAAAACACAATAAATAACATTCTTTAAAAACTTAAATATCATGTCACAAAAAACTCAATCACAGTTAATACTCATTGGATTTTATCCTATTGACAGCTTAATAGTTCACATTTCCTATCAATGAAAATGTTCCACCATGGAAAGCATTACAAATTTGAATAGCTACCTACCCATTGTGTCAGTGCTTATCTATATAAGCCAGTAACAGTAGTTACTTATATAATCAGAAAGCTCATAGAAGCCTTCCTTTTTGCTTTAATTCCTGATCTCTTAAGCACTGTGCCAAGCAAATGCATGCAATCCTCTCTTGTACTATGGGTTTGTCCCATTATTACCATGGTGTCTTCAAGTGAATTCCAAATTTCAATTACCTAAAATACTCTGTTTCTCTACCATTTCTCTGTGGATTTCCTATTTTATGCTCGGTTCCCAGTTCAGGTGCCAGTTGACATAATCTGCATGATATGGATACCCTCCCATTGAGAAGGGCAAGAAATTGAGGTGGAAATAAATATCTGTCCTAATAAGGACTTAATGCTCAATCTGTGTCCAGAGTAATACCTACACACTCCAAAAATTCATCTTATGGGAACAACTCAGCATACAGAGTTCATCAGCGTTCACTGAAAACACAAAGCAAAAGCTTATGGGAAAATCTTTCTTGTGACAGTCCAACAACACCTAGACCTACTCGAGGTTTAGAACAGCATAACAAACTGACCCAGTTGGTACTCTGAAGCAAACAAAGGTAGATAGGAAGATTCTTTCCCAAAATTCTGGAATAGGGAAAATATTCATCTCCTCAAGGCCCTGTTCCCAGAATCCTGGTAGAATACTGGCATAACCTCCTTCAATCCCTTGCATTGAAGGGATATTAGAGAAGTCTGTTAAAATTAAATTGTCCAGGGCTGGAGAGGTGGCTCAGGGGTTAAGCCTCTGCCTTGCAGGCAGAGGGTCCTAAGTTCAGATCCTAGACCCCACGTATAGACGCCGGGCAGAAGCGGGGGTAGCCTGCCTTTCTGGTCCTGATAGGGCGGAGCCTGTGAATCCCGGGGAAGAGTAAACAAGAAGGAGGTGGAGGCAGTCCATGATGGATCCTGAATTCGCCTGTGGTTCTACACACACACACACACACACACACACACACACACACACACACGCATAAGCACACAATTGAATAAATAATTAAAAAAAGAATTAATAAAAAAATTAAATTGTCCTTAAAAATGGATGGGATTTTTTCATTAATAAAGAGTTTTATAGAACCAAGAGTCTGGGGCCAATGGAACCATGATAGAGCATGAAGGTGGGAGAGCATTAGAAGAGAGGAGGTAGTTTAAAGTCAAAGAAGACAGGGGGAGAATCTTCAAGGACAGCATGGCAGTACAAATCTGATGAAATTGCCTAAAGGAGGGAGAAATCAGCAGAGTCTCTAGAACAAATGAGGATTCTGCTCTTCACAATTTTCAGGTATTACTAAAGGTTGCCAAGGACAGAAAGTAATGAGGATGGTGAGTGAAAGAACATTAGGTACAAGGTAGTTTTCTTCCAACTCCATCATGATGGAGAAGTTGGATGTTTAGGACATGTGGTTGATTCTAGGAATTTCCACATTACAGAGTGAAGAAGGCTTTATAAAAATGGGTTAGCTTAGTACTTAGTACTAGTACTTACCAAGTTTAAGGTCAGCCTAGACACCTGTCCATCGGAACCACACCTCCCTGAAAAAGAAATAACTTATTACCGCTTCCATAACCATTTCATGAGCTTAAAATTGGTATCCTCATTTGAATGCTTTGGACTCTTTTTTATTTTGTGTGGGAGGAGGGAGCAGGCATCTCATATATCCTGGGATAGTCATAAATTCACAATGCACCCAAGAATGTCCTTAAACTCTGATCCTCCTGCTTCTAGCTTTATAGATAACAGATCTGCACTGCTCTATGTGATGTGATCTAATGGCTATTCTTAACTACCTATAACTCTCTATCATACATTTTACAACCTGCTTTCTCTTTCTAACATTTCTGTAGATCATTTAACTTCAGCATTATTCCCAGTAGGCTAAACGAAGCTGAACTCTTTGGATCTCTCTTTCCTGACTCATCATAACGTAATAGTGCATATAAGAGGTGTCAATGTAAACTAGTTATAGAAAAGGCCAAACTTTCAAACTTGAGCATCACTGAACTCTGGAATATGTGGAATACTAGGGATAGAACACACCATACTTGGCACTTGGAAATGGACACAGAGCTTTAGGTTAAAAAACAATGTTGTGTATTGGCTGATTCCAACTGTCATGGGTCAGAGGCATTAGTATCCAGGTGATGAATTAAGAGGTTGTAGAACCTTTAAGAGCTATGGTCCATTGTGAACCATCCTGCTCTCTGACAGTTAAAATCGCTCTCCAGAAGGATTATGACAATAGTTGAAGTCTGGACAGGACCAAGCTCTCTGTCTGTTTTGTTAGTGCTTCTACAAGTTCATGTTCCTCTTAGACTGTGGAGGGCAAAGAGATTCAGTAACTGTGACAATATGTGAGAGCCCACAGGGAGATCTATTAAAAGAGAAAACCTGACATGAGGGAGAAACATAAGAAATACAGTTTTGTTAGCGCTGAGAACCTAGTACCAGGGAAACCATAGTTTTGTACTTAAGGTGGGAAAACATTGAAACAGAAGAGAGAGATAAGTTGGAAAGGATAGGAAAAGAGCTGCCATGGATACCTTAGTAGAAAGAAGTCTGATGGCACCCAGGAGAAAGAGGAAGAGATAGAAAGAATGTGAGATTTCATGCTTCTAAGTTTTCAAATAGTTGCTGTGGAGTTGATTGAAATGTAGGGCAGCAAGTCTGGGACATGAAACACTATCAGGGATTTAGAAGATATGGTTTGCTTAGTGATTCTACATTTAATCAAAGGTGGAAGAGGCATTACAAAATGGGAAGGATGTAGCTGCCATTATAATCTGCTATAAAGTATATCCTCAGGAATGATGATGTGAAGAAATGAGTATGTTAATAAACTTCATTTATAACTGTGAGTTTAGTATATTTTATATATATATATGTCAAAATGAACAAATGTAAAATACTTATTAGTAAGTAAAGGTAGCTGGAAATACTTGAAAACTTAAAATTATGGAGAAGACCCTTCCTCATCTTCACAATCTACATACTTTCCACTTCCCATTCTTGCCACAGTACCATATGGATCATGGTTTGAACACACCCGTGGCTGGATGTCCATGAGGAACAGGGAGAACTTCTACTTGCTGAGTTATGAGGAGCTGAAAAAGGTAATTGTCATCCTTGTCATCACCATGATCCTCACTCCATCTAATTTCCCCCCTTTCCAATATTTCACCTTCCTGGATAGACTATAGCCTCATAAAAGTCACAATATGGTTCCATTTGGTCTTCCTCAAACTATATCTTCATTGCTTTTTTACATTTTTTATTTCAGACAGACAGAGAGAGAGGCAGAAAGACAAAATGCATGCCATAGCACATGGGTAGAAGTCAGAGAAACATTTTCAAAAGTCAGTTCTTTCTTTCTACCATACGACTTTCTGGGTGAGTGAATTCAGGTCATCAGGTTTGTGACCCGTTGTGCTGCTCACCAGCCCCTGAATCAACTTATGATCAAGGTTCTTTCTTGTCTTGCACGTCTTTTTATTTCAGTGAAGTTCATCCTGAGGCAGAGTGTAATGGTTTTTGCTTACACCACAGCTTATAAAGGAATACTATAGAAGCTGCTGGTTGGAGAAATCATCACAGAACCCATCAATGCATGATCTCTAAGTTCAAAAAATCACCATGGCAACAGGTGTCCACTAGTATAATAATGGCATGAGCATCAATGAGACAAGCGACAGATATTTGATTGAAGTCAAGGCCCACTTGTCAGAATGGAGCACATTCCTTTTACTGTAATATAGAACAAGAACCTAAAAAAGAGAAGGAGGTAGATCAATAGGAAAAAACAGATAATGAACCTACAGGTAGAAAGACAAACTGGTCTGTAAATAGCTGTTAATATACCAGTAGATAGGAAGAACACTTAACATTCAGCCCAGAAGTCTTCTACGACAGAGGTAGATGATCTCAGCACCTTGACAGGATGCAGCTAGGGCAGTAGAAGAGCGGAGAAATGAACAATAAAGGCCAGCCATAATGCAGAGTACCAGCAACTCAACCAGGCTCACCAAGAATCAGGCCAACCTAATCTCTCCACATACTAAGGCACAGAAGAGGAGGCAGTGAGATTGTAAGAATATAAAGAATGGAAGGTTCATCATTAGACAAGACATTCCACTCAAGGCAGGACTGCTACATCTAGAAATAAATTACAGTGAGACTTGCACTTACTATAATTACAACATGCCCCATAGACTAACCAGGAACTTAAGAAAAATAAGAACATACAGTGGAAACCTTGGACACTAAAGCAGGATAAGTGAAGGGAAATGCCCTTATCTGTGGAGTGGCAGGAATATAGGTAATTTGATATGCCAGAGAGGCCTGAACCCCCAAAAGTGTACATAAGCCAGAGGGATGCCTACTGTCCACAGAAGCATACAAGCAGGAGGATAGGATGGAGTGAGAGTGATTGATAAAGGAATCAAAGGGAGAGACCATGGAAGCAAGCAGTGATAAGCAATCAGTATGCTTGTAAATGTAGAAAAATAAAAAGAAAATAATAAAAATATAAAATAAATTAAATTCTCTTTGTATAAGAAACAATGTGGGAATAGAGAGATAGCTCAGGGGTTAAGCCTCTGCCTTGCAAACAGAGGGTCCTGAATTTGGATCATAGATCACACTTAAAAACACCAGGAAGAAATGAAGAGAACTTGCACTGGAATACTGGAAGTCCTGGGAAATTCCAAAGCAAACAAAGAGGATGCAGCACAAACCAGGGTGAATCCTCATGTTACCTTGGGCCTACACACACACACACACACACACACACACACACACAGTGCCATCTGATATACACAAACAAAAACAGGGGGGGGGGAGAGAGAGAGAGAAAGAGAGAGACAGGAAAAGAAAAGAAAAAGAAACAGTGTTGATAACTCCAAAATGTGGACATAAGGGACAGTGCCATTCCACAGATGTGTCCTACTCAGAAGAGGAGTGAAGGCATGAATATAGTGAGAAGCCATGTACTCAAATGACAGGAAATGATCTGAGTGCTGCTCTCAACTGGACAAGTGGGCACAGGGTGGTCTTGAGAAAATCGACTAGTGTTCATTGGCAACTTCAATGACTATGATTAAATTGAATTAATTGGTCGGTTGAAAAGATTTGACAGGTAATATTTAAAATGTTCCCAACATAAATTATGACTTATGGTCATGTTGACAGACTTGTCAGTATTTACATGCAGTGACACACTATATTGAATTTTATAGACTGATTAAAAAGAAGAAAGTATAATGTGGAGTAGGAGGGACCATAGAATTGGATAGAAAAGTGAAAATCATATAAATACTCACCTGTAATCCTCTCATTCCATACTTACATACAGGAGAATCACAGGTTAAAGATATTCTCCTGTACAGGGTAATTTCTAAGTCAGCCAGAGCTACATGAGACCCTGTCTCAGGTAGTGCCTCTGTCCACCCTTCCCCACTCTGAATCCCAACTCTGTTGTTAATGTCTGAAGCTCAGTAGCCCTACAGAGCCACAGTGTGTGCGTAGCTCCCACTTTCTCTTCTCTGCCTGCTTCTCTCTCTTCCATGCAAACTAATCCTTCCTTTCTCTTCTATTGTGCTGTTCCTTTCTTCAAACCATCCCCATTCTCTAATCTGCCCTCCACAGTTCCCCTTTCTCACAGTTATCTCATTGCCTTCTTTTTCCCATACTCATAACTGTTTCTTCTTTTTTTAGGACACACGAAGGACTGTAGAGAAGATCAGTCAATTCCTGGGAAAGAAACTAGAACCCGAAGAGCTGGATTTCGTCCTCAAGAATAGCACCTTCCAAGCCATGAGTGAAAACAAGATGTCCAATTTCAGCATCATTCCTGAAAAAAATGTTAATGGTGTTTTAAAACTCATGCGGAAAGGTAAAAAGAAATATTCTAATGTATAATGTGCAGTACTCATGGAGGTTTTCCTGATACTGATGAAACTCGAAGGATTGAGGTGTTGGATGTACCAGGAGTAATTGTTCTCTGCCGAGTCCTTATCCAATCATGGATTGGTCCCAGCATGGCAGAATATTGTTTTAAGGAAATAATTTCTGGAAAAAGGATATGGCATTATTTGAAATAAATAAGAGAAATAAGTAAAATATGGGAATTATCAGGCCCTGGTGTTTCTGCTCAGTTCAAGCCTAAAGCCTGCTTGCTATCACAGAAATGCCCATGGGCAGGTGCTAGAGATTCCTCCCTATGTAATGTAAGTTTTGCCTCTGGCAGGAGGAATTCTTCTGGGAATTGGATGTGCCTCCTACCTGTTCTTAGGTTTTTTTGGGGTCTAGCTTCCTGCTCCCTGATCTAGGAAAAAAAAAAAGCCTGTTTTTAACATTAAGTCAAATTTTAAATAGAGATTTCATGTCTAGTCACACACAGTAAGTAGACTTGTTAGCCAAAATGTATACACTGATTTTAAAGATATTAGAAAACAACTTCAAGAGTCTTAAAACATAGGTGGGTAAAATTCCCACCTATGAACTTATTCAGAAATTCTAAAAATATGAAACTGCCATCTCTTCATTAGAATCAGTACACAAGTATTTCTTATAGAGCACATAAATGAATAGAAAATAGTAATAAATTAAATCCTAATATAGTTTCTACCATAGTGACCTAGTAAGGGCCAGCTTAAATGATAGCAGCTAGAATTTGGTATCCTCCAAAAGGAAAAATCAATAGCATGTGCTCCCCTCCAACAAATTCATCTCTACCATTTACAAAATTGTATAATAGATATGGCATATGTATAGTTAATTGTAATGAAAAACATGTTCTTTATTGAAATCAAAAGGAGCTCAAATTTCCTCTGTGTATTTTAACTAGTCTCAAATGCAGCTTTTTTTTTTCAAAACAATGACAACTATGTAGGCTCAGACCCTGTAGGTATTTGGTGGAGCATTATAGATTAGCTAGATTTGGAAATACTGGGAGAATAGTTCTGTGAAGTGCCTTTACCCTCAAGCAATGGTTAGGTTCTTGAAAAATGTTTATCCTGAAGGTGATTTCTGCTGACTAGGAGAATACATGTCTGTTTGCAGGTACAGCATTCTTTACTCCCAAATTTTCTAGTATAAAAGCTATCACAAAGTTTCAATAAAGTGAGTCCAGATTCACTCAGCTGAGAGAGCTGCTGTGTGAGTTTGTTCTCCATCACCAACTCCTTGCCTCACCTTAGTCATGGGGGAGCCCTGGTGTGGAGGTCACAACTCTGGCCTGTGGCAGTTCACCATTCAAAGAGGTTCACATAAAATAGCAACATGTTCATTGTACATATATAGAATTCATATACTTCAGTACAGCTGATAGGTACTTGGAGAGAAGCATGGAGTTAGAGATAGTTTGTTAGAACTGCCTGACTGATAAGTTGGAAAAGGGAATTATCCTGGGTACATGGATACATGACGAAATCACAGAAGTGGAAGAAGGAGAAAGAGGAGATTTTCTTCCTAGCTTGTAGTTAAAGATTAATCATGGTTATACTTTAAGGTTCAACTTGGATAAGAATATCTAATATGTGGAGGTTAAGACACAGCAGGGATGGGGAATTATGGAAGAAATACATGAAAAGCCTCCAAAGACAGACTTGACTGTAACAGTCAAGAAGACAAAGTACTAGGACTAAAATGAATATTCTGTAGTCTTCAAGATTATGGAATGTGCCTACCTGCACTTTGAAATTCTTTGGGTAGTGACCACTCATTTCTGAGCTGAGCATGCTTCCAGGTTTACCTGTAGCTAGGTGTGTTAAGATCAAAGATAACACCTTTCCTAATAATTAAGTTAATAATAAATGTGAGACTGACCTTAAATGTCTGTAAAGTACCATTTAAAAAATGTGGCCTTCTGTTAGCTACTCATTTGAAAGAATAGTTTATTATTTATGTAAGCCATTCAACACTTAGTTGGAGAGGCCAGTTTGACCTGAATCTTGACTATAATTTTTTGCAATTCTATGAAAAGTTAGCAATTAATACAACCCCTAAGCTAGTTGGTGTGACATTTTCTAATTGGTGAGGGAGGAAGCAGTCCATGGTTGATGGGACTATTCCCTGGACAAATAGGAAAGATGGAGAGAACTGTTTTGGTATTTTAGCAAACAACCATACTGGCAAGCAAGAAATCATGCTTCTTTCTCAAATCTTTCTATGGCTATGAGTCAGTTAGTTCCCTTAGTTGCTGTTATTGGGATAAACTCTCCTGTGGTTCTGTTTCATACAGAACAGAAAATCAAAAATTCAAATAAACACCATGTCTACCTAAGTGGGATTGGCCACATGTTTGTATCAACAACAGAAGAGAAACTGGATCATACAAACAATGATTCACAAAGAGTTATGCAATCATTTCTTTACTTAATTTATTCAAGTAGTTAAAATTAACTTCTATGACAACAAAACAACATGATGGAAGTAATAATTTTACTTCTAATGTAAAAATTATTGGCTTCAGATCCATATCCATTCCTACTGTGCTGAGCATCCTCCCCAGGAATACTCCCCCCTTCTGTAAATACCTTACTCATTCTCTCAATAATCCTTTCAGCAATTACCGATTGACTATGTCTGACACTCATTGAGACACTAAGAGTGTGGCAATTTAAGAGAATATGCTGATTTTCTAATACATTAAAAATATATTTCATCCCTTCATGTAAAAGGCAATTTACATGGAGCATATAAATGGTATTGCCATAAAGGACTAAACAACAAGGATGGGATTGAACAGTTCTAAGTAGTTTGTTGAAAGAGAACTACACTTAGTGTTGAAGTAAAGATAAGGAGATATGTAAATCACACCTGGCCACATGGCAGATGTCAGTACTATTGGACAAAGAATTATGTCTTGTGTGGAACAAACAGAGGAATCAATATGAAAAACTTGTGCTTCTGAGGCCCAAATTGGAGAACTCTTGTAATGAAGAACTGAGAGCAATATATTTTCATAAGGGATGCAACCAGAAAGAACATACCACAGACATAGATAAACACATACAACATATTAGCACTGTGGCTGAGGGAAACTGGAAGTCCCTGGAGATTCTGAGGTGAAAATTTTTATAGTTAAACTGCAGAGAGAGGGGGAAAAATTAAAATCAATTATGATTATGGATATTAGAAGTTTTGTTGGTTTGTACATGTCATAGAAATAGAGTAGTTAGAAGAAGCTAGAATCCAGATGCATCAGAACACAGAAACTGTTACTCTAAGATTGTGTACCTAATGAGAGAGAAGGCAAATTAGATCATTTACCTCCAAGGAAATAAAAGTGCATGTGGGTATGATATCAAGGAGGGGGAAGGATTGTCTAAGGATGCAACTGTATCAGACACTTGATTTGTCCATGTCAAGGACCTGGTAAGAACATGTGCTAGAAAAAAGGTGAGATATAAGGATTGATTGACAAATCCTGTGTATACTTCGTGTTCTCCAGGCACAACAGGAGACTGGAAAAATCACTTCACTGCCACTCAAGCTGAAGCCTTTGATAAAGCATTCCAGGAGAAGATGGCAGGTTTCCCTCCTGGGCTAGTTCCCCTGGGAATAAAGTCCCCATAAGCCTGAATACAATATGGGTACTCTTATTTGTTTTCCTATCTCTAAACATGGCAACATTGGGTGTGGACACAGAATGGAACTCACTGTTTAATCTTGCATTGCTCTCTCTTTTTAATACCAGGGTGTTATACAATGTCAGCATAAACTTATTTACCTAATGGCACTCTGTCTTTAAAAAAAACTTTTTGCAATATTTTAAATATATAAAATGCTAAGGAATAATACAAGCATTACCTAAAGTTTTGTCCATATTTTAAACATGGACAAAATCTAGAAATAGACATGGCTCCTTTCCATTCCATCACATGTATGGTTTTCAGATTATTAAACATTTTAAATTGGAGCTTAGGGTTTAAGACTCCTGTTTCACAAGCTGAGTTTGCATACCTTGTCCCACATAAAAATGGCCAGGCAGAAATAGCAGTGACCTACGATTCCAACCCTGGTGGGCAGAGCCTGGAATATTCCAGGAAGCAAAAAGAAGGTAAGAAGCAATCCAGAATGACTCCTGAAGTCACCTTTGGTCCACTGCAGTAACACAAAGTTAACTCTGAAACACACACACAAACACACACATACACACACACACGCAAACACACTTGGAAAAAAACTGAAAGGAAATAAGGAATTTTATCCCAGTTTACAATTCCTGGTTGCAATCTATCACAGCAAGAAATTGGCCATGGCATAGCAAATTCAAGAGTAGAGAGAACCAATGCAGATCAGTCACCTTTAACAGTTTTCTTCTTTATAAACACAATCTGATCAGGAAATGATTCCACTCACTATGGGCTGGATCATTTCACATCAATTATGCATTCAAGACAATCCTACAGGCTTTCTCAGAAGCCTGATGTAACTGGATAACTTTTCATAGGTTTATGGCCCATCTTCAAAGTCTGTAGTTGACATGTAAAAGGAACTGTCAAATCTAGCCATCAAAGAAATGCAAATTTTAACTTCTTTGGAATTCCATCCTACCCCAGGCAGAATGAGTAGCAAGAAGAAATCAAATGAGGGCTGCAGATATGATCTAGGGATTAGTCCTTTGCCTGGCAAGCCAAAGAACCCAAGGTTGGATCTGAAAACCCACATAAAATCACAGGGAAGCAAAGAAGGGTCTCTGTCAGCCACAGATGCCTGAAACCCCACGAGAACAGAGGTAACCCCAGGACCCACAGAACCAAAGGACAGGAGAATGGGAAAGGTAGCCTAGGACCAAATAGGAACGGGAGTGAGTGTGAGATGGGATTAGATGGGAGCAGGGATGAAAGGATGGAAGGGAGGGGGGAGAGAGGGAGGCAAGGAGCGTGAACATAAAAATGTAAATCTAATGAATTTATTTAAAAAAAAAACTACACACACAGGGTTGAAATGGTCGCAGCCTTCATTTCCAGCCCCAGAAGGTAAAGCCTGAGAAGTTCCAGAAAAAAATAATAAGGAAGCAGAACAATCTCAGGATAATTGCCAATGTTACCACTGGGCCTTCACTGACACATACAGTACCCTCTTCTAAATCTACAAATGCCCTTGCCTTGGTCCTAGTCTACCTCTCCCAAACTGCACTGACACACACAGTTCCCTCTACACAAATACCCAAACACACATCTATATGTGAAAAAATATAATAAAATGAAATAAAAGAAACACCTATTAATTTTGATGTTGGAAAGGAAAAGAACTCTTAAATGATGTTATTGGCTATTAGCACAATCACTATGAGAATTGTCATGGAGTTTTGCTCACAGATTAATAAAACAGCACTATGACCCAGATTTTTTTTCATTGCTTTTATATAAACATTTTATTAAGAATTTTTCATAAAGAAACAAAATCACCTTATGTAGACCCAGATTTCTTAGCTGACTCTTCAGTTGCTATGATGAATCCATGATCCGAATAAGGTTAAAGGAATAAAGATTTTTTTTATTGGCTTAGTAAGTAAGTAAAAATTTGTGTGGTTATTATTTTGAAGCAGAAATCACACAGGTTACAGTATCATTCAGGTTTCAGTTCCTCAGCATAGCTGGAGAATCCCTGCCAACATCAAGAACAGAGAGAGCTGGCCACACCCAGAATATAATAAAAGTTTTAAAGGATCCTACCATTCTACTTAGTCTACCAAATTCCAGCCAGCTCTCTCCATGTTATGCACAAGCCCAGGGAATGGACCCACAAGTGGATCTATAGTTTGAGTCTTCCTTTAGGTGTGCTCAGATCCTTGCCTTAACTAAGTAATTCTTTAACCGAGTGCTTAAGACTCAGTTCTCAACTGTCAAACTGGCACATAAAACCAATAGTCACATGAGTTGCATCACTCTTAGGTATATACGTGGATTCTAAGTCAATTAATCACAGAAATACCTGCTCATCTATGTTTATTTCAGCAGGATTCACACAGTTCAGGTACATGCGGTAGATAGCTACTGGTGTCAACTTGTCAGTTGAAGGCTGGAGGTCCAGCAACATTTGGAAAGAATTAGCAGCTGAGTTAAGCCCTAAGCAAGCCTGTGGGAGGCTGGATAATTAAGTAGTGCTAGGGGTGGTTGGTTTGGAGGGGTGTGGAGATCCAGCCCATGATGCCTGACAATAATACATCCTTAGGAAAATTAATGAAATATAGGGAGTATGTTAATTAAGTAGGATTTCTTAGACATACTTGGACAGACATGTTTTCTGCTAAGAGAGGTTGCCCCTCTCACAGCTATGGATATAGTGTGGCCACTTTCCTAAGGCCCTGGTGCTGGTGTGAACTCTCCTAGTAAGATGGACTAACAACTGTACCCAGACAATTGTTAAATTGAATAAAATCCCCTTGTTTCTCTAAACTCTTTGATCATGAATTTGTCAACAACATGCAGAGGGACTGTTCTAATAAGGAACCAGACAAATTGTCTGTTGACAGGTGAAAGAACAATGAAAATGTAGCACAAACATGCAGCTTCATTCATCCTGAAACAAGAACAAAATTAAAGAATTAGTAGAAAAATGAATGCAAATGGAAATGATCACATTAAGCAAAATAGGCTGATTCAAAAAGAGAAACACTGTGGTTGTTTACCCTAACTAGTGATATTTAGATTGTATATAGATGCACAAACTCACCTATTTATTTTTACATGATATAAAAACAGACAGTAGACTTTCTAAGAGAATAGTGGCAGGGAAGGGGAAGAAAGCAGAGAGAATAGGAAGTGAATATTTTATACTAGTTGAAGGAGAATGTTCTTATGAAACTCTCACCAGGCTGGAAGCATAGCTCAGTAACAAGGTGCCTGCATAGCACTTACAAAGCCCTGGTTCTATTCATCAGCATACTGAAACAAACAAAAGTTTTCTTGTCTACAGAGAATTTATCCCTGCCCTGAAGCTTATAATTCAAGCTTCTGCCCAGGATCGACCAGCATTATCTTTGTACAACATTACAAAACTGGAAATTCCATGCACGCCTAGAAAAGCTAACCTCTGGAGACTGTCCACAGGCTAGTTTGCAAGGCGCTCTTTCAAAAGACAAACATCACATGCTGGAAGATGGCACACAATGTAACTCACACTAACAAAGCAAGTATTATATAGAACAGATACCCCTGAGGGCCATCACCTTATGAAAAAGCTGCATTCTTGTTACTGTCCACCTTACTATCCTATACAAATCACCAAATAAATTTTCCTTTGTGTCATATGGTCTAAAGGGTGAATCAGCCTGCCATTTCTTCCCACACTACTTGTGGTAGCCAGTATATTGCAGTTTTCAGAAGGTTCTTATCTACCCCTATGCAATGGAATTTTCCTCTAGGCACAAGTTGATGTCATCTTTGACTTTGCCCCAATCTAACCTAAGGAAGATGCTAAATAATAGCCTGAAACATGCCATCCTGAATAAAGTCTCAGCAAGAAACAGCCCATTAGGCTCAGAAAGTTTCTGTAACTAACAAATTCCAGGTAGGGAGAGAGGAGGGGACTCTTCCTTCAAGAGAAGGGGGGAAAAAGCAGTAAACAACCCATGAGGGAGGAGATTAAAGCACTTTAAAGGAGACTGCCAAGCTGGTCAATCAGTATGGAAACAAACTCATGGTGGATGGAATCAGGCACTGGGCAGGTGAATAAGCTGTAGGGAACTGGTTAAGAAAGTGGGCACTCTTCAGTATACTTGGACAGACATACTGCTCTAGCAGTAAGGATTATATCTTACTGGGAACTTGGAGGTTCTGTTCTGGCTTTCTTGAGATGACCTGGAAAGGAACTTCTGAACTAGCTGTCATAGGTCACCAATCTCCTGTTGTAAACAGGGACAGATGAGGTTAATGACCTACTGCTGTTTACCCACAAGGGGCTGAGTGTGGTCTTTGGGACATTTCAAAACTGCATCAGGAACTAACCATGTTTCTCAACACATTTCTCCTCTTTTTACTGCCTCTTTCATGATGTTATCTTAGGTACTTAGGATGATGAATATATGGTTTAATGTGCATATGGAATTTCAGCACCTATTCTTTTCTGATTTCATAATGATTGTTCTCTGTCTTTTTACTTACTTGTACTGTTCTATATTAACTGAGCTAACTTTAAATAAAATGTCTTCACATGTTTGAAGAAACATTCAATTGGACCTGATGTATCATTCCTACCAATCCTCTTTGGACCCATACAGGAAATTCGAGGAACTGATGGCAGCAACATCTGGCACACAACAGGGACAGGAGAATTTGAAAGTGAGGCGCGAAATTCCTAAAAAGTACCACATTATATAAGTCAGATTTTATTTTTGTTTTTTGTAGATTAATTGAAGATAAAATAGGACAGGCAAATAGCAAAGAAAAAAATCTCTTTGTAGAAGTATGAAGCAAATATTTAAGGCTGAAAAAATTAAGGTAGAAAAGAAACAGTTACTATGTTTTTTAGATCTCAGAGCTGAATTAGTGATTTCTTTTCCTGAGGAAGGCACACCAGATCCTCAAACTTCCTCATGAATTGTACAACTTCAGACTGATCTGGACCTTCACGGACCAGACAAGATTCCTCCAGAGACATTTCTACTATGGAGGAGATTAAATAATACTAGATAAAGGAGAGAAACCTGAATTTCTTGTTGATAATGAAGGTGAAAAGTGAGAACCAGCTCTAGCTACCATGCTTGAAAATGAATGTCAGAACTACATTTTCCTGATGAAACTGCCTTTTGGGTATCCATACCACTGTGCCCTGAACCTGCCTTGCCTTCAGATCCTCCTTTACCTGCTTATGTTCCTCATTCTGCTCTTTATGGAAAAAAAAATGACAGAAACAATATCTACTTTGATTCACCTAGTTTGTGCTGTACCTTACCTTTCCCAGACTTCATTCACCACAGTAATCAAACTCATGAATCAGAAAGACTAAACCCAGACACCGGCATTTCAAAGAAGTATATCATGCTTGCAACACAGTAAACTTAATTTTTTTTCCAATTGAGACTTTCATTACTCTGTTTTCTGGCTTTATTAATGTCTTCTCTTTTCACCTTCCGAGTCAAGATTTTTTTCTGGGGTGAGATTGCTGAGTCACAGCAAATAAATGGACCCCTTAATGTGAATACTTTGTGAAAAAAAAATTGTGATTAACATGAATATATTGACTAAGATGTCCATTTAAGGTTGAGCACTCAAAAAGAATACTTAGTATTTTGATTATTTTATGAGGAAATAAAGGATTAAAAAGAAAAACATGAAGCTTGGAAAGAACCATCAGATTACACTACATTTTCTGTGACATTTCATTTTTTACCTACTCATACAAACTCAATAGTTATCCCCTCCTCTCCTTCCTCTCTCCCCTATCCCATTATATCCCATTGTACCCTCTCCCCTTCTACCATCCTATATTTCACCCCCTTTCCTTCCTCCCTTTGTGCAGGTGCCTACCATTTCCTCCCTCCCATCCCCCAGAGCATCCTTTTATGTGGGTGCCAAACCTCCCTCTGAGTTCTCCACCCTAGTAAAGGTTCAGGTCTGAGTATGATGACACAGGGCACCTTCTTGGGCTCCCCTTTAGCATGGCAACTCTATGAGTGTTTAACCACTTGCCTCTAAGGATCCTACTGCCTGAAGCCTTCTCCCCTGTGATCCATGCTAGACTATGGAACTTTTATCAGTCAATATGCAGGTCAGGCAAAATTCAGTCCTGGCTGCTGGAACCCTAATGTGTGTGGAATATCTAGCATGTCATTGGTCCTTCTCATCTTTATGCTCTTACAATCTTGCTTAACCTTCTTCTGCAAGGATCCCTGAGCTTTAGGATGGGGAGAGATTTGACTGGTCTGGTTCCAGGTGAATAATGTAGAGTCTTTGGTATTTCTGAATTATGGTTAGTTGTTTTCAGTTTTGCCATTTGTGCACTGCCCTTGGCTGTATCCCAATTAGTATCTAAGTTCATCTCCTGTTGCAGTTCACCTTCATGGTTGCTGATATAGGAATATCAATGCCTTAAGAGAACAAGTGGCGGGGCTGAAGAGGTGGCTCAGGGGTTAAGCCTCTGCCTTGCAGGAGGAAGGTCCTGAGTTCGGGGGCTGTCTGCGTTTCTGGTCCTGGTGGGAATGAGCCTGTGAATCCCGGGGAAGAGTAAACAAGGAGGAGGTGGAGGCATCCATGGTGGTTCCCGAATTCGTCCATGGATCTACACACACATACATACACACACATGCACACACACATACACGCACAATTGAATAAATAATAAAAATTTTGAAAAAAGAGAACAAGGGGCTTATTTTCTCTTATGATTACTGGCTACAGTTCTTAGCCCAGCTTGACAAGAGAGCATGCACCAACACCAGGGTCAAGGGATTTAGCCATTCCATTACCACATAACAGCTGAGAGAGGGATAATCCTTACTTGCCAGAGCAGCATGTCTGGCGAAGTACACAGAAGGATGTCAACTTCCTCAATGAGTTATCTGTATCTCACACACCTGTTCAGAGCCTAGTCCCACCCACCATAGGCTGGGTAGGCCCCATCAACTAGACAATCTCCTTTGAGTTTGCTCTGGGCTTAACTCAACTACTTATTCTCCACAAATGTGCCCAGAGCACAAACCCTCAACCATCATAAACAAATTTAAAATAGTCTCTCATTAAAATGCCAGTTATTAAAATGTTGGAACTGAAAGTCTTTCTTCAAATATCCCATATAAAATTATTGTAGCAATGAGAAAACAAAACTGCAGCAAATTACCATATCTTGTACTTCAATGTCCATTTTCTGTTGCTTATCACATAGTCAAGGTGGCTCAAAGATTCTAGGCATTCCCAGTCCCTGTTTGCAGTTCAAAGTTGAAGAAGCAGAGTTCCTCTGAACCAGGCTGAATCTCCATCCTGTGGCCATCCTCAGCACACATCTTATGGTTCTGGCATCTCCAACAACACTCTAGGTTTGCTTCTGCAGCTATAGGCCTTACCTTCCATTGCATGAACTCTATGCCTGCCACTTGGTGCCAAGCTTTTGCTGCTCCACGAACACCTCAAATTGTTCACCAAAACCAGTACCACTTGAGGGACAGTGTCAGATTTCAAAGTAAGTTGAAACATAGTTTGGTCCACTGGAGTGACGGCTGTACCAAGTTTTGTGTGGTGATGATGGAAAAGCCTCTTTTTCAGCACCCAAACATCCAAAGGGCAAAAAACATTTTTAACTTGGGCTTTTGTCCCTGAAGGAATCTGGGTTTTCAAACCATGAACTGGACATATCATGGCATTCATGTTTTCCACAATCCCAGTACAAATCGGTTTACCTTCATTGATGCTCATTTTTCCAATGGCAGTAGCTATTCAGCTGCCTGCCTTTCCGCATTCAAATCTTCAAGGTTGCCAACACAGCTCTCCTCTATTAAGCAAACCAGCCTATCATCTTTAAATTTAAAATTACCAAAGTCCTTGTGTGGGACCTGAACATAAGAAATGTCATTTTGTATATCCATCTCCATTCTGTACTTGTTCACTTGTCCTTCCTCTGAAACAGCAGATGTGCCAGATGCTATGACTCAACTGCATACGTGACTATAACCATGACCAGTCAGCTCCAAATTAGGAAATACATAACATTCTGGGAAACCCCCTAAACTGGAAGAGCACCTTTTACAGTAACATTTGGTCCTTACATAATCAACCACCTCACCAATTTTCTCAAGGACAGAATTAACATGATAGTTTGTAAGAATTGTGTTCAGGGCAGGTAAAACTATCCAATCAGAAGCAGCTACTAATTGCTCAGGAATTCCAAGGGCCATAAGTAATGTAAGGAGTCAAGCTTGACCAATCTACTCGCCAATACTACTTTTGCTTCAATTTACCCAATCATGTATCTGCTGGTTTAGAAACCCTCTCCTCCCCCTTTCTGCCCATCCAGGAAGCTCACAGTCCAGGGAGGACACACTTCTCCCCAGGTAAACCCCTCAGCTCATCCCGAGACCCCAGGTCACCCACTCATCCCAGCTCCTCCCACCAGCCAGTCAGAGCAGCACCCATCCTGCTCTGAGCTGGGGACAGCTCCTAGGAGATACCCCAGGTACCCAGGTTAACTGTGTGGTCACCAGCACTCTGCCTTTTCCACCCCTCTGGATGCTCGCAGTCCAGAGTGGACACACTGCTCTCCAGGTAAACCCCCCAGCTCACCTCCAGGCCCCAGGTCAACCACTCTACCCAGCTCCTCCCACCAGCCAGTCTGAGCAGTACCCAGTCTGCTCCAGGCTAAGGAGGGCCCTTAGGTCACACCCCAGGTCCCCAGGTTAACAGCACGATCACTAGCACCTCTGCCCTCTCCACCAGCCCAGGACACTCATGGTCCAGGGAGGACACACTGCTCATCAGAATTCAACAGAGTCCAAAGAAAACCCAAGCAAAGCTCTAGAGGACAAAAGCCACACATCTGAAATCCTCTAAAATCATCACGCTATCACATGGAAGAAATTCTACGCATCCAGCACAAAAAATAGTAAAGCCCTTTGTAACCATCATATTCCTTTCAATTATTACTTACTATAGAGTAACTTTTCCATATAGCCACCCCCAATTCATATAAAACTTCAGGGACTATACTACTCACCTTTACATATCACCAAGGTACTAAATCGTAAAAGTGCATTACCATACTAATATTCACCCCCTGTCCCTTAAACCTAACTTAATTGATGTACTAATAGTCTAATAGCCTCATCTAGGAAACAACAATAACAACAGACAAGCATACACAACTATGAGGCAAACACTAATAATAACTGCTCAGAGGTAGTGATACCAACAAATTCAGTTCAGTCAAAAACACACATAAACTGAAAGATTGTCTTAAGAGATAAAACAACAATGCCCAAGTCACAGTGCAAATCCACGAGAAACAAAACCCAAGAAAACCAATCTCCCACCAAAAGAATTAACCCCATAATGATACACTCCAACCAGAACAAATACACAGAAAATACCCAAGAAAGCCTGACCGAAGATAATGACTTTCAAAGCACAATCGTTACCATGATTAATACTATGAAAGAGAAAATCCGGGAGGAGTTAAATAACCGCATCCACCACTTTGAACAGGAACACAGACACTTGGAGAAGTTGAGAAAAACAGTTCAAGAAATAAAAACAGGCATAGAGCAGTTAAAACTGTCTCAATCAGAGTTTAAAATTGAACGAAAAGGGGCTGGAGAGATGGCTCAGGGTTGTGACTCCGTCTCACAAGCAGAAGGTTCTGAGTTCGGATCCCAGGTCCCACGTTAAAAAAATAAAATAAAATTGAACTAAAAGACAAGTTATCTTCAACCCAGAATTCAACAGAGAGTCTTATCAGCAGAAATAATGAAGCAGAAAATAGAATTTCAGATCTTGAACACAAAGTGGAAGAATTAACCAGCTCAATGAAAAAAGTTGTTAAACCCAAAAAGATACTTGAGAGAAATATTCAAGAGTTATGGGACTCCTGAAGGAGCTTATCATGCACATTCATGAAATACCAGAACAAGAATCCCAAAATCCCACACCTGAGGAAATTATCATAAAAGAAAAATTTCCTCATCTAAAGGAAGAGAGGCCCATCTATATACAAGAGGCATTCTACATCCCAACATGAACAAAATAGAAACTTGCCACAGTAAATAATAGTTAAAACATGCCACATTCAAGACAAAGAAATGGTGCTGAGAGCTTCAAGGGAAAAAAAAATCACTTTTAAAGGTAAACCTATTAAAATAACAAATGACTTCTCAATGTAAACAGTAAAAGCAAGAAGAGCTTGGACAGATGTACTTCAAGTATTGAATGAGCAAAAATTATCAACCCAGACTGATATACCCGGCAAAACTATCTGTCATGATTGAGGGGGAAAGAAAAGTTTTCCAGCACAAACAAAACTTAAAGACTTACATGTCTACCAAACCAGGACTTCAAAAAATGCTAGAAAAGATACTCAAGCTTGAAGAAAAGAACCAGCACATCCAGGAGGCTAGAAGGGAAGTAAAATATCACCAAAAACTAAAAGCCAAATAATACATTTAACATAAGCCACTAAAAATTTAAAAATCCAGAATTAAAAATAATTTCTCCATTATAACCATGAATGTCAATGGGATTAACTCACCAATCAAGAGACACAGATTACAAACTTGGATTAAAAAACACAACCTATCAATCTGCTGCCTTCAGGAAACTCATCTAACCACAAAAGACAGGCACATCCTAAAAAAAAAAAAGGCTGGTCCAAAATTCTGCAAGCTAATACAATCAGAAAACAGGAAGGGGTAGCCATTGTGCTATCAGACAAAGTGGACTTCAAACCAAAAAAACTCATAAGAGACACAGATAGATACTACATTTTAGTCACAGGTACAATTCACCAGGAAGACTTCACAATACTGAACATACATGCAACTAATATGGTCTCCTCCACATTTATTAAGCAAATGCTACAGTGTTCGAATCAAGAAATCAACCCCAACAGGCAGGGGTAGCAATTATGCTTTCAGACAAAGTGGACTTCAAACCAAAGAAAATTATAAGAGACACAGATAGATACTACATTTTAGTCACAGGTACAATTCACCAGGAAGACTTCACAATACTGAACATTTATGCACCCAATATGGGCCCCTACACATTCATTAAGAAAACCCTACAGCGCCTAAAGCAAGAAATCAACCCCCAAACTATAATTCTTGGGGACTTCCACACAGCCCTCTCAACATGGGATAGATCAACAGGTCAAAAGCTTAACACAGACACTTTGGAACTTAATCAAACCCTTAAAGAAATGGACGTTACAGATCTCTATCGAACTTTTCACCCACGCACAAAAGAATACACATTTTTCTCAGCAGCACACGGAACTTTCTCCAAAATAGATCGCATATTGGGCCACAAAACGAATCTACACATATACAAAAAAGTTGAAATTCTAACCTGTGCCCTATCAGACCACCATGGCCTAAAGCTGGACATCCACAACACAACAAACAAGAGAAAATACACTAACTCCTCGAAACTTAACAATATGATGCTGAATGAGAACTGGATTCAGGAAGAAATTAAAAAGGAAATTCAAGATTTCCTGAAAGTGAACGATAACGAAAATACAACTTACCAAAATCTCTGGGACACAATGAAAGCTGTCCTAAGAGGTAAGTTCATAGCTCTTAATGCCTACATCAAAAAAATGGAAACATCAGAAATAAACAACTTAATGATGCAGCTTAAAGCTTTAGAGAAATTAGACCAATCTGATCCCAAAAGTAGTAGAAGAGAGGAGATTAGCAAAATAAGGGGAGAAATATCTGAAATCGAGACTAAGAAAACGATAGAAAACATCAATCAGTCAAAAAGCTGGTTCTTTGAAAAAATCAATAAGATAGATACGCCCCCTAGCTAAATTAACCAAAAGCAAGAGAGAGGAAACCCAAATTAACAAAATTAGAAATGAACATGGAGTAATCACTACTGATACCCAAGAAATCCAGAGAATTATAACATCATATCTCAAAAACTTATACTCAGTGAAATTTGACAACACAGAAGAGATGGATGAATTTCTAAGTACACACATCTTACCTAAATTGGATCAGGAAGTTGTGAATTACTTAAATGGCCCTATAACATATAAGGAAATTGAAGAAGTAATCTCGAATCTTCCCACCAAAAAATGTCCTGGACCAGATGGATTCAGCATAGAATTCTAAGAGACATTTAAGGAGTCAATAACACCAATACTCCTTAAACTGTTCCATCAAATAGCAAAGGAAGGAACACTACCAAATTCCTTCTATGAAGCTAATATCATCTTAATCCCAAAACCTAATAAAGATTCACTTAAAAAAAACTATAGGCCGATCTCTCTGATGAACACAGACGCAAAGATTCTCAACAAAGTTTTAGAAAATCGGATTCAAAAACATATCAAAAAGATCATTCACAGGGACCAAGTAGGCTTCATCCCTGGCACACAAGGTTGGTTCAACATACGCAAATCAATAAATGTAATTCATGTAAACCAGTCCAGAGTCCAAGACCACATGATACTCTCAATAGATGCAGAAAAAGCTTTTGACAAGATCCAACAACCTTTTATGATCAAAACGCTAGAGACAGTAGGAATGGAAGGAACCTTAATCAATATAATAAAAGCTGTATACAACAAGCACACAGCAAGGATTATGCTCAATGGGGAACAATTGGAATCATTCTCACTTCGATCAGGAACTAGACAAGGCTGTCCACTCTCACCACTTCTATTCAATATTGTACTGGAAGTCTTAGCTGAAGCCATAAGACAAGAAAGGGACATAAGAGGGATTCAAATCGGCAAGGAAGAATTCAAGCTATCCCTATTTGCAGATGACATGATCTTATACCTGAGGGATCCCAAAAACTCCACCAGGAAGCTCCTGGAACTAATTGAGAAGTTCAGCAGGGTGGCAGGATACAAAATAAATGTGCAAAAATCAGAGGCCTTCCTATATGCCCAGAATGAAAGAAGTGAAAAGCCTTGAGAGAAACCATACCATTTACTATAACCCCTAAAAAAATGAAATACCTTGGTATAAACCTAACTAAGGAGGTAAAAGACCTTTACAATGAAAACTTTAAAACCCTAAAGAAAGAAATTGCAGAAGACACCAGAAGGTGGAAAGACCTCCCTTGTTCCTGGATTGGCAGAATCAACATTGTAAAAATGACCATCCTACCAAAGGCAATATACAGATTCAATGCTATACCAATCAAAATCCCAAAGCAATTCTTCAATGAAGTTGACCAAACAATCTCAAAGTTCATATGGAGGCACAAAAGACCCAGGATAGCAAAAACAATCCTGAGTAACAAAAACACAGCTGGAGGTATTACCATACCAAACCTAAGTCTATACTACAAATCCATAGTTATAAAGACAGCCTGGTACTGGCTCCAAAATAGACACACAGATCAATGGATAAGGATTGAAGACCCAGATATAAGCCCACAAAGTTACAGCCATTTGGTCTTTGACAAAGGGGCCCAAAGAATCCAATGGAAAAAGAACAGCATCTTCAACAAATGGTGCTGGCAAAACTGGATCTCCACATGCAGAAGATTAAAGCTGGACCCGTACTTGTCACCATGTACAAGACTTAATTCCAAATGGATCAAGGACCTTGATATCAGGCCAGAGACTTTAAAAACCATAGTTGAAAGGATAGGGAACTCCCTCGAGCTGATTGGGCTAGGCCAACACTTCCTAAACAGACATCCAATGGCACAGTCACTGCTACCTACTCTCAACAGTTGGGATCTTGTGAAATTAAAGAGCTTCTGTTCAGATAAAGAGATTGTCACACGAGCTCAAAGGCAACCCACAGAATGGGAGAAAATCTTCACTAACCACATATCTGACAGAGCTCTACTGTCCAGAGTGCACAAAGAACTTAGAAAACTAAACTTCAAGGAAAACACTGGTCCAATTAAAAAATGGGCCCTGGAACTTCAAAGAAACTTTACCAGGGATGAAATTAAAATGTCTAACAATTATCTTTAAAAATGCTTCACTTCTTTAGCCATCAGGGAAATGCAAATCAAAACTTCCCTGAGATATGACATCTCACCCCGGTCAGGATGGCAAAAATCCACAATACAAACAACGACAAATGCTGGAGAGGATGTGGAGAGAGGGGAACTCTCCTACATTGTTGGTGGGAATGCAGGCTCATACAGCCACTCTGGCGAGCCGTCTGGAGATTCTTAAAGAAATTAAAGATTGAAATGCCATATGACCCTGCTATCCCACTTTTGGGAATAACCCCCCATGCAGCAGAGGTTCGCCTCGATAGCACAAGCTCGACCATGTTCATAGCAGCACTGTTTACAATAGCAAAGTCATGGAATCAACCTAAATGTCCAACAGTTGACGAGTGGATAAGGAAACGGTGGTACATCTATACAATGGAGTACTACTCAGCCATCAAAAATGATGAATTACTGGAATTTGCTGGGAAATGGATGTCATTAGAAAGAATTATATTAAGTGAAGTATCCCAAACCCAGAAAATTAAGCGCCGTATGTACTCCCTAATAGGTGGCTCCTAGTACCAAACTCACCCAGCCCACATTGAGACACTCAAAAGTAAACCTATGTAACGCAGTAATTGCAAGGATTATGAACAAGAGAGATGGGGTAGGAGGGCCACACCAGAAATAAGGAGAGAGGGGACCATGTTACAGCAGAGAAAATAGGCCTCCATCAAGGTCTGCAAGTAAGTAATGAGAAACCTGGTTAAGTTCACAGACGTTCTTTCCTGATCTCACCAGAAGGGGAGGGCATATAGTCTAGCAGATAAAAAGTAATCATTTTGCAAATGGGTGATGGACCCCTCCCTCAGTGAGGTTTCCTACTCTTATTTACATCTACCCTTGAATGTGCTATTACAACAAGACTCCAGTTTAACAGCTTTTTGTCTCTGGCCAGGGGGTGACATACAGTGCCCAGCAGAATGGAGTGAAGGGAATTGCAGGAGCAGCAAAACTGCAAAAGAAAATCAACAAACCACAATCCAGAACTTCAGAGACTCTATATCAATCACATAGAACTAGGACAGCCTAATCTCTCCCCATCCTGGAGCTCAGGGACATTTGCGGAAGAGGGGGCGGTAAGATTGTAAGAGCAAAAGGATGGGAGGAGCAACGATTTGCAAGATTCTCAACAATAGTTGGGGCCAAAGCAATCATAATGGGACTTTGCATGCCCTGCGCAATGTCCAGCGCACTATTGCCCTCATAAAGTCTAGCATCTGTTAAGGGCACCGAGACCCCTGGAGGCAAGGGATTGACAGCCATAGTAGTGATCTTATGCTTAAGGGGAACAAGAGAAAGGGCTTATGGAAATGCCACTGGGTCCTTATATGTCATCGGAGAGGAGGACCCAGTGGAGAGTTAGGCGTACACAATAAAGGACTCTCTGGGAATTGGGGGGGAGGCACTGGGGGAAGGGGAGGGGGAGGAGGGGAGGAAGGGGGAGGGAGGGAACTGGTAAAAAATTTTAAAATGTATAATTAAATTTTTAATAAAAAAAGGAAAAAAAAAATAATAGGAATCCCTGTCCCCTCCGTCCCTCCCTCCACCTCTCCCTGGTCCTCCCTGTTCCCTCCCTTCTTTGTCCCTTTCTTTCCCCCCTCCCTCCCTTTCTCCCAGTGCCCCCTGCCCCCCTCTCTGAAGCATCCTTTAATGTGTATATCAAACTTTCCTCTGGGTCCTCCTCTCTGATGAGGTGTAAGGACTCAGTGGCATTTCCTAGAACTCTTTCTTGTCTTCCCCTTAAGTATAGGAACACTATTGTGGCTGTTAATCCCTTGCTTCTAAGGATCCTAGTGCCTTTAGTCCATGCTAGACTTTGAGGAATCAATAATGTGTTGGTCATTGCGCAGATCATGCAGAGTCCTGTTATAATTGCTTGGGCCCTAACTTGTGTGGAGTATCTTGCATATCATGACTTCCTCCCATCCTTGTGCTCTTACAATCTTACCGTCCCCTCTTCCGCAAATTTCCCTGAGCTTCAGGATGGGGAGAGATTAGGCAGGCCTGATTCCAGGTGGTTGTTATAGAGTCTCTGATGTTCTGAATTATGGTTTGTTGATGATTTTTTTTTCAGTTTTGCTGTTTCTGCAATGCCCTTGATTCCATCTTGATGGGTATTGGATGTCACCCCCTGGTTGCCAGAAATATTTCTTTTTAGAAGATTGATCCAGTATTCAGACTACACTTGGAGTCTAGTCTGAATTTTTTATAGGATAGACTGGAGAGAGAGGCGACAATGCTGAAGAAACTCTGATTTGTTCAATCACCCATAGTAGTTATTGGATGGTGTACAGGAAATAGAAACCAACAGTGTACTCAGATTTACAATGCAAACACTTACAGAATTCTATTAATACAATTCCATTTTCCAAATAGTTATCTATCTTTACTTAATACTGAAAAGTATTTAGTTTCAGGAAAGCATGTTTTTGGTATGTAAGCATTTCTTGTTCCAGGTAAAATATAGGGGAAATAAATTCTAAAAAATAATAAGTTTCAGTTTGCATTTCTCAGATACCATCTGAGTCAATTCAGAAAGGCCAATATCCAAAACACAAACAATTGCTATTGCTGTCACGGATTGGGGGGAGAGAACCCTTATATATTGCTGGTGGTAATGTAACCTCATACAATCCCTTTGATGATCAGTTTGGAGGTTCTAAAAAAATGTTAAAATTGAAACAACATGTTACCTAGCTATACCATTCTTGGAAATATTCCTGAAAAACACTGCACCCTGCTATATAGTCATGTATTCATCTATGTTCATAACAGCTCTCTTACAATCAAAAAAGGAAACAACCTAGATGTCCAACAGTTGATAAATCTTTAATCAAATGTGTGCCACATATATGCAATGTAATACTATTCAGCTATTAGAAAAAAATGAAATAATAAAATTTGCCAGTAAATTGATGGAACTGGAAGAATTTACCCTGAATGAAATATTCCAGATTCAGCATGACAGATACTGTATGTTCTCCCCTGTGAGTACATTCTGAAGTTAAGCCTCAGTTTGATGTAATCAAACCAAACCTCTTACAGCATTCATAAGTACAGGGAATGCAAAGCAGGCAGATGAAAGAAGATCCCAAAAGAATAGAAACAAAAGAGCACCTGCAAACTGTTAGAAAAGGCTTTTATGTAAGAAAAGACTCAAAAGAGAGAGATGAATAAGAATAGGACGCAGTTAAAAGTGGGATTAGACTCCAAGTAACCAAATAACTGCTTACAAGACCTTAACCCTCCCCCACCTCAATGACCAAGAATACATGGCCAGTAATGTAAACCAGTCTAGAGAAGATTGGGAGAAAATTGACACTAGACAGGATCAGATGTACCAATAGTAATCAAAAATGCCTGATAATAAACCATCATCTAAATACATCCCATTATATCTCTAGATAAGAAAAGATGTCAGCACCCAAAGAAGACACAGGCAATTATAATGGAAGAGCAGTGAAATAAACATCAACAACCAGCAGAAGTCCAGAGTATTCATGACCCTAAAATGCTCAGCCAAAATCAGGCCAATGTAACTCCCTTCTATCATGAAATTCAGGGAACTTTACAGAATGGGAATGGTAAGAATCTCCAGGAGAGTCAGAAGATGAGAAAATTTACTGCCTGCGAGGCCATGCTAGTCATGACAGGGCAGCTGCATTTAGGATCTCACTGCAATGAAACCTACCTTCACCATACTTGCACAATGGCTGACATATAAACATTTCCTCATGGAGAAAGGAGGGGCTCAGGAGAAATAGCTACATTCACTGGGAACCTTAGGAGCAAGGGTTAGACAGGTGAAAGGGAGCATCCAGATTGCTAATGTACCCAAGAAGAGCCACTTTCACTGCCACAGAGGACTGATTCTCTATCATAGCAGACAATCCAAAGGGAACCCGATGTGTATACAAGCAGACATTTAGGAGGACAGGACAAGGAGAGATGGATTGGTGAAAGATGGAAGAGAGGCAAAAGGAGAGGGAAGGGAACGAAAGAAAGGAGGGATGGGAAGAAAGACTGGGAGGAGGGACAACCACTCATCCACTCATGTTTGTATAAAGGAAAACTTCTTAGACAAAAAGAAGAATGAGTTTCAAGAAAACATGGTTTTGAAAGGTATTTCTTGCTCCTGGTAACTTATTGGTGAAAACATGTTCTTAAGAGTAATGTCTCAGGAAAACATGTTTGTGCCATGCAAACATTCCTTGCTCCTTGTGAGAGTTATTTAAGAGAACAGTTCTGTGTGCAGGGCTGTTCTCCCAAGATTCCATGTACAGAGCAACAAGAGATCACATGATGTCCTGACAAGCTTCTGGCTGCATGCTGCCAACAAAATGTAAATATAAGTCAATAGAAATGTCCTTGTTTCCCTAAACCACTAAGTTCATGTATTTTTCACATCAATTGAATACTGAAATAAGACATCTGCCTCATACCTCTGTTCTGTAATTAATTTAAATTTTTCAGGGAGAAACGTGTCCATCACCAGTTTTTGCTCGCTTTAAAATATTACTTTGGCCTTTTGTTCCACCTGCCTGTCCAAGGAGGATGGGACTCGCTTGGGGTCCTCCATCCCACACGAGTTACCCAGCCCCCAGTTCGCCCCTTGTCCCAGCTCTTCCCACCAGCCAGTACTGGCAACACCCAGCCTGCCTCCGGTTTGCCTGGCCCACACCCCAGGCCCCATCCCCTTTTTTCCTCCCGCCCACCTGCCCGCCCAACCCAGACAGGACTTGCTCACAGTCCTCCATCTCTGGAGACTGGGTGGGCCATTAAGCCAAGTCCCAGATCCCAAGTGAAGAGTTCTGCCATCACCATCAGCCTGTCTGCCCTTCCAGCTCACCGGGGACCCTCGCTTGTGGTCCATGGAGGACACACTGCTACTCAGAATTCAACAGAATCCAAAGAAAACCAAAGCAAAGCTCTAAGGGACAAAGGCCATACATCTGAAGTCCTCTAAAATCATCCAGCCCAAAGATAAGTAAACCTTTTTTTTTTTACCATACTGCTCTTTTCAACTATTAATCACTGTAGATTAACTTTTCCATCAGCCACCCCAAAAATATATACAATTCCAGGGATTATACCACTCATCCTCACATATCACAAAGATACTAAATTGTAAAAGTCCACTGCCGTACTAATATTCACCCCCCTGTCTACTTAACATGACTTAACTTATGTACTAACAGCCTAATACCCTCATGTAGGAAATAATACTAACAACAGACAAACTTATCCAACTACAAGGCAAGCACTAGTAATAACTGCCCGAGAGTAGTAATACCAACTAAATCAGTTCAGTCAAAAACAGACAGAAACTGAAAAGTCTTAAGAGACAAAACAACAGTGCCCAAGTCAAAGTGCAGATCCATGAGAAACAAAACCCAAGAAGACAAATTTTCCACTGAAAGAATTAACCCCATAATGATGGATTCCAACCAGAACAAATTCACAGATAATAGCCAAGAAAGCCAGACCCAAGATAACGACTTTCAAAGTATGATCATTACCATGATTAATACTATGAAAGAGGAAATCTGGGAGGAGTTAAATAACTGCATCAACCACTTTCAACAGGAACAAAACAGACACTTGGAGGAGTTGAGAAAAACAGTTCAAGAAACAAAAAAAGGCATAGAGCAGTTAAAACAGTCTCAGGCAGAGTTTAAAATCGAAATAAAAGACAAGTTATCCTCAAACCAGAACTCAACAGAGAGTCTTATCAGCAGAAATAACGAAGCAGAAAATAGAATTTCAGATCTTGAAGACAAAGTGGGAGAAGTAACCAGCTCAATGGAAGAGATTCTTAAAACCAAAAAGATACTTGAGAAGAATATTCAAGAGATATGGGACACCCTGAAGAAGCCTAACATGTGCATTCATGGAATACCAGAATGGAATACCAGAACAAGAATTCCAAAATACCACACATGAGGAAAATTTTCAAATTATCATAAATGAAAACTTCCCTCAACTAAAGAATGAGAGGCCCATCCTAATACAAGAGGCATTCCACACCCCAAACAGATATGACCAAAATAGAAACTCGCCATGGCAAATTATAGTCAAAACACTCCACATTCAAGACAAAGAAAAGGTGCTGAGAGCTTCAAGGGAAAAAAAGCAAGTCACTTTTAAAGATAAACCTATTAAAATAACAAATGACCTCTTAATGGAAACAGTAAAAGTAAGAAGAGCTTGGAGAGTCGTACTTCAAGTATTAAATGAGCAAAAATGTCAACCCAGACTGATATATCCAGCAAAACTTTCCATCATGATCGAGGGAGAAAGAAAAGTTTTCCAGCACAAAAACAACTTGAAGACTTACATGTCTACCCAACCAGGCCTTCAAAAAAATGCTACAAATGATACTCAAGCTTGAAGAAAAACACAAGCACATCCAGGAGGACAGAAGAGAAGTATAATACTACCAAAACTTAAAAGCCAAATAATACACTTACAAAAGCCACTAAACATAAAAAATGTCTGGAATTAAAAATAATTTCTCCATTATAACATTAAATGTCAATGGAATTAATTCACCAATCAAGAGACACAGAGTACAAACTTGAATTAAAAATCAGAACACATCAATATGCTGCCTCAGGAAACTCATCTCACCACAAAAGATAGGCACATCCTAAAAATAAAAGGCTGGTCCAAAATTCTGCAAGCTAATGGAACCAGGAAACAGGCAGGGGTAGCCATTATACTATCGTACAAAGTGGACTTCAAACCAAAAAAAAATCGTAAAAGACACAGATGGATACTATATTTTAGCCACAGGCACGATTCACCAGGAAGATTTCACAATACTGAACATATATGCATCTGATACAGGCCCCTCCATATTCATTAAGCAAACCCTACAGCACCTAAAGTGAGAAATCAACCCCAAAATGGTAATTGTTAGAGATTTCAACACCTCCCTCTCAACATGGGATAGATCAACAGGTCAAAAGCTTAACAGAGACACTGAAAATTAATCAAACCCTTGCTGAAATGGACCTTTCAGATCTCTATTGAACTTTTCATCCACACACCAAAGAATACACATTTTTCTCAGCAGCACATGGAACTTTCCCAAAAATAGATCACATATTGGGCCACAAAACGAATCTCCCCATATACAGAAAAGTTGAAATTCTAGCCTGTACCCTATCAGACCACCACGGTCTAAAGCTTGACATCCGCAATACAACAAACAACAGAAAATACACTAACTGCTGGAAACTAAACACTATGATGCTGAATGAGAATTGGATTCAGGAAGAAATTACAAAGGAAATTCAATATTTCCTGGAAGTGAATGATAATGAAAACACAACTTACCAAAATCTTTGGGACACAGTGAAAACTGTCCTAAAAGGTAAGTTCATAACTCTTAATCCCTACATCAAAAAAATGGAAACACAATTAAATAACTTAACAATGCAGCTTAAATCTTTAGAGACACAAAAGCAATCCAGTTCCAAAAGCAGTAAAAGAGAGAAGATCAGCAAAATCAGGGGAGAAATATCTGAAATTGAGATAAGGAAAATGATACAGAGAATCAACCAGTCAAAAAGCTGGTTCTTTGAAAAAAAAATCAATAAGATTGATACACCCCTAGTTAAATTAACCAAAAGCAAGAGAGAGAAAACCCAAGTTAACAAAATTAGAAATGAAAATAGAGTTATCAGTATTGATACCCAAGAAATTCATGGAATTATAACATTATATTTCAAAAACTTATACTCTGTGAAATTAGACAACAGAAAAGAAATGGATGAATTCCTAAGTAGGCACAACTTACCTAAATTGAATCAAGAAGTTTTGAATTATTTAAATAGTCCTATAACATTTGAGGAAATCAAAGAAGCAATCTCGAATCTTCCCACCAAAAAAATGTCCTGGACCAGATGGATTCAGCACAGAGTTCTACCAGACATTTAAGGAGCTAATAACACCAATACTCCTTAAACTGTTCCATCAAATAGCAAAGGAACACTACCAAATTCTTTCTATGATGCTAATATCGTCTTAATCCCCAAACCTAATATAGATATACTTAAAAAAGAAAACTATAGGCCAATCTCTTTCATGAATACAGATGCAAAGATTCTTAAAGTCTTAGGAAATTTGCGGAAGAGGGGGCGGTAAGATGAAAGAGCACAAGGATGGGAGGAGTAATGATATGCAAGATACACCACACAAGTTTGGTCCAAAGCAATCATAATAGGACTTTGCATGACCTGAGCAGTGACCAACACATTATTGATTCCTCAAAGTCTAGCATGGACTAAAGGCACTAGGATCCTTGGAGGCTAGGGATTGACAGCCACAGTAGTATTCCTAGGCTTAAGGGGAACACAGGAAAGAATTCTAGGAAATGCCACTGAGTCCTTACACCTCATCAGAGAGGAGGGCCCAGAGGAAAGTTTGACATACTCATTAAAGGACGCTCCAGAGATGGGGGGGGAGGCACTGGGAGTAGGGAGGGAGGAGGCAGGAAAGGAAGAGGAAAAGGGGGGAGGGAGCTAGGGAGTCCAGGGAGGAGTGGAGGGAGGGAGGGGACCAGGGTACCTCTTAAGTTTGTATGAGCAGAAATAAATAAGTTAAAAAAATAAATAAATAAATAAACAGTCTTTTACCTTTGGTTAGGAGATGAACTTCAATACCAATTGGGATGCAACTAAGGCAGTGCAGGACAAACAAAACTGAAATCAACAACAAACCGCAATTCACAACGCCAAAAACCCTACATTATTCAACTATAACTAGACCAGCCCAATCTCTCCCCATCCATAAAGCTCAGGGAACCTTGCATAAGATGGGGCACAAAATTGTAAGAGCCTAAAGATGGGGAGGACCAACAATATACAAGATACTCCACACAAGTTAAGGTTTCAGCAGCAAGGATTGGACTTTGCTGGACTGGCACAATGGCCGTCATGTCAAAGACTCCCTAAAGTCTGCATGGATCATAGAGAAGACTCCAGGCAGTGAGATTCTTAGAGGCAAGGGATTAAACAGTCAGAATAGAGTTCCTGTACTAACAGGGAGCCCAAGAAGGAGCTCTGGGCTATGCCACTGAGTCCTGAACCCTTACTTGGGTGCAGGACTCAAAGGCAGGTTTGGCATTCACATAAATGCATGCTCCATCCAGTGGATGGAAAGAAGGAAGGGAGAGGTACCTGGGGAGAGGGAAGAAGGATAGGGGTAAAAAGAAGAGAGAAAGTGTGGAGAGTTCAATGGGGGATGACTGGGGAGTGGAAAGGAGAGGGAGAGTTTGGGGGGTACCTATTGAACTTGTATGATTAGGAAAAAAATAAAATGTGGGAGAAAAAATTTTTAAAAAATTAAAATGTTAAAAAAAAAGCTCGAATAAACAGCATGTCTGCTTAAGTAGCTTTGGCCACATATTTGTGTCACGGTCACAGTAATAGTGATTCACACACAATTGTGCAATCATTATCTTTTCCTTATTTAGGCAGATATCATCACTATGGGGCAAAGAATTATGGCATGTGTGAACCAAACAGAGTAATCAATTGGAAAAAACTTGTGCTTCTGAGGCCCAAATTGGAGAACTTTTATAATGGAGAACTAAGAGCAATACACTTTCATAAGGGATGCAACCAAAAAAGACATAGCAGAGACCCAACTGAGCACATACAACACACTAGCATTGAGGCTGAGGAAAACTGAGAGTCCCTGGACACTCTGAGGTGAAACTTTAGGATTTTCCAGGATGTCTCTGATTTAGACATCAAAATGGCTGCCACACTGTGAAAAACTTTTACAGCTTAACTGCTGAGAGAGAAAGAGAGAGAGAGAGAGAGAGAGACAGAGACAGATGAATTAAAATCTGTTATGACTAAGATGTGTTGTTGATTTGTACCATGTCATAGAAATAGAGTGGTGAGAAGTAGCTAGTATCCAGATGGATCAAAAGACAGAACCTCTATGGTTTAGCTAATGGGAGAGAAGACAAGTTAGGGAATCCTTTATCTCCAAAGCAGTAGAACTGAATATGGGTAATTTTTTCAAGGAGGATGAAGGATTGTCCAGGATGCAACTGCATCAGGCACTGTGTGTGTGTCAAGTGCCTGTTAAGAATATGTGCTGGAGAGGTTCACCTCGATAGCACAAGCACGACCATGTTCATAGCAGCACTGTTTACAATAGCAAAGTCATGGAATCAACCCAAATGTCCAACAGTTGACGAGTGGATAAGGAAACTGTGGTATATCTATACAATGGAGTACTATTCAGCCATCAAAAATGATGAATTACTGGAATTTGCCGGGAAATGGATGTCATTAGAAACAATTATATTAAGTGAAGTATCCCAGACCCAGAAAATTAAGCACCGTATGTACTCCCTAATAGGTGGCTCCTAGTACCAAACCCACCCAGCCCATCTTGAGACACTCGTAGGTAAATCTATGTATTACCTACAGTAATTGCAAGGATTATGAACAGGAGGGATGGGGTAGGAGGGCCACACCAGAAACAAGGAGAGAGGGGACCATGTTACCGCAGAGAAAATAGGCCTCCATCAAGGACTCAAATAAGTAATGAGACATCTGATTAAGTTCACAGACTTTCATTCCTGATCATTTACTACTGAGGGGGTATGATCTGACCAGAAGAGGAGGGCATATAGTCTGGCAGATAAAAAGTAACTATTTTGCAAATGGGTGATAGACCCCTCCCTCACTGTGGTTTCCCACTTTTATTACATCTACCTTTGAATATGCTTTTATCACAAGACTCTAGTTTAACAGCTTTTTGTCTCTGGCCAGGGGGCGACATACAGTGCCCAGCAGGATGGAGTGAAGGGCATTGCAGGAGCAGCAAAACTGCAAAAGAAAATCAACAAACCACAATCCAGAACTTCAGAGACTCTATATCAACCACCTAGAACTAGGCCAGCCTAATCTCTCCCCATCCTGAAGCTCAGGGAAATTTGCAGAAGAGGGGGGCGGTAAGAGTGTAAGAGCAAAAGGACGGGAGGAGCAATGATATGCAAGATACTCCATACAAGTTAGGGCTGAAGCAATCATAATTGGACTTTACATGCCCTGTGCAATGTCCAACACACTATTGACCCCACAAAGTCTAGCATTTGCTAAAGACACCAAGATCCTTGGAGGCAAGGGATTGGCAGCCACAGCAGTGTTCCTATACTTAAGGGGAACACGGGAAAGGGTTCAGGGAAAGGCCACTGGGTCCTTGTACGTCATCGGACAGGAGGGCCCAGAGGAAAATCAGGCATGCACAAGAAAGGACTCTCTGGGAATTGGGGTGGGAGGCACTGGGGTATGGGGAGGGAAGGGGGTGGGGAGGGGGAGCAGGGAGTACGAGGGAGGAGGAGGGAGGGAGGGAACTGGTGTACCTATTAAGTTTGTATGAGCTGAAATAATAATAAAAAATGTATTAATAAAAAAAAAGGAGTTAAACTTCTTCAAAAAAAAAAGAATATGTGCTGGACAAGTTAGGGCCAAAGCAATCATAATTGGACTTTACATGCCCTGCACAATGTCCAACACACTATTGACCCCACAAAGTCTAGCGTTTGCTAAAAGCACCAAGATCCTTGGAGGCAAGGGATTGACAGCCAAAATAGTGTTCCTATGCTTAAGGGGAACAAAGGAAAGGGTTCAGGGAAATGCCGCTGGGTCCTTGTACGTCATCGAAGAGGAGGACCCAGAGGAGAGTTTGGCATGCACATTAAAGGATTCTCTGGGGATTGAGGGAGGGGAGGCATTGGGGGGTGGGGAGGGAGGGGTGAGTGGAGGGTGAGCAGAGGGGTCGGGGGGGGGGGGAGAAGGGATGGAGGGAATCGGTGTACCTATTAAGTTTGTATGAGCAGAGATAATAAAAAATGTTAAAAAAAAAAAAAAAGAATATGTGCTGGAGGCAAGATGTGAGGATCTATTGATAAATCCTGTGTGTACTTCGTGTTCTCCAGGCACCACAGGAGACTAGAAAAATCACTTTACTGCCACTCAAGCTGAAGCCATAAATAAAGCATTCCAGGAGAAGATGGCAGGTTTCCCTCTTGGACTGTTCATCTGGGAATAAGATACCTACTTGCCTGAATGCTATGTGATTAGTTGATTTAGATGTTACAGTGTTTGTTTAACGAATGTGGAGGAGTGCTTGACCCCACAAAGTCTAGCATTTGCTAAAGGCACCAAGCCCCCTGGGCTCCTGTGCCTCTGGCTCCCCAAACTCCGGCCGCACAGCCTGCTCCAGCTGCAGGGAAGGGCCCTGGGTGAGAAGTCTGCGCCTCCAGGAAAGACAGATGCAGCCGCTGCAGGGCCCAGGCCCACAATGCCTTGCAAGGTGACAGACTGCAGACAGACAGGTAGGTGCATACAGGTATGCAGCATACATATATAGAGTGCTTGAACACACAGACGGGGCATGCGTAGGCTCACAGGTGTTTACATGTTCAGTATTTTGAAGCCTTTCTGGTAAATTATTCCTTTGGCTAAAACATTGTATTCTTCTGTACCTTTTATGATGTTCTTTGGTTTGAAGTCCACATTGTCAGACAGCATAATTACTACCCCTGCTTGTTTCCTGGTTCCATTAGCTTGAAGAATAATTGATCAGCCTTTCACTTTTAGGATGCGCCTATCTTTTGTAGTACAATTTGTGTATCCTGAAGACAGTAGATGTATGGTTGTGATTTCTAATCCATTTTTATAATATGTGTTCTTTGATTGGAGAGTAAATTGCATTGATATTTAGGGTTATAATGGAGAAATTACTTTTAATTCCTGACATTTTTGTGTTTAGTGGCTTGCATAAGTATATTATTTAGCTCATAAGTTGTATCTTGCTGGATACGCTTGTTCTTTTCTTCAAGCTTAAGTTATCTTTTTTTAGCATTTTTTGAAGGCCAGGTGTGATAATCATGTAAGCCTTCAAGTTGTCTTTATGGTGGAAAATTTTCCTTTCACCCTCAATCATGACTGATAGTTTTAATGGGTATATAAGTATGGGTTGACATTTGTACTCATTCAATATTTTAAGTGCATCTCTCCAAGCTCTTAGCACATTCTCTTTGTCTTATATGTAGAGTGTTTTGACTATTGTTTACAGTGGTGTGTTTCTATTTTGGTCACATCTCTTTGGGATGTGCTATGCCTCTTGTATTTAGATGGGTCTCTCTTTCTTTAGATGTGGGAAGTTTTCCTTTATGATAATTTGAAAAATTTCCTTAGATGTGGTATTTTGGGATTCTTGTTCTGATATTCTATGAATACACATGTTAAGCTTCTTCCAGGTATCCAATAACTCTTCAGTATTCCTCTCAAGTATCTTTTTTGGCTTTAACAACTTTTTTGACCCAACTGGTTTGTTCTTTCACTTTGTCTCCAAGATCTGATATTCTATTTTCTGCTTCATTAGATCTGCTGATAAGACTCTCTATTGAATTCTGGGGTTGAAGATAGCTTGTCTTTTAGTCCAAGTTTATCTCTGCTTGAGATTTTTTAACTGTTCTCTGCCTATTTTTGTTTCTTCAACTGCTTTTTTCATCTCCTCCAAGTGCCTGTTGTGTTCCTGTTCAAAGTGGTTGATGTGGTTACTTAAGTCCTCCTGGATTTCCTCTTTCATTATTTTCATCACAGTAAAGATCAGGCCTTGAAAATCATTATCTTGGGTATGGCTTTCTTGGATATTTTCCTTGAGTTTATTCTAGTTAGATTCCATCATTATGGGTTGATGCTTTTTGTAGGAGATTTGTTGTCTTGGTCTTTGTTTCTAATGGATTTGTGCTATGTCCTGTGCATTTTTGTTTTATCTCTTATGTCCTTCTTTTTGTTTCTATGTGTCTTTGGCTGAAATAAAGAGTGTGAGTACACTTGAGCACTTATTGCTCATGGTTGCCTTGGAATTGGATATGCCTGTAATGTTGGTGTTATTTCCTAGATGAGGCTTTTGGACTGTTTGTACATCAATTAAGGTAGGTTTATTAGATAGGGATTGAAGATTAGTATGGTAGTTCACTTTTTAGGTTTACTTCCTTGGTGATATATGACGGTGAAAGATATAGTCCCTGAAGTTGTGTAAGTTTTTGGGTGGGCTATATGGAAATGTTACACTATGGTGAATAACAATTGAGAGTAACAGGATGGCAAAAAGTGTTTACTTGTCTTAAAGCTGGATGTGAAGATTTTCTCCCATATAAGGGGATGACTCTAGAAGCTCTCATATGTATGGAATTGGGCTCCTAGATCATTGTTTGGGTTTTCTCTAGACTTTGCTGAATTCTGAGGAGAAGGGAGTTCATCATGGTTTGGAGCAGAAAGGCTAACTGGCTGATGGAGCAATCTCATGATGTAAGTATTGGGGCATAGTCTAGGGGCCTTATCTGAAGAGCAGGGAGTCTAACAGGGTCTGGAAGACAAAAGAAAAGATCTGTCTTTAATTGTATCTTACAATTTTATTGAATTTGTTACCCACATCATCCCTTTCTGAACTCTATCCCCTCATCTTTCCCCCTCTTAAACTGTATTCCCCATTATTTCCTTCTCTATGTTCTTTTTTTTCTTTTTTTCCTAATCATACAAGCTCAATAGGTATCCCTGTCCTCTCTATATTCTTTTTAAACTTCATTTATATTCTGATATTAAAAGAATACAATGGAGATTATCTGGAAATTCAACATAAAACATAAGTCATGTTACCATTTTTATATTTTGATACTTTTCCATACATTTTTATAACATTTTTATAATTATTTCCGCTCATACAAACTTAATAGGTAGACCAGTTCCCTCCCCCCTCCTCCTCCCCCCGAACCCCCTGCTCCCCCTCCCTCTTTCCCCAACTCCCAGTACCCCCCCCCAATTCCCAAAGAGTCCTTTATTGCGTATGCCTAATTCTCCTCTTGGTCCTCCTTTCTGATGATGTAAAAGGACCCAGTGGCATTTCCCTGAACCCTTTCTCGTGTTCCCCTTAAGCATAGGAACACTACTGTGGCCATCAATCCCTTGACTTCAAGGATCTTGGTGCTTTTAGCCGATGTTAGACTTTGTGAGGTCAATAGTGTGACGGACATGGCTCAGGGCATGCAAAGTCCTATTATGATTGCTTCAGCCCTATCGAGTGTGGAGACTCTTCAAATCATTGCTCCCCCCATCCTTTGCTCTTACAATCTTACTGCCCCCTCTTCTGCAGATGTCCCTGAGCTTCAGGATGGGGGGAGATTAGGCTGGCTTAGTTCTATGTGGATGATATAGAGTCTCTGAAGTTCTGGATTGTGGTTTGTTGATGTTCTTTTGCAGTTTTGCTGCTCCTGCTATGTCCTTCACTCCATCCTGATGGGCACCGTATGTCACCCCCTGCTCAGAGACAAAAAACTGTTAAACTGGAGTCTTGTTATAATAGCACATTCAAGGATAGATGTAATAAAAGCAGGATACCTCGGTGAGGGAGGGATCAGTCATCCATTTGCAAAATGATCTCTTTTCATCTGCCAGACTATATGCCCTCTCCTTCTGGTGAGATCATACCCCCTCAGTTGTACATGATCAGGAACGAATGTCTGTGAACTTAACCAGGTGTCACATTACTTACTGGCATTCCTTGGAGGTCGATTTTCTCTGCTGTAACATGTTCCCCTCTCTCCTTGTGTCTGGTGTGGCTCTCCAACCCCATCCCTCCTGTTCACAATCCTTGCAATTACCATATTACATAGATTTACCCTTGAGTGTCTCAATGTGGGCTGGGTGAGTTTGGTACTAGGAGCCACCTATTAGGGAGTACATACGGCACTTAACTTTCTGGGATTGGGATACTTCACTTAATATAATTGTTTCTAATGACATCCATTTCCCAGCAAACTCCAGTAATTCATCATTTTTGATGGCTGAGTAGTACTCCATTGTATAGATGTACCACAGTTTCCTTATCCACTCGTCAACTGTTGGACATTTAGGTTGATTCCATGACTTTGCTATTGTAAACAGTGCTGCTATGAACATAGTCGTGCTGGTGCTATCGAGGTGAACTTCTGCTGCATGGGGGGTTATTCCCAAAAGTGGGATAGCAGAGTCATATGGCATTTCAATCTTTAATTTCTTTAAGAATCTCCAGACAGCTCGCCAGAATCGCTGTATGAGTCTGCATTCCCACCAGCAATGTAGCAGGGTTCCCCTCTCTCCACATCCTCTCCAGCACTTGTTGTTGTTTGTATTGTGGATTTTTGCCATCCTGACCGGGGTGAGTAGTATCTCAGGGAAGTTTTGATTTGCATTTCCCTGATAGCTAAAGAAGTGGAGCATTTTTTAAGATATTTGTTAGACATTTTAATTTCATCTCTGGTAAAATTTCTTTTAAGTTCCAGGGCCCATTTTTTAATTGGGCCATTGGTTTCCTTGGAGTTTAATTTTCTAAGTTCTTTGTGCACTCTGGACAGCAGAGCTCTATCAGATATGTGGTTAGTGAAGATTTTCTCCCATTCTGTGGGTTGCCTTTGAGCTCGTGTGATAATCTCTTTATCTGAACAGAAGCTCTTTAATTTCACAAGATCCCAACTGTTGAGAGTTGGTAGCAGTGACTGTGCCATTGGATGTCTGTTTAGGAAATGTTGGCCTAGCCCAATCAGCTCGAGGGAGTTCCCTATCCTTTCAACTATGGTTTTTATAGTCTCTGGCCTGATATCAAGGTCCTTGATCCATTTGGAATTAAGTCTTGTACATGGTGACAAGTACGGGTCCAGCTTTAATCTTCTGCATGTGGAGATCCAGTTTTGCCAGCACCATTTGTTGAAGATGCTGTTCTTTTTCCATTGGATTCTTTGGGCCCCTTTGTCAAAGATCAAATGGCTGTATTTTTGTGGGCTTATATCTGGGTCCTCAACCCTTATCCATTGGTCTGTGTGTCTATTTTGGAGCCAGTACCAGGCTGTTTTTATAACTATGGATTTGTAGTATAGACTAAGGTTTGGTATGGCAATACCTCCACTGTGTTTTTGTTACTCAGGATTGTCTTTGCTATTCTGGGTCTTTTGTGCCTCCATATGAATTTTGAGATTAATTGGTCCACTTCTTTAAAGAATTGCTTTGGGACTTTAATTGGTATAGCATTGAATTTGTATATTGCCTTAGGTAGGATGGTCATTTTTACGATGTTGATTCTGCCAATCCAGGAACACGGGAGGTCTTTCCACCTTCTGATGTCTTCAGCAATTTCTTTCTTTAGGGTTTTAAAGTTTTCATTGTAAAGGTCTTTTACCTCCTTAGTTAGGTTTATACCAAGGTATTTCATTTTTTTAGGGGCTACAGTAAATGGGATTGTTTCTCTCAAGGCTTTTTCACTTCTTTCATTCTGGGCATATAGGAAGGCCTCTGATTTTTGCATATTTATTTTGTATCCTGCCACCCTGCTGAACTTCTCAATTAGTTCCAGGAGCTTCCTGATGGAGTTTTTGGGATCACTCAGGTATAAGATCATGTCATCTGCAAATAGGGATAGCTTGACTTCTTCCTTGCCGATTTGAATCCCTCTTATGTCCCTTTCTTGTCTTATGGCTTCAGCTAACACTTCAAGTACAATATTGAATAGAAGTGGTGAGAGTGGACAGCCTTGTCTAGTTCCTGATCGAAGTGGGAATGCTTCCAATTGTTCCCCATTGAGCATAATCCTTGCTGTGGGCTTATTGTATACAGCTTTTATTATATTGATAAAGGTTCCTTCCATTCCTACTGTCTCTAGCGTTTTGATCATAAAAGGCTGTTGGATCTTGTCAAAAGCTTTTTCTGCATCTATCGAGAGTATCATGTGGTCTTGGACTTTGGACTGGTTTACATGATGAATTACATTTATTGATTTGCGTATGTTGAACCAACCTTGCATGCCGGGGATGAAGCCTACTTGGTCCCTGTGAGTGATCTTTTTGATATGTTTTTGAATCCGATTTGCTAAGACTTTGTTGAGAATCTTTGCGTCTGTGTTCATCAGGGAGATCGGCCTATAGTTTTCTTTTTTAAGTGAATCTTTATTAGGTTTTGGGATTAAGACGATATTAGCTTCATAGAAGGAATTTGGTAGTGTTCCTTCCTTTGCTATTTGATGGAACAGTTTAAGGAGTATTGGTGTTATTGACTCCTTAAATATTTGGTAGAATTCTGTGCTGAATCCATCTGGTCCAGGATATTTTTTGGTGGGAAGATTCGAGATTACTTCTTCAATTTCCTTATATGTTATAGGACTATTTAAGTAATTCACAACTTCCTGATCCAATTTAGGTAAGATGTGTGTACTTAGAAATTCATCCATCTCTTCTGTGTTGTCAAACTTCACTGAGTATAAGTTTTTGAAATATGATGTTATAATTCTCTGGATTTCTTGGGTATCAGTAGTGATTACTCCATGTTCATTTCTAATTTTGTTAATTTGGGTTTCCTCTCTCTTGCTTTTGGTTAATTTAGCTAGGGGTGTATCTATCTTATTGATTTTTTCAAAGAACCAGCTTTTTGACTGGTTGATTTTTTCTATCGTTTTCTTAGTCTCGATTTCAGATATTTCTCCCCTTATTTTGCTAATCTCCTCTCTTCTACTACTTTTGGGATCAGATTGCTCAAGTTTCTCTAAAGCCTTAAGCTGCATCGTTAAGTTATTTATTTCTGATGTTTCCATTTTTTTGATGTAGGCATTAAGAGCTATGAACTTACCTCTTAGGACAGCTTTCATTGTGTCCCAGAGATTTTGGTAAGTTGTATTTTCGTTATCATTCACTTTCAGGAAATCTTGAATTTCCTTTTTAATTTCTTCTTGAATCCAGTTCTCATTCAGCATCATAGTGTTAAGTTTCCAGGAGTTAGTGTATTTTCTCTTGTTCGTTGTCTTGTGGATGTCCAGCTTTAGGCCGTGGTGGTTTGATAGGGCACAGGTTAGAATTTCAACTTTTTTGTATATGTGTAGATTCGTTTTGTGGCCCAATATGTAATCTATTTTGGAAAAAGTTCCGTGTGCTGCTGAGAAAAATGTGTATTCTTTTGTGTGTGGGTGAAAAGTTCGATAGAGATCTGTAAGGTCCATTTCTTTAAGGGTTTGATTAAGTTCCAAAGTGTCTCTGTTAAGCTTTTGACCTGTTGATCTATCCCATGTTGAGAGGGCGGTGTTGAAGTCCCCAAGAATTATCGTTTGGGGGTTGATATCTTGCTTTAGGCACTGTAGGGATTTCTTAATGAATGTGGAGGGGCCCGTATTGGGTGCATAAATGTTCAGGATTGTGAAGTTTTCCTGGTGGATTGTACCTGTGACTAAAATGTAGTATCCATCTGTGTCTCTTATAATTTTCTTTGGTTTGAAGTCCACTTTGTCTGAAAGCATAATTGCTACCCCTGCCTGTTTCCTGGTTCCATTAGCTTGTAAGATTTTGGACCAGCCTTTCATTCTTAGGATGTGCCTATCTTTTGTGGTGAGATGAGTTTCCTGAAGGCAGCAGATTGTTGGATTGTGGTTTTTAATCCAAGTTTGTAATCTATGTCTCTTAATCGGTGAATTAATCCCATTGACATTTAATGTTATAATGGATAAATTGTTTTTAATTCTGGACATTTTTTATGTTTAGTAGATTTTGTAAGCATGTTGTTTGATATTTATGTTTCGGTGGTATTACACTTCCTTCCTGCCCTCCTGAATACGCTTGTTCTTTTCTTCAAGCTTGAGTATCAGTTCTAGGATTTTTTGAAGGCCTGGTTTGGTAGACATGTATCCCTTCAAGTTGTCTTTGTGTTGGAAAACTTTTCTTTCTCCCTCAATCATGACAGATAATTTTGCCGGGTATATCAGTCTGGGTTGGCATTTTTGCTCATTTAATACTTGAAGTATGTCTCTCCAAGCTCTTCTTGCTTTTACTGTTTCCATTGAGTAGTCATTTGTTATTCTAATAGGTTTACCTTTAAAAGTGAGTTGCTTTTTTTCTCTTGAAGCTCTCAGCACCCTTTCTTTGTCTTGAATGTGGAGTGTTTTGACTATTATTTGCCATGGTGATTTTCTATTTTGGTCGTATCTGTTTGGAGTGCGAAATGCCTCTTGTATTTGGATAGGCCTCTCATTCTTTAATTGTGGGAAGTTTTCATTTATGATGAATTGAAATATTTCCTCAGGTGTGGTATTTTGGGATTCTTGTTCTGGTATTCCATGAATGCGCATGTTAGGCTTCTTCAGGGTGTCCCATATCTCTTGAATGTTCCTCTCAAGTATCTTTTTGGCTTTAACAATCTCTTCCATTGAGCTGGTTAATTCTCCCACTTTGTCTTCAAGATCTGAAATTCTATTTTCTGCCTCATTTGTTCTGCTGATAAGACTCTCTGTTGAGTTTTGGGTTGAAGATAACTTGTCTTTTAGTTCAATTTTAAACTCTGCCTGAGACTGTTTTAATTGCTCCATACCTATTTTTGTTTCTTGAACTGTTTTTCTCAACTCCTCCAAGTGCCTGTTGTGTTCCTGTTCAAAGTGGTTGATTCGGTTGTTTATCTCTTCTCGGATTTCCTCTTTCATAGTATTAATCATGGTAAGGATCATACTCTGAAAGTCGTTATGTTGGGTCTGGCTTTTATGGCAATTTTCTGTGGATTTGTTCTGGTCGGAATCCCTCATTATGGGATTGATTCTTTCGGCAGGAGATTGGTCTTCTTGGGTTTTGTTTCTCGTGGATCTGCACTTTGACTTGTACATTGTTGTTTTGTTTTTTAGGATCTTTCAGTTTCTGTTTTTCACTGAATCCATGTAGTTAGTATTGTTACGCTTGCCAGTTATTACTAGTGCTTGCCTTGGATTGGGTATGTCTGTGTATTGTTAGTATTATATCTTAGATGAGGCTACTAGGCTGTTAGTACGTCAGTTAAGTCAGGTTACGTTACCAGGGGGTGAGTATTAGTTTGGTAGTGCACTTTTACGATTTAGTTTCTTGATGAAATGTGGGGGTGAATGGTGTACTCCCTGGAGTTGTATGTTGTGGGGTGGCTGTATGAGAAAGTTGATCTACAGCATTGATACTTTAAAGGATCAGTAAGGTGAAAAGAAAAAGTTTACTTATCTTTGGGCTGGATGAGAAGAAACTCGCCCACGTGATATAATGATTGTAGTGAAGTCCAGATGTATGGCCTGTGCTCCCTTTGTTCCTTAGAATTTTGCCTAAGTTTCCTTTGGGCTCTATTGAATTCTGAGTAGCAGTGTGTCTTCCGTGGACCACGTGCGTAGGTCCCCGGTGGGCCAGAGAGGCAGAGGGTCTGATGTTGATGGCAGAGTTCTTCACCTGCGATCTGGGAAGGTGGGCGCAGAGAGGGGCGGGGCCCGGGGCAAAGCCGGCTGCGCAGTGCGGTGCTGCTGGCCTGGCGGCTCCCGGGTGGGGGGCGGGGTGGGGCTGGGCTGGGCTCTTTCGCTCCTTGGCTCAATGGCAGAATTCTTCACCTGGGATCCAGGGGGGTGGCTAGGCGCACAGGGCAGGAGGGTGCGAGGGGCTTGGGTCCGGGGCGGGGCCCAGGCTAAGCTGCAGTCGGCCTGGGTGCTCGCCGCTGGGACGCATGGGGCTCCGGGGTGTTTGGGGGCTGGGCTGGTCTCTCTCTCTCTCTCACTTACCTTGGGCGGCAGGCGGAGGGCGGCGGGATGCTGGCGGCGGGTGGGGGCGGGGCGGCGCGGAGGGGGCTGGAGTCGTCCGGGCGGGGGAAGGGGGGGAGGGGGGGAGGGGGGGGCACAGGCCAAGCCGCAGTCGGCCTGGGTGCTCGCCGCCGGGACGCGTGGGGCCACTTTTCCATACATTTTAAAACTTATATTATTCTTTTAATGTTTCATACTTGAACATAAGGAATTTATGATATTTTCACTCCTTGATTCCTAATCTCATCCCAGGAAAGTCTTCCTCCTATCTTCATGTCTTTTTACAAGTGTGGCCCTTTAGGTTTCATCTACTGTGCTTCTAATGTCATGTGCTTGAGTAATCCTAGAGCTCGAATCATGTATCAGTGGGTATGCCATGAAAGAAAGCATCTTCCTACCCCTGCCAGCATTAACCTTTATCAGTCTCTTAGGGAAGCATTGGATCTCTTGAGAAATTTCCATTTACATGGTGATATGTTGATAAGACAAATCCTATGAAGGTCTTCTGGGGATATACTTAGCTGTAGTGAATTTCTGAATACAACAATCTTAACATATCTAGAAGATAGTGTATGACCATGCCAATGTCTCACTTCAATTTTCTACAGTCTTCCAGCTCCCTCTAGCGTGATATTCTCTGACTGTTGGAGTGTGGGGTATGTCCTGGATTGGCTGCTTCTCTACATTTCTACCCATTATAATCCGTCTATCCTCTATCTAAGGGTCTTTACACAACCTTAATTATCTCTTCTCCACTAACACCCATTCACTAGTTTCTCAAAAATATTTTTGACTCGCTGTTTATTTATCACATTTTAAACATCCATTCATTAGCTGACAAGCAACTAAGCTGAGCCGAAATTCTTTATATGGTGAACTAAGCCGCAATAAACATGGATGTGCAAGTATCTCTGTAATGTGAAATCAGTCCTAATATGTTAAAATAGATCACAGAAAGTGTGTTTCTGTGTTGCCAATGCCAATTACTCTTTCTGCTGCTGTGCGACTACACTCAGACACAACTTAAGAGAGAAAAGAAAATTTATTTAGCTTACAACTCCAGAAAAGAGATACAGTCCATTATAACACAAAAGTTGTGGCAATATCAGGAGCTGGGAAAAGCTCAGGTCACTTCAGACATCATGGAGGCCAAAAGAATAAACATCAAGCTCTGAGACCAGGATGCTAGCAGAAGTAGAGAAGGGCTAACCAACCTCAAAACCCATTCCCTGTGATCTAGTGAAGGTCTACCTCCTGTAGTTACCACAACCTTCCCAAACATCAACTAAGGATTCAAACACATGGGACAGTGCTGAACAATTCATATTCAAACCATAACATGGTTCTTTATATGTATATATATACGTATATATATACATATATATATTGTTTTGGTTAATGTACACATACCGTTTTATCATCTATATACTTAGAACAACACAACTTAAGCACTGATTTCTAGAAGTCCCCCTTCCTTTGTCTTAGTGCTCTTAGTAAAGTTACAAGTATTATATTGAACAAGTGTAGATATAATAGTCACCTTTGATTTGTTTCTGATTTGGATGGAAATGCTTTGATTTTTTTTCATTTCACATAATATAGTTCATAGGTTTGCCTAAAATGACCTGTATTACATAACATTATTCTGGTGTAATTTTTGTTTCCCTGTCATGATAGATGAATCTGCTTTGCTCTTCAATAAAAAACATTTTAAACTAGTTTTGTTGGAACCGAAGTCCCGTTATTTTTTTTCCACCCAGACCCCGGAAAGAACCACGAGGACCAAGCGATTGCTGCAATTAGCATAAGGTAAGTTTTAATTCTGGCTGTCAGGACCGCCCTCCCCCGCAAGTTAGGAGGGAGCGGCCCCGACTGAGATCGGGTAGGGTTTTTATAATGAAAGCGGTTACAGCGAACTCTATGGGAACACAGCACGCAATAAAGTTAACCACCAAATGTTCTTTTGTTGATAGCGGTGTCTCCGGACAGTTGAGTTATGGGGTGATAAAGCTGACCACCAAATGTTCTTTTGCTGATAGCGGAATTCCTGGGCAGTTCCCATACCGCCCAAGGTGCAGGGCGGAATGGCACGTCCCACCCGAGATCGCATAAACGCGGTTGGCGCCTTTGGACTGGCGCCAGCAAGAAGTTTTAGGATGCGCGCTGGCGGAGAACTGTGTGCTGGGGGAAGGGAAGCCTCTCTGAGAGTCCCACATTTGGCATTCTCAGCCGGAAGTTTTAGAATGCGCTCGGGGGGAGGGCTAGGTGCTGGGGGAAGGGAAGCCTATCTGAAAGTCCCACAGTTTTGGTAAAGCTGGAATTGTGGACTTAAATTCCTTTTGTTTGTTTCTTAATATAAAAATGTTTTTATTTTTCCTTTAACTAGAACAGTAGCTCTGGTAGCCTGAGTAAGCAGTTGTCATCTTTCACAATGTGACACACATCATATTAGGACTTCCTTGCTTTGAAAGATCCAGCTGATAAGTCTGCTATTTTCCTGAAGGATAACCTAAGACTTCGTACTATCCTGTTGTTACTTTCAATATACTCTTCCACATTTTAAGTCGAAAAAGACAAGGAAAAGGCATTCCTTCAAATCAAATGTAGTATGAACATGCTAAAAAGGCAATTTGTGTATAGGTTAGATTCCAGCTGTGGCCACCTATCCAGATTGTAAAGAATCACAGGAGGTAACATTTGAAGTAAAGAGAAAATAATAATTAACCTTCTCTTGTTTATTTTCAACATGCCTCCTGACAGGGAAAGATAATTATTGTACTTAGAGTCAAAGGTTGTTGTATGGAGCAATTGTGAACTCTTTCAGAACACATATGAAGGAATATGTCAACATGAGTTCATGGGCAATAAGGACTAGGATATTGAAAATGCAGCAAAACTTGAAATAGGAAAACATGGTATTTAACTCTTAGAATGCTATTTAAAGTGTAGGAAATTACAAAGAACAGACAACAAGTTCCCACACGCCATTCTTTCCTTACACTTGCCAGTTTCATTGGAGAGGACATTCTGAAAATTGTGGTACACTGACCACCATGATAGGCAGGAAGGGATTGGCAGGCAGTGAGTGAATTCATCCATCAGACCATGTGATACACAAAAAACTATGTGTAGTACATAGGAAGACAGTAACAACAGTTATAGCCTCTTCAACAAGGTGATGAGTTGGAAAAGTCTCTGTATTCCAGTTGAGTTGGAGTAAGTCACTTTAGGTACAGTGTCCTGGTATGTATTTCCCATTTTGTGAATGAGAGCAGTCTAAATCTCTAATACCCTGTGCTCTCCATTGTGTCTCAGATACCACCACATACAATGACTTCTTAAGGGCTCCCTGAAGAAACCTTGATCCTGACACACATTGTCTGGCATCAGGAACTCACTTAAACTGTAACCCAAGCTTTCATGCTCCCCCTCAAGAGTGCATACTGAGTTCTGGATTCAGTCTCCAGTGTTTTTAATGATCCTTCCCCTCAAAGGAGCCATTCTTTTATGTCTAGGATTCATTTTGTTATGTGCACCAGGTGGAGACATAGATGTTGGTCACAGCTGTGTGCATTCCTTCCAGACTCTGGCTGGGGATTCTGGCCACACCCGATGAAGTTCATTCCAGCTTCCTGCACTTTGACTGGAATGAATTGTATGTTCCCTGCAGATTTTAATTTCTCCAGAATTTCAGCTCACTGAATTGTATCCAGAACTGATTCACAGTTTCTGATATTCTTCTAGCCCAGTTTCAGCATCTAGTTCCATGATGCTGACCATGAGTTTCCCAAGATTGTGATTTAAATAATTGTGATTTAAATATAGTCTAAGTTGATGGTTTTTCCCAAGCTCCATGATTTCCTTTTTCACCTTTATTTCCTGATAAAATAGTTAAAATGCTGAGATTAGTGACTGTTGAGTGCTAAACCTTAAATAGGACACTTTGTCAGTGACTTCACGTGAATCACAAATTTTTTTCTAGAAAGTTATGCAAATTAAGGATTCCATTTATTTTCCTGGGATCAGCAGACTCACACCAGAAAAACCTCTTTACCCAGAAGGTGGGAAGAGAAGGCATTAATAAAGCCAGAAACTACAATTACATCATGTCATCTCTATTATCCAGAGTGCACAAACGACTTTAAAACCTAAACACAAAGGAGATAAATAGCCCAATTAGAAAAAGGGCCTTCAAAACTCAAAAGAAACTTTTCCAGGGACAAAATCAAAATATCTAACAAATATTTTTTAAAATGCTCCACATCCCTAGCCTTCAGGGAAATGCAAATTAAAATTATCCTGAGATATTATCTCACTATGGTGAGGATGGCAGAAATGCACAATAGAAACAACACTGAATGCTGGAGAAAATGTGGAGAAAAGGGAACTCTGACATATTGCTAGTGGGAATTCAGGCTTACACAACCTGTCTGGATATCAGTATGGTGAATTTTAAATATGTTAAGGACTGAAATGCCATATGACCCTGCCATACTACTACTGAGAAAAATCCCCATAATGCAGCAATTCACTATAGTGACATGAGCACAACCATGTTCATTGCAGCACTATTTATAATACCACAGACATGGAATCAACCCAAATTCCCAACAGTTGATGAATGGATAATGAAAATGTACAAATTCCATTTGTACAATGGAATACTACTCAATCATCAAAAAAATGAATTCACGAATTATTTTGGGAAATCATGTAATTAGAAGAAATTATATTGAGTGAAGTATCCCAAACACTTAATGTTAGAAGCTGTATATACTCCCTAAAAAGTGAATCCTAGTTCCAAACTCTCTTATGGCATTTTCAAAGGAAATGACCTTCTATACACATTCATATGAAGCCAAGGGCAGTACAGGAGAAGCAAAATGGAAAACAACAAGCCATAATTCAGAACTTCAAAGATCCTAACATTAATCACCTAGAATCAGACCAGCCAAATCTCTCCCAATCCTAAAACTCAAAGAACCTTCCATAAGAGAGGGTGGCAAGATTATAAGAGCCTAAAGATGTGGAGGAACAACAATATGCAAGATAATCCACACAGGTCAGTGTTGTAGCAGCCACATTGGACTTTGCCTGAACTGCACAATTAGTGACATGTCAACGACTTCCCAAAGTCTATCGGAGATCATAGGGGAGAAGGCTTCAGGCAGTAGGATCCTTAAAAGCAAGTGTAAAACAGTCATAATAGAGTTCCCATACTAGCAGGCAGCCCAAGAAGGAGCCCCAAGTTATGACACTGAGTCCTGAACCCTTACTAGCTTAGAGGACTTACAGGGAGGGTCAGCATTCACATAAATGGATACTCTGAGTAATGAAAGGAAAGAAGTGGTAGGCATCTAGAAAGGAGGAGGGATGAAAGGAGGTGAGGAAAAGGAGGGAAGGGGGAGAGTCCAATGGGCTAATAATGATGGGGTAGGGGAAGGGAGAGGGAGAGGAGGTGGGAACCTATTGAGCTTGTATGATTGGGCAAAAATAAAATGTGTAATAATAATGAAAAAGTAAGAGAAAATACACTAACTCCTGGAAACTTAACACTATGATGCTGAATGAGAACTGGATTCAGGAAGAAATTAAAAAGGAAATTCAAGATTTCCTGAAAGTGAATGATAACGAAAATACAACTTACCAAAATCTCTGGGACACAATGAAAGCTGTTCTAAGAGGTAAGTTCATAGCTCTTAATGCCCACGTCAAAAAAATGGAAACATCAGAAATAAACACCTTAACAATGCAGCTTAAAGCTTTAGAGAAACTAGAGCAATCTGATCCCAAAAGCAGTAGAAGAAAAGAGATTAGCAAAATAAGGGGAGAAATATCTGAAATCGAGACTAAGAAAACGATAGAAAAAATCAACCAATTAAAAAGCTGGTTCTTTGAAAAAATCAACAAGATTGATACACCCCTAGCTAAACTAACCAAAAGCAAGAGAGAGAAAACCCAATTTAAAAAATTAGAAATAAACATGGAGTTATCACTACTGATACCCAAGAAATCCAGAGAATTATAACATCATATTTCAAAAACTTATACTCTGTGAAGTTTGACAACACAAAAGAGATGGATGAATTTCTAAGTAAACACAACTTACCTAAATTGAATCAGGAAGTTGTGAATTATTTAAATAGTCCTATAACATATAAGGAAATTGAGGAAGTAATCTCGAATCTTCCCACCAAAAAATGTCCTGGACCAGATGGATTCAGCACAGAGTTCTACCAGACATTTAAGGAGTTAATAACACCAATACTCCTTAAACTGTTCCATCAAATAGCAAAGGAAGGAACACTACCAAATTCCTTCTATGAAGCTAATATCGTTTTAATCCCAAAACCTAATAAAGATTCACTTAAAAAAGAAAACTATAGGCCGATCTCCCTGATGTAAACAGACACAAAGATTCTCAACAAAGTCTTAGCAAATCGGATTCAAAAACATATAAAAAAGATCATTCATGGGGACCAAGTAGGCTTCATCCCCGGCACACAAGGTTGGTTGAACATACGCAAATCAATAAATGTAATTCATCATGTAAACCAGTCCAAAGTCCAAGACCACATGATACTTTCGATAGATGCAGAAAAAGCTTTTGACAAGATCCAACAGCCTTTTATGATCAAAACACTAGAGACAGTAGGAATGGAAGGAACCTTTATCAATATAATAAAAGCTGTATACAACAAGCCCACAGCAAGGATTATGCTCAATGGGGAACAATTGGAAGCATTCCCACTTCGATCAGGAACTAGACAAGGCTGTCCATTCTCACCACTTCTATTCAATATTGTACTTGAAGTCTTAGCAGAAGCCATAAGACAAGAAAGGGATATAAGAGGGATTCAAATCGGCAAGGAAGAAATCAAGCTATCCCTATTTGCAGATGACATGATCTTATACCTGAGGGATCCCAAAAACTCCACCAGGAAGCTCCTGGAACTAATTGAGAAGTTCAGCAGGGTGGCAGGATACAAAATAAATGTGCAAAAATCAGAGGCCTTCCTATATGCCCAGAATGAAAGAAGTGAAAAAGCCTTGAGAGAAACCATGCCATTTACTATAACCCCTAAAAAAATGAAATACCTTGGTATAAACCTAACTAAGGAGGTAAAAGACCTTTACAATGAAAACTTTAAAACCCTAAAGAAAGAAATTGCAGAAGAAACCAGAAGGTGGAAAGACCTCCCTTGTTCCTGGATTGGCAGAATCAACATTGTAAAAATGACCATCCTACCAAAGGCAATATACAGATTCAATGCTATACCAATCAAAATCCCAAAGCAATTCTTCAAAGAAGTTGACCAAACAATCTCAAAGTTCATATGGAGGCACAAAAGACCCAGGATAGCAAAAACAATCTTGAGTAACAAAAACACAGCTGGAGGTATTGCCATACCAAACCTTAGTCTATACTACAAATCCATAGTTATAAAGACAGCCTGGTACTGGCTCCAAAATAGACACACAGATCAATGGATAAGGATTGAAGACCCAGATATAAGCCCACAAAGTTACAGCCATTTGGTCTTTGACAAAGGGGCCCAAAGAATCCAATGGAAAAAGAACAGCATCTTCAACAAATGGTGCTGGCAAAACTGGATCTCCACATGCAGAAGATTAAAGCTGGACCCGTACTTGTCACCATATACAAGACTTAATTCCAAATGGATCAAGGACCTTGATATCAGGCCAGAGACTATAAAAACCATAGTTGAAAGGATAGGGAGCTCCCTCGAGCTGATTGGGCTAGGCCAACACTTCCTAAACAGACATCCAATGGCACAGTCACTGCTACCAACTCTCAACAGTTGGGATCTTGTGAAATTAAAGAGCTTCTGTTCAGATAAAGAGATTGTCACACGAGCTCAAAGGCAACCCACAGAATGGGAGAAAATCTTCACTAACCACATATCTGACAGAGCTCTACTGTCCAGAGTGCACAAAGAACTTAGAAAATTAAACTCCAAGGAAAACACTGGCCCAATTAAAAAATGGGCCCTGGAACTTCAAAGAAACTTTACCAGGGATGAAATTAAAATGTCTAACAATTATCTTAAAAAATGCTCCACTTCCTTCGCCATCAGGGAAATGCAAATCAAAACTTCCCTGAGATATCATCTCACCCCGTCAGGATGGCAAAAATCCACAATACAAACAACGACAAATGCTGGAGAGGATGTGGAGAGAGGGGAACTCTCCTACATTGTTGGTGGGAATGCAGGCTCATACAGCCACTCTGGCGAGCCGTCTGGAGATTCTTAAAGAAATTAAAGATTGAAATGCCATATGACCCTGCTATCCCACTTTTGGGAATAACCCCCCATGCAGCAGAGGTTCGCCTCGATAGCACAAGCTCGACCATGTTCATAGCAGCACTGTTTACAATAGCAAAGTCATGGAATCAACCTAAATGTCCAACAGTTGACGAGTGGATAAGGAAACAGTGGTACATCTATACAATGGAGTACTACTCAGCCATCAAAAATGATGAATTACTGGAATTTGCTGGGAAATGGATGTCATTAGAAAGAATTATATTAAATGAAGTATCCCAAACCCAGAAAATTAAGCGCCGTATGTACTCCCTAATAGGTGGCTCCTAGTACCAAACTCACCCAGCCCACATTGAGACACTCAAAAGTAAACCTATGTAACACAGTAATTGCAAGGATTATGAACAAGAGAGATGGGTTAGGAGGGCCACACCAGAAACAAGGAGAGAGGAGACCATGTTACAGCAGAGAAAATAGGCCTCCATCAAGGTCTGCAAGTAAGTAATGAGAAACCTGGTTAAGTTCACAGACGTTCTTTCCTGATCTCACCAGAAGGGGAGGGCATATAGTCTAGCAGATAAAAAGTAATCATTTTGCAAATAGGTGATGGACCCCTTCCTCAGTGAGGTTTCCTACTCTTATTACATCTACCCTTGAATGTGCTATTACAACAAGACTCCAGTTTAACAGCTTTTTGTCTCTGGCCAGGGGGTGACATACAGTGCCCAGCAGAATGGAGTGAAGGGAATTGCAGGAGCAGCAAAACTGCAAAAGAAAATCAACAAACCACAATCCAGAACTTCAGAGACTCTATATCAATCACATAGAACTAGGACAGCCTAATCTCTCCCCATCCTGGAGCTCAGGGACATTTGCGGAAGAGGGGGCGGTAAGATTGTAAGAGCAAAAGGATGGGAGGAGCAATGATTTGCAAGATTCTCAACAATAGTTGGGGCCAAAGCAATCATAATGGGACTTTGCATGCCCTGCGCAATGTCCAGTGCACTGTTACCCTCATAAAGTCTAGCATCTGTTAAGGGCACCGAGACCCCTGGAGGCAAGGGATTGACAGCCATAGTAGTGATCTTATGCTTAAGGGGAACAAGAGAAAGGGCTTATGGAAATGCCACTGGGTCCTTATATGTCATCGGAGAGGAGGACCCAGTGGAGAGTTAGGCGTACACAATAAAGGACTCTCTGGGAATTGGGGGGGAGGCACTGGGGGAAGGGGAGGGGGAGGAGGGGGGAGGGAGGGAACTGGTAAAAATTTTTAAAATGTATAATTAAATTTTTAATAAAAAAAAGAAGAGAATAAGCCACCCGAGAGCTCAAAAAACAAAACAAAACAAAACAAAAAAAAAAAAAAAAAGAAGTCACTGCATGTAGTGGAGTCTAAGGCACAATGGAGAGCACAGGGAATTACAGCTTTGGACTGTTCTCATTCACAAAATGGGAAATATACCAAGACACTGTACACAATGTGACTTCCCCAACACAGCTGGAATACAGAGACTTATCCAATTCATCACCTTACTCAGGAGGCTATAACTGTTGTTGTATTAAGCCTGAGGTATCTTAATATGCATTGTACATACTTTTTTGTGTGTCACATGGTCTGATGGTGAATTCACTCACTGTCTGCCGATCCTTTCCTGCCTACTGTGGTAGTCAATATTCCACAATTTCCCAAAATGTCCTCTCCAGTGCTTATATCCTGAAATATTTTCCTCTAATAATTTCAGTTGAAGATATTTCATTAAGATCTTTGATATACTTTAGTATGGTCATAATGCAGAAATCAGTGTGATTTTGTAAGAAAACTTCAATGATTACAAATGGAAGGGCACTCAAATTCCTGAACTGTATGCTTCAAAAATCTCGAGGTTGTTTTAAGAATCCTGTGAACTTACCACATCCAAAAGGAATATGAAGAAATCTGATTGTTATTTTTTATCAATATTTATTTATTTTTCCCCAATCATACAAGCTCAATAAGTACCCTGGTCTCCTACGTACCTCCACCCCTCCACAGTCCCCCTTGCACCTTCCCCCCTTTCCCCTTCCTTTCACCCGCATGCCTCCCCTTCTCCCAGTGCCTTCCCCCTTCCTCCCCTCCCATCCCCTGGAGCATTCTTTTGTGTGAATGCCAAACTTCCCTCTGAGTCCTCCATTCTAGTGAGGTGTAAGGACCCAGGGGCATTGCCCAGAGAACTTTCCTGGGCTCCCCTTTAGTATGGGAACAGTATTATGACTGTTACTTCCTTGCCTCTAAGAATCCTAGTGCCTGTGATCCATGCTAGACTTTGGGGGGTCGTTGACACGTCAGTCATTGCCCAGGACATGAAAAGTCTGACTATAGCTACTGTGGCCCTAATTTGTGTGGAGTATGTTGCATATAGTTGGTCCTCTCCATCTTTAAGCTGTTACAATTTTGCTGCCCCCTCTTCTGCAAGTTTCCCTGAGATTTAGGATGGGGAGACATTTGGCTGATCTGGTTCAGAACACTCTGGTGTTCTGAATTATGGCTTATTGTTTTCAGTTTTGCTGTTCTTGCACCACCCTTGCCTCCATCCTGATTGGTATAGAAGGTCACATCCTAATGAAAGATAAAAGCCTGTTTAAATGAAATCTTACTATAAGAGGAGATTCAAAGGTAAATGGAATAAGAGTAGGAGACTGTAGTGAAGGGGGTCAGTCTCCCATTTGCAGGATGGTTACCATCTGTCTGCCAGTCTCTATTCCCTCCCTGATTGATGAGATCAAACCCCCTCAGTTGCAAGTGACCAGGAAGGAAAGTGAGAGTGAGTTTAACCAGATGTCACCCTACTTACTTCCAATGTTTGATGATGACCTATAGAAAAACTTGACGATCCTTTGAGGAACCCTGGATGGGGTCCTACAGGAAAAAAGATGTCATCATGGGGAAACAAGGAAATCCAAAGAAAGGTCCATGGGAGCTTGTTGTCTGTTCTTTGCAGTTTCCTACACTCTAAAACACATTCTAATATTTTAATACAATGTTTCCCTGTTTGGAAATTTTGCAACATTTTCAATACCCTAGTCTTTAATGTTGAACTTCTAGTTTCTGCCTATGAACTCAAGTTGACTATTCCTTCAAATGAGATCTGAACAAGTTCACAATTGCTCCATACAACAACCTTTGACTCTGTGTACAATAATGATTTCTCCTTGTCAGGAGGCAGGATCACAATGAACAAGAGCAGGTTAATTATTATTTTTTCTTTACTATAAATTTACCTCCTCTGACTCATTAGAACCTTGACACGTGGCCATAGCTGGAATCTAATCCTACAAACAAAGTGCCTTTTTAACATGTCCGATTACATTTGGTTTGAAGGGATACCTTTTCCTGGTATGGGTTTTGACTTAGAAATCTTGAGAGAAATTCCTGATAACTTTGTGGTGAAAGATGAAGACACTGTCATACTAACTTACCCCAAATCAGGTAAGAACTGTGCGTGACAGGTATCCTGAACTAAGTGAGAGAAAGGCTGTGGCTTTGGTTTTCATTCACTCAGCTGATGGCTGCAATGCTCTAAGTTCCTGGAAGCTCACACTGGCACAGAGCATTGCCTAATACCATTTCCATGCAGAGAAAGGGGTTTGGACAACTGTATGTGTTCAGAGATCATCTCAGGCATTTGGAGAACCAGCAACAGAATTCCTAAACAGATACAGACATTGGTCTGTTTCAGTGTCAGGGGGAATGAGTGGAAAGAGTGAGCAGGGCATTATTATAGAAGAAATGCCATGGAAATGGAGGACAAAATAACAAATGTGAAAACAGATGAGAGATACAATCATCCTGGACAAAGACCAGGAAATTGAAATGATTTTGGAAAATGCAAGGAATGGAACAGACATGTGTCATGATGGGTCTTTGGGAGTGGGTTAGCTGGTAGACAGTCTGAAAACTGGGCAAATATTGTTAACAATATTTTAAGTGGAACAACAGAGAGAAGCCAAAGGCAATAGAAATTCAGCAAGAGGATTTTAGAAGATGTCTCAAAGACAGACGCTGCAGAAATACATGTTGATACATGGATGAAAATATATGTGATACAGATGGAGTAGATTTATACAGCCTAAAATGAAACTCACAAAAGGGTAAATGCTGGTTGATTTTACTAAATTATATAGCATAGTCAAATTCATTAAAATGGTGATAACCCAAAAGGAGATGGCATATTAAATAGGAATGCATTTAATGAATGTCAGATTTCCTTTTATGTGATGAAAAAGTTGAAGATGTTGTCTGGGAAAAAAATGCAAGCATACTACATGCTACAGCACTTTTGGGGGACAGTTAAAGTACCATGTTTTAATGGCATGTCTATTTTACATAATATGGTTTTCACATACATGAATAAATGACCATTACATTTGCTTCTCTCATAGGAACCAACTGGTTAGTCGAGATCATCTCCTTGATTCTGACCAAAGGAGATAAAGAATGGATTCAATCTGTGCCCATCTGGGAGCGCTCACCATGGCTAGACACTACTGCAGGATTTTCCTTATTAAATGAACGAAAGGGTCCACGAGTTTTCTGCTCCCATCTTCCCTTCCATCTCTTCCCCAAGTCGTTCTTCAGTTCTAAAGCAAAGGTCAGTGCATCAAACCAAAGAAATGCTTGATCAAATGTTTTAACTTTACTATGCAAGGTCTTTCTGAATGTGTTCTTATTGTGCGCCTCCTGGTGGGACTTGAGATGATCACGCACTAATGATGCTATTATAGTTCTCTACTCAGATCATATTAGAGAACAGAGAACATAGACCTGACTATACTAGCAAGATTTTAGGGCAAAACAGAAGGGTCAATATCTGAATCTTAGGAAAGCACATACAAATCTTAGAATTCAAATCTGTGTTTATATATGTGTCTTGGTATCAAAGTTTTTTTTTTCCACTCATACAAACTTGATAGGTACCCCATTCCCCTCCCTCCCTCCACCCCAACCTGGATCCCCTTGGTCCCTACCCAGTTTCCTCTTCCTTTCCCCCCCTCCCTCCCTTTCTCCCAGGGCATCGTCCCCCCACCCCCATTCCTGGAACATCCTTTACTGTGCATGTCAAACTTCCCTCTAGTTCCTCCTCTCTGATGAGGTGTAAGGACTCAGTAGCATTGCGTAGAGCTCTTTTTTGTGTTCCCCTTTAGTACAGGAACACTATTGTGACTATAAATCTCTTGCCTCTAAAGATCCTAGTGCCTGTGATCCATGCTAGCCTTTGGGGGGGGTCAATGATATGCTGGTAATTGTGCAGGTTACACAAAGCCCTATTACGATTACTTCGGCCCTAAGTTGTGTGGAGTATCTTGCATAGCATTGCTCCTTCCCATCTTTAGGCTGGTATCAAAGAAAAGTTTTAAAATAAGTTTTTTTGATGATGATTTCTTATATGGCTACAATGTATTCCGATTACTTTTATCCCCCACATTCTGTTTTATCTCTTCACGCGGCTGTAAGCTCTCCCTCAACCCTACAAGTCCTTTCATCACTTTCACATCTACTCTTGTTTTGTTTTGGGACCCACTGAAAGTGATCATGACTGTCTGTGTATCCATGGGTCTAGAATTATCCCTCAGAGCCTGGGAAGGTCACCTGTAGGTACACAATTCAAGACAGGACTCCCTCTATCCCAGAATTGACCAATACCCATTAATTCAAGCAGTTAAGGCTAAGTTCTGTTAAGCTTTTATCCCATTTTGTGTCTGACACTTCTGAGCCTAGATCCAGTACAGGCCACCTGATGCTGTTGTGGGTTCATTATTGTAATATCTGGTCATGCACAGAAGGTGCATTTATATCCTTTCTCTCTGTGTTCCAGTGCTTACATTCATTCCAGAACTCCTTCTGGAATATTCCTAGAATATCAGACTCTGCATAAATGTCCTGTTTAAGACTGAGCATTTAGCCATCATGTATTCCTAGCATCTTGAATAGCCATCAGTATCTGAATTAAAGAGATACTGCTCTGATTAAGGCTGAAAGTTTTTGTCTATGGACATAAACATATTATATAAAAGGTGGTTTGAAGGTATACTGTTATAATTTTAAATACAAGTGTCAACCTGGCAAATGAAGGCTTGAACTCTAGGCACAGTTGTGAAAAATTGATAGTTGAACTGAGCCCTGGACAATTCTATAGGAGATTGTCTGATTGATAGGCAGGGTTTAGTCCTTAGTGGATGAGACTAGGCTAGATATGTTCTCTGGGAAGTGAAGACTGTTCCTCTCTGTGTGGACCTGTGAAGATACTGTGGCCAGTTCCCTTAGCTGCTGATATTTGTATGAGCTTCCATGACAAGCTACACAAGGAATGGTAACTAAGAATCATAACCAAATAAACACCTATTTCCCTGCTACATTAATGAATATAGCAGAAAAATAAGTTGGAACTAACCACCTTCTTTCTCCCCAATATTGTTTGGGTCCTGTATTCATTTAGCAATGGAAAGATGAAACTAATACACCTGTGGAGTGGGTCTCAAATCCAGAGAGTGGTTGTTTACTGTAGTAGCCATAGTGCCACTACTGCCCAACCGGGGTCACAATCTGGCCAGGATGGTTGAAGTTCTGACATCAGAATTGAGTATGGCCATTGATTTCTCCTCTTCTAGCAGCATGCATAGCAAGCACCTTCTTGCACTACGAAAGCAAGTTAGTAGAGAGGAAAATTCAAGCGTAGATCCAGAATTATTTCTATATCTATCTTACAATGAAGGTATGTGTTATGTTCAGCCATAGAGTCTTATCATCTATTTCTACTGGGTAACCAAGAGAATAGCAGAAGTTTGGATTGTGCCAAAGTCCACTGGTGCCTCTTGTCCAAGGGCTTATATGGAAAATGCCACTTTAGGCAGTGGGACACTAGCTTAAAGACACATGTCTTTTAGAAGTAACATTATTCAGCCTTTAAGGATATTGCCCTTCACATTCTCAGAAAATATTCTGTTTTTAACTTGGCTAAAAGATAATAAGTTTTCATAAGACAATTTCATACATTCTTCAATTTATACATCCTCTCTTCTGTGTGACTCTGCCCTTTTTTACTTTTCTGCCACTACCATATGGTTTTAGGTTTTACCCGTATCCTATGGTCAATTTGTAGTGTCTCTCTTTCCACAGGTATTCCAAGTACATTAATCTAAAGATTCACAGGCAGGATCCACAAATAAATGAAAATATGCACTCTTTTTCATTGTGAACCTGGGCTACCTCGGTATATGTTTCCCATTTTCATTCATTTATCTGAAAATTTTATAACTCAATACATAATTCAGCTGTGTCTGTTTAGCATATTTTTATTATCCATTCTTCACTTGATGGACATCCAGGCGAATTCTATTTCCTAGCTGTTTTGAATAGTTGTGAATACCCCCAAAATGAGAAGTATTATTGTTCAAGTATCTCTATAGTAGGATAGAGAGTCCTTGAATCTATGTCTAGGGTTGGTATATCTCTTTCATATGGTACTTTTATTTCTAGTTAATTTTCAAAAATTCCCAGACTTATTTTGAAATTGCTGCATTTGTTTACTCTCCCCTGAAAATGGATGTTTTCTTTTTCTATATACTTTGGTTTTTACATATCATTATTCCTCCCATCCTTGCGTTCTGACCAACATTTTTACATGAAATCTGTGGATCTGAATTCAGGTCGTACTGCTTGTGAGTTAAATACTTTAACCCCTTGTTGCAGTCTGCCTGCATGGCTGCTGATAAATGACCATCAAACAGCTTAAGGGAACAAGGGTTTATTCTCTCTTACAAGTACTAGTTACAGTTCTTAGTCCAGATTGACAGGAGAGTACGCACCAACACCAGGGCTGAGGGAACTGGCCATACCATCACCACATAACAGCTGAGAGATGGACAATCCTTACTTGCCAAACCAGCATGTCTGTCCAAGTAAACATTAGGATGCCACCTTCCTCAAACAGCTCTCAGTATTTTATTCACCTGTTCAGGGCCTAATCCCAACCACCATATGCTGGGCCTTCCCCACAAGCTAGACAATCTGAGATTTGCTCTGGGCCTAATCCAACCACTAATTCTCCACAAATGTGCCCAGAGCTCATACCCTCAACCATCAAGTTGACACGTGTGCCTAACTATGACACCCCTGGACCATCTCCTCAGCTCCAGTGGGTTATTCTTCATGCAATAAATACCACCCATAAGGTAGATCTAATCACCCAAGAGAAAACTGTGACTAAAAGAAGGATTGTGTTCAAATATCCTACATCCTATGAGGCTCTTCCAGAGACATCACTGGTTTTGGAAACTCTGTGTACATGGTGTCTAGCTCTCTGTTGATATCAGCATCTTCTCTAGTCTCTTGTTAGGCTTCCAGATCTTCACCAGTGGGATCAGGAATATCTGGGCACTAGCTTACCACAGAACATTTCTAGCAACACACTTTCCTGCAGATGTCTTTAAGATAATGGGTTTTAAAAAATGTATAAACTATAATGAGAAGTTTGGAATAATGTCTCCTCTTGTGTAAAACTATTGTGCATTTCCCAGTGAACCAACTTACATGTGTCGTATTGGGTTTGGCAAACTCTTAACTGATTCTAAAGACAGATGAAGTCTACAAGGTCACAGAGAGTTGATGAACAATATAAAGTTCTTAAATGAATGTGTACACTCCTCTTAAACACTACATCGATGAATAAGACAAATGTGCACAGCACAATAGTTATATCTAGACCTTGTCTATAACGTTTCTGCTCCTTATAGAGTTCTCCAGGGCCCTTCCTAAACAAGCAAAACAGTGAGGCAAACGTGTCCTTTATTTATTTATGGATTTCTTTTGCTCATTCTTGAATGTGGAGCTTGGATATGTGCCTTCTTCCTTGAGTCAAAGACCCATTATATTTTTGCATATTGAGGTGTGTATGGAAGACTATATATTGTTTGCATTAATAGCCTAGAATAATTTCTTTATTTATCTTTTAAGTTATCTTAAAATATAGCACCCAATTACAGATATGTCATTTTTATTATTGTATGTAATTCCTGATGATGCTTTTGTATGAATATATGTATTTTTGCATGTGGTTCAATGCACATGTGCGTGTACGCATATGTACAAGAGTGTACTTGAGTCTGTTTGTGAAAGCATAAAAGTGATATCAGGAATCATCCTGAATTGCTATTTCACGATAATGTTTTACTCTGGGGTTTCCCAGCCTCTGCCTGCAAGGTCCAGAATTACATGCCAAACGCCTATCCACCTGACATTTTTTCAGTGGGATCTGAGGATCCAAACTCAGGTCATTTTGCTTTGTGGGCAAAGAAATTAACCACTGATCCATCTCCCAACCCTCAAACTCACTTTTTAATTTATAACATTTTAAGGCTTTACAAAAGACATTGTGTCATTATCACACCCTATTACCTAATCTCAATCCCCTTCTTTCATCCTTTACAATAAGCATGTGTATCTTATTAAGTCCCATTTTGGACTTAATGATAATGACATATATGTATCTGGGCACTTTCAAGAGGAGGGACACCATGTAAGTGAACATACCATTGTGGAGAGTAACTCCTCTTCTCCCTCATCCAACATTAATTTTCAAAGCTCAACTTTTAGCAAACACATGCCTATCCACTAAACTTGTTCTTCTATAATTTCACATGTATACTTAATGTATACAGATTATCTACTCCATCCTCACCTCTTCTCCTGTTCTTCTTTCCATTCTTTTTCTCTATAAAATTTGCTCACATTCTCTTTGTATTTGAGGCAGCACCTTATGTAACCTAGTGCATCTTTGAAATCTTAAATAGACACTGATGGAACTAGAATCCCTGATTCTCCTGCAACAATCTCCTGATGGAAAATCAGGTGCACACTACCATGTATAACTCTCCATATTCCCTTTTAAAACTTCCTAGCAGCTTCATATATTGAGAACAATAATATACAAGGAAATAGAGATAAAGTATTTTTCTTCCACTGTTATATCCCTGGTTCAATGACCAATTCATGGAAACTGTCAAATGTGCAATTGATTATTTAATTCTGAAACCAACACATTTAATATTCATTGATAATTAAGTAGCATTGTATGTAACTTAATGAAAAATGTGAGAGATGACCTTACCGTTTTTTAACTTGCTTGTTTTTCCATTGAAGGTGATCTATGTCATAAGAAATCCCAGAGATATTCTTGTGTCTGGTTATTTTTTCTGGCATAAGACAGACCTTGTTAAGAATCCCAAGTCTTTTGAAGAATATTTTGAATGGTTCCTCAAAGGAGATGGTGAGTGTGCTGTTTAACATAGGTGCTGGGGAGTGCTCACATATTTCTTTTATATTTATTAATATTTTTATTTTTAACACAGTGTTCAATGTAGACCATGCTGAACTTGAAGTCTTTCTGTAGCTAAGAACAACCTTGAGTTCCTGATACTTCTGCCTCTACCTCTACAGGGCTGGGATGTCAGGTATCCAGTACCGTGCTCAGATTTTGTGGTGTCTGGAATCAAATTTACATGTTCATGCATGATATTCAAGCACTATCAACTTAATCAAACTTCCATCTGTCCCTTCAATGTATTTTAAAGGCTCCAGTTGAATCCATGTTCTCTCTCTACAATCTATCATCCTGTGCATCCAACACTCCTTTACAATGGAACCCAACCCTGCCATCTGCTTACACCCTAGTTGCACCCTAGATTTGACTTGCCCTACAATCCATGACCTTGACTATATATAGAATATCTAGGATTTCAATCCTTGACGAGTCCCAAAATCCACAATCCTGGATGTATTCAAAGTCTCTAGAATTTTCAGAACAAACAAGATATTTATATTCTATTTCAATGCAGCTTATTGGTGGTTATATTGAAACTCTTCTTTTCATTACCTGATCATACAAAAGCATGACTTTCTATCACTGTGCTGAAGATGTGTCTTTCAAAAAACCCATGGGGGTAGGAGAGATGACTTGGAATGAAACCTCTGCTTTAAAAACAGAAGGATTGAGTTGAGATTTCAGATCTCATGTAAAAACTCTGGGCAGAAATGTCAGCAGCCTCTACTTCCAGTCCTGGAAAGTAGAATCTGGGAAACACAAGAGCAGCAGAAATACGACATAGAAGTCATCCAGGATGATTTCCAAACTCATCTTCTGGACTCTGTGGGCAAACTGTGCCCTCTGATACACACACATGCATACACACACACACACAACACACACACACACACACACACACATACACACACAACTTTTTAATGATTTTTTAATTATGTATAATGATGAATTTAATTTATGATATTGTGATTTTTAATTTAACTTGATAATTAAAGATTATTTCAAAAAATCCTGTCATGGGATGGAGAGACGGCTAAGTGGTTAAAAATATACCTTGCAAGCAGGAGTTCCTGAGTTTAGAGCCTAAATTCCACCAGGCAGAAATTGTGGCAGCTTGCACTTCCAGATTGGGTGGACACACCCTGGGAAACCCCACACATAAAACAAAGGAAGTAAAAACAATCTAGGTAGCTTTCCAAAGTCATAATGGAGCTTCATATAGACACAAGATCCCCCACTCAAAAAAAAAAAAAAACACACAGTAAAAGACATTCTTTAAAAACTTAAATATCATGTCATTAAAAAAAATCAAAGTTAATACTCATTGTATTTTACTCTATTGATGACTTAATAGTTCACATTTCTTATCAATGAAAATGTTTCATGATGGTAAGCATTTCAAATTTGTGCTGCTACATAAATATTGTGTCGGTACTTATCTGTATAAACCAGTAACAGTACTTATCTATATAATCAGAAAGCTCATAGAAGTCCTTCCTTTTTACTTTAATTTCTGATCTCTTGAGCATTGTGCCCAGCAAATGCATGCAATCCTTTCTTGTACTGTGGGTTTGTCCCATTGTTACCATGGTGTCTTCAAGTGAATTTCAAAGTTTATTTATCTAAAATCCTCTGTTTCTCTGCCATTTCTCTGTGGATTTACTATTTCATGGTCAGATCAGGTGCCATTTGACATAACCTGCATGATATGGACACCTTCCTATTGTGGAAGGCAAGAAATTGAGGTAGAAATAAATATTTGTACTAAGAAGGACTCAATGCTCAATCTGCATCCAGAGTAATAGCTCCACACTCCAAGAATTCATCTTATGGGAAGAACTCAGCATACAGAGTTCATCAGAGTTCACTGAAAACAAAAGCTTATGGAAAAATCTTTATTGTGATGGTTCAACAACACCTAGACCTACTCAAAGTATAGAACAGCATAACAAACTGACCCAGTTGGTATTTTGAAGCAAACAAAGGTAGATAGGAAGATATCTATCAGTTCTTTCCCATCATTCTGGGATAAGGAAAACATTCCTCTCCTCAAGGCCCTGTTCCCAGAATCCTGGTACTGGAATACTGGCATCCCCTCTTTCAATCCTTTTCATTGAAGGGATATTAGAATAGATATTAGAGAAGTCCATTGAAACTTGATTGTCCTTAAAAACAGGAGGAATTTTTGCATTAATAAAGATAAGCTAACACAAAGGAGAGAATTTATATGAGTTTTATAGAACTGAGTGTCTGGTGGCCAAGGGAACCATGCTATAGCATGAAGGTGGGAGAGATAGCTTAAAGTCAAAGAAGACAGGGAGAGAGTCTCCAAGGACAGTATCAGTACAAATCTGGGGAAAGTGCCTAAAGTAGAGAGGAATCTGCAGAGTCTTTAGAACAAAGGAGGGTTCTGCTTTTCACAGTTTTCAGGTTTGCTAAGGGTTGCCAGGGCCAGAGAGCAATAGGGATAGTGAGTGAAAGAATGTTAGATACAAGGTAGTGGTCTCCCAAGACCACCATGGTGAGGAAGTTGTATATTTAGGGCATGTGGTTGATTCTAGGAATTTCTACATTACAAAGTGAAGAAGACTTTACAAAATAGGTTAGCTATGACTAATATTTACCAAGTTTAAGGTCAGCTTAGACTCCATGAGACCCTGTCTCTTCCAAACACTCCACCCCAAAAAGGAAGTTACTCATCACCACTTCCATAAAAATTTCATGAACATAAAATTGGTATCCTCATTTGAATGCTTTGGACTTTTTTTTATTTTGTATGGGAGGAGGGAGCAGGCATCTCATAAATCCTGGGATAATCATAAACTCACAATGTACCCAAGAATGTCCTTAAACTCTGATGCTCCTGTTTCCAGTTTCTGAATGTTGGTATTACAGATATCTGCTGCTGTATGTGATGTGACCTTTGGCTCTTCTAAACTACTTATAACTCTGCATCATACATTTTACAACCTGCTTTCTCTTTCCAACATTTCTGTAGACCATTTAATTTCAACATTATTCCCAGTAGGCTAAAGAAGCTGAACTCTTTGGATCTCTCTCTCCTGACTTACCATAAGCTAGTAGTTCATGTAAGATGTGGCGATGTAAACTAGTTATAGAGAAGGCTATGAAACTTGAGCACCACTGAACATTGGACTAGGACTACTAGAGATAGAACAAACCATACTTGGCACTTGGAGATGGACACAGAGCTTTGGGTTCAAGAACAGTGTTATATATTGGCTGATTCAAATTGTCATGGGTCAGAGGCATTGTTATCTAGGTGAAGATTTGAGAAGTTGTAGAACCTATAAGAGATGTGGTCCAGTGTGAGCCATCTTGCTCTCTGACAGTTAAAGTAACTCTCCAGAAGGATTATCACAACAGTTGAAGTCTGGACAGAACCAAGCTCTCTGTCTGTCTGTTTGGTTAGTGCTTCTACCAGTTCATGTTCCTCTTAGACAGTGGAGGGCAAAGAGATTCAGTAACTGTGACAATATTTGAGAGCCTACAGGGAGATCTATTAAAAGAGAAAACCTGACATGAGGGAGAAACATAAGAAATAAAGGTTTGTATGAGCTGAAGAACTAATGCCAGGGAAACCGTAGTTTTGTCCTTAAGATGGGAAAGCACTGGAACAAAAATAGAGTTAAAGTTGGCAAGGATAGGAAAAGAGCTGCCATGGATACCTCAGTAGAAAGAAGTCTGATGGCACCCAGGAAAGAGAGAAAGAAATAGAAAATTTCATGCTTCTAAGTTTTCAAATAGTTGCTGTGGAGTTGCTTGGAAAGCAGAACAGCAAGGATACGAAGTGAAACACTATCAGTGATTTAGAAGGTATGGTTTGCTTAGTTACTTTACATTTAACCAAGGGTGGAAGAGGCATTACAAAATGAGAAGACTGTAGCTGTCATTACAATCTGTTCTAAAGTATATCCTCAGGAATGATGATGTAAGGAGATGAGTATGTTAATAAACCTCATTCATTTCTATGAGCTTAGTATTATATATGTCCAGGCCTATGAACCACACTTACGTGCAGGAAACAGAAGTGGGAGCAGTAGGAATTCATCAAAGGGAGCCTAGGATGTCCTCCATCATCCAAGCCAACTTTATTGTAGCATACATGAGTATTTATAGGAAAACAAGAGAAGAACCAAATTCTTTACAGGATTATGTAAAACGTATACATTCCAGTTAACAAAGAAAAGTCAGGAGTGATATCTACCAGATATGATATTGCCAGGTAAAAAGCATGGCACCTTATTGCTAGAAGGGAATGGACAATGTATGCCTCAAAACAGAGTTACCTGGTCAGTGTATTAGCAGTGCATAAGCAGGAAAGAACTATTGGGGGAGGAACAGCCCAGCCAGTTTCTAAGAGAAACAAAAGTGATCCAAGAACAGACTGGAGGTAAACTCAACCTCCCAGGGAAGGAGCCCCTACCATTTCAAATGCTAATATATCTTCCAGAGGCAGGTATTGGGCCTGACAACCTCCCCTCTCTCTATATATATATATATATGTCAAGCTGAGCAAATGTAAAAGTACTTATTAGTTGATCATACTTAATAAAGGTAGCTGGAAATACTTGAAAACTGAAAATTATGGAGAAGATACTTCCTGATCTATGCATTCTACACACTTTCCACTTCCCATTCTCCCCACAGTACCATATGGATCATGGTTTGAGCACACCCGTGGCTGGATGTCCATGAGGAACAAGGAGAACTTCCACTTGCTGAGTTATGAGGAGCTGAAAAAGGTAACTGTCATCCTTGTCCTCACCATGATCCTCACTACATCTAATGTCCCTCCTTTCCACTATTCCACATTCCTGGATAGAGTATAGCCTCATGAAAGTCACAATATGGTCCCATTTGGTCTTCATCAAACTATATCTTCATTGCCTTTTTACATTTTTTATCTCAGAAAGAGAGAAAGAGAAGTAAACAGAGATTAAGACAGAAAGAGAGAGAGGAAGAGAGAGACACACACAAAGGGACAGAAAGAGAAAATGCATGACATAGCACATGGGTAGAAGTCAGAGAAACATTTTCAAAAGTCAGTTCTTTCCTTCTACTTTTTGGGTTTCTGGGTGAGCGAATTCAGGTCATCAAGTTTGTGAACAGACACCTTATCCGTTGTGCTACTCACCAGCCCCTGAATCAGCTTATGGTCGAGGTTCTTTCTTGTCCTTCGCATATTTTTATTTCAGTGAACTTCATTCTGAGGCAGAGTATAATGGCTTTTGCTTACACAGCAGCTTATAAAGGAATACTATAGAAGCTGCTGGTTGGAGAAATCATCACAGAACCCATCAATGCATGATCTGTAATTCCAAAAAAATCACCATGGCAGCAGGTGCCTTCCAGTATTATAGTGTCATGAGAATCAATGAGGCAAGCGACAGATATTTGATTGAAGTCAAGGCCCACTTGTCAGAATGGAGCACATTCCTTTTACTGTAATATAGAACAAGAACCTAAAAAAGAGAAGGAGGTAGATCAATAGGAAAAAACAGATAATGAACCTACAGGTAGAAAGACAAACTGGTCTGTAAATAGCTGTTAATATACCAGTAGATAGGAAGAACACTTAACATTCAGCCTAGAAGTCTTCAACAACAGAGGTAGATGATCTCAGTACCCTGACAGGATGTAGCTTAGGGCAGTAAATGAGCAAAGAAATGGACAATAAAGGGCAGCCATAATGCAGAATGCCAGCAACTCAACCAGGCTCACCCAGAATCCGGCCAACCTAATCTCTCCACATAGTATGGCACAGAAGAGGAGGCAGTGAGATTGTAAGAACATAAAGAATGGAAGGTTCATATTGGACATGACATTCCACCCAAGGCAGAACTGCTACATCTAGAAATATATTACAGTGAGACTTGCACTTACTATAACTACAGCATGCCCCCATAGACTAACCAGGAACTCAAGAAAAATAAAACATACAGTGGAAACCTTGGAGACTAAAGCAGGATGAGTAAAGGGAAATGTCCCTATCTGTGGGGTGACCGGGGTACAGGCAATTTGGTATGCTGGAGACGTCTGAACAGCCAAAAGTGTACATAAGCTGGAGAGATGCCTACCATCCACAGAAGCATATAAACAGAAGGGGGTAGGATGGAGTGGGAATGATTGATAAAGGAATCAAAGGGAGGGACCATGGAGGCAAGCAGGGATATGTAATCCATACGCTTGTAAATGTAGAAAAATAAAAAGAAAATAATAAAAAAATAAAATAAATTCTCTTTGTATAAGAAACAAAATATGGGAATAGAAAGATAGCTCAAGGCTTAAGCCTCTGCCTTGCAAGCAGAAGGTCCTGAGTTTGGATCATAGACCACATTTCAAAACACCAGGAAGAAATGAAGAGAACTTGCACTGGAAATTCTGGAAGATCTAGGAAATTCCAGAGCAAACAAAGAGGATGCAGCACAAACCAGGGTGATTCCTCAAGTTAGCTTGGGCATACACACACACACACACACACACACACACACACACACACACACACAGTGCCCTCTGATACACACAAACAAAAACAGGGAGAGAGGAGAGAGAGAGACAGACAGAGAGAGAGAGAGAGAGAGAGAGAGACAGAGACAGAGAGAAAGAGAGAGGCAGACAGAAAAAGGAAAGAAAAAGAAATAGTGCTTCTAACAGCAAAATGAGAACAGAAGGGACAGTACCATTTGCACAGATGTGTCCCACTCTGTAGTGTCTCCACTTAATTGACAGAAGAGGAGTGAAGGCATGAAGTCAGTCTATGAATACAGTGAGAGGTCATGTACTCCAGTGACAGGAAATGATCTGAGTCCTGTTCCCAACCGGACAAGTGGGCACAGGGAAGTCTTGGGAAAATCAACTAGTGTTCATTGGCAACTTCGATGACTATGATTAAATTGAATTACTTGGTCACTTGAAAAAATTTAACAGGTAATATTTGAAATGTTCCCAATATAAATTATGACATATGGCTGAGTTGACAGACTTGTCAGTACCCTGATCACTGCATATTTTACAAGTACTGATACACTGCATTGAATTTTACAGACTGACTAGAAAGAAAGTACAATGTGGAGCAGGAGGAGCCATAGGATTGGATAGAAAAGTGAAAATCATGTAAATACTCACCTGTAATCCTCTCATTCCATACTTGCATACAGGAGAATCACAGGTTAAAGATATTCTCATGTACAGGGAGATTTTTAAGTCAGCCTGAGCTACATGACACCCTGTCTCAGCTAGTGCCTCTGTCCACCCCTCCCCACTCTGAATCTGAACTGTGTTGTTAATGTCTGCAGCTCAGTAGCACTGCAGAGTCACAGTGTGTGTGTAGCTCCCATCTTCTCTCTGCCTGCTTCTCTTTCTTCCATCCAAGCTGATCTTTCCTTTCTCTTCTATTGTGCTATTCCTTTCTTCAAACCACCCCCATTAACTAATCTTTCTTCTACAGTTCCCCTTTCTCACAGTTATCTCATTGCCTTCTTTTTCCCACACTCATAACTGCTTCTTCTTCTTTTAGGACACACGAAGGACTGTAGAGAAGATCAGTCAATTCCTGGGAAAGAAACTAGAACCTGAAGAGCTGGATTTAGTCCTCAGGAATAGCACTTTCCAAGCTATGAGTGAAAACAAGATGTCCAATTTCAGCATCCTCCCTGAAGAAACTGTTAATGGTACTTTAAAACTCATGCGGAAAGGTAAAAAGAAATATTCTATTGTAAAATATGTAGTACTCATGGAGATTTTCCTGATGCTGATGAAACTCGAAGGACTGAGATGTTGAATGTGCCAGCAGTAATTGTTCAACATTAAAAGAGCTTCACATAAAATTGTAACATGTTCATTGTACATATATCGAATTCATATACTTCAATATAGCTGATAGGTAGTTGGAGAGGAACATGGGTTTGGGGATTGTTTGTTAGGGCTACCTGACTAGTAAGTTGCAAAAGAGAATTACCCTGGGTACATGGATATGTGAAGAAATCACAGAAGTAGAATAAGGAGAGAGAGGAGATTTTCTTTTTAGCTTGTAGTGAAAGATTAATCATGGTTATACTTCAAGGTTCAACTTGGATAAGAATATCTAATGTAGCAGAATGGGAAATTATGGAAGAAATACATGAAAAGCCTCCAAAGACAGACTTGATTGCAACAGTCAAGAAGACAAAGCACTAGGACTAAGATGAATATTCCGTGGTCTTCAGGATGAATGGAATGTGCCTACCTACACGTTGAAATTCTTTGGGCAGTGACCACTCTTTTCTGAGCTGAGCATACTTCCAGATTTACCTGTAGCCAAGTGTGTTAAGATCAAAGGTGACACCATTGCTAATAATTAAGTTAATGATAAATGTGAGACTGACCTTGGATGTCTGTAAGGTACCATTTAAAAACGTGGTTTTCTGTGAGCTACTCATTTGAAAGAATAGTTTATTATTTATGTAGGCCATGCAACATCTAGTTGGAGATGCCAGTTAGCCTGAATCTTGGCTAAAATTTTTTGCAATTCTATGAAAAATCAGCAGTTAAGGCAAACCCTGAGCCACATGGTGTGACATTTTCTAATTGATGAGGGAAGAAGCAGTCCATGCTGGATGGGACCATTCCCTGTATGGGTAGGAAAGATGGAGAGAACTGTTTTGGTATTTTAGCATATAGCCATAGTGGCAAGCAAGAAATCATGCTTCTTTCTCAGATCTTTCTATGACTGTGTGGCAGCTAGTTCCCTTAGTTGTTGTTATTGGGATAAACTCTCCTGTGATTCAGTTTCATACAGAATAGAATATCAAAAACTCAAATAAACACCATGTCTGCCTAAGTGGCATTGGCCTTGTGTTTGTATCAACAACAGAAGAGAAACTGGATCATAAGACCAATGATTCACGGAGAATTATGCAATCATTATCATTTCTTTACTTAATTTATTCAAGCAGTTAAAATTATCTTCTATGACAATAGAACAACATGATGTAAATAATAATTTCACTTCTAGGGCTGGAGACGTGGTTCAGGGATTAAGCCTCTGCCTTGCAGGCAGAAGGTTCCGAGTTCTGATCCTAGGCCCACGTATAGACGCCAGGCAGAAGCAGGGGCGGCCTGCTTTTCTGGTCCTGGTAGGGCGGAGCCTGTGAATCCCGGGGCAGAGTAAACAAAGAGGTTGAGGCGTCCATGGTAGTTCCCAAATTTGTCCGTGGTTCTACACACACACAAGTACATACACACGCACAATTGAATAAATAATAAAAAAAATTTTAAAAAAATAATTTCACTTCTAATATAAAAATTATTGGCCTCAGATCCACATCCATTCCTACTGTGCTGAGCAACCTCCCCAGAAATAGTCGCCCCACACCCTTCTATAAATACCTTGCTCATTCTCTCAAGATCCTTTCAGCAATTACCTATTGACAATGTATGACACTCTTTGAGACACTAAAAGTGTAACAATTTAAGAGCATGTGTTGATTTTCTAATATATTAAAAATATATTTCATCCCTTCAAACAAAAGGCAATTACATGGAGTATATGAAATGATACTGCCATGAAAGACAAAACTAAAAGTATGTTTTTTTTATTATTAATACATTTTATTATTATTTCAGCTCATACAAACTTATTAGGTACACCAGTTCCTCACTCACTCCACCTCCCCCCCACCCCCTGCTCCCCATCCCCATCCCCCTCCCTCCCCATCCCCCAGTGCCTCCCGCCCCAATTCCCAGAGAGTCCTTTCTTGTGCATGTTTGATTTTCCTCTGGGCCCTCCTCTCCGATGACGTACAAGGACCCAGTAGCCTTCCCCTGAACCCTTTCCCGTGTTCCCCTTAGGTATAGGAACACTGCTGTGGCTGCCAATCCTTTCACTCCAAGGATCTTGGTGCCCTTAACAGATGCTAGACTTTGTGAGGTCAACAGTGTGTTGGACAATGCGCAGGGCATGCAAAGTCCAATTATGATTGCTTCAGCCCTAACTTGTATGGAGTATCTTACATATCATTGCTCCTCCCATGCTTCTGCTCTTACACTCTTACTGCCCCCTCTTCCGCAAATTTCCCTGAGCTTCAAGATGGGGAGAGATTAAGCTGGCCTAGTTCTAGGTGGTTGATATAGAGTCTCTGAAGTTCTGGATTGTGGTTTGTTGATTTTCTTTTGCAGTTTTGCTACTCCTGCAATGCCCTTCACTCCATCCTAGTGGGCATTGTATGTTACCCCCTGGCCAGAGACAAAAAGCTGTTAAACTAGAATCTTGTGATAAAAGCACATTCAAAGGTAGATGTAATAAAAGTGGGAAACCACGGTGAGGGAGGGGTCTATCACCCATTTGCAAAATTGTTACTTTTTATCTGCCAGACTATAAGCCCTCCTCTTCTGGTGAGATCACACCCCCTCAGTAGTAAATGATCAGGAACAAAAGTCTGTGAACTTAATCAGATGTCTCATTACTTATTTGGGTCCTTCATGGAGGCTTATTTTCCCTGCTGTAATATGGTCCCTTCTCTCCTTGTTTCTGGTGTGACCCTCCTACCCCATCCCTCCTGTTCATAATCCTTGGAATTACTGTCTCTAGGTGGGCTGGGTGGGTTTGGTACTAGGAGCCACCTATTAGGGAGTACATACGGCGCTTAATTTTCTGGGTCTGGGATACTTCACTTAATATAATTGTTTCTAATGACATCCATTTCCTGGCAAATTCCAGGAATTCATCATTTTTGATGGCTGAGTAGTACTCCATTGTATAGATGTACCACCGTTTCCTTATTCACTCGTCAACTGTTGGACATTTGGGCTGATTCCATGACTTTGCTATTGTAAACAGTGCTGCTATGAACATGGCCGTGCTTGTGCTATCGAGGTGAACCTCTGCTGTATGGGCAGTTATTCCCAAAAGTGGAATAGCAGGGTCATATGGCATTTCAATCTTTAATTTCTTTAAGAATCTCCAGACGGCTCACCAGAGTGGCTGTATGAGCCTGCATTCCCACCAGCAATGTAGGAGAGTTCCCCTCTCTCCACATCCTCTCCAACTTTTGTTGTTGTTTGTATGGTGGATTTTTGCCATCCTGACCAGGGTGAGATGATATCTCAGGGAAGTTTTGATTTGCATTTCCCTGATGGCTAAGGAAGTGGAGCATTTTTTCAGATATTTGTTAGACATTTTAATTTCATCCCTGGTAAAGTTTCTTTTAAGTTCCAGGGCCCATTTTTTAATTGGGCCATTGGTTTCCTTGGAGTTTAATTTTCTAAGTTCTTTGTGCACTCTGGACAGTAGAGCTCTGTCAGATATGTGGTTAGTGAAGATTTTCTCCCATTCTGTGGGTTGCCTTTGAGCTCGTGTTACAGTCTCTTTATCTGAACAGAAGCTCTTTAATTTCACAAGATCCCAACTGTTGAGAGTTGGTAGCAGTGACTGTGCCATTGGATGTCTGTTTAGGAAGTGTTGGCCTAGCCCAATCAGCTCGAGGGAGTTCCATATCCTTTCAACTATGGTTTTTAAAGTCTCTGGCCTGATATCAAGGTCCTTGATCCATTTGGAATTAAGTCTTGTACATGGTGACAAGTACGGGTCCAGCTTTAATCTTCTGCATGTGGAGATCCAGTTTTGCCAGCACCATTTGTTGAAGATGCTGTTCTTTTTCCATTGGATTCTTTGGGCCCCTTTGTCAAAGACCAAATGGCTGTAACTTTGTGGGCTTATATCTGGGTCTTCAATCCTTATCCATTGATCTGTGTGTCTATTTTGGAACCAGTACCAGGCTGTCTTTATAACTATGGATTTGTAGTATAGACTTAGGTTTGGTATGGTAATACCTCCAGCTGTGTTTTTGTTACTCAGGATTGTTTCTGCTATCCTGGGTCTTTTGTGCCTCCATATGAACTTTGAGATTGTTTGGTCAACTCCTTTGAAGAATTGCTTTGGGATTTTGATTGGTATAGCATTGATACTGTATATTGCTTCTGGTAGGATGGACATTTTTACGATGTTGATTCTGCCAATCCAGGAACATGGGAGGTCTTTCCACCTTCTGGTCTCTTCTGCTATTTCTTTCTTTAGGGTTTTAAAGTTTTCATTGTAAAGGTCTTTTACCTCCTTAGTTAGGTTTATACCAAGGTATTTCATTTTTTTAGGGGCTATAATAAATGGGATTGTTTCTCTCAAGGCTTTTTTACTTCTTTCATTCTGGGCATATAGGAAGGCCTCTGATTTTTGCACATTTATTTTGTATCCTGCCACCCTGCTGAACTTCTCAATTAGTTCCAGGAGCTTCCTGGTGGAGTTTTTGGGATCACTCAAGTATAAGATCATGTCATCTGCAAATAGGGATAGCTTGACTTCTTCCTTGCCGATTTGAATCCCTCTTATGTCCTTTTCTTGTCTTATGGCGTCAGCTAAGACTTCAAGTACAATATTGAATAGAAGTGGTGAGAGTGGACAGCCTTGTCTAGTTCCTGATGGAAGTGGGAATGCTTCCAATTGTTCCCCATTGAGCATAATCCTTGCTGTGGGCTTGTTGTATACAGCTTTTATTATATTGATAAAGGTTTCTTCCATTCCTACTATCTCTAGCGTTTTGATCATAAAAGGCTGTTGGATCTTGTCTAAAGCTTTTTCTGCATCTATCGAGAGTATCATGTGGTCTTGGACTTTGGACTGGTTTACATGATGAATTACATTTATTGATTTGCGTATGTTGAACCAACCTTGTGTGCCAGGGATGAAGCCTACTTGGTCCCTGTGAATGATCTTTTTGATATGTTTTTGAATCCGATTTTCTAAAACTTTGTTGAGAATCTTTGCGTCTGTGTTCATCAGAGAGATCGGCCTATAGTTTTCTTTAAGTGAATCTTCATTAGGTTTTGGGATTAAGACGATATTAGCTTCATAGAAGGAATTTGTTAGTGTTCCTTCCTTTGCTATTTGATGGAACAGTTTAAGGAGTATTGGTGTTATTAACTCCTTAAATGTCTGGTAGAACTCTGTGCTGAATCCATCTGGTCCAGGACATTTTTTGGTTGGAAGATTCGAGATTACTTCCTCAATTTCCTTATATGTTATAGAACTATTTAAATAATTCACAACTTCCTGATTCAATTTAGGTAAGTTGTGTTTACTTAGAAATTCATCCATCTCTTTGTATTGTCAAACTTCACAGAGTATAAGTTTCTGAAATATGATGTTATAATTCTCTGGATTTCTTGGGTATCAGTAGTGATAACTCCATGTTCATTTCTAATTTTGTTAATTTGGGTTTTCTCTCTCTTGCTTTTGGTTAGTTTAGCTAGGGGTGTATCAATCTTATTGATTTTTTCAAAGAACCAGCTTTTTGACTGGTTGATTTTTTCTATCATTTTCTTAATCTCGATTTCAGATATTTCTCCCCTTATTTTGCTAATCTCCTCTCTTCTACTACTTTTGGGATCAGATTGCTCTAGTTTCTCTAAAGCTTTAAGCTGCATTGTTAAGTTGTTTATTTCTGATGTTTCCATTTTTTTGATGTAGGCATTAAGAGCTATGAACTTACCTCTTAGAAGAGCTTTCATTGTGTCCCAGAGAGTTTGGTAAGTTGTATTTTCGTTATCATTCACTTTCAGGAAATCTTGAATTTCCTGTTTAATTTCTTCCTGAATCCAGTTCTCATTCAGCATCATAGTGTTAAGTTTCCAGGAGTTACTGTATTTTCTCTTGTTTGATGTGTTGTGGATGTCCAGCTTTAGGCCGTGGTGGTCTGATAGGGCACAGGTTAGAATTTCAACTTTCTTGTATATGTGTAGATTCATTTTGTGGCCCAATATGTGATCTCTTTTGGAGAAAGTTCCGTGTGCTGCTGAGAAAAATGTGTATTCTTTGGTGCGTGGGTGAAAAGTTCGATAGAGATCTGTAAGGTCCATTTCTTTCAGGGTTTGATTAAGTTCCAAAGTGTCTCTGTTAAGCTTTTGACCTGTTGATCTATCCCATGTTGAGAGGGCTGTGTTGAAGTCCCCAAGAATTATCGTTTGGGGGTTGATTTCTTGCTTTAGATGCTGTAGGGTTTTCTTAATGAATGTGGAGGGGCCCGTATTGGGTGCATATATGTTCAGGATTGTGAAGTCTTCCTGGTGAATTGTACCTGTGACTAAAATGTAGTATCCATCCGTGTCTCTTATAATTTTCTTTGGTTTGAAGTCCACTTGGTCTGCCTGTTTTCTGCTTCCATTAGCTTGTAGAATTGTTGACCAGCCTTTTATTTGTAGAGCGTGCCTATCTGTTGTGGTGAGATGGGTTTCCTGCAGGCAGCAGATTGATGGATTGTGATTTTTAATCCAAGTTTGTAATCTGTGTCTCTTGATCGGTGAGTTAATTCCATTAACATTTAGTGTTATAATGGAGAAACTATTATTAATTCCAGACATTTATTATGTTTAGTAGTTTTTATAAGTATATTGCTTCGCTTTTAATGGTGTTATACTTGCCTTCTGTTCTCCTGGATATGCCTGTTTTTTTCTTCACGCTTGAGTATCATTTCTAGCATTTTTTGAAGGCCTGGTTTGGTGGACATGTATCCCTTCAAGTTGTCTTTGTGCTGGAAACTTTTTCTTTCTCCCTCGATCATGACATAGTTTTGCAGGGTAAATCAGCCTGGGTTGACATTTTTGCTCATTCAATACTTGAAGTATGTCTCTCCAAGCTCTTCTTGCTTTTACTGTTTCAACTGAGAAGTCATTTGTTATTTTAATAGGTTTACCTTTAAAAGTGACTTGTTTTTTCTCCCTTGAAGCTCTCAGCACCAGTTCTTTATTTTGAATGTGGAGTGTTTTAACTATTATTTGCCGTGGGGTGCTTCTATTTTGGTCGTATCTGTTTGGGGTGCGGAATGCCTCTTGTATATGGATGGGCCTCTCTTTTTTTAGATGAGGAAAGTTTTCCTTGATGATCCTTTGAAAAATTTCCTCAGGGGTGGTATTTTGAGATTCTTGCTCTGGTATTCCATGAATACGCATGTTAGGCTTCTTCAGGGTGTCCCATATCTCTTGGATATTTCTCTCAAGTATCTTTTTGGCTTTAACAACCTCTTCCATTGAGCTGGTTAGTACTCCCACTGTGTCTTCAAGGTCTGAAATTCTGTTTTCTGCTTCATTAGTTCTGTTGATAAGACTCTCTGTGGCGTTCTGGGTTGAAGATAACTTGTCTTTTAGCTCAGTTTTAAACTCTGCTTGAGTCTGTTTTAACTGCTCTATGCCACTTTTTGATTCTTGCACTGTTTTTCTCAACTCCTCCAGATGTCTGTTGTGGTCCTCTTCAAAGTGATTGATTCGATTATGTAATTCCTCCTGGATTTCCTCTTTCATAGTATTGAACATGGTAATGATCATATTTTGAAAGTCGTTATCCTGGGTGAGGCTTTCTTGGCTTTTTTCCGTGGGTTTGTTCTGGTTGGAGTCTAACATTATGGGATTAATTTCTTCAGTGTGAAATTTGTTTACTTGAGTGTTGCTTCTCATGGATTTGCACTTTGACTTTGGCATTGTCGTTTTAACTCTTAAGATCTTTCAATTCTCAATTATTTGGCCTGGGGTCCTGGTGGGCGGACGCGGGCGGAGACTTACCTAGGTCGCGGGGTGAGGCCCGGCTGGATCGCGCGTGAGTCCCGACCGTCGGAGGGGGGTGGGGTAAAGGGAGGATGGGGGCATTGGCGTGGAATTATTTAACCCGAGGGCAGCTGGGACGGGCCCGGGCGCAGGGGGAGGTCCTCCTCGTCCCTTGGCCCCACGCACAGCTCCGGCTGGATGGTGGGAGTCGGAGCCAGGTCCCTTTGGGCTGACCTGGGGTCCTGGTGGGCAGTGCGCGGGCAGAGACTTACCTAGGTCACGGGGTGAGGCCCGGCTGGACCGCGCGCGCGCGTCCCGACTGGCAGAGCGGGGTGGGGTGAAAGTGTGATTGTTCAATTTTAAGTACTGTGCTGAAAGAGAACTGCACTCAGTGTTGGAATACAGATAAGGAGATATATGAACCATCTGGCCACATGGCAGATTTCAGCACTATTGGGCAAAGAATTATGCCATGTGTGGAACAAACAGAGGAATCAATATGAAAAACTTGTGCTTCTGAGGCCCAAATTGGAGAACTCTTGTAATGGACAACTGAGAACAATACATTTTCATAACGGATGCAACCAGAAAGAACACAGCACAGACCTAGCTGAGCACATACAACATATTAGCACTGTGGCTGAGGGAAACTGGAAGTCCCTGGAGATTCAGAGTTGAAAAATTTTATAGTAAAACTGCAGAGAGAAGAGAGCAAATTAAAATCAATTATGATTATGGATATTAGAAGTATTGTTGGTTTGTACATGTCATAAAAATACAGTGGTTAGAAGTAGCTAGAATCCAGATGCATAAGAACACAGAAACAGTTACTGTAAGATTGTGTACCTGATGGGAGAGAAGGCAAATTAGGAGATCATTTATCTCCAAGGAAGTAGAAGTGCACGTGGGTATGGTATCAAGGAGGGGGAAGGATTGTCCAAGGATGCAACTACATCAGGCAATGAATTTGTCCATGTCAAGGACCTGGTAAGAACATGTGCTAGAACAAAAGTGAGATGTAAGGATTGATTGACAAATCCTGTATATACTTCATGTTTTCCAGGCACAACAGGGGACTGGAAAAATCACTTCACTGCCACTCAAGCTGAAGCCTTTGATAAAGCATTCCAGGAGAAGATGGCAGGTTTCCCTCCTGGGCTGTTCCCCTGGGAATAAGGTCCCCATAAGCCTGAATACAATATGGGTACTCTTATTTTTTTTCCTATCTCTAAACATGGCAACATTGGGTGTGCACACAGAATGAAATTCACTGTTTAATCTTGCATTGCTCTCTTCTTTTAATACCAGGGTGTTACTCATTGTCAGCATAAAACTATTTACCTAATGGCATTCTGTCTTTTAAAAAAACTTTTTGCAATATTTTAAATATATAAAATGCTAAGGAATAATGCAAGAATTACCTAAAGTTTTCTCAATATTTTATACATGGACAAAAATCTAGAAATATACCTGGCTCCTTTCAATGCCACCACATGTATGCTTTTTCAGATTATGAAACATCTTAAAATAGGGCTTAGGGGTTAAGGCTCATGGCTCACAAGCAGAAGGAGCTGAGTTTGCATACTTAGTCTCACATAAAAATGGCCAGGCAGAAATAGCAGTAGCCTAAAATTCCAACCCTGGTAAGCAGAGCCTAGAATATCCCAGAGAGAAGCAAACAGGAGGCAAGAAGCAATCCAGGATGACTCCTGGGGTCACCTTTGGTCTGTTGCAGTAACACAAAGTTAGCTCTGAAACACACACACACATACACAAACACACATTTGCAGAAAAAAACTGAAAGGAAATAAAGAATTTTATCCCAGTTTACAATTCCTGGTTGCAATCTATCACAGCAGGAAATTGGCCATGGCATAGCAAATTCAAGAGTAGAGAGAACCAATGCAGGTCAGTCAACTTTAACAGTTTTCTTCTTTATAAACACGATCTGATCAGGAAATGATTCCATTCACTATGGGCTGGATCATTTCACATCAATTATACATTCAAGACAATCCTACAGGCTTTCTCAGAAGCCTTCTCAGAAGCCTGATGTAACTGGATAATTTTTCATAGGTTTATGGCCCATCCTCAAAGTCTGTAGTTGACATGTAAAAGGAACTGTCAAATCTAGCCATCAAAGAAATGCAAATTCTTAACTTCTTTGGAATTCCATCCTACCTCAGGCAGAATGAGTAGCAAGAAGAAATAAAATGAGGGCTGCAGATATGATCTAGGGGTTAGTCCTTTGCCTGGCAAGCCAAAGAACCCAAGGTTGGATCTGAAAACCCACATAAAATCACAGGGAAGCAAAAAAGGGTCTCTGTCACCCACAGATGCCTGAAACCCCATGAGAACAGAGGTAACCCCAGGACCCATAGAACTAAAGGACAGGAGAATGGGAGAGGTAGCCTAGGACCAAGTAGGAACGGGAGTGAGTGTGAGATGGGATTAGATGGGAGCAGGGATGAAAGGATGGAAGGGAAAGCGGAGGGAGGCAAGGAGCACAAACATAAAAATACAAATCTAATGAATTTATTTTTAAAAAAACATACAGGGCTAAAATGGTGGCAGCCTTCATTTCCAGCCCTAGAAGTTGGAGCCTGGGAAATCCCTGAACAAAATAATGAGAAAGTAGAACAATATCAGAGTAATTCCCAATGTCACCACTGGGTCTTCATTGACACATACATTGCCCTCTTCTACATCTACAAATGTCTTTGCCTTGATCATAGCTACCTCTCCCAAAATATATTGATACACACAGTTCCCTCTCTACAAGCACCCAAACATACATCTATTCATGAAAAAATAAAATAAAATGAAATAAAAGAAAATAAACACCTGTTATATTGGATATTGGAAAGGAAGAGAACTATTAAGTGATGCTACTGTTGTGGAGTTTCGCTCACAGAGTAAGAATAACACAGCACTATGGCCCAGATTTCTTTTTTTCATTGCTTTTATATAAACATTTTTATTAAGAATTTTTCATAAAGAAATAAAGTCACCATATGTACACCCAGATTTCTTAGCTGACTTTTCAGTTGCTATAATGAATGCATGATCCAAACAAGTTTAGAGGAATAAAGTAGTCTGTGTGGTTATTATTTTGAAACAGAAATCACACAGGTTCTAGATCATTCAAGTTTTAGTTCCTCAGCATAGCAGGAGAATTACTGTCAACATCAAGAATAGAGAGAAATGGCCACACCCTGAACATAGTAAGAGTTACAGAGGATCCTATCATTCTACTCAGTCTACCAAATTCCAGCCAGCTTCTCCACCTCATGATAAGCTGAAGGAATGGACCCACAAGTGGATCTGTGGTTCAGTCTTCCTTCAGGTGTGCTCAGATCCTTGCCTTAACTAAGATTCTTAAAAGTGTGCTTAAAGACTCAGTTCTCCACTGTCAAACTGGTTAAAATTAATAGTCAAATGAGTTGCATCACTCTTGGGTATATGCATGGATTAACCACAGAAATACCTGCACATCTATGTTTATTTCAGCAGGATTCACACAGTTCAGGTATATGCAGTAAATAGCTACTGGTGTCAACTTGTCAGTTGAAGGCTGGAGGTCCAGGAACATTTGGAAAGAATTAGCAGCTGAGTTAAGCCCTAAGCAAGCCTGTAGGAGGCTGAATAATGAAGTAGTGCTAGGGGTGGTTGGTTTGGAGGGGTGTGGAGATCCAGCCCATGATGCCTGACAATACATCCTTAGGAAAATTAATGAAATATAGGGAGTATGTTAATTAAGTAGGATTTCTTTGACATACTTGGACAAACGTTTTCTGCTAAGGGAGGTTTGTCCTCTCAGCCATCCTATGAATATAGTGTGCCACTTTCCTAAGGCCCTGGTGCTGGTGTGAACTCTTCTAGTGAGATGGACTAACAACTGTACCCACACAATCATTACATTGAATAAAATCCTCTTGTTTCTCTAAACTCTTTGATCATGAATTCATCAACAACATGCAGAGGAACTGCTGTAGAAAGGAACCAGACAAACTGTGGATTGACAGGGGAAAGAACAATGAAAATGTAGCACACACATGCAGTTTCATTCATCCTGAAACAAGAACAAAACAGAGAATTTGTATAAAAATGAATGCAAATGGAAATGATCACATTAAGCAAAATAGGCTGATTCAAAAAGAGAAACACTGTGGTTGTTCACCCTAATTAGTGATATTTAGATTGTATATAAATGCACAAACTCACCTATTTATTTTTATATGATATAAAACAGACAATAGACTTTCCAGGAGAAATGTGGCAGGGAAAGGCAAGAAAGCAGAGAGAATGGGAAGTGAATATTTTATGCTACTTGAAGAAGAATGTTCTCATGAAACTCTCGCCAGGCTGGAACCATGGCTCAGTAACAAGGTGCCTGCATAGCTCTTACAAGGCCTGGTTCCTTTCATCAACATTCTGAAACAAACAAAAGTTTTCCTCTCTACAGAGAATTTATCCCAGCCCTGAAGCCTGTAATTCAAGCTTCTGCCCAGGATCAAATTTATCGACCAGCACTATCTTTGTACAACATTACAACGCTGGCCAGTCTGGACTGAGCTCTTTCAAAAGGCAAACATCGCATGCTGGGAGATAGCACATGATGTAACTCACAATAGCAGAGCAGATATTATATAGAAGAGATACCCCTGAGGACCATTACCTCATGAAAAAGCTGCATTCTTGTTAATGTCCACCTTACTGTCCCTTACAATACACCACATAAACTTTCCTTTGTGCCATATGCTCTAAAGGGTGAATCTGCCTGCCAGTCTTTCCCACACTACTGTGGTAGTCAGTATATTGTAGTTTTCAGAAGGTCCTTATCTATCCCTATGCAAAAGAATTTTACTCTGGGCACAAGTAGATGGCATCTTTGACTTGCCCCAATCTAACCTAAGGAAGATGCTGTATAACAAATTGAAACATCCCACCCTGAATGAAGAACTCTCAGCAAGAAACAGCCCATTAGGCTCAGAAAGTTTCTGTAACTAACCAAGTTCCAGGTATGGAAGGAGGAGGGGGCTCTTCCTACAAGTGAAGGGGGAAAAAGCAGTAAACAACTCATGGGGAAGGAGAGTAAAGCAATTAAAAGGAGACTGCCAAGCTGGTCAATCGGTATGGAAACAAACTCATGCTGGGTGGAATCAGGCACTGGTCAGGTGAATAAGCTTAAGGGAACTGGTTAAGAAAGTTGGCACTCTTCAGTATACTTGGACAGACATACTGCTCTGGCAGTAAGAACTATACCTTGGAGGTTCTGTTCTGGCTTTCTTGAGATGACCTGGAAAGGAACTTCTGGACTAATTGTCATAGGTCACCAATCTGTTGTAAACAGGGACAGATGAGGTTAATGACATCCTGCTGTTTACCCAAAAGTGGTTGAGTATGGTCATTGGGACATTTCAAAACTGCATCAGGAACTAACTATGTCTGTCTACACATTCCACCTCCTTTTACTCCTCTTTCATGATGTTATCTTAGGTATTTAGGATGATGAATATATGGTTTAATGTGCATATGGAACTTCAGCACTTATTCTTTTCTGATTTCACAATGATTGTTCTTTGTCTTTTTACTTACTTGTACTGTTCTATATTAACTGAGCTACCCTTAAATAAAATGTCTTCACATGTTTGAAAAACCATTAAACTGGACCTGATGTATCATTCCTATCAATCCTGTTTGGACCCACATAAGAAACTCGAGTAACTGATGGCAGTAACATCTGGCACCCAAAAGGGACAGGAATACAGGAGAATTTGAAAGTGAGGCATGAAATTCCTAAAAATACCACACTATATAAGTCAGATTTTATTTCTGTTTTTTTGGAGATTAATTGGAGATAAAATAGGACAGGCAAATAGCAAAGAAAAAAAATCTCTTCTTGGAAATAAAGCAAATGGTTAAGCTGAAAAAATTAAGGTAGAAAAGAAAGTTATTACGTTTTTTTAGATCTCAGAGCTGAATTACAGATTTCTTTTCCTGAGGAAAGCACACCAGATCCTCAAACTTCGTCATGAATTGTACAACTTCAGACTGATCTGGACCTTCATGGACCAGACAAGATTCCTCCAGAGACATTTCCACTATGGAGGAGATTAAATAATACTAGATAAAGGAGAGAAACCTGAATTTCTTGTTGTTGATAATGAAGGTGAAAAGTGAGAACCAGCTCTAGCTACCATGCTTGAAAATGAATGTCAGAACTGCATTTTCCTAATGAAACTGCCTCTCGGGTATCCATACCACTGTGCTCTGAACCTGCCTTGCCTTCAGATCCTCCTTTACCTGCTTATGCTCCTCATTCTGCCCTTTATGGAAAAAATGACAGAAACAACATCTACTTTGATTCACCTAGTTTGTGCTGTACCTTACCTTTCCCAGACTTCATTCACCACAGTAACCAAACCCATGAACAACTAAACCCAGACAACAGCATTTCGAAGAAGTATATCATGATTAGTTGTTGTTTTCAGTTTTGCCATTTGAACACTGCCCTTGGCTGCATCCCAATTAGTATCTAAGTTCATCTCCTATTGCAGTTCACCTGCATGGTTGCTGATATATGACCATCAAACAGCTTACAGAAACAAGGGGCTATTTCTTTTATGATTACTGACTACAGTTCTTAGCCCAGATTGATGGGAAAGCATACACCAGCACCAGGGCCGAGGGAAATGGCCATTCCATCACCATATAGCAACTGTGTTAAGACCAAAGTCCAGCAAATTGCCATATCCTGTACTTCAATGTCCATCTTCTGTTGCTCATCACATAATCAAGGTGGCTCAAAGATTCTAGACATTCCCAGTCCTTGTTTGCAGTTCAGAGTTGAAGAAGCAGATTTCCTCTGAACCAGGCTGAATCTCTATCCTGCAGCCATCCTCAGCATACATCCTATGGTTCTGGCATCTCCAACAACACTCTAGGTTTGCTTCTGCAGCTATAAGCCTCACCTTCTGTTGTAGGAACTCTATGCCTGCCACTTGATGCCAAGCTTTTGCTGCTCTCCATGAACATCTCAAATCGTTTATCAAAACCAGTAACACCTGGAGGACAATGCCAAATTTCAAAGTAAGTTGAAATATAGCTTCATCCACTGGAGTGACAGCTATACCAAGTTGTGTGTGGTGATGGTGGAAAAGCCTCTTTTTCGGCACCCAAACATCCAAAGGGCAAAAAACATTTTTAACTTGGGCTTTCAGCCCTTGAAGGAATCTGGGTTTTCAAACCATGAACTGGACATATCGTGGCCTTCATGTTTTCCACCATCCCAGTGCAAATTACTAGGTTTTCCTTCATTGATGCTCATTTTTCCAGCTGCCTGCCCTTTCCTCATCCAAATCTTCAAGGTTGCCAACACAGCTCTCCTCTATCAAGCAAACCAGCCTATCATCTTTAAATTTAAAATTACCAAAGTCCTTGTGTGGGACCTGAACATAAGAAATGTCATTTTGTATATCCATCTCCATTCTGTACTTGTTCACTTGTCCTTCCTCTGAAACAGCAGACATGCCAGATGCTATGACTCAACTGCATACGTGACTATAACCATGACTGATCAGCTCCAAATTAGGAAATACATAACATTCTGGGGCTATCTTTCTTGATCTGCTGTGTCAGTGATAGGGAGAGCCCAAGCTTTGAATAAATGACCAGCAGTATTGCCTTTGTGGTAGTCTCTTGGGATATAGAAATCTGGGCACAACACTTGTTGCCCTCATCACAAATCTAGCCAAAATAACCCATGAATCTCTCAGCATCTCTAGAATCTGCCTGACTGGATCTGACCTCATCCCCAGCTCACAGGCTTCTATGAGAAGGCCTTGGGGCTGTTAACTATACTAAGTGGTTACCTGGAGGGTCTGCTGTGAGCATCCTTTTCACATTGTTGTAGTTGGGAGGCATCCTTCTTTGTCTCTGGACTGACTGGTGGTGTCTCCATTTGGCTGTCTGGTACCTTCACTGTTTGAAATAATGGCTTGAGCTCAAATCTGTACCTGAGCAGCCAAAAGCACCTATTAGCACACGACTGAAATGATATTATTTTCAGAGCTAAGTTCTAACAGTGTGTAGGGCTCTCGGTGTAGAGACCGGCAGAGAGGACCCCAAAGGGACAGGAGCAACTGGGGACCCAAACAACCAGCCCGCATCAAAGTGGATTTTGAGATTGTTTGGTCAGCAAAACAAGTGGATTTTGAAATCGTTTGGTCAATTTCTTTAAAGAATTGGTTTGGGCTTTTGATTGGTATACATTCAATCTGTATATTGCTTTTGGTAAGATAGTCATTTTTATAATTGTAGTACTGTCAAACGAGGAGCATGGGAGGTCTTTCCACCTTCTGGTGTCTTCTGGAATTTCTTTCTTTAGGGTTTAAAGATTTCATTGAAAGTTCTCTCACTTATTTGTTTAGATTTATATCATGGTATTTCATTTTTTATGGGCAATAGAAAATGGGATTGTTTATCTTAAGACATTTTCACTTTTTTCATCCTTGGCATATAGGAAGCCACTGATTTTTCCACACTTTCTAACCTGCCACTCTCCTGAACGTATGTATTAGTTCCTGGAGTTTCCCGTGGGGTTCTTGGGATCTCTCATGTACAAAAGATCATGTCATCTGTGAAAAGAGATATCTGGACTTCTTTTCCAATTTGAACACATTTTATCTCCCTCTCTTGAGATTACACTACATTTAAACGAAAATTTTGGATAATTCAGAGTCAGAATAATGGAACTAGATCCTGAAATCTGGCCAGAAGAATATCAGAAAATAAGAATCAGTTCTGGATACAATTCAGTGAGCTGAAATTTGGAAGAAACTAAAATCTGCAGGGAACACAAAATTCACTTGAACAAAAGAGCAGGAAGTTGGAAAAAAACTTCATGGGGTATGGCCAGAATCCCCAGCAAGAGTCTTGAAACAATGCGCACAGCTGTGACCATCATCTATGACTCCACCTAGTGCACATAACACAAAAAATCCTAGACATAAAATTGGCTACTGTGGGGGGGGGGGAAGATCACTAAAGACAATGGAGACTGAATCCAATACTCTGTATGAACTCTTTATGAGAGTCATGGAAACTTACATCATAGGTTCAGGAAGTTTCTTATCCCAGGCAATGGGTGTCAGGGTGAAGATTCCTTCAAGGAGGCCTTAAGAACTCACTGCATATAAGTGGAGAGCACATGGTATTAGAGATTTAGACTGCTCTCATTCTCAAAATAGGAAATATACACTAGGACGCCATACACAAAGTGACTTACCCCAAGAAAAATAAAATACAGAAATTTCTCCAACTCATCAACTTCCTCACTGTTGGTAATATTGAGACTAAGGCATCTTACTTTACGCACTATATATACTATTTTGTGTGTTGCATGGTCTAAAGGGTGAATTCACTCACTGCCTGCCAATCCCCTCCTGCTTACTGTGGTGGTCAGTATATCATAATTTTTCAGAATGTCCTTTCCAATGTCTGTATCTTTAAGTGTTTTCCTCTAATAATTTCAATTGAAGATCTTTCTTTAAGATCTTTGATCCACTTTAGAATGGTCTTAGTACAAACATCAGTATAATTCTGTAAGAAAAATTCAATGATGACAAGTAGAAGGGCATTCTACAAAATCCCTGAACTGATATTCTTCAAAAATTTCAAGTCCTCTAAGAAGCCTGTAAACCTATCACATCCAAGAAGATTCTGAAGAAATCTGGCAATTCTATGAGATGCCCTGATGGGGTCCTACAGAAAAAGAGATCCCATCATGGGGAAACTAGGAAATCTAAAGAAAGAATGGCCTCTAGGCCACACCCAAGTTCCCCAGGTTAACTCCGCAGTCACCAGCACCTCTGCCCTTTCCACCCACCTGGGAGGCTCACGGTCCAGGGAGGACACACTGCTCATGAGGAAATAACAATAACAAAAGAGAAGCGTACCCAACTCCAAGGCAAACACTAGTAATAAATGCTCAAGAGTAGTAATACCAACTAATTCAGTTCAGTCAAAAACACATAGAAACTGAAAGAAAGTGTTAAGAGATAAAGCAATAATGCCCAAGTTAGAGTGAAAATCCACAAGAAACAAAACCCAAGAAAACAAATATCCCACCAAAAGAATTAATTCCATAATGATAGACTCCAACCAGAACAAATTCACAGAAAACAGCCAAGAAAGTCAGACCCAAGATAACAACTTTCAAAGCATGATCATTACCATGATCAATACTATGAAAGAGGAAATCCGGGAGGAATTAAATAACTGCATCAACCGTTTTGAAGAGGAACACAACAGACACTTGGAGGAGTTGAGAAAAACAGTTCAAGAAACAAAAATAGACATAGAGCAGTTAAAACATACTCAAGCAGAGTATAAAACTGAACTAAAAGACAAGTTATCTTCAACCCAGAACTCAACAGTCTTATCAGCAGAACTAATGAAGCAGAAAATAGAATTTCAGATCTTGAAGACAAGGTAGAAGAATTAACTGGCTCGCTTGAGAGAAATATTCAAGAGTTATGGAACATCCTGAAGAAGCCTAACATGCGTATTCATGCAATACCAGAGTGAGAATCCCAAAATACAACACCTGAGAAAATTTTTCAAATTATCAGAAATGAAAACTTCCCTCATCTAAAGAATGAGAGGCCCTGACCGGGACAGGACTCGCTCACGGTCCTCCATCCCAGGTGAGTTCCACCAGCACCCAGGTCGCCCCTTGTCTGAGCTCCTCCCACCAGCCAGCCTGAGCAAAGCCCAGGCTGCCTCGGGTTTGCCTCTTCCACGCCCCAGGTCCCAGACACTTTGTTCCTCCCACCCGACTGCCCGCCAGACTGGGACAGAACTTGGTTGCGGTCCACCATCCCTGGAGATTGGGTACGCCACTAAGCCAAGTCCCAGGTTCCAGGTGAAAAGCTCTGCCAACTCCATCAGCCATTCTGCCCCTCTGGCCCACCAGGACCCTCATTCATGGTCCACAAAGGACACACTGCTACTCAGAATTCAAGAGAGTCCAAAGGAAACACAAGCAAAGCTCTAGGGGAGAAAGGGCATACATCTGAAGTCCTCTAAAATCATCTTATCACATGGGAGAGAGTCTTTACTTCCCACCTAAAGATAAGTAAACCCCCTTTTTTTCCCAACTTGCTCCGTTCAACTATTAATCACTGTAGGTTAATTTTTCCACATAGCCACACCCAAAACATATACAACTTCAAGGATTATACCACTCACCCTCACATATCAGCAAGGTACTAAATCGTAAAAGGGCACTACTATAATAATATTCACCCCCATCCACTAAACCTGACTTAACAGATGTACTAACAGTCTAATAGCCTCATCTAAGAAATAACAATAACAACAAGACAAATGTACCCAACTACAAGGTAAACACTAGTAATAATTGCCCAAGAGTAGTAATACCAACTAAATCTGTTCAGTCAAAAACACATAGAAACTGAAAGGTCTTAAGAGACAAAACAACAATCCCAAAGTCAAAACGAAGATCCATGAGAAACAAAACCCAAGAAGACAAATTTCCCACCAAAAGAATTAACCCCATAATGATGGATTCCAACCAGAACAAATACACAGAAAATAGCCAGGAAAACCAGACCCAAGATAATGACTTTCAGAGCATGATCAATACTATGAAAGACGAAATCAAGGAGGAGTTAAACAACTGCATCAATCACTTTGAACAGGAACACAACAGACACTTGGAGGAATTGAGAAAAACAGTTCAAGAAACAAAAATAGACATAGAGCAGTTAAAACAGTCTCAGGCAGAGTTTAAAATAGAACTAAAAGACAAGTTATCTTCAACCCAAAACTCAACAGAGAGTCTTATCAACAGAACTAACTAAGCAGAAAATAGAATTTCAGATCTTGAAGGCAAAGTAAGGGAATTAACCAGCACAATGGAAGAGGTTGGTAAAGGCAAAAAGATACTTGAGAGAAATACTCAAGAGATACTGGACACCCTGAAGAAGCCTAACATGCACATTCATGGAACACCAGAGCAAAAATCCCAAAATATCACATCTGAGGAAATTTTTCAAATCATCATCAAGGAAAACTTTCCTCATCTAAAGAATGAGACACCCATCCAAATACAAGAGTCATTCCACACCCCAAACAGATATGACCAAAATAGAAACTCGCCACAGCAAATAATAGTCAAAACACTCCACATTCAACACAAAGAAATGGTGCTGAGAGCTTCAAGGGAAAAAAAACAAGTCACTTTTAAAATTTTTTATGTATTATTTATTCAATTGTGCATGTTTGCATGTGTGTGCATATGTGTATGTATGTGTGTGTGTGTATGTATGTGTGTGTAGAACCCCAGACAAATTCGGGAACCACCATGGACGCCTCCACCTCCTCCTTGTTTACTCTGCCCAGGGATTCACAGGCTCCGCCCTACCAGGACCAGAAACGCAGAGCCGCCCCCGCTTCCGCCCAGCATCTATACATGGTGTCTAGGATCCGAACTCAGGACCTTCTACCTGCAAGGCAGAGGCTTAACACCTGAGCCACCTCTCCAGCCCCAAAACAAGTCACTTTTAAAGGTAAATATATTAAAATAACAAATGACCCCAGCGAGCTCCGCTGGTCGGGACACACGCGCGGTCCACCCGGGCCTCACCCCGCGCCCTAGGTAAGTCCCCGTTCGGGCCCCGCCCACCAGGACCCCAGATCAGCCCACAGGGACCCAGCTCCGACTCCCACAATCTAGCCGGAGCCGCGCGGGGGCCGAGGGACTAGGAGGACCTTCCCGTGCACCCGGGCCCGCCCCAGCTGCCCTCGGGTTAAATAGCTCCACGCCGACCTGCCCATCCTCCCTTTTCACCCCACCCCGCTCCGCCGGTAGGGACACGCGCGCGGTCCACCCGGGCCTCACCCCGCGCCTTAGGTAAGTCCCCGTTCAGGCCCCGCCCACCAGTACCCCAGGCCAAATAATTCAGTTTAGTGAAATTGAGAGATCTTAAGAGTTAAAATGACAATGCCAAAGTCAAAGTGCAAATCCATGAGAAGCAACACTCAAGTAAACAAATTTCCCACTGAAGAAATTAATCCCATAATGTTAGACTCCAACAAGAACAAACCCGCAGAAAAAGGCCAAGAAAGCCTGACCCAGGATAACGACTTTCAAAATACGATCATTTACCATGTTCAATACTATGAAAGAGGAAATCCGGGAGGAATTACATAATTGAATCAATCGCTTTGAAGAGGAACACAACAGACATCAGGAGGAGTTGAGAAAAACAGTGCAAGAAACAAAAAGTGGCATAGAGCAGTTAAAACAGACTCAAGCAGAGCTTAAAACTGAGCTAAAAGACAAGTTATCGTCAACCCAGAACGCCACAGAGAGTTTTATCAACAGAACTAATGAAGCAGAAAACAGAATTTCAGACCTTGAAGATAAAGTGGGAGTACTAACCAGCTCAATGGAAGAGGTTGTTAAAGCCAAAAAGATACTTGAGAGAAATATCCAAGAGATATGAGACACCCTGAAGAACCCTAACTTGCGTATTCATGGAATACCGGAGCAAGAATCTCAAAATACCACCCCTGAGGAAATTTTTCAAATGATCATCAAGGAAAACTTTCCTCATCTAAAAAAAGAGAGGCCCATTCATATACAAGAGGCATTCCGCACCCCAAACAGATACGACCAAAATAGAAGCACACCGCGGCAAATAATAGTTAAAACACTCCACATTCAAAATAAAGAACTGGTGCTGAGAGCTTCAAGGGAGAAAAAACAAGTCACTTTTAAAGGTAAACCTATTAAAATAACAAACGACTTCTCAGTCGAAACAGTAAAAGCAAGAAGAGCTTGGAGAGACATACTTCAAGTATTGAATGAGCAAAAATGTCAACCCAGGCTGATTTACCCTGCAAAACTATCAGTCATGATCGAGAGAGAAAGAAAAATTTTCCAGCACAAAGACAACTTTAAGGGATACATGGCCACCAAACCAGGCCTTCAAAAAATGCTAGAAATGATACTCAAGCGTGAAGAAAAAAACAGGCATATCCAGGAGAACAGAAGGCAAATATAACACCATTAAAAGCGAAGCAATATACTTATAAAAGCTACTAAACATAATAATGTCTGGAATTAACAATAGTTTCTCCATTATAACACTAAATGTTAATGGACTTAATTCACCGATCAAGAGACACAGATTACAAACTTGGATTAAAAATCACAATCCATCAATCTGTTGCCTGCAGGAAACCCATCTCACCACAACAGATAGGCACGCTCTAAAAATAAAAGGCTGGTCAACAATTCTACAAGCAAATGGAAGCAGAAAACAGGCAGGGGTAGCCATTATGCTATCAGACAAAGTGGATTTGAAACCAAAAAAAATTATAAGAGACATGGATGGATACTACATTTTAGTCACAGGTACAATTCACCAGGAAGATTCCACAATACTGAACATATATGCACCCAATACGGGCCCCTCCACATTCATTAAGAAAACCCTACAGCGTCTAAAGCAAGAAATCAACCCCCAAACAATAATTCTTGGGGACTTCAACACCGCCCTCTCTACATGGGATAGATCAATAGGTCAAAAGCTTAACAGAGACACTTTGGAACTTAATCAAACCCTGAAAGAAATGGACCTCACAGATCTCTATCGAACTTTTCACCCACGCACCAAAGAATACACATTTTTCTCAGCAGCACACGGAACTTTCTCCAAAATAGATCACATATTGGGCCACAAAATGAATCTACACATATACAAGAAAGTTGAAATTCTAACCTGTGCCCTATCAGACCACCACGTCCTAAAGCTGGACATCCACAACACATCAAACAAGAGAAAATACACTAACTCCTGGAAACTTAACACTATGATGCTGAATGAGAACTGGATTCAGGAAGAAATTAAACAGGAAATTCAAGAATTTCCTGAAAGTGAATGATAACGAAAATACAACTTACCAAAATCTCTGGGACACAAGGAAAGCTGTTCTAAGAGGTAAGTTCATAGCTCTTAATGCCCACGTCAAAAAAATGGAAACATCAGAAATAACTTAACAATGCAGCTTAAAGCTTTAGAGAAACTAGAGCAATCTGATCCCAAAAGCAGTAGAAGAGAAGAGATTAGCAAAATAAGAGGAGAAATATCTGAAATCGAGACTAAGAAAACGATAGAAAAAATCAACCAATCAAAAAGCTGGTTCTTTGAAAAAATCAACAAGATTGATACACCTCTAGCTAAACTAACCAAAAGCAAGAGAGAGAAAACTCAAATTAACAAAATTAGAAATGAACATGGAGTTATCACTACTGATACCCAAGAAATCCAGAGAATTATAACATCATATTTCAAAAACTTATACTCTGTGAAGTTTGACAACACAAAAGAGATGGATGAATTTCTAAGTAAACACAACTTACCTAAATTGAATCAGGAAGTTGTGAATTATTTAAATAGTCCTATAACATATAAGGAAATTGAGAAAGTAATCTCGATTCTTCCCACCAAAAAATATCCTGGACCAGATGGATTCAACACAGAGTTCTACCAGACATTTAAGGACTTAATAACACCAATACTCCTTAAACTGTTCCAACAAATAGCAAATTCCTTCTATGAAGCTAATATCGTTTTAATCCCAAAACCTAATAAAGATTCACTTAAAAAAGAAAACTATAGGCCGATCTCCCTGATGAACACAGACGCAAAGATTCTCAACAAAGTCTTAGCAAATCGGATTCAAAAACATATCAAAAAGATCATTCATGGGGACCAAGTAGGCTTCATCCCCGGCACACAAGGTTGGTTCAACATACGCAAATCAATAAATGTAATTCATCATGTAAACCAGTCCAAAGTCCAACACCACATGATACTCTCGATAGATGCAGAAAAAGCCTTTGACAAGATCCAACGGCCTTTTATGATCAAAACGCTAGAGACAGTAGGAATGGAAGGAACCTTTATCAATATAATAAAAGCTGTATACAACAAGCCCACAGCAAGGATTATGCTCAATGGGGAACAATTGGAAGCATTCCCACTTCGATCAGGAACTAGACAAGGCTGTCCACTCTCACCACTTCTATTCAATATTGTACTTGAAGTCTTAGCTGAAGCCATAAGACAAGAAAGGGACATAAGAGGGATTCAAATCGGCAAGGAAGAAGTCAAGCTATCCCTATTTGCAGATGACATGATCTTATACTTGAGGGATCCCAAAAACTCCACCAGGAAGCTCCTGGAACTAATTGAGAAGTTCAGCAGGGTGGCAGGATACAAAATAAATGTGCAAAAATCAGAGGCCTTCCTATATGCCCAGAATGAAAGAAGTGAAAAAGCCTTGAGAGAAACCATACCATTTACTATAACCCCTAAAAAAATGAAATACCTTGGTATAAACCTAACTAAGGAGGTAAAAGACCTTTACAATGAAAACTTTAAAACCCTAAAGAAAGAAATTGCAGAAGACACCAGAAGGTGGAAAGACCTCTCTTGTTCCTGGATTGGCAGAATCAACATTGTAAAAATGACCATCCTACCAAAGGCAATATACAGATTCAATGCTATTCCAATCAAAATCCCAAAGCAATTCTTCAAAGAAGTTGACCAAACAATCTCAGAGTTCATATGGAGGCACAAAAGACCCAGGATATCAAAAACAATCCTGAGTAACAAAAACACTGCTGGAGGTATTACCATACCAAACCTAAGTCTATACTACAAATCCATAGTTATAAAGACAGCCTGGTACTGGCTCCAAAATAGACACACAGATCAATGGATAAGGATTGAAGACCCAGATATAAGCCCACAAAGTTACAGCCATTTGGTCTTTGACAAAGGGGCCCAAAGAATCCAATGGAAAAAGAACAGCATCTTCAACAAATGGTGCTGGCAAAACTGGATCTCCATATGCAGAAGATTAAAGCTGGACCCGTACTTGTCACCATGTACAAGACTTAATTCCAAATGGATCAAGGACCTTGATATCAGGCCAGAGACTATAAAAACCATAGTTGAAAGGATAGGGAGCTCCCTCAAGCTGATTGGACTAGGCCAACATTTCCTAAACAGACATCCAATGGCACAGTCACTGCTACCAACTCTCAACAGTTGGGATCTTGTGAAATTAAAGAGCTTCTGTTCAGATAGAGAGATTGTCACACGAGCTCAAAGGCAACCCACAGAATGGGAGAAAATCTTCACTAACCACATATCTGACAGAGCTCTACTGTCCAGAGTGCACAAAGAACTTAGAAAATTAAACTCCAAGGAAAACACTGGCCCAATTAAAAAATGGGCCCTGGAACTTCAAAGAAACTTTACCAGGGATGAAATTAAAATGTCTAACAATTATCTTAAAAAATGCTCCACTTCCTTCGCCATCAGGGAAATGCAAATCAAAACTTCCCTGAGATATCATCTCACCCCGGTCAGGATGGCAAAAATCCACAATACAAACAACGACAAATGCTGGAGAGGATGTGGAGTGAGGGGAACTCTCCTACATTGTTGGTGGGAATGCAGGCTCATACAGCCACTCTGGCGAGCCGTCTGGAGATTCTTAAAGAAATTAAAGATTGAAATGCCATATGACCCTGCTATCCCACTTTTGGGAATAACCCCCCATGCAGCAGAGGTTCGCCTCGATAGCACAAGCTCGACCATGTTCATAGCAGCACTGTTTACAATAGCAAAGTCATGGAATCAACCTAAATGTCCAACAGTTGACGAGTGGATAAGGAAACTGTGGTACATCTATACAACGGAGTACTACTCAGCCATCAAAAATGATGAATTGCTGGAATTTGCTGGGAAATGGATGTCATTAGAAAGAATTATATTAAGTGAAGTATCCCAAACCCAGAAAATTAAGCGCCGTATGTACTCCCTAATAGGTGGCTCCTAGTACCAAACTCACCAGCCCACATTGAGACACTCAAAAGTAAACCTATGTAACACAGTAATTGCAAGGATTATGAACAAGAGAGATGGGTTAGGAGGGCCACACCAAAAACAAGGAGAGAGGGGACCATGTTACAGCAGAGAAAATAGGCCTCCATCAAGGTCTGCAAGTAAGTAATGAGAAACCTGGTTAAGTTCACAGACGTTCTTTCCTGATCTCACCAGAAGGGGAGGGCATATAGTCTAGCAGATAAAAAGTAATCATTTTGCAAATGGGTGATGGACCCCTCCCTCAGGGAGGTTTCCTACTCTTATTACATCTACCCTTGAATGTGCTATTACAACAAGACTCCAGTTTAACAGCTTTTTGTCTCTGGCCAGGGGGTGACATACAGTGCCCAGCAGAATGGAGTGAAGGGAATTGCAGGAGCAGCAAAACTGCAAAAGAAAATCAACAAACCACAATCCAGAACTTCAGAGACTCTATATCAATCACATAGAACTAGGACAGCCTAATCTCTCCCCATCCTGGAGCTCAGGGACATTTGCAGGAAGAGGGGGCAGTAAGATTGTAAGAGCAAAAGGATGGGAGGAGCAACGATTTGCAAGATTCTCAACAATAGTTGGGGCCAAAGCAATCATAATGGGACTTTGCATGCCCTGCGCAATGTCCAGCGCACTGTTGCCCTCATAAAGTCTAGCATCTGTTAAGGGCACCAAGACCCCTGGAGGCAAGGGATTGACAGCCATAGTAGTGATCTTATGCTTAAGGGGAACAAGAGAAAGGGCTTATGGAAATGCCACTGGGTCCTTATATGTCATCAGAGAGGAGGACCCAGTGGAGAGTTAGGCGTACACAATAAAGGACTCTCTGGGAATTGGGGGGGAGGCACTGCGGGAAGGGAAGGGGGAGGAGGGGGGAGGGAGGGAACTGGTAAAAAATTTTTAAAGTGTATAATTAAATTTTTAGTAAAAAAAAAATAACAAATTACTTCTCAAGGGAAACAGTAAAAGCAAGAAGAGCTTGGAGAGACGTACTTCAAGTATTAAATGAGCAAAAATGTCAACCCAGGCTGATATACCTGGCAAAACTATCCGTCATGATTGAGGGAGAAAGAAAAATTTTCCAGCACAAAGACAACTTGAAGACTTACAAGTCTACCAAACCAGGCCTTCAAAAAATGCTACAAATGATACATAGAGCTTAAAGAAAAAAACAAATGTATCCAGGAGGACAGAAGGGAAATATAATACCACCAAAACCTAACAGCCAAATAATACACTTTCAAAAGCCACTAAACATGAAAAATGTCCGGAATTAAAAATAATTTCTCTATTATAACATTAAATGTCAATGGAATTAACTCACCAATCATGGGACCACAACCCATCAATCTGCTACCTTCAGGAAACTCATCTCACCACAAAAGATAGGCACATCCTAAAAATAAAAGGCTGGTCCAAAATTCTGTAAGCTAATGGAACCAGGAAACAGGCAGGAGAAAAAGTGAACTTCAAACCAAAAAAAATCATAAGAGACACAGATGGATACTACATTTTAGTCACAATTCCCCAGGAAGACTTCACAATACTGAACATATATGCACCTAATACGGGCCCCTCCACATTCATTAAGAAAACCCTACAGCGTCTACAGCGAGAAAACAACCCCAAAATGATAATTCCTGGGGATTTCAACACCGCCCTCTCAACATGGGATAGATCAACAGGTCAAACCTTAACACAGATCCTTTGGAACTTAATCAAACCCTTACTGAAATGGACCTTATAGATCTCTATCAAACTTTTCATTAACGCACCAAAGAATACACATTTTTCTCAGGAACACATGGAACATTCTCCAAAATAGATCACATATTGGGCCACAAAACGAATCTCCACATATACAGGAAAGTTGAAATTCTAGCCAGTACCCTCACAGACCACCATGGTCTAAAGCTTGACATCTGCAACACAACAAACAACAGAAAATACACTAACTCCTGAAAACTAAACACTATGATGCTGAATGAGAATTGGATTCAGGAAGAAATTACAAAATTCAAGATTTCCTGGAAGCGAATGATAATGAAAACACAACTTACCAAAATCTTTGGGACACAATGAAAACTGTCCTAAGAGGTAAGTTCATAGCTCTTTATGCCTATATCAAAAACATAGAAACATCACAAATAAATAACTTAACGATGCAGCTTAAAGCTTTAGAGACACTAGAGCAATCAGATTCCAAAGCAGTAGAAGAAAGGACATTAGCAAAATCAGGGGAGAAATATCTGAAACTGAGATAAGGAAAATGATACAGAGAATCAACCAGTCAAAAAGCTGGTTCTTTGAAAAAAATCAATAAGATTTATACACCCCTAGCTAAATTACCAAAAGGAAGAGACAGAAAACCCAAATTAACAAAATTAGAAATAAAAAAGGAGTTATCACTACTGATACCCAAGAAATTCAGAAAATTATAACATCTTATTTCAAAAACTTCTACTCTGTGAAATTTGACAACTCAAAAGAAATGGATGAGTTCCTAAGTAAGCACAACTTACCTAAATTGAATCAGGAAGTTTTGAATTATGTAAATAGTCCTATAACATATGAGGAAATCGATGAAGTAATCGTGAATCTTCCCACCAAAAAAATGCCCTGGACCAGATGGATTCAACACAGAGTTCTACCAGATATTTAATGAACAAATAACACCAATACTCTTTAAATGTCCCATCAAATACCAAAGGAAGGAACACTACCAAATTCTTTCTATGAAGCTAATATCGGGTTAATCCCAAAACCTAATAAAGATACACTCAGAAAACTATAGGCTAATCTCTTTGATGAACACAGATGCAAACATTCACAACAAAGTCTAAGCAAATTGGATTAAAAAACATATCAAAAAGATCATTCTCAGTGATCAAGTAGGCTTTATTCCAGTTTCATTCAACATGCACAAATCAATAAATGTAATTCACCATATAAACCAGTCCAAAATCCAAAACCACATGATACTCTCAATAGATGCAAAAAAAGCTTTTGACAAGACCAAACAGCCTTTTATGATCAAAACCCTAGAGACAGTTGGAATGGAAGGAACCTTTATCAACATAATAAAAGCTGTCACAACAAGCCTACAGAAAGAATTATGCTCAATGGAGAAAAACTTGAAGCATTCCCGCTACGATCAGCAACTAAACAAGCCTGTCCACTCTCAGCACTTCTATTCAATATTGTACCTGAAATCTTAGCTGAAGCCATAAGACAAAAAAGGGAGATAAAAGGGATTCAAATCTGCAAGGAAGAAGTCAAGTTATCTCTATTTGCAGATGACATGATAACATACCTGAATGATCCTAAAAACTCCACCAGGAAACTCCTGGAACTAATTGAGAAGTTCAGCAGGATGGCAGGATACAAAATAAACGTACAAATATCAGTGGCCTTCCTATATGCCCAGAATGAAAGAAGTGAAAAAGCCCTAAGAGAAACAATCCCATTTACTATAGCTCCTAAAAAAAATGAAGGTAAGAGACTTTTACAATGAAAACGTTAAAATCCTAAAGAAAGAAATTGCAGAAGACACCAGAAGTTGAAAGACCTCCCATGTTCCTGGATTGGCAGAATCAACATCATAAAAATGACCATCTTACCAAAGGCAGTATACAGATTCAATGCTATACCAATCAAAATTCCAAAGCAATTCTTTAAAGAAGTTGACCAAACAATCTCAAAATACATATGGAGGCACAAAAGACCCAGGATAGCAAAAACAATCCTGAGTAACAAAAACACTGCTGGAGGTATCACCATACCAAACTTTAATCTTTACTACAAATCCATAGTTACAAAAAACAGCCTGGTACTGGCTTCAAAATAGACACACAGATCAATGGATAAGAGTTGAAGACCCAGATATAAGCCCACACAATTACAGCCATTTGATCTTTGACAAAGGGGTTCAAAAAATCCAATGGAGAAAGCACAGCATCTTCAACAAATGGTGCTGGCAAAACTGGATATCCACATGCAGAAGATTAAAACTGGACCCGTACTTGTCATCATGTACAAGAATTAATTCCAAATGGATCAAGGACCTCAATATAAGGCCAGAGACTCCTCGAAAGGGTAAGGAACTCTCTTGAGCTGATTGGATTAGGCCAACAGTTGCTAATCTGAAATCCAACAGCACAGTCACTACAAACAACACTTAACAGATGTGATCTTATGAAATTAAAGAGCTTCTGTTCAGATAAAAAGATTGTAACTTGAGCACAAAGGCAACCCATGGAATGGGAGAAAAGCTTCACTAACCACATATCTGACAGAGCTCTATTATCCAGAGTGCACAAAGAACTTAGAAAACTAAACATCAAGGAAACAAATGGCCCAATTGAAAAATGGGCCTTGAAACTTAAAAGAAACTGTACTGGGGATGAAATTGAAATGTCTAACAAATATCTTAGAAAATACTCTGCATCCTTAGCCATCAGAGAAATGCAAATCAAAACATCCCTGAGATATCATCTTACCCCAGTCAGGATGGCAAAAATCCACAATACAAACACCACCAAATGCTGGAGAGGATATGGCAAGAAGAGAACTCTTCTACATTGCTGGCTTCTATATGCAGGCTTATGCAAGCACTCTGGCGAGCCATCTGGTGATTCTCAAAAATGTTAAAGATTGAAATGCCATATGATCCTGCTATTCCACTTTTGGGAATAATCCCCTATACAGCAAAAATTCACCTCAATAACACAAGCATGACCATGTTCATAGCAGCACTGTTCACAATAGCAAAGTCATGGAATCAACCCAAATACCTAACAGCTGACGAGTGGATGAGGAAAATGTGGTACATTTATACAATGGAATACTACTCAGCCATCAAAAATGATGAATTAATGAAATTTGCCGGGAGATGGATGGAATTAGAAAAAATTATATTGAGTGAAGTATCCCAGACATAGAAAATGAAACGCTGTATGTACTCCCTAATAGGTGGATCCTAATAATAAGCCCACTTAGTGACACACTCAAAGATAAATCCCTTTTTTTCTTTTTTTTATTTATTTATTTTTCCACTCATACAAACGTAATAGGTACCCCTGTCCCCTCCCTCCCTCCACCTCTCCCTGGAACTCCTTGCTCCTTTTCCCCTCCTTTCCCCCCTCCCTCCCTTTCAACCAGTGCCCCCTCCTCCCATTTCTGAAGCATCAAAGATAAATCTCTGTAAGAGCTACATTAATGGCAAAGATTATAAACAGGATGGGAGGGGAAGGAGTGCCCCTGCCAGAAACAAGGAGAGAAGGGATAAAAAAATTTGTGTGAGTGGAAAAAATAAATTAATTAATTTTAAAAATCATCTTATGAAAAAAAGAAAGAATGGCTTGTAGGAGCTCTATTCTTTGCAGTTTCCTACACTCTAAAAAACATTCTTACACTTAAACATGATACTTGCCTCTTTCAAACTTTGGGAAACATTCAATAACCTAGTTCTTATTGTTGAGTTTCTGTTTTCTGCCCATGAACTCAAGTTGGCATATTCCTTCTGAACTAGTTGACAATTTCTTCATACAACAACCTTTGACTCTGAGTACAATAATTATCTCTCTTTTTAGGAGGCATGATCATAATAAAAAAGAGTAGGCTCATAATTATTTTTTCTTTACTATAAATCTTACCTTCTATCATTCATTGGAACCTTGACAGGTTCCTACATCTGAAATCTAATCCTATATATAAAGTTCTTTTTTTTATTTTTCTGCTCATACAAACATAATAGGAACTCCTGTCCCCTCCCTCCCTCCATCCCTCCCTGGACCTCCCTATTCCCTCCCCGCTTTGTCCCTTCCTTTCCCCCCTCCCTCCCTTTCTTCCAGTGCCCCCTCATCCCATCTCTGAAGCATCCTTTAATGAGTATATCAAACTTTCCTCTGTGTCCTCCTCTCTGATTAGGTGTAATCAAGGACTACAAGTAAGTAATGAGACATCTGATTAAGTGCACAGACTTTCCTTCCTGATCATTTCCAACTGATGGGGTACAATCTTCCTAGAAGGGGAGGGCATATAGGCTGCCAGATAGAAGGTAACCATTTTGCAAATGGGTGATTGACCCCTCTCTCACCGCAGTCTCCTACTTCTATTCCATCTACCTTTGAATATAATCTTATAATAAGACCCTAATTTAACAGGTTTTTATCTCTGGCCAGGGGGTGACATCCAATATCCATCAGGATGGAACCAAGGGCATTGCAGGAACAGCAAAACTATAAAGTTCTTTTTTAACATATCAGATTACAATTGGTTTGAAAGGAAACCATTTCCTTGGGTGGGATTTCACCTTAAAAACTGAGAGAAAGTCTTGATAACTTTGTAATGAAAGATGAAATATTAACTTACCACAAATCAGGTAAGAACTGTATATGACAGTTATTCTGAACTAACTGTGAGAAGGGTTGTAACTTTGGTTTTCAGTCATTCAGCTGATGGCTAGAATGCTCTAAGTTCCCGGAACCTCACACTGACAGACAGCATTGCCTAATACCACTTCCATCCAGAGAAAGTAGTTTGACCAAACCTGTGTGTTCAGAGATCATCTGATCTGATCATCATCATTTGATAAACCAGCAACAGTAAATCCTAAACAGATAAAGATATTGGTATATTTCAGGGGGAGGAGCACATGAGTGGAAAGCAGTGAGCAGTGAGATTATTATAGAATAAATAACATGGAAATTGAGGAGAAAAGAAGGCTGAGAGCAACAAGACCCCTGCCATGAAAGCCAAGCTCTTCTGAAGATCTACCCTAAGGCACATCCCCTGTGACTGCCTTCACTCAGCAAGGTACAACTCTCAAAGGTGTCATGACCTTCAAAAAATGGCAAACACATTTAAAACTATGACAGGTATACAGCTTTGTTTATCAAGAAGCTAGAACAAAAAGAGATTATTTGTGGAGACTGAGTGATAATGAAGGTGATCATATTAAGCAAAATTATCTGCCTCAGAAAGACAATCACCATGTTTTCCCTCAGTTTCTTTAGGGATGTTGTATTTTACATAGATGAATAAAATCATTTTATATGACATGAAAGTACACAGCAGATTTGCTGGAGGAATAGAAGAGAATGGTGGCAAAGGAGGTAATGAGGAAGGAATTGGAAGTGAATAAGATCATGATATACTTGTATGTTTTTAGGAAACCCTTGCTAGTCTGAAGTCATGACTCGGTGGTAGAGTACATGCCTAGCATGCACAAGGCTTCTTTTCCCCAGCCACCCCCACCAAAAAAAAAATGAATTCATCCCCTGGGAATTGGTTTTAAAGTCATTAAGAGAGGTTGTTTAAACTTATCGAAATGGCATATGATCCCCTGTATTCACCAACTTAACATTTTTGCCCAGATTGTACATCTGGATTTTGTTCTTGCATTGGCTTATCTGTGAATGTTATTGAGATGTAATGTACTTACCTGTCCTTCTATATTGTTGCCAGAAATGTTTCTTCTTAGAAGATTGGTCCAGTATTCAGACTACACTTGGAGTCTAGTCTGAATTTTTTATAGGATAGACTGGAGAGAGAGGCCACAGTGCTGAGGAGACTCTGATTCATTCAATCACCCACAGTAGTTATTGGATGGTGTACAGGAATTAGGGACCAACAGTGGACTCAGGTTTATAATGCAAACACTTACAGAATTCTATTAATACAACTCCATTTCCCTAATAGTTATCTATCTTTACTTAATACTGAAAAGTATTAAGTTTCAAGAAAGCATGTTTTTGGTATGTAAGCATTTCTTGTTCCAGGTAAAATATAGGTGAAATAAATTATTAAGAATAATAAGTTTCAGTTTGCATTTCTCAGATGCCATCTGAGTCTATTCAGAAAGGCCAAAATCCAAAACACAAACAATAGCTATTGTTGGCATGGATGGGGGGGGAGAACCCTTATATATTGCTGGTGGTAATGTAACCTCATACAATCCCTTTGAAGATCAGTTTGAAGGTTCTAAAAAAATGTTAAAATTGAAACACCATGTTACCTAGCTATATCATTCTTGGGAATATTCCTGAAAAACACTGGACCCTGCTATATAGTCATGTATTCATCTATATTCATAGCAGCTCTGTTACAATCAAAAAGGAACCAACCTGGTTGTCCAACAGTTGATAAATGCTTAATAAAACGTGTGCCACATATATGCAATGTAATACTATTCAGGTATTAGAAAAAAAATGAAATAATAAAATTTGCCAGTAAATTGATAGAACTGGAAGAATTTACCCTGAATGAAATATTCCAGATGCAGCATGACAGACACTGTATGTACTCCCCTGTGAGTATATCCTGAGGTCAAACCTTCAGTTTGATCTAATCAAACCAAACCTCTTACAGCACTCATAAATACAAGGGAATGCAAAGCAGAAAGAAAGAAGAAGATCCACAAAACAGTGGAAACAAAAGAGCACCTGCAAACAGTTAGAAAAGGCTTTTATGTAAGAAAAGACTCAAAACAGAGGGACGAATAAGAATAGGACACAGTTAAAAGTGGGAATAGACTCCAAGTAACCAAACAACTGTTTATAAGACCTTAATCCTCACCCCACCTCAATGACCAAGAACACATGGCCAGTAATATAAGTCAGTCTACAAAAGATTGAGAGAAAATCTCACTAGACAGGATCAGATGTACCAATAATAATCAAAAATGCCTGACAATAAACCATCATCTAAGTACATCCCATTATATCTCTAAATAAAAAACAAGTCAGCACCCAAACAAGACACAGGCTATTGTAATGGAAAAGCAGTGAAATAAACATCAACAACCAGAAGAAGTCCAGAGTATCCATGACCCTAAAATGCTCAACCAAATCAGGCCAATGTAACTCCCTTCGATCATGAAATTCAGGGATCTTTACAGACTGGGAATGGTAAGAATCTTCAGAGGAGTCAGAAGATGAGGAAATTCACTGCCTGCAAGGCCATGCCAGTCATGACAGGGCAGCTGCATTTAGGATCTCACTACAATGAAACCTACCTTCACCATACCTGCACAATGGCTGACATATAAACATTTCCTCATGGAGAAGGGAGGGGCTCAGGAGAAATAGCTACATTCACTGGGAACCTTAGGAGCAAGGGTTTGACAGGTGAAAGGGAGCATCCAGATTGATTATGTACCCAAGAGGAGAGACTTTCACTGCCATTGAGGACTGAGTCCCTATCATAGCAGACAATCCAAACGGAAACTGATGTGTACACAAGCAGACATTTAGGAGGATAGGATAAGGAGAAATGGATTGGTGAAAGATAGAAGAGAGGTAAAAGAAGAGGGAAGAGAGCGAAAGAAAGGAGGGATAGGAAGAAAGACTAGGAGGAGGGACAGCCACTCATCCACTCATGTTTGTATAAAGGAAAACTTCTTAGACAAAAAGAAGAATGAGTTTCAAGAAAACATGGTTTTAAAAGGTATTTCTTGCTCCTGGTAACTTATTGGTGAAAACAAGTTCTTAAGAGTAATGTCTCAGGAAAACATGTTTGTGCCATGCAAACATTCCTTGCTCCTTGTGAGAGTTATTTAAGACAACAGTTCTGTGTGCAGGGCTGTTCTCCCAAAATTCCATGTACAGAGCAACAAGAGATCACATGATGTTCTGACAAGCTTCTGGCTGCACGCTGCCAACAGAATGTAAATTTAAGTCAATATAAATGCCCTTGTTTCGCTAAACCACTAAGTTCATGTATTTTTCACATCAATTGAATATTGAAATAAGACATCTGTCTCATACTTCTGCATTTAATTGATTTTTTTCAGGGGGGGGAAGAGATATGTGTCCATCACCAGTTTTCGCACTCTTTAAAATGCTACTTTGGGACGCACGCCTGACCCAGGATAACGACTTTCAAAATATGATCATTACCATGTTCAATACTATGAAAGAGGAAATCCGGGAGGAATTACATAATCGAATCAATCGCTTTGAAGAGGAACACAACAGACACTTGGAGGAGTTGAGAAAAACAGTGCAAGAAACAAAAACTGGCATAGAGCAGTTAAAACAAACTCAAGCAGAGTTTAAAACTGAGCTACAAGACAAGTTATCTTCAACCCAGAACTCTACAGAGAGTTTTATCAACAGAACTAACGAAGCAGAAAACAGAATTTCAGACCTTGAAGACACAGTGGGAGTACTAACCAGCTCAATGGAAGAGGTTGTTAAAGCCAAAAAGATACTTGAGAGAAATATCCAAGAGATATGGGACACCCTGAAGAAGCCTAACATGCGTATTCATGGAATACCAGAGCAAGAATCTCAAAATACCACCCCTGAGGAAATTTTTCAAATGATCATCAAGGAAAACTTTCCTCATACAAAAAAGAGAGGCCTATACATTTACAAGAGGCATTCCGCACCCCAAACAGATATGACCAAAACAGAAGCACCCCACGGCAAATAATAGTTAAAACACTCCACATTCAAGATAAAGAACTGGTGCTGAGAGCTTCAAGGGACAAAAAACAAGTCACTTTTAAAGGTAAACCTATTAAAATAACAAATGACTTCTCAGTCGAAACAGTAAAAGCAAGAAGAGCTTGGAGAGACATACTTCAAGTATTGAATGAGCAAAAATGTCAACCCAGGCTGATTTACCCTGCAAAACTATCAGTCATGATCCAGGGAGAAAGAAAAATTTTCCAGCACAAAGACAACTTTAAGGGATACATGGCCACCAAACCAGGCCTTCAAAAAATGCTAGAAATGATACTCAAGCGTGAAGAAAAAAACAGGCATATCCAGGAGAACAGAAGGCAAGTATAACACCATTAAAAGCGAAGCAATATACTTATAAAAACTACTAAACATAATAAATGTCTGGAATTAACAATAGTTTCTCCATTATAACACTAAATGTTAATGGAATTAACTCACCGATCAAGAGACACAGATTACAAACTTGGATTAAAAATCACAATCCATCAATCTGCTGCCTGCAGGAAACCCAACTCACCACAAAAGATAGGCACGCTCTAAAAATAAAAGGCTGGGCAACAATTCTACAAGCAAATGGAAGCAGAAAACAGGCAGACAAAGTGGACTTCAAACCAAAGAAAATTATAAGAGACACGGATGGATGCTACATTTTAGTCACAGGTACAATTCACCAGGAAGACTTCACAATACTGAACATATATGCACCCAACACGGGCCCCTCCACATTCATTAAGAAAACCCTACAACATCTAAAGCAAGAAATCAACCCCCAAACGATAATTCTTGGGGACTTCAACACCGCCCTCTCTACATGGGATAGATCAACAGGTCAAAAGCTTAACAGAGACACTTTGGAACTTAATCACACACTGAAAGAAATGGACCTTACAGACCTCTATCGAACACACAAAAGAATACACATTTTTCTCAGCACCACACGGAACTTTCTCCAAAATAGATCACATATTGGGCCACAAAATGAATCTACACATATACAAGAAAGTTGTAATTCTAACCTGTGCCCTATCAGACCACCATGGCCTAAAACTGGACATCCACAACACATCAAACAAGAGAAAATACACTAACTCCTGGAAACTTAACACTATGATGCTGAATGAGAACTGGATTCAGGAAGAAATTAAAAAGGAAATTCAAGATTTCCTGAAAGTGAATGATAATGAAAATACAAATCTCTGGGACACAATGAAAGCTGTTCTAAGAGGTAAGTTCATAGCTCTTAATGCCTACATCAAAAAAATGGAAACAGGGCTGGAGAGGTGGCTCAGGGGTTAAGCCTCCTCCTTGCAGGCGGAAGGTCCTGAGTTCGAATCCCAGATCCCACGTATAGACGCCTGGCAGAAGCGGGGGCGACCTGCGCTTCTGGTCCTGGTAAGGCGGAGCCTGTGAATCCCGGGGCAGAAAGAGGTAGAGGCGTCCATGGTGGTTCGCGAATTCGTCCGTGGTTCTACACATACACAGACACACACACACACATGCGCACAGACACATACAATACACACGTGCACACACACATACACACACAATTTAATAAATAAAAAAAATTTAAAAATTTTTTAAAAAAAATTTTTAAAAAATGGAAACATCAGAAATAAACAACTTAACAATGCAGCTTAAAGCTTTAGAGAAACTAGAGCAATCTGATCCCAAAAGTAGTAGAAGAGAGGAGATTAGCAAAATAAGGGGAGAAATATCTGAAATCGAGATTAAGAAAACGATAGAAAAAATCAACCAGTCAAAAAGCTGGTTCTTTGAAAAAATCAACAAGATTGATACACCTCTAGCTAAATTAACCAAAAGCAAGAAAGAGAAAACCCAAATTAACAAAATTAGAAATGAACATGGAGTTATCACTACTAATACCCAAGAAATCCAGAGAATTATAACATCATATTTCAAAAACTTATACTCTGTGAAGTTTGACAATACAAAAGAGATGGATGAATTTCCAAGTAAACACAACTTACCTAAATTGAATCAGGAAGTTGTGAATTATTTAAATAGTCCTATAACATACAAGGAAATTGAGGAAGTAATCTCAAATCTTCCCACGAAAAAATGTGCTGGACCAGATGGATTCAGCACAGAGTTCTACCAGACATTTAAGGAGTCAATAATACCAATACTCCTTAAACTGTTCCATCAAATAGCAAAGGAAGGAACACTACCAAATTCCTTCTATGAAGCTAAAATCGTTTTAATCCCAAAACCTAATAAAGATTCACTTAAGAAAGAAAACTATAGGCCGATCTCTCTGAGGAACAGACGCAAAGATTCTCAAAAAAGTTTTAGTAAATCAGATTCAAAAACATATTAAAAAGATTATTCACGGGGACCAAGTAGGCTTCATCCCCGGGGCACAAGGTTGGTTCAATACACGCAAATCAATAAATGTAATTCATCATGTAAACCAGTCCAAAGTCCAAGACCACATGATACTCTCAATAGATGCATAAAAAGCTTTTGACAAGATCCAACAGCCTTTTATGATCAAAACGCTAGAGACAGTAGGAATGGAAGGAACCTTTATGAAAATAATAAAAGCTGTATACAACAAGCCCACAGCAAGGATTATGCTCAATGGGGAACAATTGGAAGCATTCCCACTTCGATCAGGAACTAGACAAGGCTGTCCACTCTCACCACTTCTATTCAATATTGTACTTGAAGTTTTAGCTAAAGCCATAAAACAAGAAAGGGACATAAGAGGGATTCAAATCGGCAAGGAAGAAGTCAAGCTATCCCTATTTGCAGATGACATGATCTTATACTTGAGTGATCCCAAAAACTCCACCAGGAAGCTCCTGGAACTAATTGAAAAGTTCACCAGGGTGGCAGGATACAAAATAAATGTGCAAAAATCAGAGGCCTTCCTATATGCCCAGAATGAAAGAAGTGAAAAAGCCTTGAGAGAAACAATCCCATTTACTATAGTCCCCTAAAAAATGAAATACCTTGGTATAAACCTAACCAAGGAGGTAAAAGACCTTTACAATGAAAACTTTAAAACCCTAAAGAAAGAAATAGCAGAAGAGACTAGAAGGTGGAAAGACCTCCCATGTTCCTGGATTGGCAGAATCAACATGGTAGAAATGACTATCCTACCAAAGGCAGTATACATATTCAATGCTATACCAATTAAAATCCCAAAGCAGATCCCGCGCCCTAGGACCCCAGGTCAGCCCACAGGGACCCGGCTCCCACTCCCACCATCCAGCGGGAGCCGCGCGAGGGGCCGAGGGACGAGGAGGACCTCCCCCTGCGCCCGGGGCCCGCCCCAGCTGCCCTCAGGTTAAATAGCTCCACGCCAACGCGCCCATCCTCCCTTTTCACCCCACCCCGCTCCACCAGTCTGGACACGTGGGCGTGGTCCACCCGGGCCTTGCCCCGCGGCCTAGGTAAGTCCCAGTTCGGGCCCCGCCCACCAGTACCCCAGGCCAAATAATTCAGTTTAGTGAAATTGAGAGATCTTAAGAGTTAAAATGACAATGCCAAAGTCAAAGTGCAAATCCATGAGAAGCAACACTCAAGTAAACAAATTTCCCACTGAAGAAATTAATCCCATAATGTTAGACTCCAACAAGAACAAACCCGCGGAAAAAGGCCAAGAAAGCCTGACCCAGGATAACGACTTTCAAAATATGATCATTACCATGTTCAATACTATGAAAGAGGAAATCCGGGAGGAATTACATAATCGAATCAATCGCTTTGAAGAGGAACACAACAGACATCTGGAGGAGTTGAGAAAAACAGTGCAAGAAACAAAAAGTGGCATAGAGCAGTTAAAACAAACTCAAGCAGAGTTTAAAACTGAGCTAAAAGACAAGTTATCGTCAACCCAGAACGTCACAGAGAGTCTTATCAACAGAACTAATGAAGCAGAAAACAGAATTTCAGACCTTGAAGATAAAGTGGGAGTACTAACCAGCTCAATGGAAGAGGTTGTTAAAACCAAAAAGATACTTGAGAGAAATATCCAAGAGATATGGGACACCCTGAAGAAGCCTAACATGCGTATTCATGGAATACCGGAGCAAGAATCTCAAAATACCACCCCTGAGGAAATTTTTCAAACGATCATCAAGGAAAACTTTGCTCATCTAAAAAAAGAGAGGCCCATTCATATACAAGAGGCATTCCGCACCCCAAACAGATACGACCGAAATAGAAGCACACCGCGGCAAATAATAGTTAAAACACTCCACATTCAAGATAAAGAACTGGTGCTGAGAGCTTCAAGGGACAAAAAACAAGTCACTTTTAAAGGTAAACCTATTAAAATAACAAATGACTTCTCAGTCGAAACAGTAAAAGCAAGAAGAGCTTGGAGAGACATACTTCAAGTATTGAATGAGCAAAAATGTCAACCCAGGCTGATTTACCCTGCAAAACTATCAGTCATGATCCAGGGAGAAAGAAAAATTTTCCAGCACAAAGACAACTTTAAGGGATACATGGCCACCAAACCAGGCCTTCAAAAAATGCTAGAAATGATACTCAAGCGTGAAGAAAAAAACAGGCATATCCAGGAGAACAGAAGGCAAATATAACACCATTAAAAGCGAAGCAATATACTTATAAAAGCTACTAAACATAATAATGTCTGGAATTAACAATAGTTTCTCCATTATAACACTAAATGTTAATGGACTTAATTCACCGATCAAGAGACACAGATTACAAACTTGGATTAAAAATCACAATCCATCAATCTGTTGCCTGCAGGAAACCCATCTCACCACAACAGATAGGCACGCTCTAAAAATAAAAGGCTGGTCAACAATTCTACAAGCAAATGGAAGCAGAAAACAGGCAGGGGTAGCCATTATGCTATCAGACAAAGTGGATTTGAAACCAAAAAAAATTATAAGAGACACGGATGGATACTACATTTTAGTCACAGGTACAAGTACAATTCACCAGGAAGATTCCACAATACTGAACATATATGCATCCAATACAGGCCCCTCCACATTCATTAAGAAAACCCTACAGCATCTAAAGCAAGAAATCAACCCCCAAACGATAATTCTTGGGGACTTCAACACCGCCCTCTCTACATGGGATAGATCAACAGGTCAAAAGCTTAACAGAGACACTTTGGAACTTAATCAAACCCTGAAAGAAATGGACCTCACAGATCTCTATCGAACTTTTCACCCACGCACCAAAGAATACACATTTTTCTCAGCAGCACACGGAACTTTCTCCAAAATAGATCACATATTGGGCCACAAAATGAATCTACACATATACAAGAAAGTTGAAATTCTAACCTGTGCCCTATCAGACCACCACGGCCTAAAGCTGGACATCCACAACACATCAAACAAGAGAAAATACACTAACTCCTGGAAACTTAACACTATGATGCTGAATGAGAACTGGATTCAGGAAGAAATTAAAAAGGAAATTCAAGATTTCCTGAAAGTGAATGATAATGAAAATACAACTTACCAAAATCTCTGGGACACAATGAAAGCTGTTCTAAGAGGTAAGTTCATAGCTCTTAATGCCCACGTCAAAAAAATGGAAACATCAGAAATAAACAACTTAACAATGCAGCTTAAAGCTTTAGAGAAACTAGAGCAATCTGATCCCAAAAGCAGTAGAAGAGAAGAGATTAGCAAAATAAGGAGAGAAATATCTGAAATCGAGACTAAGAAAACGATAGAAAAAAATCAACCAATCGAAAAGCTGGTTCTTTGAAAAAATCAACAAGATTGATACACCCCTAGCTAAACTAACCAAAAGCAAGAGAGAGAAAACCCAAATTAACAAAATTAGAAATGAACATGGAGTTATCACTACGATACCCAAGAAATCCAGAGAATTATAACATCATATTTCAAAAACTTATACTCTGTGAAGTTTGACAATACAAAAGAGATGGATGAATTTCCAAGTAAACACAACTTACCTAAATTGAATCAGGAAGTTGTGAATTATTTAAATAGTCCTATAACATACAAGGAAATTGAGGAAGTAATCTCAAATCTTCCCACGAAAAAATGTGCTAGACCAGATGGATTCAGCACAGAGTTCTACCAGACATTTAAGGAGTCAATAACACCAATACTCCTTAAACTGTTCCATCAAATAGCAAAGGAAGGAACACTACCAAATTCCTTCTATGAAGCTAATATCGTTTTAATCCCAAAACCTAATAAAGATTCACTTAAAAAAGAAAACTATAGGCCGATCTCCCTGATGAACACAGACGCAAAGATTCTCAACAAAGTCTTAGCAAGTCGGATTCAAAAACATATTAAAAAGATCATTCATGGGGACCAAGTAGGCTTCATCCCCGGCACACAAGGTTGGTTCAACATACGCAAATCAATAAATGTAATTCATCATGTAAACCAGTCCAAAGTCCAAGACCACATGATACTCTCAATAGATGCAGAAAAAGCCTTTGACAAGATCCAACAGCCTTTTATGATCAAAACGCTAGAGACAGTAGGAATGGAAGGAACCTTTATCAATATAATAAAAGCTGTATACAACAAGCCCACAGCAAGGATTATGCTCAATGGGGAACAATTGGAAGCATTCCCACTTCGATCAGGAACTAGACAAGGCTGTCCACTCTCACCACTTCTATTCAATATTGTACTTGAAGTCTTAGCTGAAGCCATAAGACAAGAAAGGGACATAAGAGGGATTCAAATCGGCAAGGAAGAAGTCAAGCTATCCCTATTTGCAGATGACATGATCTTATACCTGAGGGATCCCCAAAACTCCACCAGGAAGCTCCTGGAACTAATTGAGAAGTTCAGCAAGGTGGCAGGATACAAAATAAATGTGCAAAAATCAGAGGCCTTCCTATATGCCCAGAATGAAAGAAGTGAAAAAGCCTTGAGAGAAACCATACCATTTGCTATAACCCCTAAAAAAATGAAATATCTTGGTATAAACCTAACTAAGGAGGTAAAAGACCTTTACAATGAAAACTTTAAAACCCTAAAGAAAGAAATTGCAGAAGACACCAGAAGGTGGAAAGACCTCCCTTGTTCCTGGATTGGCAGAATCAACATTGTAAAAATGACCATCCTACCAAAGGCAATATACAGATTCAATGCTATACCAATCAAAATCCCAAAGCAATTCTTCAAAGAAGTTGACCAAATAATCTCAAAATTCATATGGAGACACAAAAGACCCAGGAGAGCAAAAACAATCCTGAGTAACAAAAACACAGCTGGAGGTATTACCATACCAAACCTAAGTCTATACTACAAATCCATAGTTATAAAGACAGCCTGGTACTGGCTCCAAAATAGACACACAGATCAATGGATAAGGATTGAAGACCCAGATATAAGCCCACAAAGTTACAGCCATTTGGTCTTTGACAAAGGGGCCCAAAGAATCCAATGGAAAAAGAACAGCATCTTCAACAAATGGTGCTGGCAAAACTGGATCTCCACATGCAGAAGATTAAAGCTGGACCCGTACTTGTCACCATGTACAAGACTTAATTCCAAATGGATCAAGGACCTTGATATCAGGCCAGAGACTTTAAAAACCATAGTTGAAAGGATAGGGAACTCCCTCGAGCTGATTGGGCTAGGCCAACACTTCCTAAACAGACATCCAATGGCACAGTCACTGCTACCAACTCTCAACAGTTGGGATCTTGTGATATTAAAGAGCTTCTGTTCAGATAAAGAGATTGTCACACAAGCTCAAAGGCAACCCACAGAATGGGAGAAAATCTTCACTAACCACATATCTGACAGAGCTCTACTGTCCAGAGTGCACAAAGAACTTAGAAAATTAAACTCCAAGGAAAACACTGGCCCAATTAAAAAATGGGCCCTGGAACTTCAAAGAAACTTTACCAGGGATGAAATTAAAATGTCTAACAATTATCTTAAAAAATGCTCCACTTCCTTCGCCATCAGGGAAATGCAAATCAAAACTTCCCTGAGATATCATCTCACCCCGGTCAGGATGGCAAAAATCCACAATACAAACAACGACAAATGCTGGAGAGGATGTGGAGAGAGGGGAACTCTCCTACATTGTTGGTGGGAATGCAGGCTCATACAGCCACTCTGGCGAGCCGTCTGGAGATTCTTAAAGAAATTAAAGATTGAAATGCCATATGACCCTGCTATCCCACTTTTGGGAATAACCCCCCATGCAGCAGAGGTTCGCCTCGATAGCACAAGCTCGACCATGTTCATAGCAGCACTGTTTACAATAGCAAAGTCATGGAATCAACCTAAATGTCCAACAGTTGACGAGTGGATAAGGAAACTGTGGTACATCTATACAATGGAGTACTACTCAGCCATCAAAAATGATGAATTGCTGGAATTTGCTGGGAAATGGATGTCATTAGAAAGAATTATATTAAGTGAAGTATCCCAAACCCAGAAAATTAAGCGCCGTATGTACTCCCTAATAGGTGGCTCCTAGTACCAAACTCACCCAGCCCACATTGAGACACTCAAAAGTAAACCTATGTAACACAGTAATTGCAAGGATTATGAACAAGAGAGATGGGTTAGGAGGGCCACACCAGAAACAAGGAGAGAGGGGACCATGTTACAGCAGAGAAAATAGGCCTCCATCAAGGTCTGCAAGTAAGTAATGAGAAACCTGGTTAAGTTCACAGACGTTCTTTCCTGATCTCACCAGAAGGGGAGGGCATATAGTCTAGCAGATAAAAAGTAATCATTTTGCAAATGGGTGATGGACCCCTCCCTCAGGGAGGTTTCCTACTCTTATTACATCTACCCTTGAATGTGCTATTACAACAAGACTCCAGTTTAACAGCTTTTTGTCTCTGGCCAGGGGGTGACATACAGTGCCCAGCAGAATGGAGTGAAGGGAATTGCAGGAGCAGCAAAACTGCAAAAGAAAATCAACAAACCACAATCCAGAACTTCAGAGACTCTATATCAATCACATAGAACTAGGACAGCCTAATCTCTCCCCATCCTGGAGCTCAGGGACATTTGCGGAAGAGGGGGCAGTAAGATTGTAAGAGCAAAAGGATGGGAGGAGCAACGATTTGCAAGATTCTCAACAATAGTTGGGGCCAAAGCAATCATAATGGGACTTTGCATGCCCTGCGCAATGTCCAGCGCACTGTTGCCCTCATAAAGTCTAGCATCTGTTAAGGGCACCGAGACCCCTGGAGGCAAGGGATTGACAGCCATAGTAGTGATCTTATGCTTAAGGGGAACAAGAGAAAGGGCTTATGGAAATGCCACTGGGTCCTTATATGTCATCGGAGAGGAGGACCCAGTGGAGAGTTAGGCGTACACAATAAAGGACTCTCTGGGAATTGGGGGGGAGGCACTGGGGGAAGGGGAGGGGGAGAAGGGGGGAGGGAGGGAACTGGTAAAAAATTTTAAAATGTATAATTAAATTTTTAATAAAAAAAAAATCCCAAAGCAATTCTTTAAAGAAGTTGACCAAACAATCTCAAAATTCATATGGAGGCACAAAAGACCCAGGATAGCAAAGACAATCCTGAGTAACAAAAACACTGCTGGAGGTATCACCATACCAAACCTTAGTCTATACTACAAATCCATAGTTGTAAAAACAGCCTGGTACTGGCTTCAAAATAGACACACAGTTCAATGGATAAAGGTTGAAGACCCAGATATAAGCCCACAAAAATACAGCCACTTGATCTTTGACAAAGGGGTCCAAAAAATCCAATGGAAAAAGCACAGCATCTTCAACAAATGGTGCTAGCAAAACTGGATCTCCACATGCAGAAGATTAAAACTGGACCCATACTTGTCACCACGTACAAGAATTAATTCCAAATGGATCAAGGACCTTGATATAAGGCCAGAGACCATTAAAAACCGTAATTGAAAGGGTAGGGAACTCCCTCGAGCTGATTGGGCTAGGCCAACAGTTCCTAAATGGACATCCAATAGCACAGTCACTACAACTAACACTCAACAGATTGGATCTTGTGAAATTAAAGAGCTTCTGTTCAGATAAAGAGATTGTAACACGAGCTCAAAGGCAACCCACAGAATGGGAGAAAAGCTTCACTGACCACATATCTGATAGAGCTCTATTATCCAGAGTGCACAAAATATTTAGAAAAATAAACACCAAAGAAACAAATGGCCCAATTAAAAAATAGGCCTTGGCATGCACAAGAAAGGACTTTGGGAATTGGGGCGGGAGGCAAGGGGGGATGGGGAGGGAGGGATCAGGGGAGGGGGAGCAGGGGGTTCGGGGGGGGGAGGAGGAGGGAGGGAGGGAACTGGTGTACCTATTACATTTGTATGAGCTGAAATAATAATAAAAATGTATTATAAAAAAAATAGGCCTTGGCATGAAGCTGGGTGTGATGGTACAGGCCTGCAATCTTATCCCCTGGAGAGTGGAAGGAAAAGGATCAGAAGCTCAAGGTTATCTTTGGCTGTATACCAAATTTAAGTTTAGGCAAATTTGCATGGAACCCTTTCCTGAGAACAATTTTAAGATAGATTCATTAGTTATTTTACAATTCAAATTAAAGGTTACAGTTTTAATGAAAATATCAGATTGGCTAATTTTATAATGGTCATTGAGAATAACAACTATATACCTTTGGGAAGATTGTACAGCTGTAGTATAGATACTCTAGAAGCCTCTTGACAGCATTATTTAATCAAAAAACTAATCATGGCCCTAAGATACAATCCAGCAGCTACATTCCTGGACATGTAAGATTATTCATAGTTATGAAAATTCCTGTACACAAATATCTATAGCATCTTCATTCATCACAAATTCAAAGCTGGAGCCAATCTATCTATCCATCAGAGTATGAACAGTTAAGGAAGCTTTAGTATATCTGTACTCTGGTACAGAACAGAAGAATAAATTATTGACTTAAAAAAGTGTGCGTGACCCTCTAGAGATTTCATGGTCTTAGAATTCATCCATAAGAACATGTTTTGAAAGGAAAGATTTAGGAAAAATATAAAACAAAACAGTGATTGCTGAGGTTAACAGATTATGGGACAAGAGAAGATAGTAAACAGGTTAAGATGGAAAACATGGACACTATAAATCATGTTAAAATATGCTTTGATCAACTGCAAAGATGCAAACATCCTACTCCTATACTTCATTATTGATCTACATCAGGTGATCCTTGGGAAAGCTGATGACTGGGTCTCTTTGTATTAGTTCTTTCACTTGCAGGTGGCATTGCAAATATCTTGAAATAATAATAATAAAAAGATAAAGGTAAAAAAATGGGCCTTGAAACTTAAAAGAAACTTTACCAGGGACAAAATTAAAATGTCTAACAAATATCTTAGAAAATGCTCCACATCCTTAGCCATCAGGGAAATGCAAATCAAAACTTCCCTGAGATATCATCTCACCCCGTTCAGGATGGCAAATATCCACAATACAAACAACACCAAATGCTGGAGAGGATGTGGAGAGAGGGGAACACTTCTACATTGCTGGTGGGAATGCAGGTTTATACAACCACTCTGGTGAGCCGTCTGGCGATTCTTAAAAAACTAAAAGATTGAAATGCCATATGACCCTGTGATTCCACTTTTGGGAATAGACCCCCATACAGCAAAAATTCACCTCGATAGCACAAGCACGACCATGTTCATAGCAGCACTGTTTACAATAGCAAAGTCATGGAATCAACCCAAATGTCCAACAGTTGATAAGTGGATAAGGAAAATGTGGTACATTTATATAATGGAATACTATTCAGCCATTTTTTTTATTTTTTTATTATTATTATTTATTCAACTGTGTGTATGTGCGCGCGCGTGTCTGTGTGTGTGTATATGTGTGTGTAGAACCACGGACGAATTCGTGAACCACCATGGACGCCTCCACCTCCTTCTGCCCCGGGATTCACAGGCTCCGCCCTACCAGGACCAGAAGCGCAGGCCGCCCCCGCTTCCGTCTGGCGTCTATACGTGGGATCTGGGATCCGAACTCGGGACCTTCCGCCTGCAAGGCGGAGGCTTAACCCCTGAGCCACCTCTCCAGCCCCCTATTCAGCCATTTAAAATGATGAATTAATGTAATTTTCCAGAAAATGGGTGGAATTAGAAACAATTATATTGAGTGAAGTATCCCAGACACATAAAATGAAGCATTGTATGTACTCCCTAATAGGTGGATGCTAATATCAAATGCACTTAGAGACACTCAAAGATAAATCTCTGTAATTGCAAAGATTATAAACAGGAGAGAAGGGAAGGAGGGCCACACCATAAACAAGGAGAGAGGGGATCATGCTACAGCAGAGAAAATAGGCCACCGTCAATGACTGCAAGTAAGTAATGAGACATCTTAAATTCCTGATCATTTGCAACTGATGGGGTATAATCTCACCAGAAGGGGAGGGCATATAGTCTGGCAGATAGAAAGTAACCATTGTGCAAATGAGAGACTGATCCCCCTCTCACTGTGATCTCCTACTTTTATTCCATCTATCTTTGAATATACTCTTATAATAAAACTCTATTTTAACAGCTTTTTATCTCTGGCCAGAGGTGACATCCAATACCCATCAGGATAGAGCCAAGAGCATTGCAGGAGCAGCAAAACTAAAAAAAAAAAAAAAAAAAAAAAGAACAAACCATAATTCAGAACATCAGAGACTCTATATCGACCACCTGGAACCAAGCCAGCCTAATCCGTCCCCATCCTGAAGCTCAGGGAAATTTGCGGAAGAGGGGGCGGTAAGATTGTAAGAGCACAAGGATGGGGAGGAGTAATGAGATGCAAGATACTCCACACAAGTTAGGTCCGAAGCAATCATAACAAGAGTTTGCATGACCTGCGCAATGACCAATACATTATTGATTCCTCAAAGTCTAGCATGGGCTAAAGGCACTAGGATCCTTAGAAGCTAGGGATTAACAGCCACAATACTGTCCCTACACTTATGCGGAACACAAGAAAGAGTTGTAGGAAATGCCACTGAGTCCTTACACCTCATCAGAAAGGAGGACCCAGAGGAAAGTTTGACATACACATTAAAGGACGCTCCAGGGGTGGGGGGGGCGGCACTGGGAGATAGGGAGGGAGGAGGGGGGAAAGGAAGGTGAAAAGGGGGAAGGGTGATAGGGGGTACAGGGAGGCATGCAGGGAGGGAGGGGCCCGGGGTACCTATTAACTTTGTATGAGCGGAAATAAATTAAATAAAAAATAAATTAATTAAAAAAATAAATAAATAAACAGTTTTTTACCTTTGGTTAGGAGATGAACTACCAATTGGGATGCAGCTAAGGGCATTACAGGTAAAACAAAACTGAAATCAACAATCGCAATTCACAACACCAAAAACCGCAATTCCCAACACAAAAAACCCTACATTATTCAACTGTAACTAGACCAGCCCAATCTCTCCCCATCCTAAAGCTCAGGGAACCTTGCATAAGATGGGGCACAAAATTGTAAGAGCCTAAAGATGGGGAGGACCAATAATATGCAAGATACTCCACACAAGTTAAGGCCTCAGCAGCAAGGATTGGACTTTGCTGGACTGGCACAATGGCTGTCATGTCAAAGACTCCCCAAAGTCTGCATGGATCATAGAGAAGACTCCAGGCAGTGAGATTCTTAGAGGCAAGGGATTAAACAGTCAGAATATAGTTCCTGTACTAACGGAGCACCCAAGAAGTAGCTCTGGGCTATGCCACTGAGTCCTGAACCCTTACTTGGGTGCAGGACTCAGAGGCAGGTTTGGCATTCACATAAATGCATGCTCCATCCAGTGGATGGAAAGAAGGAAGGGAGAGGTACCTGGGGAGAGGGAAGAAGGATAGGGGTAAAAAGAAGAGAGGAAGTGTGGAGAGTTCAATGGGGGATGACTGGGGAGTGGAAAGGAGAGGGAAATTTTGGGGGGTACCTATTGAACTTGTATGATTAGGAAAAAAATAAAATGTGGGAGAAAAAAAATTTTAAATTTTAAAAATTAAAAGGAGAGAGGGGTTACAGCAGAGAAAATAGGCCACCATCAAGGACTGCAGGGGTGACATCCAATACCCATCAGGATGGAGTGAAGGGCATTGCAGGATCAGCAAAACTGGAAAAAAAATCAACAAACCATAATCCAGAACTTCAGAGACTCTGTATCAACCACCTGGAACTAGGCCAGCCTAATCTCTCCCCATCCTGAAGCTCAGGGAAATTTGCAGAAGAGGGGGCAGTAAGATTGTAAGAGCACAAGGATGGGAGGAGCAACGAT